>JAPUBQ010000022.1:6277193-7532632 GCA_035578125.1 Mellilla xanthometata
ATTTGGAACAGTTGTGTCATCATTTTTTTAAATTAGAACCTCCGCTTGCTTGTTCATAAAATAAAGCACGAAACACGGTGAAAAATGAACTTTGCACTCTTGAATAACATACATAATATAACTTTTTCCATGATGTTTGTCATTGAGAAGGTAATCATATTTTAACTTCAACGTACCTACTGTTTCACGCACAAAATAATGAAGAAATAAAGTAGATAACTAAATAAGAGTGGTCTAATTTATTCAAAATTTGGCGAAATAACATTATCTTACGGAAGTAATATCTAGTTTAATCATCTAATTTCAATACCAAGAGAATATCAAATGATTGTTTGGGTTATGAATTGTGAAAACGAGATCGACATGCGAAATTACATGGGAAATTATCATGAATTTGAGCAAACTCATAAACTAGAGCACCGAAGCTAAAGACAGGGCTTTTAATTATAAAGAAGTAAGGCTTTTGCCCAACAGTGCAACAAACAGGCAAAAAACCGTTAATAAATTATACATATATTTATTTAAAATTAGATAATATATTTAGAAGATTATACAGTAATCTAACAATTTATAACACGTCAGCCAAATACTACTTTACTTTTGATTAAAAGATATAATACAGCAGATATGTAGATATATATTCATATTCATTATTTTTATATATCTACATATTATATCAACGACATAATTTCGCTTCTTTTATATTAGATTTTTTTACGTCTCACATAAGACGCTTAGAAATAATTGAATCTTGGGCAAAATTTACTTAGCTGAGATATAAATTTATTTATACTATCAAAACTTACTTGGTATAAAAATATATCATACTTAAATAAAATTAAATTTTAGTCTATAAAGACTACGTCAAAGCCCTTCGCCCAAACGTACCCATTATGCTGGCATCATTTCCTCGCTGAATCGCGAGAGAAATTTGCTGCTGCAAGTAATATCATACTTGCAATATATGTAGCTACTTGCAAAATAACGCACTTGCATAGAATAGACTAAAACAAATAAAAAATCACTAACTTTAAATACTAACCAAACAACATAACGGACCCGTGATAATATTATGTAAGGATAATATTGGTACTGTAAAGACTGCTCTTGTCTTTCCATTTCCAAACATAGGAAATTTTATTATCTTGATTTCTCAAAACCAGCTTTAAAATATTTTGCGTTACAATCAGGAACCCTGTGGTTTCTGTGTTATTAATATTTTAGTAGAGATTAGATAGAGGCGATATATGTGTAAGCATACTAGCTAGTATTTTGACTTTAAATATCTTCCCAACGAATTAGCCTAAACTGCTTATAATTCCCTTGACAAGGACTTGTCTGGTAACTGCATCATTAGTGCCAGAAATACTATGAATTTTGTCTGAAGCTCGTTAGCTAAAGTGGTCATTGGTTTTCACAAGTCATTGAACTAAGGGTTTTATCTAAACAAATACAATTAAGCATTCTCATTCCTACTATTAAGATGTTTTCAGCGGAACTTGAAATGATTAAGTTAATTTTGCTACTAATAATATGTAACCCCCTTTCATATGCGATAAAGACGAGTAACTTTTGTTATCTAGGGTCTAAGATATTTCCATATCAAATATTATCTTAATTATTCCCGGTGTTTATCGGCCTTTTCAGTAAAAAGCATACACATAATTATACTTAATAAAAAAACAGAAAGATATATACATTACATATACGTAAACCAATTTACGCGCGGAACGACTATTGAAAATATGTATAATGATCGGTGAATTACGTAGAGTGTAAATTAAAAATGCTGGCAGCATTTTGTAGTGGAAGCAATCTTGAATTTTAAATGTATACAATATAATAAAAAAGATTTCATGTACGTATTCTATTAATCTAACCTATTTTTTTTTACTCGTAATGGGCTTGCGCTTGATCGCAATTCACCTTATGGTAAGCGATATTGCAATCTAAGGTGAAGCGCGCTTGGCCAGAAGAAACCGGTTCACTCTTGCCTTGAAAACCGCTAGATTATAGTTATCGGGGAACAAGAAATTTGGCAAAGAATTCAACACCTTGGCGGTTCGCACAATGAAGGTGGAGGCAAACCGCTTAGTACGCGACTTAGGCACCTCCACAGTAAAACGATGCCGCCTTGGTGTTTCCTTACTCGTTGTAATTTGATACCTATATTAAGCGAGTTGTGAAAAAAGAAATGTTTTCTGCCATTTTATGGCGACGGTCACCTTGCATCTATTTTCATTACACACAGCTACAACACTCTTAACTTGCTCATCTTCAAAAAAACTAAACTAAATCAGTTCATCGGGAGCTACGATGCTAACACGTACACACAAACAGACACTCAAAACTAATAGAACCCGTCGTTTTTGCCTAAGTGATTAAAAAGTAAACATAAATAGATACATGTAGTAGACAAAACTCACAATAATACTTCTATAAAACACTAAGTTCCATTAAATACTTGAGACTTTCAACTGCAGAAGTTTTACAACTGGGGAATAATTATCATAGCTGCACAATCCATGTTTCAAAACTCAAGAGCTAAAGAACTAAAGAGTTAGACATAGTTGCTGCGTAGCGAATGCAACATCAGGAATTCGTAGATAGTTTGAAGAACATAAAACTACAAACGGTACTAAAGTTTAAGTGTTTACAACGTTACTATTGTGCTTTATAGTTGTATCGTCTTGTAAATGTGTGGTTAAGTGTTGATAGCATCAACTTTTGGGACGGTACAGTGAAATTCCGGAGCGCAAAGAATATGGAGATGGTTGTTTCCCTATGTTGGAGGTTATGACCACATGAATGATGATGCATATGAATATTTTCTATCTTCTAATATATAAAATTTCGAATGTCACAATGTTACTTACCATACTTCTCCAAAACGGCTTGACCGATTTTTATCAAATTTTATATGCGTATTCAGTAGGTCTGAGAATCGGCTACTATCTATTTTTCATACCCCTAAGTAATAAGGGTTGTTCGCCATAAAAAATATTTTTTTAATTTTTTGACTGATTTTTCACTTCTTTTTATAATGTGGCAATAAAGTACATACAATCCTAAATTTTGAACTTTTTTATCACCAACCCCTATTTTTTATGGTAATTTTAGTAATTTATTCATTTTTCATTCCGCTTGATAACTAATCAATTATATAGTGTTTATAACTGTACCTTTGCCTTAAGCAAAACAACGTTTGCCAGGTCAGCTAGTATAAAATTTTTACTCCTTACAAGTAAGCATTTGCCCAGTAAGGCGCTTAACCATAAGTTAGCAACACTGGCCAGAGCCAGGGCCAGAGCATGACTAGACTGGAATAATTGGTTCTTAATAAAGCTGTCGGAAGACACTATTAGGTGTTTGGTGACAGATTTCTCAACTTTATAGTAGTTGCTAGCTAGGAGAGAATTAGGCAAACCCGATCAGCATGTAAATATACATATCCGTCATTTCATGTACGTTTATAGCCACCATCCATTCTAGCAGCTATAGTAAATTTGCATAAGCATAAGCAGCCCACTATACGTTCCCACTGCTGGGACTCGGAGCCTTCTCTTACGAGGAGAGAGATATAGGCCATAATCCACCGCGCTGGCCAAGTGCAGGTTGGCGGATGACACACGTCTTCGGATATTGTGTTCCTCAAACATGCCGGTTTCCTCACGATGTTTTCCTTCACCGTAAAGCGAGTGCAAATCCACACATAACTTGAAAAACAAATCATTGGTGTAGGGCCAGGATTGAACCAGGTGCCGTCTGGTTGAAAAGTAGACGTTATTGCCACCGAGCCACACTCGCATAGTAAATTTAATCCTACTAAAGTAAATATAAATGTGAAAGTCTTTGTGTAAGTGTATATGTTTGTTACTTCTTCACGCTCAAACGGCTGAACCGATTGGAATGCAACCTACGTTGAAATATTTAATATAAGTGACTCCTACGTTAAATTATTTTTTCTAGGGTTTAGGGTGAGTGGTCACGTCAGGCGTTAACGTCTTATATCGAGCAACATATTTTTCTTTACGTATGATCTAAGTAGTGGTACTTTGAAAGGTTAATTTAGGTACCGTCTCTTTAACCCCTGGATAGGCCATTACTTTGAAATTCAATCAAAAGTATACTTTAGTAGTAGGTTTCCAAGGTGCATTAGCTAAAATAGCCGACCTGTCAAGAAAATAGCAGGAATGTGAGGTCACAGGACCCCAAGCCTCAAAAACCCGACCACTCTACAACAGTTCTGCTCATGGCGTCGCCGATTGCGGGTAGAAAGAAAAATAGAAAAAAAAAGTAGTAGGTTTTCGAATCTAGACCTTTTTAAACATATCTTATATCTTTAAATGAGAAATTCTTGTATATTTGTAATTGGAATCTCGGAATCGGCTTCAACGATCTTATTAATTTAGTAAGTAGTAGGGGCTTCGGAGTTCGGAGGCGATAAATCAATCTAGCTAGGAATCATTTTTAGAAAATGTCATATTAAAAAAAAACAAGTACTAACATGTAAGCGTGGGTTTTAAAACATTTGTTGATTTTTGCACGTGTGATAAGACGATTCTAAAGTCATAAATACTATGAAATTTAGCGTTAAATTTATCAAAAACAACGTATTTATCAGATATGATTGTATTGACACTGACAGTGGAAGATTGAACCCGCTAGAATACCACTACCACTTTAGTGAATGCTAATGTTAATGTAAAACTATGCTCTATTATAAAGAAATACAGTGCTTTTTGTTTTAATAAGCGACACTATCGTGTTCAACTTAACGCCCTGTCAATTTTCCACTCATATCAGAAGTCACGCAATGAATTATCTTCGCTTCCTAAACTCTTGAAATGCTATCGACAGCAATGTCAGTTACTTTCGTATCGTTGTCTCACATATTCGGGTAGTTTAATAAATAATAGTGTTAAAATTAATTATTTACAATGGGTAAGTCAAGGCGGAAAAGGGTTTAGTTTGAAGCATATAATCCACTACTTGATTTCCTTACTTACTCCTCGTATGATACAGTTCAAAGGGCAATGATTCTAGTGAATGATTTATAGATTAAGGATAATTTTGTTTGCAGGATTTTACGCACGATATAATTATATCGTGCTTCCAAATACCGGATATAGAGATTTTAGTTTATTTATTATTATTATTTTTATTTTATCTGCTTTTATCGTAGCTGTTTCTATCGTCAATATGCCAGTCATTTTTAACAATGAAATATTGTGTGAAGTAAATCTTCATTATTTAAAATATTGTTATGATAACCATTTAGGATGAAATTAAAAAATGTTATGGTATACTGTGAAAACGTCCCATACGTTCGTTTTGAAACTAAACAATTTCCTGTTCATGAAAAAAATTGCGTTACCAGTAATCCTGTATGGTGTGATTTTATTATTTTCTTCTTAACATATCTAAAACTTCTGTGTGTAACATTACAGCTGAACAAATCTCCAAGCTCCGACCTTCGCAGTCTCCGATAGCTATCTCACTACAAAGATGTCCTACCTGGTCTTCATTGGATCCTCTCCGATTCGTAGGCTACTGGGATAACAAGGCTAACGGCATCTTGCTTAATAATGGCTCTACAGGCAAGTTTATTACGAATATAATATGTATGTATATCCTATGTTTGTATAAATTGTGAACGCGCATGTCATTATGTTTATATATTTGCTCTTGTTTCACAAAATACCATACAGCATATAGACGTAACGGGTTTAAATTAAAATTCACAATAATATGGCTCATACATCGGAATAACACATAGGCGATAATTTTTAAAGATAATGTATGAAATGATCAATAATGTATATATATAAAAAAACGAATGATAGCTGATTATAATGACATTTCACTTTTAGTTAAAATGTAACTATAAGTTATGTCATATTACATAACTGTCAACCAAGAACTGACATGTAATTTTTCTCGAAACAGTGTTGAGCAAAATGACATTGGCCCGGTCAGTATATCTATAATATGCCTTATACGTAAAGTGACTAATATAGAAGGGGCTTAATTCTTATCAGATATGTGATCGAATACCCGAATATCACAATACAAAAGACCACTTTTTATATATTTAAGCTAGCAGCGCACCACGATGTCACTGTTTGTAATCCAAGAATAAGCTATCTCATTTCATCGGAATCGAAACGAATCATGAAGTATAATGAAGTGATAAAAATATACTAACATATTATATTTACACACAGACTTAAACTTCACTTAACTTGTAATGTAGAAAAGTATATAACTGGTGCATGTAAGTGGCTGCTAGATATACGAGTATATAATAGTATATTGGAAATGTTTTTAAAATTTTTAACGAACTACAGTTTCTTAATGCTAAATTTAATTTAAATGTATTTGCCATTTTTGATCAAACTAAAGTAACGGAATATTAATTACTTTTCGTCATTATATTATCTTATCAGGTAATGCTGATCGCATAATAACATGAGATCCGAATTCTTATAAAGCCTACTAAAATAAAGCAAGTCTTAATTATCGAAAGATTACAAACTGGGGCTATGTCCATATATAATATATAAAAAAAAACATTTGAATTTTACCTTTGGTCTTGATTATTTAAGGTCTCTTGGGAAGCAAATTAGCATATTTAGAATATCTTTTAAAATTTTGCCTAAAACTGCGGTTTTTAATTTTTGCGCTGGATTTACAGAACACGATTGCGTAAAATTCCCTCGATAGTTTTGTTATTATAAAATATTCTACTTCAAATATAAAATGGTGTACTTCTGAAAGTCAATGGTAATTTAAGCCAATCTTTTTAAAGTTTGATGTGATGTCGTGATGCTCTAAAGAATTAACAAATACAGACAGAGTTTAAAGAGTTTTAAAAATTTCGTATGAATTGATAGTAAGGAAGTATCACCAACATGTATCATATATAATATGTATCTAATCTAGTACTTCCTACTTAAGGTGGTGACAAAAGCTAAACCTTGAATTTGCAGTATTTTAGTTATAAATCATAAATAAAAAAAAATAATAAAAAAAAGCCTTTATTCAACTGCACATATTAATATAGCTTGTCATCTTTTTTTTTATTCATAATAGGCTTGCGCTTGACCACAACTCACCTGATGTTAAGTGATATTGCAGTCTAAGATGAAGCGCGCTTGCCTAGAAGAAACCGGTTCACTCTCGCCTTGAAGACAGTTAGGTTGTAGTTCAGTGGGAACAGGGATTCCGGCAAGGAGTTCCACAGTTCTTTTCATATTATTATTACAAATGTCATATTAATCGTCAATAGATGTTTAAATCGGAATGTCAAATAATAATTGTAATTGTCGCTTATTATACTATCGCATGTCAAACTATATAGGTAATTAATGTCAATAAAATTATTAGGCGAATCCATGTCTTATTACTGATAAGACATGGATTCGCCTAATAATCTCATGAATCATGAATGATTCGTCAATCTTCTTGAAGTGCAGATGTTGCCTCGCTGGCGTAGGCCTCCCCCAACTCTGTCCATAGTTTTCTGTCTCGAGCTAATCTCAGTTATAAATCATAAACGGTAATAAATATTGAAAAATAACTAAAATACCGTCTAAAGAACAACTGTCGTTATGGATATTATATGCTAAAATGTGGCAGTAGTTGTCAGGAAAACCCGCTGACAGGGGGAATCTTTGAAATAAAACGCTATAATACTACGAGTATACCTGTAATGCGGTTATAAATTCAGTACGTTTTCATATTTTTACATTACATTAACGAGTAAATTGCGACCATATTAAGAGTGCTCTTTTCAGATAACGTTATGGTACGTTTACACGCTTGCCAAGCCTTGGCAAGGATCGACAATCGCAAGCACGTAAAAAGGGCGTTTGGCTTGGCTTGCGTGGGCTTGTGCCTGCTTGCTTCCGATCCAGTCGAGTGTCGGTTTTTTTACGCAGATCAAAGGGCGTTTGCTTGGATGTATATTGCAGACTGACGTATTCACAAGCGTATAAACGCCTTTCAAACGCCAAAACGAGATTTGGACTGTTTGCAGTTTGCCAAGGCTTGGCAAGCGTGTAAACATACCATTAGATGTGTATAAATCCAACAACCTTACCAACTAATACAACTGATTAAGCTTCAGTAACGACGAATTACATTAACGTGTTTATAAAAATCAGTGACATTTAGAAACGATATCATATCAATATTTATTGAAAAATGTTATGATAAGATTACGCAGATATTTTACTGTACGTAATCACATTCTTTGTGATTGCTTATCAACAAAAAATATATAATTTAAAGTGGATTCTAAGTAAAATAATAGAATGAAAATATTAGTTAGGTCGTAATTTATTGACCGACTTCAAATAAAGAGAGGGTTATATGTTCGACTGTGTGTATTAATTTTTTATCAAGATTGACTAAAAAAATTTATAATTGGTCAAGTAATTAAGGATAGCAAATGAGCTCATAAAATTTCGAAAATCTTCTTCCAAGAAATGATGTACGCGAGGAAAGGAGGAATATTAATACTAGTAACTCCTTAAACAATAGGTATATTAGCATAAGCAGCCTCTATACATTCTCACTGCTGAGACTCGGGGCCACCAAGCTGGCCAAGTGCGGTTTGGCGGATGACACACGTCTTTAGATATTGCAGTCCTCAAACATGTACGGTTTTCTCACGATGTTTTCCTTCACCGTAAAGCGAGTGCAAATCCACATAATATAACTTATAGTATACTAGCTGACCCGGCAAACGTTGTTTTGCCTCACTTAGGGGTATGAAAAATAGATTGTAGCTTATATGACACGTTCGTAGATTTACCGTAGCAGCGCCATCTATTGATTACTTACTCAGCCCAGTCGAACGGTATCGACATCTGTTAGAATCATTTGGAGTTAACAGATAATTGTGACTGTCAAATAATAACAGACAATAATTAGTAAAAATTAAAATTGCGACTATAATTTCAGATTTAAAGTTGGATCGAACTGCACATGGTGTGCGAATTTTATTATAATCGGTTAAGTGGTTTAGGAGTCCATTGAGGACAAACATTGTGACACGAGATTTATATTATATTAAGATATAACAAGTCATCGGTGTAGGACCGGGTTGAAAAACAGACGTTTTTATTACCGAGCCACACTCACTTTTAATAGATAAATGAAAATAATGTAATAGAAAAAATAACAAGGTGATTTACGATTACAGTACCTACTTCAACAAAAAAAAACATGAGCCGTCACGGGACGCCTGGCAGATGTGAAACATCGACATTATTTTGTAGAAGTAATATGGAGAAAAGAACATATTGTGGTAGGAACTAAATATGTCATAATGATAAAATAAAATATTTCTGTTTTTTTTCGAGATAACGATTTATTTCATGGAATACAAAAATTTACGTATTTATTCCAAATAAGACGATTCAATAGAATAAAGACGCGTCGCCAGAAATCGGTTTTACGTGCGGCTATAGATGTTTCACATCAAAAGGTGTCAGTTACGACGTGTTTTATCAACGAATTGCGATGGCACCTATTTTAATTCAAGTTTTAAACGTTTTCAGCCTACTTTGCATTCGAGACCCCAGTTCGGCCGACGTTGAGTGGCGGACCCCTCATAGGTGAATACATTTTCGAACAGATGCACTTCCATTGGTCAGTAGACGACTTCACTGGCTGTGAACACGTTTTGGATGGACATGGGTAAGATTCAGATAAATTCAATGAACATTTTCATTGTTTAGGCGCTATGGCACAAAATTATATAGAAATACGCCGAAGTAGTCTAGTCAACAAGTGCCTTTTTGGTCAGCTTTTTCAGCAGTCTCCGAATAGTTTTCGAAAAACAATGAAATTCCGCTAAAAAAAAGAAGATTTTGGACCACGGATTATTGTTTATTGATCTGTCCTGTAGGCACCTGAATTTATTCAAATTTTAATTTTCATATTTCATAAGTTGAAATAATATTTATTCATTCCTTCGGCCTTGAATGAATAAATATTATTTAAATTTATTAAATATGAAAATTATTATATATATATTTTTTTTATTTTTGTTAGCTGAACTTCATTGTTATTCGAAAACTATCTAGATGCCATTCCGAATCGAATGACACCTCAATCATAATTTTCGGAGACTGCTGAAAAAAGTTGACCAAAAAGGCACTTGTTGACTAGACTAAAGTTCACGAACAAAGACTTCACCATCATGTGAATTTCGAGGCTATCCAGCTCCTTGACATGACATAAAAAGATTAAAAAGAGCGAAACCATTCGAGTAAGTGTAGTGCTGTGTTAAATCTTAAGTGATAGCGAAATCAAAGGTGTTTAGTGCTGACAATAGAACATTTGTACAAAGTGTACTCGACTTAATAGAGATATTAAGAAATGTGCTAATGAGCACATTCTTAGAGACTTTACGTAATTAGTAGTTTATGTTAAAGTAATACTATTTATTAGCTAAGTAGGCTAGATTAAAGTTTTAAACAGGGATAACCTCGCGCATTCCCTTAAAAAAAGGCGCAATGTGAGCAAAATGGAATATTTTGAAAAATCTATGTAAATAATAGGGTTACGTTTTTTTCAGTTTTATTAGATTTTAATTAAAAATAATTCACAAAAAAATACAAAAAATATAAAATATATTTATTTTCCCATACAACAATGGTACGGAACCATTCATGCGCGATTATAATAGAATAGTAGAATATAAAAATTAATTTCTAAACTATGATTGTTTGTTTCAGATATGCCGCGGAATGTCATTTCGTCCACTACAACAGCAAATACGAATCAATGGAAGCAGCAGTCGGTCACCCGGACGGTCTAGCTGTAGTAGGATTTCTTTTAGAAGCGGTGGACGCACCAAATCCGAGATTCGACAAGCTTGTCCAAGGACTAGACGGGATTAAGAAGAGGGAATCTGTTGTTCATGTAACATCAGGTATATAATTTACTAGCAGTGCCCTGTGGTGTTGCCCACGTTGATCCAGGATAAAAGAGATTAATCCGGTTTAAAAGTAGCCTATGTTTTAATCCAAACTATGGCCTATCTTCATACTAAATTTCATCAAAATCCAGCCATTCCAGTCCAGCCGTTTGATCGTGAAGATTTAACAAACACAGACACACACGCACATATACTTTCGCATATAAAATATTAGTAGGATTTTATAGCCGATTATTAAGATTAGTTGATTAGTTGATAAATGAAATAATCCTTTGGAGTACCTATTCTAGCTACGAGTGTGTTTTGCAAAGATAAATTCTAGTCTAAAACTAGTTATAAATTACCACTATTTATAGATTCCGTACTCTAGGGATACCAACGGAACGGGATTAATAAGACTCCGCTCTCCGTTTACTCTATCAGGCTGAACATAAGCCGTGATAGCTAGACAGTGTTTTTAGATAGATTTTTTAGAGTTGAAGTATTTAAGTTGCTCATACGTAAGTTTTACAAGCTATAAATAGTAAAAATGGTATAAAATATATATTTGAAGATGGAATCATCTTACAAAAAACGTAATTTTTGCCGTTTTACGTAAGTACCAAACTATATGTGCGCAAATTCATCTCACACTTGGCCAGTTATGTTTACATTCCACATCCATCATTAACATCATTACATTAAATAATAAAAAATGTACAAGTCTATGTTCACATCGTCTTCAAAATTTAATGAATTTTCCGTTGAAGATGTGACGCTAACTTTTTGAGACATCGAGTTTCTGTCGGCCATTTGAGGTATTGTATGAACCCTCAGTGTGAGATACAAGTGACAAACTTTGTCATGTTAATTTCCTTAAATATATAAGAAAGATGAATGGCTTTTAAGAAGTTATTCAATTTTCTTTAAAGATTTTCCTGAACAGCGAAGGCTCACATTTTGACTTTGACTAAACTTTGAAAAGATAGGATTTGTATAGTAGACATTACAACATTTGAGTTTCATTATGGCAACATATTACATGAAAATGTAAGTAATTAGGGTTGAACTTGTAGAATACACATCTGCTCACAGATCCAGAGGTCATAAACCTTTGGCAAAATAATATATACGGTCATCTGGCAATGACCCATTTTGCATTTTGATACGTTTGGCAGGCGAAAAAAGCCAAATAGTATACACACAGGCAAGCGACCAGTATCTGGCCGTTTGCCAGCTGACTGGCTATTATTCCTATATCTATAGCCTAAGTATTGAACTAAATAGATAAATTGAAAAATATTTATTATTACTTCTACTTAATACTTACAATTTGCGTAAGGGCATGTTTACTAATTAAAACAATCTATTACATAACTCTTCGAACGACAAGTCGAGAGTCGTTCTTGTCGTTCGAAGAGTCAGGATCTCCTGATGATGCCTTGTGGTTAGGCGAAACACGTGTAGAGTTAAGAATTTCCGAATTGTGATAGGTAACGTTAATCTTAATTAATCTTAGTTAATTTTTCCTTTACTTGTCTTAATTTGGATTTTGGATCCCAGCGGAAGTACACTAAATATTTAATTTTGTCATCTATTTACAATCTATTACCATATGATATAGGATAAGCATAAGCACCTTCATATTATGTTCCCACTCATGAGGCTCGGGGCCTTCCCACACGAGGAGAGAGAAATAGGCCATAATCCACCACGCTGGCCAAGTATGGGTTGGCGGATAACACATGTCTTCAGATATTGTGGTTTGAGGACCACATGCCGATTTCCTCGCGATGTTTTCCTTCACCGTAAAGCGAGTGCAAATCCACACATAACTTGAAAAACAAGTCATTGGTGTAGGGCCGGGAGCGAACCAGGGGCCGTCTTGATGAAAAAAAAACATGCCACCGAGTCACATTCGCTTATTATTACTATATAAACAACTGAAAAAATACATATTACATAATCAATTTTCAAAATAGCTTCAGTAGCACCGTATGATACGTGTTCTTAACTACGACTTTTAGATTATCAATTTGACTTCCAGTATTTTCAACACCTTACGACAGCAGATGTACTTACTCTTTACTTTTATTTGCAGAATCCCTATCCTGGATGGACAGGTCAGACCTAAGCGAAGGAAGCTACGTCACATACAAGGGTTCCCTCACCACTCCGCCTTACACTGAATGCGTCACATGGATCATTTACGAAACCCCTGTGGAGGTTGGCTCGGAACAGGTGAATAGAATTTCTTTCATCGTCTTTAGCCTTCTCTATCCCACTGCTGGCTGTAGAAGTATCTTTAATAATAACTAGCTGACCCGGCAAACGTTGTTTTGCCTCACTTAAGGGTATGAAAAATAGATAGTGTAGCTTATGTGATACGTTCGTAGATTTACCATAGCAGCGCCATCTATTGATTACTTACTCAACTTAGTCGAAAGGTATCGACATCTGTTAGAATCATTTGGAGTAAACAGATAATTGTGACACAATAATTAGCAATAAATTAAAATTGCGACTATAATTTGAGATTTAAACTATCTCAAGTTGGATTGAACTGCACATGGTGTGCGATTTTATTATAATCGGTTAAGTGATTTAGGAGTCCATTGAGGACAAAGTAAACATTGTGACACGAGATTATAGCACATAACGGCTGGGATAAAATACACTTCACAGTGCTAGCCTGCTGCGACTGCAGGCGCGCCACAGACGCCATGGCTGCCTTGACTTGACTAGCAGATCTTCGTGCAGCACTTGTATGATGGTTATACACTTTACATGTACCTCATCTGAGTAGTACCAGACAATTTGAAAACGTCGAATAAAATGTTATCTAAAATCTTTTATACCATTATTCAACGAATTTTAAATATCATTTACGAATCATACGTTCTTCAAGAAGAATAAATACTATTGATTTCTGAGGCGGTTTCCTGAACAGAAATCTGGTGGTCAGTATTCAGATTCAATATCATCAGACTTTACCACCTATATATATATTCAAGGTGTAAAATAAAAGTGACAAATTTTACGGGACCATTTGCAAAGTAAGTTCTTTGCAATTAAGCGAAATACTCTAAATAATCTTTAAAATCGGTTCATAAAATTCCTATTCCTTTTTTAAGTGTTTAAAAGTTTGAATTGATGCAACGTAGTCGCGTTTTAATGCCAAATTGAACAACTTAAATAATGTATTTTTCCTGACGCACCGTATGTGTTGGTAGATTTTTTTTTCAAATTTGTGTATTTTATACGCAATAATATAACAATTTTAACTAAATACATTTTATTTTATATTTTATTATTTATTTTTAGACAGATTAACTGATACACAATACGTTAATATACAAAATCTTCCCTTGTAGGTATATTATTATACAGCAGTAACAAAGCCTCATTGCTCTATTTTTACAAAGGTATAAGCGACGCAAAATGTTTTCGATACCCGATATTTCACTTAAAAAGCTATAATTAAAACTGACTGTTCTGTAACGAAAACGCGCTTTATAGCTTAATTAAATTTTGCTTTTAAGAGGCTTCAATCGGTTTTGTTATGAAAAACCTCCATCGGGATTGGTTTTGGACATTATATTAGTATGTGCAAACAAGGTGCTTGATCAAGCTTCATACAATCACAAAGTATATATTTGGAAAATTTAATTAAATCACCTGATACATATAGCCTAAGATCCCACTGCAGGATAGGTGTGCTCATCGACTATTTGTTTAAAACCAAATTTTTATGTTTATTTATAGTTAAGAGAATATATATTTACTAGGGTGCCTATCAAAATTTGGCCGCTATTATTTTTTTTTTAATTATTTTTAATTTATTTTTGGTAAAAAATTTCGTTTATTTATTATTTAAATAAAATAACGTCTACATCACAGCAATTAATATGAAGATTCGAAAAAATCACGGTTGCCGTTGCTCACCTGGCCGCACTTCTTTGCAGCCTGGTGTAAACAGGTATGATTTCGATAAATTTATACGTTCATAACCTATTTTTATGAATTATATGTCAAATTAAAGCTATTTTTTTTCTATTAATTATCATATAAAGTTGCTTAATTAAATCTGGCCGCAAATAAGGGTTGCTGGCTGTTAAAGATAATAAATATTTAAGGTAGAGTGAAAGAGAGTTAGCGCGTAACATCATTTGTCAGACGAGGACAGCGATTGCCGACTGTGCGACGCTTTTAAGCCATTGCGCATGCGTCGAATGCTCAGAATACAGAAAGAACCAGAAACCGTGAGCGCGCCTAATACTGAAGCTACTAAAACTACTCTTAAATAGAGTAGTTTGACGCGCGACCGATCCGATCCGATGGGATCACATTTCACGTGTAGGTAAGTATCGTATTTAAGTATCAACTTTTTTAATTATTGAATAAATTTCTCAGTTTTAAAATTGTCATAGATAATGAGGCATCCATCTTGTTAGTGTTGCCAGTATAAGAGTTTTGATTTACCCTACTTTTTATTACCTCTTGAGGGCTTTTATTCATTGTAGAATATTAATAATTAATTTAATAAAAATTAACCGACTTGAAAAAAGAAAGTATAACACATCAGTGCAGCCCGTGTGTACATAACCAATAGTCCTATTAAATAGTATGTTTATATCTATGAAAAATACCTAGACATAATATTTCATCATTTATCTAAATTTAAATTTTTGTTAATAAGTTCAAATTCTAAGAGACAATATTATATAAAGCTTACTCAGCAAAAAGAAAATTAAATGTATTTTTTTCTAAAGACTCTTTTATTCTATAAATCTATCAATTTATTGAGACAATTAGGTTGGTACATAATAATAATATAGATTAGGACAATTTTTATTCTATTATTATCTCACCTCCTGGACTCCCAAATTTTACGCTAAAAACGGGCACATAATGCCTGAGCTAGCAACATTACGCGCAACGTTACACTGCCGCTGACGCGGGCGGGGGCCCGCGTCAGCGGCAGTGTTTTGTTTTACGCGGCTTCTGGTTCTTCGAGTTCGTAATAAACAATGTTTTATATTTACATTGTTATTTTATTTGTGCATCTAAAAATTATTATATTAATTAACGTAAAATAGAATTGATAAAGATGAAGTCGTGTTTTTTTTGTGTAACGAAAAAAGCAATGTACTTGACTTTAATAATATATCATTCCAAAAGTGCTTGCTAATGTTATTGTTTCGTCGTAAAAAAAAATGTGAATATCATGACCTTTTATTTACAATTGACTCTACTAATGATTTTGGATATCATTCAGAGTTTAATTTTTTGTTGCAATTTATAAATTTATCATTTTGAAAAAAATACATATTTTTTGGAGTATTTATTATAAGTCGTCTCTATTTTTCCCCGGTGGTTGAGAACACCAACGTTCGACGCAAGCGCAACGGCTTAAAAGCGTCGCACAGTCTGCAATCGCTGTCCTCGTCTGACAAATGATGTTACGCGCTAACTCTCTTTCACTCTACCTTAAATATTTATTATCTTTAACAGCCAGCAACCCTTATTTGCGGCCAGATTTAATTAAGCAACTTTATATGATAATTAATAGAAAAAAAATAGCTTTAATTTGACATATAATTCATAAAAATAGGTTATGAACGTATAAATTTATCGAAATCATACCTGTTTACACCAGGCTGCAAAGAAGTGCGGCCAGGTGAGCAACGGCAACCGTGATTTTTTCGAATCTTCATATTAATTGCTGTGATGTAGACGTTATTTTATTTAAATAATAAATAAACGAAATTTTTTACCAAAAATAAATTAAAAATAATTAAAAAAAAAATAATAGCGGCCAAATTTTGATAGGCACCCTAGTAAATATATATTCTTTTAACTATAAATAAACATAAAAATTTGGTTTTAAACAAATAGTCGATGAGCACACCTATCCTGCAGTGGGATCTCGTACTAATACATAAACTTAAACATTTATAGATCGTTACATTTTGAAAGCCTGTAAAATCCCGACTCCATTTTAGTTTATGGTTGCAATCACGCGCCATTTATGATGTTCTCAATTTATTAAGTTTCACCTCTCGTGGTTAAATTTCAATTTAAGTTCAACGATCTCATATTACTTTGTGTGTCTAGTTAGATAAAAACTACGCAGGTGCGGTGAGCTGCGTGGCAAGCACGGGATAGTGGACAATTTATCCACAAGGAGAGGCAATAATCTTTTCGTGTTTGGTACATTTAATTTAATTTTTAGTGTTTTTGCTGCGTTTGAAGTTTTTTTTTTAATTTTTTATAAACCGCGCAACACAAATACTGTTTCTCATATTCTTATAAAAAGGAAACATAAAATATTTACATTTCTTGTTTTTCCACCTCTAATTATACGATGTATGTTCCTGCCAAATGTCAATCTAAGAGTAATTATCGTCATTTTACTTGGAAACAGCGGGCAATAGCGACATAAAATGTCCATGATTAAAAAGTAAAAAAAGTGGAAATATTTTGCATGAATAATTATTCATTGTTGCCATGGTAATAAAGGGGATTTCCACTGAGTTGTGGAAATAATGGTGGAAAGATTATCCTCGTCCCGTGCTCGCCCCGGGTCTGTTAATATTTCCTTTTTTATTTGACAGATTTTTTTATTTTAGTTATTTATTATTTAAATTCTGTTTGTTTCAGTTGGGACTGCTTCGTGAGCTGGAAGGTCCGGAAAACATCCCGATCGAGAGGAATGTGAGGCCAACCCAAAGACATCCTCCAGGACACTCCGTCATCTACGTCAAGCAAGTCAAGGCAAAGCTGTGATTTTATGAGCAAGATAGATTTCGTATAAAAGCAAATGGTTTAAAATCTGTACGAATTAAACAAGTAAATAAATAAAAAAACTGGCCAAGTGTAACTCAGGCTCACGAACGAAAGATTCTGTACCATATCACTCGTATCGATAAAGGAAACATTAAAAAGTTTATGACCTCTCGCTTGCATGATCTAATGAATGCGAGCAATAGAAAGCGAACTTTCAAATGTTTTTTTTTTCTTTGTACAAGAACGGTAACAAATCACGATTGTTTTATGAATGTTTTGAAATAGTTATTTTATTCTATTTTGTTGTTGCAACATCAACATTGATAATCAATATTAAAAAAATAACAACTGTATAATAAAATGAGCGTGAGCAAGAAGAAGTAAGATTTCAAATGTATTCTATACTGACGCAAGTAATAATAAAATTTAACAAAGACTCATGTATATACCATTGAACACTCTAGTACAAGAATATGCTTTATCGACTTAAAATACATAATATTTATGTATTCGTGCGATAGTGCTAGTGTAAGTAATATACACGGTGGTGCACTCAGCATTTGTTGTTACAAAAATATATTTATTTTATTTTAATAAAATGTTAATAAGATACGTGCATTTTAATTGATTTATTAAGTTATATGAGTAAAAAATTATATGAAAGTATTTTAATATATACGATTCATACACTATAGACTACTCCTCCATACGTTAAGAAGCTATGATCTTGCACCACTGTAGAGAATTAAAACCACACACCATTTATATTTGACAAAAATCAAACTCTATCCATTTGTTCAAATCAAGACTGCTTAAGACCCCAGCACTCATCTCTATTGCAGTGCAAACGTAATCGTATGCATGTATGTAAAACAGATTACTAATTCGTTGCTGATCCAGAGGATCGATCACGGTAAGTGGACTATTCGCCGGGCCGTCTACAGAATTCCCTTTGATGTTCTGGTAAAATGTAGTTTCTACCAGTTCAGAATACTTTCTGTCAAATCTATCAGCCATCTGTGCTAGCACCAATTTCACAGCACAATACTTTTGTTTCATCAAATCTTCACCTTCGTACCAGGGTTTCAATAAGTCCGCATGGGATTTCTTCAGTAAGTCGTAGTATTTCATTCTCTCCTCGTACTCCTGTGAAATCATAGCTTTTCTCCAAGTTCCAATAGACAGGTCCCATTCCACACGACCGGCCATTTCTGAGTATAGTTCTTTCATTTTTGCCACCTCCGTCTGGTGATAGAAACAAACCGGATTTTTCATTACAAATATTTCCGCCTCTACAAACAGATGCTTATACGGATATTGCTGTGGAGGTACACTTGTTGCTTCAATAAATATTTCATCAAGGATGCTGTATGCAATATTGAATATTGATTTTCTTTCAATTCTACCAAGAAGTATTTCAAACTTGCGTCGAATATTTTCAGCATTTTCTATGGCATCACCGCATAAATTAACGCATAGTTTATCAGATAGCGTGTCGAAGAAGCAAATATTGCAGAAACTAAGCTCCCAAGACTCGCAGTATATTCCAGGCTTATCTGAAATAAAGGTGAAAAATATTTCCTTGGTTTGTCCTGGTGACAAGACATCTTCATTCTTTTGGAAAAAGAAAACCTGCTCGTAAATGTCTTCAGGAATGAATGGAATAGACTTCCTTTGTTTTTTCCAGCAATACCGAAGGGTAACGGTTCCCAAGTTTTGAAGAAATAGTTTACATCTCCCAGCTTTCTTATATGGGTTGTTGAAATAGTAATACCATGTCGTGCATGCTTCATGCCAGTCTTCTTTTCTCAATTCCTTCAAACAGGACACGTTTTGACCAGGAATTTCTTTGACAATTATTGTATTATTAATTCTTATGGCATACACTGTGCATAAATCGGGGTCTCTGGTTTTGTCGGCATCGGTTACTAATATCTTTGGTAATGGAGGTACCTTCGGTGGAGGAATTTTAGGCCTATGACCTCGCACCATCAAACAGTCTTTAGGCCTGAAAGACATGAAATTAAAATAGGCATCATTATACATTTTATAAAAGTGCCAATGAAAAAGTGTCAAGTTATTTTTATACCATAGTTACTAGGTAGGTAAATGTTTGAAATCATGATTATTAAGGATTTATGGATTAAAAATAATTACAGACGTGCTACACATGAGTATGCCGATTACATATAATTATAGCACACACAAACAATATAATTTATTTTACCTGAATGGGTCTATATGAGATATTTTCTCTTTAAGTTCTTCTTCACGTTTTAGACGATATTTCTCGTAATCCTTATTCAAATATTGAAACTCCATTCTCTCTGGTATACCGATGAGACCTTTTTCAACTTTTTGAATATACTGAGGAACGCATACATGTTCTATGATTGGTGGTCTTCCTTTTTCTGGGCCAGTTCTGATAACTTCGTAAACTGGCAAGCATTCGCAAGGTTGGTATAAGCGTAACTTTTGCTCCCATAAGTGACCTCGTAAAGTGGGTTTTGTTGCAATCTGCGCATGTTCCAATACTACTTTCCATTCCTTTTTCTCTCTTACTTTTTCTATTAAATTCATCGCAAGGTCTGCAGGTGGTTTGTTCAAATTATCTGCTAGTTTTAATACTTCGTCGTTTCGGATCTTTATCCATTGCTCCCAAAGAAGTAACTCATTGTCTGGGTCGACTATTTTCTTGAAAACATCGTGGGTCTTTTTTCTTTGCATAATGTTCAGAATTTAATAAACAGAATTTAGATGAATACACGCTTAATTATTTATAAATTAATCAATTTTGCCTTTATCATTGACGTACAATGTCAATTCAATTGATATCTGACTATACTTATTCGATAGTGGGATCTATTTGTTCCTTTCAAAGAGTTTGGATAGATGTAGATAATTTATGTCTACGGTTCATTTGCAGTCTGACAAAAAAAAACAGCGTATTTTCAAAAATAAAATGCATATTTTTGTTAAAAAGAGAAAATACTATGATTGTGGTAGTTAATTAACTTATAACTGTTTTTATTTTCAATATTTCTCTATCTCGCTCAGTGGCATTCAAAACAGACTACTTAAATTTTAACTTAAAGCCTTATAAGCAAAGAAGGTACTGACAATATATGTCAAATGACATATTTTAGGTAAACAAACATGTTTTGGGTATTTTAATTTATAAGCAGTTTTTACGTTTACGTTTTTACAAAATTTCTCATATTTGCAAGTTATGTTTGGCAAAATTGTATAGAATGTTGTAGACTTAATACTCATCAATATATTTTCCACTTTGTGTATTAATTTCATAAATTCAAATTAAATCAAGATGCATGCACAAACTGGTGAGTATACTTTTTATTTTTTAAGTATTATTAATTTTGAACACACCTTAGATTTGTTAACGGTAAACTAAATATAGAAGGTTTTATTACCTAGACGACGACGAAGTACCGCCTCCAAAAGAAGAAGAAAAACCAAAGACGATTCCAGTTGAAGGTAGTATTGAATGGATTCAATACATGAGCGAGTTCGAAGGTCATCTCCCAAGCCCTATAGACGTATCTATAACTGGTTCTACTGCTTACTACTGTCCTGAATTGAAGTGGTATAATTTTGACGTGTGGCCGCATAAGGTCAAGCTTACGAACACTGGATATACGTGTTAGTTTCTTTGATAAATTTATCCTAGTGGTTAGAAGACATAACTGAAATGCTAAAAGCTGTCTTTTAAATAATACTAATGGTGATCATACATAAAAATTGACGTATGTTTATGTCAAGTACAATAGTTTATTTTGAATGATTCAGTCACCTTGTATTCAATTGAGAAAATATTTAATTTTGATCCAACTGCGAAAGCAAAAGCATAAGTTATTGTTCCATCTATGTAAAAGTATTCAATCTTCTTATTTTTCTTATGCGCTAAATGGCCTGGCTTTGGAGTCGAGGCTTCTGAAGCTACTTAATGGTCTCTGACATGGCTTAACTTCTGCTGGACCTTTAATTTAACATTTCATCCGAGTTATTTATCTGCCACTTTTTCAATGTTCTCTGTGATGATCCGTCTTCTACATGGTTACCGATCTAAAAATCGTCCGCTTAGACCTTGGTTCAATGAACTTCAGGATAGCGTTAGATCGTTGCTAGCCCTGCTACTAAAAGGTACTCTATGTGCTTATACATATAAGATAATACAAAAGTCTTCCTCAGCAAATTTCAACAAAATCGGTTCAGCCGTTTGAGAGTGAAGAAGTTACAATCATACATGAATATGCGAATGTGTGCATTTATAATTTATTAGTAGGATTAGTAGGATGTCATACAAATTATATTTATAGTACTAATCGGTGCAAAATGGAGAGCAGAACGACCTTATTTGGAAGGAGGTCCTTTACTCGAAAAACACATTTTCTCCCAAATACATTTCCACTGGGGCGCAGATTTGTTGGAAGGTAGTGACCACACCGTCGATAAGAGGAGGTATCCTGGAGAAATGCAGGTATTAGATTAAATCAATGAGTACAATCCTTACTATACAAAATAAAGTTAAAAAATAAATAAACAAGAATGTTTTCAATGACAGTATTGTTCTGTACATACCTTATTAACTTAAGTCTATTTATCATCATGATGCACTTCTGAAATAGATGTAGATACGTTACAGATTGCTTACGCTTAGCGCGTTAAAACTTAGCTACAATATCCAATTCCTTAGCTACGATATGAATTCGTGCTTAGTCACGACAACAATGCGCGACAGTCAAAAGAAATCACTTTTTTTAAAATACCGACGTGTGTTTTTGCTGCTGCAAATATTATTATTAGCCCAAAAATTATAATATATGGCGGTTCAAAATTTTTTGCAATTGTAATTATCACAAAATTAGCTGTAGTAAAAAGTATGTTCGAGATTAATTTGCAATGCAGCTAGTTAGTCACTGAATTCATATAAACATAATAACATAGATAAAAAACATAGAAGTTAAGTACCTCAACATTTTTCCATCTTACCATATTTTTTGTCTGTTAAAGGAAGCCTGTACTTATAGAATTTCATCGATTTATTTGTCAATAGTCAAGAGTGTTTGCGTTTTATCCCGTGTGTAGAGTCACTCACAGAATTCGGAAAACCTATTTGTAAATCACGTCAATCTCTTAGTCTGTAAATAAGCGTGCCTACGGCGTAGTGCTTGTAGCCTGTCTACGGCTTTCGCGTGATACGCATTTTATTCGTAGAATTTTATTGCCGTAGTTAAATGACAACGAAATTTTAAGGCAGCATTCTTTAACTGTACTCAAAGGTAAAGAACATTACAGGTCACATTTTTTCGCAAGGAATACTTAACACAAGCAGAGGCACTGAAGCATCCAGACGGTGTGATTATGTTATGTTACATTATCAAGGTACAATAAACCTTTTCAATCTGTCTCCTAGCTAAGTACCTAGCATTGAGTTTCAGTAGCCTCCTTGAGAGCTAAATAAACTAGACTAGCGTGCTCCACCATTAGCCAGAGTGTCGCTGGCTTGTGTGGTTTCGCGCCCTTCTTGTCAAATGCCTAGCTGTAATCTACGAAAAAAAAGACTTGTATGAGTAAAATTGTTGATATAACACATAATATAATGTATGTTTGCCGGAGATTTTCTGAAGCTCAAATATGAGTTTAAAAGAATTTAAAATCTATTAAAAAATTACTTAACAATTTATTTACTAAAAAACCTAATTACCAAGTTGATAATTAAGTCATAATATTATTATTTGCTAAAAATAGATGTTTACCTTGTCTTCATCTGCAATCATTATTAGGCTAGCTCTGTGAAGTGTAATTTATTCGAGCCGTTACGTGCTATAATAAATTATCATTAATTAAACCCCTGTTCACAACTCGAGCAAGCTACACGTTTCATTCTTGACACTCCTCATAATTACAGTTCGGTGTAGTTCCTGACGAGCGACTATCTTGGATCATCGAAGGCTTTCCGCGGGTCATTCAACCAAAATCAACCACCCGTATTGGACCCCTGCCTCTATCCCGGCTGTTGCCGATGTTTTATGAGGATTACTTTTTGTATTGGGGTACCCTACATAATTCGAGAGGCGAAGACCATTGCGTCAGATGGATTATACCTAGAACATCACTCTTTGCTACCAGCGAACAGGTTTGTTTTTAATTCAGTCCTTACTTACCAATTTTCTTTAACTCGCTTCATTGTATACATCAAAATTATAAAATTAGTGCTTCCTTATGAAAAATGTCGTTTTTAAAGTGGCATTTTCATCTGGGCGCTTCCGTGGGTCGGACGACATGTTAAATTGTAGGTCCCGGCTGTTAGTTGACAAGCAGTCGTTAAGCCAAGTCAGAGGCCATCGGGTGGTTTGGAAACTCTTGACACCAGAGCTTGACCACTTAGGTCGCACGAAGAAGAAGAAGAATGCAAACTTTTAATTATTAACCAAAATACATATTACCATCACACTAAATGCGTAAATTGTTATTATCCGGGTGGTAGAGCATTTTCTAGTGCTTGTCTTGCTAGCAACCACCCTCAAGTTGTTAAAGTCAGTCACCAAGCATCTAAAGATATTATGTCGGACAGCTTCTTTGAGAGTCAAATATTTCAGATCACCTTAGGCTAGAGCGTTGCTAACTTAAATAGTTACACGCCCTGCTGGCCAAATGCCCAGTAGTATGAAGTATCTACTAAAGAAGTAGATTAAAGTACTCAAATTATTTTTGTCTTATCTAAAGATGCAAGAGTTCAGAAAAGTATGGGATCCATGGGACGAACCTCTTGTACGCAACTACAGACCGCTTCAAGAACGTGGAGACAGGCATATATTTTTCATCAGTCCACATTGGAACCAGTATAACTCTTTGCTGCCCATCCCGAGGATACCCGAAGAGTCTATATCGGAGCTGGGACCGTCATATCTGGAGCGCATGTATTTATTGCCGCCCGAAAACGCTTATATGATACCTGTTGAACCTGAAGTTCCTCAAGAAGAAGAGTTGCCTCCTGAGACAGTTGAATAGAGCAACAACGTGGTGAAGGTAGCATTTCATAGTAGGTTTTGAGTAAACAAAGCAGCTAAGTAATACTCTAAAGATGTGAGGGCGCTCTTTTAATTTCATAACGCAGCACATGATTTAAGTAAAATCCGGGGCGAAACGAGGAATTTAACCAAACTAAAAATATTTAGCGATACAAAGCAATATTTGCCAGGTCATGCATTGCATTTCATTTCATTTCACTCAGTTTTTAAATATTTTGGTGATGACGAGTACATCAAGTACCTAGTAAGGTACCTTTCATCGTTTGAACCTGAGGAATTCATTTTATTTATTACAAAAGTATAATGTATATAAGATGAAACGAGATGTTACTTATATAAAAATGTGCTAAATTAAGAAAAGCGCAATTACGGATATGTTAGTGGTTCTCGCGTTTCTCACTTTGGCTTCGCTACAAGTACGTGGCGTGGTGCGCCATCTACCGAATGTTTTGGTCTTCTTAGTAAGGTACTAATTTTATCTTCGTGGCATTAACGCACAATAAAGGTGTTCAATATTTCGAATTTTTGGTCGCATTTAAGCGCGCATTAATCAGTTTTTGCCCTAGATATAAAATCTATGTGGGATTTTTATGTTTATTCAATAGGCTAAATATTGAATCGAGTGAAGGCTGTTTTGCTGTTAATGGTATGTCATAGGTCTTTTAACTTTCAATGTCATTAGCGTGCGATAGGGATGTATGTGACTTTATCGATACACCAATTTTTTTTTTGTGTATTTCGACTGGACTAACTTACACTTTAAATATTTTACGTATATAATTTTTTTTTACGTTACGTTTGATCGCAACTTGCTTTACTGTGGTCTAGGATGTATTACGCTTACCTAGAAGGAACCTGTAAACCCTAGATATAAGGATCTCCAAATAGAATTTTTCGGTAAAATGTATTCTTTGTCAAGTAAAGCATTGACGCTTTTATGCATCTTGTAAAAACATTAATAATAATATTATTGAAATTATCATAGTTTCATTGTATCCTACATGACGACATTTTAAATACTTACTTAATAACAAATTTATGATATCTCTTGGCTAAGACTCACTTGATTAAAGGTTTGGATTAAACTCGTGCTTAATGATCATAATAGTTATTGTAGTATACATTTCGTACAAAGAGAAAGTACATCAATTGTCATTGGTATCAGGCTTAATAATCCGATGAAGAAAACCGATAAGAATACTGTGCATGACTGCGCAGCACTATACCCATCAAAACAAAAAAGTAACCTCAAAATCTTACAAACTTGGGGGTCATTCTAGTGAAATGTTAAGGAATATTCTTCGTACCAGCCGCTGGCTGGCACGACGGCAGATCAATAATGTTGTTCCAGTTATTGTACATAGATTACCGCGTATAAGACCTACAGCTACTCCCATATTCCTACAAAACAGGCGCCAATTTTCTTCCAGTGAAAACCCGTACCCACAAGCCGAACATATAGATCAAGCCGTTTACGAAGAGATTTGCAACGAAACTCTCGAGTCTCTGTGTGATTATTTCGAAGAATTAGTTGACAACGCTCCCAATTTGAAGGGTGCTGACGTTACTTACAGTGTAAGTAGTGACTGAACGTGACATATACCTTAGCTGCAAGTACAGAATTGGAAATCATAGATCAAAGTTGTTTACTTTTCTTCAATTTGAGGATTCAGTATATAGTGAGAAAAACTTGAAAAAGTTATTTCCCTCTTTCCTACTGATCACAATACTGCAACAAAACAGTTTGAGTTTAGTTTTATACAGTAAAACAGTGTTCTGATATGATACTAAGTAGACAACTGTATTGCAATATATTATTCAGGCATAACAACCTATTCTGAAGGTCATTGCAGTGCCTACTAAGCATACAATGAAACATTAGTGTGTTTTGTACTAAGTGTAAAAAAAATGTAGCAAAGTGTTCCAATTTATTGTGATGTAAAAATTTGTAATATTACTTTTGTTAATAAAGATACTTTAAAACTGAACTGAAAGCCATTGATTAAATTGATGGGTTACAGAATACAGACATGTCCATAGTCTGTCATATCTTAAATTAAAAATATCTTGTATTTGTTTTTCAGGATGGTGTGTTGACTGTCGCTCTTGGTTCCCACGGTACTTATGTGATAAACAGACAAACCCCTAATAAACAGATCTGGCTCAGCTCTCCAGTATCAGGACCAAAAAGATATGACTTAACACTCAAAGACGGAGGTTATTGGATTTACAAACATGATGGTGTTCCACTACACAGATTACTTCAGGATGAAATATCAAAACTTGTAACAATTACAGTAGAATTCGACAAGTGCGCACATAGTTCTGTTTAGAAAATTTATTTTATTTATTTGTAAGTAAATCAGTTGTTTTATTTTTGAGTTTTATTTTATTTGCCTAACAAGATGGAGGTTATCGAAGATGGAAATATTATGGACAGAATCCCTATTCTGTTGCAAAGGGATTTGGAATATTATCAGGTGTGTATTTTTATATTTATTTGTTAGATATGCAAGCTTAATTAAGTTTAAAGTTAATAAAGTAATGATGAAAAAGTAATTAATACTTATAAAATATGTTTGAGGTAATATTTCAATATTATTAGTATTTAAAATTTGTATTAATAGTAAACTTCATCATTATATATCCTGAACTTCTACAATGTGGTCCGTTTATATAATAGGTGTGTTAATCTAATACTAGGTGTTATTAAAAAATGAAATGATGATAATAATTTTTAGAAAAATCAGACAGTTCTATCTGAAACAATATGCAGAGGTGTGGTTGGTGGACGTCTGGACTTCCCGAGGAATGCATCATTTGCCTCCGTCAAAATTGTCTTGTGGCTGGAAGAAGAATTCTCTATAGCATTTAAGTAAGTTAATGGGATCAACATTCTTCTACATCTTCATATGAGCTTAGTGGCTGAGCTCTGGTGTCAAGAGTTTTTAATCCACCCGAAGGCCTCTGACTTGGCTTGACTGGTATTAACATATTGAAACAAATTAATTTTTAATTTCAGATTTTGCAATCGTTTTATTTATGTGGCTATTCACCATATAAATATTTTTTACTATAAAAAAAAACTAAAAAATTCAAAATATTATCATCAGATGTACCATAGCAAAATTTGCTGAGTTGATTCGTGATTTTAGAGTTGGTCTCTTATATCTTTTTTGCTTTATAGTATAGTATGTTCTGTTAACATGCCAAATATTAGCCGTGTAGTATGTAAGTCTACAGCACTCAGCATAAAAAATAAATTTCGAACAAGAATGATACTGTAAATGTAGTAGATTTGTTTCTGTTCTCAAAGAAAATACTAAACAAAGATGCCCTTGCTCCGCTATTTTAAGGAACATGCTCTGCTATTTTAAGGAGCTTGGATGGCTTGGGTAGAGGCTGGTAGGGGGAAATGCACAATACGCCTCTTGCATGTTGTCAGTGCAGGTCTGATCGCCCCCATCATAGAATAATAAGAATAAGATGTCCCATTACATTTTGTGTGTAATTTGTAATTCAGAACAGTGATTTCTAGATGGTTTATTGGTATCAAATCGCAGTCTTCATTTAACAAAAGATTGTAATAAGAATTTCATGAGAATGTGATGTATATACATTATTATTATATTTTGGTATAATCATTTATAGGTTAAATACTTAAAACCAGCTGAGTGTGAAATGTGTCCAAAATTTTTTTTATGACATCATGCTTATTATTTGGTTACTTACAGACAAGGTTCAGGCATGTTTGTGATGACTGAAGAGGATGACACCGGTGAAGGTGGAGTGGCAAAAACATCAGATCCAGATAAATTTGTCCACTTGGTTATTAAATCCAGCGATGCTCTATTGGGTAAGTTCTGTCTCTTATTGTATAAAAATATTTCTTAACCTTAACAACTGCCTTAATATGCTACAACCATCCCTTAAGCTATACATTTTTTGCAACCATATGTAGTGACCGCAGTTCAGCGAATAAAGAATATCGTACATAATCGGTGAAGTTAAGCTACTTAAGTATCGTTTACACTTGGGCGCTACTGCAGGTCTGATAACATCGTAAATTCTAAGTCAAGCATATATGAAACCAAAACCTCATGAGTGACTTGAAAACTAGATACCAGTGCGTGGCCCCTTTGGCCCAGACAAAGAAGATGAAGTAACAATGTTTATTGTTTAAGTAATATCTTAAAATTTTCTATTTATTTTGACAACCTCGTTGGCGTAAAGGTGGTCTGCTAATCAAAAGATTCCGGGTTCGATTCCCGGCCTGGTCAACATCTTTTTGCTTAACTAAATTGTTGGCTGTGGGTCTGGGTGTTAAATATGTATTTATATATAATATGTATGTATATGTAGTATATCAGCTGTGTTAGCAACCATAATACGAGCTAGAAATGGTTCAGTATGGGGCTAACCAGCCATGTGTGAATGTGTCCTAATATTTATTTATTTATTCCAGAACATCTTCATATGTTAGCCCAAGAGGCATTGGACCACGCTGACTTGCCAGTACTGACTGCCACGCTGGGAGCTGCTGCATTGTTGAAAAACAGCCTTTATTGCTATGTTCACCATGTTGAAGATATGGGAAACTCGGAGAGACATTCATTGTTACAGGTATGATATATTTTGTTTATGAACTGTGTTGCAAGTTATGAAAATTAGTATAAGTTATTAGTATTAGTTATTTATATGAGTCAGAAAAAATCTTAAGAAAGTATTAGAATTTCATTAGAACTGGATGATAAAAAAGAACAATTAGGTCAAATGATGTGGAATGCCAACATCTGCTGTTGATAAAAATATTAATAATCTGTTTATTTGACACACATGTATGTACATATAACACAAATTACATTTAATAAACAATAATTAATTAATCTTATTTAACTTTTATCGATTATTAATAATTTTTTATTTCTCTAGCTCTCACGCTAGGATACCCTGTGTTTGTGAGAGCTAGATATATAGATGTTGCGTAAGCTACCAATCAGTTATTTTATAACCTAAATGACACTGAAAATCATGTAAAATGCAGAACAAATGTGTTGCCTTTCTTTAAAAAAAAATATGTACCAAAGTCCTATTCATAAGTACCTACCTAAAATGTACATAAATTGATTTTGAGAGTTTAATTGACAAAACCTATTAAAATTCCAGTCATGCTACAAACGCTACGTTACCATGTCAGAAGCGGTTGGTGAGCGAGTCCTAGATTTGCACAACCGCGTGCTATCCCTCTACATCCTACAAGACTCTGGCGGGCGGCCGATAGATGGCGACACTGCGCTGCATGATGCTGGAACGCCATCTGTGCAGGGCTGGTGGCTCTATATGAACGGCAAGTATAAATAGTTACTTGGTGATTGGGCCAGATTCCGCACAAGTATACCCTGGTCCCTGATCCGAGTTGTTTTACATCTACAGTCCTTAATCTTATAAACGCTTTCGAATATCAAACTTTTGATCCGTATTTTTTGCACATGGTTAGGTATTTAATCAGCAGGACGCGTAACCACACGAATCAGCGACCACTCTGACCTAAGGTGGAGCATGCCTAGGCTGGAATTAGTTGCTTTCAAGGAGACTACCAGAACACATCGTTAGGTGCTTGGCACCAGATTTTTCTACTTAAAGATGGTTGCTAGTCAGGCAGCTGAGCACTCGGCAATACTCTACCACCTTGCTATGGTTTATTTCACGGAAAGATCTAGCTCATTGGCAGGAACCCACTAACTTCTGGACGTAAGGCAGCCGCACGCCAGACTAAGCTGCCATCGCTTTAAAAAAATCTAATAAATTTAAGGTCCACTATGTCAAAAGCAAAACTGCCATTTATATTTCTAATATTATTATGTTTGTGTCTACAGGTAGTAGAAAAGACTTGTGGGACACAGTACCTCCACGGATGGCGCAGAGAATCTTCGCTGGCATGCTGAACGAAACATTGACTATACTGACTGTCAGATATTGTCAGGTAAACATTGAAATTTAAAAGAAATCTTATGTTATTGAGCTGTATATGTTTACTCACATAAGTTATGAGAAAGTTAAAGTTATGGTAGAACCAAAAAGTTACGAGCAAATTCAAATTTATTGTTATTGCCAATGCAATTGCAAAAACTACTAAGACAAAAATAAATTTATTTTGTCAAACGAACGTAAGTTATTGAATTTTGAATGAATGAATGAATGTCATATATTTTCCAATAAGTCACAAAGGTATTACATTTCACTTATAATACTGAAATTCAAATTGGAATCGTCATAAGATGGCATTACAATATTTCTCAGCTGTAAAGGGGCGTTTGGGTAGTCTTATGTTATTACTGACTTAAACCTTAATGTATATGTTACTGTATTTTATTACTTGTACATGTTATGGTGAATAAATAAATATGTTTAAGGTTAAACATATTTATATAATAGGTATTTAATTATTATTTTTTTGTTTTCAGACAAAAACCACAGCCTCGTCGACGCCCTTACTTTTGAATGACATTCTGAACATTTTATACTGCGTCGCGGAGTTACTTCCATCTATCTGTGGCACGGGCGCGGACCTTGCGGGGCTAGATGTGAAACACCAAACCCGGGACGTGAGAGATGTACACGCGAAGTGCAATGAGTTGTTCAAGTGTATCGTGTTTAGAGGGGCGGAGCCACATTTTATAGTTCAGGTGTGTTTTTGATCGCTGACGATAGATGGCGCTAAACTATAAAGAAACTACGAATCAGCTCACTGCATACATGCTTTACATTGCTTCATCAGTTGTTTGGCATTAGGGTTAGAATCATTAAAATATATGCATATGAATCTGTGATGCGAGAGAAAGATATAAGCAATATACAAATATAACTGCTTCTGTGCTTGTGGCATATTATTATACTTGTTAGCAGAATAGCATAAGCAGTCCACTGTATTTTCCCACTGCTGGGACTTAGGGTCTTCTCTCACTAGGACAGAGATGTGAGCACGGGATATAGGGAGTCATTCATAATTCTTTTTATGTATGATACCAATTCGAATTAAATCATCATCGTATTTGTATTTGAATTTAATTTAATTAAAACGGTACATAGACCAATTACATTAATTAAATATAAATATTAATAGCATACATCTAATGACAATCACATTTGTAGATAAATCATTAATTAAATTAAGACAATAATAATTACATTACATTAAATTATTAACACATATTTAAGTCAAACCTAAAGATACATATCTAACTAACATGAGTCATAAATTACATAATAATTGTCAAATTATACAAACTTAGTCTATCTCTTACTCCTTTTTTCATTTAGCTCACAATAAGTAATACAGGATAACGTCTCTCGGGTCACCTAGTTTATAATTAATAGAAAATTCAGATAAAAAAATAAAATAAAACGCTATTCTAATTTATTTTCAGGCCTTCAATGACTATAACGACTCTGCATATGATGCCAAAGACTCGCCTTATCCATGGATCACATTTGTATGTCCGAAGCTGTTCGAGAACAAGTTTGATGACGTCACAGTTAAGAGCACCCAAGACTTATCAGTAAAGACTGCTCTCGGGTTGGATCTGATTGTAATGTTGGCACAACCGCAACCGTCGTGGCCTTTGCTTGTGAAGGTAATGTGAAGAGAGAAAGAGAAAGTTATTTCGTTCAAATAAATAAAATTCGACGACCTCGTTGGCGTAAAGGTTACCATGCCGGACTGTCAATAAGAAGGTTCTGGGTTCGATTCCCGGTCCGGCCAACATCTTTGCTGAACTAAATTTGTTGGCTGTGGGTCTGGGTGTTAAATATGTATCTATATAAAATATGTATGTATGTATGTATATGTAGTATATCAGTTGTGTCAGCTACCATAATACGAGCTAGAAATGGTTCAGTATGGGGCTAACCAGCCGTTAGTGGAATGTGTCCTAATATGAGCGAGTGAGACAGACATTTGCACGTCCTTTGGGCATGGTGGTATGTTTTTTTTAATTTATATTATTTTGATTATTTTTCAAAGAAAGAAAGCTATTAGTTACTCTTTGCTTAATCTTCGTGTAGGTCCAGGATAAAAGAGACGTAGGTACATACGTGGACGTACCTACACATATATGTACCTAAAATATGTCATTTAAATAAGGCATGTTTTTTTCTAAATTCTTTCTAAAACACAATAATAAGCTTATTGCCTAAAATGTATAAAATGCTAACTAGTTAGTGAGGTTAGAATCCAGAATATTTAGATTGTTAGTGTGGTAGCCCCATAAAGCGTTTGATGTGAAATACTGTAAGTCGCAATATTTTGCCCACTTAATTGAGGCGACCTCGTTAGCGTAATAATTACCATGCCGGAATGCCAATCAGGGGGCCCCAGGTTCGATTTTTGGCACAGCCAACATCTTTGTGATGAACTAAATTTGTTGGCTATCGGTCTGGGTGTTAAATATGCATCGATATAAAGTTTTTATATGTTGTATATCAGTTGTGTTAGCAACCATAATACAATCTAGAAATGGTTTAGTATACGATTTACCACGCATGTGTGAAATGTTTCCTAATATTTCTTTTATATTTTAATTTTTCCTTTGCTTATCTTAATTTGGTTTCAAATCACAGCGGGAACACACAATTTTTTTTTCTTCTATCTACAATGTATTTCCGCAATGTAACGCCTGAGTCAATGGGTTATCATATATATAATATTTCTATCTCACAATGTTAGTTACTGTGCCTCCAAAACGGCTACACCGATTTTTACCAAATTTTATGTGCGTATTCAGTAGGTCTGAGAATCGGCTATTATCTATTTTTCATACCTCTAAGTGAGGCAAAACAACGTTTGCCGGGTCAGCTAGTTTATTTATATCATCATCAGCTTCGTCCACTGCTGGACATAGGCCTCTCCCAAGGCACGCCGCTTGGCCCTATCCTGTGCTTCTCTTCGCCATCCACTACCCGCTACCTTCTTCAGATCATCGCTCCACCTGGTTGTAGGGCGTCCTACACTACGTTTGCCGAGACGCGGTCTCCACTCTAGAACTCGTCTACCATAACGGTCATCGGTTCTTCGGCAGATATGTCCGGCCCATTGCCACTTCAGCTTGCTTATGCGCTGGGCTATGTCGGTGACTCTGGTTCTCTGTCAAATTACCTCGTTCCGGATACGATCCCGTAGAGAAACACCGAGCATAGCTCTTTCCATAGCTCGCTGAGCGACTTTGAGCCTTCGGACCAAACCTGCCGTAAGTGTCCAGTTTATTTATATAATTTCTATGATTTGTTTATGTTCTAGGTGTTAATGATGAGAGATTGTCATCTTGGGCGAATGCTCTTGATTCGTGCGATCCGTTGCATGTCTAAAGATAATGCAAGATGGCCGGCAAACGGGCTTTGGTATAATGTGGAGAAGGAGAGGAAATGCGGCGGGTTTCTCTGCACTGCTGACGGATACTGCAAGTTTAAACCAGATAAAGATGGTAAGTGTCAATGCCTACATTATCACATTTATGAAATAATAATAATAAATCATTTCTTAACTTAGAAGGAACCGTTTCATCTTGCTTTGAAAATAGATATTTACATATAACAGGAACAGGAAATTCGCAAGGAATACCAAAGTTAAATAAATCCTACTAATATAATAAATGTGAAAGATTGTGTGTGTGTATGTTTGTTACTTCTTCACGGTCAAACGGCTGAACTGATTTTGATGAAATTTGGTGTGAAAATAGGCTAGACCTTGGATTAACGCGCTACTTTTTACCCCAGATTATTATTTTTATATTATTTTTGTCTGGATTAACGCGAGTCAGACCGCGGGGCGCAGCTAGTAATCAATAAATATTTATTCATTATCAAATATTTATTACTAACATACAGCTGTGCCTGTGGCTCTTAACTGCAAGTAGCATGAATAGGGGGTAATGAATAGTAGTAGGGGGGGGGGTCACTTTTGTATGAGGATTTTTTTTTTCTTACGGGCACAGTAATAAAAAGGTGCCAAATCATCTGTAAATAAATTATGAAATTTGGTAGCTAGGGGAATTCATCTTCTGCCTCCGGTTTGATTGAATATGGGAAAAAAATTATCTTACTAAAGTTGTATGGGACGCAGAATGGTAGCTCTGAAGGGGACCTGTCTGTGGAAACACGCCCGATCACCCAGCACTAAAACTGTTTAGCGTTGCGTTGTACTTTTTGTGGGAATGCATGTTGCTTAATATATAATTTCTTTATCAGCTACGTACTTTTTGTGGGAATGCATGTTGCTTAATATATAATTTCTTTATCAGCTACGTACTTTTTGTGGGAATGCATGTTGCTTAATATATAATTTCTTTATCAGCTACGTACTTTTTGTGGGAATGCATGTTGCTTAATATATAATTTCTTTATCAGCTACGTACTTTTTGTGGGAATGCATGTTGCTTAATATATAATTTCTTTATCAGCTACGTACTTTTTGTGGGAATGCATGTTGCTTAATATATAATTTCTTCATCAGCTGGTGAAGAGTACGCGAGAGCCGCAGGCGCTATAACGTACATACTGTCAAGCATAGGAAGCAAGGCCGAACTAAAATCTACCCTGTGCTATGCCTTGGAAGTATCTGGCAGAGACTGGGCCGCTTGTTTGGATAAACGACAGGTTAGGTTATTAAATAATAATTATAATTTTTATGATAATTAGTTCCCCTAAAAGAGGGCGCTTTTAGAGATCCTTCTCCTCCTTAGTATTAGCCCTAAATACTGAGGGTCGTGAATCCCGGTATCCCAACCAGAAGTTATTTATTGGGGAAGTTCAAACATGAGCGATAGTACCTTAGAGTGATAAGGGCCTGTTATCATAAACATTTTTTATACAATAATTCGTATATAAAATGTTTATATTGAATGACTGAATCTACATCAATATTTATCGGCTATAAATATTTCAGAGTGCTATCTCTGTCGCACGAAACTTGAACCAATCGTACAAAGACTGACAAAACGCCACAAAGGTGGTGTACGATCCTTACATTTAGATTTGAGGGTGGTAAATAATATTTGCCACTGCCAGAGATGTCTTTTTGCGTTCTACTCTTGACTTTGGATGAGAACGGGAAAAAAACAACTGATACATAATGTGACAAGTCAGATCGATAAGCACTTTCGTACGTCCCATTGTTTACCAATCAGTGCATGTGTGTGTGTCTACATCCATCCAAATCCCACTTTACCCAGGAGAACTCTCACCCGACCCTGTCTTGGGAACGGCATGTAGAAGCATTGAAGGTAAGTGGTAGATATATTGGCCTCCTCTTATCTATGTACATGTTTGGATCGATACATCACCACTGAATTGTCATTTCTTATACATTCCACTGAGCTCCCATTGTCTGAATGTTCATATATGTGAAATATTTATCGCTAACACTTTAAAACTAGACTCAGGGTTTGGCTATTAAATCAATCTTTTTATAATATTAATGATAATCTGGAATTGAAAATTGACATTTGATTAATATCATATACTATTGTATGATATTATATTATTACAATAGTATATGATTACATATCATATACATTTGTAATGATATCATATTATTTGACTTGTAACTTTGGTGTTAACAATAAATTATTTGTATTTGTACTTTAACAACAACATTAATTGTAACTTACTTTTGTGCCTTTTAAAATATGTAGCCTTATAATTTAAGGTGTGGTGCGACCGACGCCCGGCGTGGTTGGCGGGTCTCTTAGCCCTTGTTGGGTCGACTCTGCAGTTTATACCGCCTATATTGGTCAATGCAGTGCAGAGTGGGGCTTCTATGTATCAGGTTAGTACAGCTGTGTTAGATATTGCTCAGAAAAACGCGAGTTTTTTTCGTTTGACTGTAGACAGTGAGTTGTGGCAATGACGTCACAGCCACTTATTTCTACTATTAGATAAAATAATAAATATACTTGTACCATCATGTCTTTCTTCGCAATCGGTCATTATGGCCGATCACAGGCATGCACAATTTTGTAATAGAAAGCTATAGAGTGGCCATTATCGTCTATTATAACATTGAGTAAATATATCAATGACGATTGCGTACAGGGTATCCTATGATCTAGAAGATGCAATGATGTATGATCAAGTTTTTTCTGTTTGAAACTTTCAAACGGAAAAAAAACGTATGCTTTTAACTATATTTGATGAAAACAGATAAATATCTGAAAAAATATCAAAAATTAATATCTTAAGATGGCTACCGCCACAAAATTGGGGATGACATATTTTTTCACAACTACCTCCATGTGGGTATCAAATAAACAGGCTTGATAACTAGAATACACACACGGCGATAAAATTCAAATATTTGATAGCCACTACCACAAAAGGTTGAGTTGGGGGTTTTACATTTTATTTATTTACACGTGTATGTTCCAGACAATGTCACTCTGTCTAACCTGCGTGTCACGGACCCTGGACTGCATTCCCCGTTCCTTCACCAATGCCTGTTCAGTCATTGAGAGCTGTATACCGTCGCACGTGAACCCGGTCGGAGGGTCCGTGCTGTTGCAACTGCTGATCACTGTTGTTTATGAGGAGATACAGAAGTGGGCTAAGAAAGAAGCTGTTAAGGAAAAAACGGGTGAGTCGAGTTAGTGATTTTGAACATAAATTCATAAGCAGCTAACCGCGTTGCTACCCGTATCAATCCGGGATAAGAAGTAATTTGTTTTTATCCAGGGTCTAAACTATCTTGCCGGAAGGTTAAAGAGTACCTACGTGCATGTACCAGCCCCCGGCTTTAAGTCGCAGTGACGGTACACTATGGAGGTTTTAGTTAGTAGTGTTTTCCACTTTGGCACCGATTGGCGGGCATGCGTAAATGCATTTCCTCTATCTCAAAAAATGGTCTAAACTATCTCCATAATAATTTTCTTCGTGTTACAACTACATACTTGCACACCTATAAAACATCAGTCATCCTCCATCTTCCAAAACCATCGCCGGAAACTTATACATTTATTATATTAAAAACATAATATAATTTTATACTCTATGATAATTTATTATTTTCCAGGCGCTTCTACAGCCAATGGAGAACCGCACACTATGACGGCAAAATCGAGACCTAGATCGAAGCAAGTTCGGATACAAACAAGTTAGTAATTTTGTATTAATTTATAAAGTAAATAAAGTTGGTTAAATTATTAATATATAATGAGTTAATGATTACACTGAAATTAAAAATTACTTACTTAATGTTAAACTACACAAGAAAATAAAATTAAAAGACCTTACAAATAGTAAATTAAACCTAAGTCAGTGTTGCGTCTGTGTAATAAAAAAAATATTTATTTATTCGATCTGTGTTCAAAGCTTTTATAACTGCATTGGCTTTTCCAGCCTCCACCTCACTGAGTTTCGACGGGTCTCATAGTACTCCTTCTTCAATATCGCTCGCCATCGCAGAAGCGCTTTGCTCGATAGACGAAGATGACAAACACACGCAAGAGATACAGAAAATCATCGAAAAGGCGAAGAAAGAAGTGAAACTCTCGAGTCAGTTCGGCTTGGAGGACTTTCCCGAATTTGCTGAACTTTTTGAAGAAGTGAGAAATTAATTATTAAATCTATAATTTTACTAGCCGACCCGGCAAACGTTGTTTTGCCTCACTTAGGGATTTGAAAAATAGATAGTGTAGCTTATATGACACGTTCGTAGATTTACCATAGCAGCGCCATCTATTGATTACTTTCTCAACCCAGTCGAAAGGTATCGACATCTGTTAGAATCATTTGGAGTTAACAGATAATTGTGACTGTCAAATAATAACAGACAATAATTAGCAATAAATTAAAATTGCGACTATAATTTGAGATTTAAACTATCCTATCTCTCAAGTTGGATCGAACTGCACATGGTGTGCGAATTTTATAATAATCGGTTAAGTAAGTGGTTTATGAGTCCATTGAGGACAAACAAACATTGTGATACGAGATTTATATATATTATAAGATAAGATTGTCAGTTTGCACACCGCATATGCGGTAGCCTACAAGGGACACTTAAATATTTTCCATGTTTTATATATTACCTGTGGCTACGCAAATAAAATTATTTTATTTCATTTTGACTTCGCAATTTCAGGGCGATGTTCCTGGATCAAACGCGGAGAGGGCGAGCGACGCCGCCGCGTTGACAAGTCAAATACTCATGACTTCTGCCGGAAGAGATAGCTTAAGGGTAAGCTATATCTACCAAAGAAAGGGAAACTTCGAGACTTACACAATATAATAATAAAGGAAACATTTTCGCTTAGAAAACGGTCACACTAACTTATTATTAAAAATTGGAATGAGTCCAAACAGTTTCGGTGCTTTCCGAGAACCATCTCCAGGGGCGAGTGTTACACGGACCGCCGCCGACGAGATCCGCGCGTGCACTCCTCCAACACTCATTCCAACTTTTAATAATAAGTAAGTGTGACCGTTTTCTACGCGAAAATATTAAGATGCCTTACGTGAACAGTTTACAATGTTTAATTAAGGAAACATTTGAAAGTTCGTTACTTCTTCCTCACACCCATTAGGTTATACTAGCGAAAGGACATTAACTTTTAAATATTTTCTGTTTTACGCGAGTTTTACCCGAGACACGAAGTAAACGTTTTGAATCCACCTTTGTTGCCTAAGCCAACCAAGCTTTGGAATTCCCGGATTCCTTGTGAATCGGTTCCTTTTAGGTATACTCGCTTAGCTTACACAGCTTAGCACAGTATTGCTACCATTAAGTGAATTGTGGTCTAGCGCAAATTTATTTGTTTAACAACTATAGATTAAAAATGCAGGAAACTCCTGACTCCACATTATGCATTAGTGGCCATCTTATTTGATTTCTTAGGTCAGTTGTCAAGAACTTTTTTTTATTTTACCCATAATGGTTCAATAACTTTTTTATTTTTATATTTATTGTCATAGTAAGTTTTGATTATATAAAACATTTGGATAGATTTCTATTACCCAAACTTTTAACAATTTATCAATTTGGTACCGTAACATAAGATATATATTCTTCTTTTGTTTCCACTCCACTGTTATATGTATATACATACAAACTGATTTATTTATATATATATTTTGTCTTTGTACATTTATAATATTGTACTTGTTTACTGGACAAATAAATAAAAAAAATGGTTTATATTATACAATATTATATATCTATTATTATTTTCAGGTGATCTACGAACATATAAAACTGCATGCTGAATGGATTTACAAAGAACTGCAGATTCAGGAAAACTTAAACGAGAACATTTCATTAGACAAGGCTCCTCTTCTTTACATCATGTTTCATATTGGGAGACGACCCTTTGATCAGGTAACATGTGAACGATCAGTGTAATTCTTTTGGTATTTTTAGGTCAAAAGACAAAGTCCTTACACAGCTGCTATTGTTTTTCAACACACTAGCTCATAAAGTGATCGCAATTAATATTATCATAGACATATTATTCACAATTGAGTTTTGCTTTACACTCAGTCAATGTTTCTCTCAGGTATGACAGCCTCGTTGGCGCAATAATTACCATGCCGGACTGTTAATCAGAAGGTTCCGGGTTCGATTTCCGGCTCGGCCAACATCTTTAAGCTCTGGGTGTTAAATAGCCTCATACAAAACCATTTATAGTTTGTATTATGGTCGCTAACATAACTGATATACTACATACATACATATTTTATATATTAATACATATGTATTTAACACCTAGACCGACAACCAACAAACTTAGTTCATCACAAGGATGACGGCCGTGCCGGGAATCGAACTTTTGGTACTTTGTGTTGTAAACAACCTTCCTAAACTTAAATAATGTGATTAATATTAATACTAGTATTTATAATAACCTTTGTGTAATTAAATTCCGTGTAATTTTAAGAAACTACCTATTAATTGTAATTAAGTTTTGTTGACTTCCGACTTGCGCCTGATTGTCGGAGCATCGGCGCCGACCAATGAGAAAGACGCCTCTCCGGCCAATCAGGCGTTAGATGGAAGGGGTATCTGCTAACGAACATTCTTGTAGAATAGAAAAGTATTTATTAGGCCTAAATAAAAGACGACCCTCTGTTTGGCCGTCCGTCATGGTAACCATAAAGCCTACGAGGTCGTTCTATAAAAAAATAACAATTTTGCCTTTTTGTCCTAGTATATGCGCGCGGAGTGCGTGACGCCGTGGAGCGCGCTAGTGCGGTGCGCGGTGCGGTGGTGGGGGCAGTGCGGTGCGCGTGCGCACCTCGCCCGCCGCCGCGACGTGTGCGCCGCCAAGTGCGGTAACACCAGGCATCTACTGTGCGCTCTGCTCGCTAAACACGCGCAGAAGACTCTTTAAGGAACGACATTCAAAAACCTCTTTTTTTTGTTGACAAGGGAGAAATATTCAACAAGATACCTGGCTACAATGGGGCGCAGACATGTTATGCGGCATTTGTACCTATTAAAACTGAGGACACAGTTTTCTTCCGGGAAACACCCCGGAGACTACCTTGCACTTACCGGTAATTAGCTGACTATTCACCAACGACGGCGAATAAACGCCTACCCGCACTATCCGCCAACCCGGACTTGGCCAGCCTAACGGATCATAACCTATATCTCTCTCCACATCAGAGATAGTCCCGGGATTTTCCTGCCCATCGCTGTTAAATAAGAGGATTCGCGTGGGCCGGGATAGTTTAGTTTGTATACTGACTTTTTACACAGCTTATTTTTCTGATAAATATTATTATTCGCCCATAGAAAAATATATACGATAAAACACTAGTGCCTTTTTTTGCAAAATAAAACTACTGTATTTGTTAGACTTTTTGTTCGATTCTCATAAAGGAATAAATGTGAAATGAGGATAGTACTACAAAACCTGCAAAAACTGTCACGCGTCGCGTCGCTTCATATTTGGATTTTTACTGTGCCGTGTACAGTAAATACTGTTCTGCATTTAAACAAAGAGCTTAGGCTACGTTGACGATCGTTACCCACCAAGCTGCCGCCAGAGGCGAGAAGTTGTCCCAGGGAGTGGCGTCGTGGATGAAAGGTACGTGGTCATATCTAAGTTTCGCATTTTCCTTGTGAGAGTCAGAACTTCCATACAGTCCACTCACTATGTATCGAACACTTTTGTTTATGCGTCTCACCGAGAAGCGTCTAATACTCTTTAAACAGTAGATAGTTTTATTTTATTGAACACTGTTGTGTAGGTAAAATGCGTATCTGGAGTGTCAACACTCCATTTACGCATTTTTATATATTTTAGAAGTAAATTATTTTTTAGTCTAAATTATGTGTGTCAGTCCATGCAATTATATCTAATGTTCAATATAAATATAACATTTAAGGAAAATAAAACATAAATCCTGAACACATAAAAACTGTTTTCCTTTATCTTCCCTTTGAAACATTCTGTGCTAGATAAAATGTTTCTCAAGTTTAGCGACGCAAAAAGTGAACTTTATCGACCGCACAGTACAAAAACAGCTCAACTCTAAAATGACGTAAATTCAATTTAACTCCACCGTGGTCCGGCATCCGTCCACTTAAACTACAAACTTATAAAATGAAATCTAAAGAGTTAAACTCACCGTCGCGATGTCAATGTCCATTCTGCGGAACTTTCATAAATTCTTATAAAACTTGTGACACCGTCTCGGAAACTCTTACCCGCTTTTATAGAGCTTGCAGGAAAAATGTACCAAGTTTTTCAAACTTGAATATTTATTGGAAATATTGTCTATAATATTTGTGTCCAGTTTTGAAATAGATAAAGTCGTGTACTTTATATGTTAGAAAGAATTGATGCGTTTCAAAAAGAAATCGGAAAAGTAGAAAAACGTAGATAATAATAATGTATCTTATCCTTTTACTTCGAATCGATATAAAGAATTCTCTGAAACGTGGGTCCAGGATAGGTTTTAAATCTAATTTCTATTACTGTCTTTATTTCTTATTTTTTATACAGGCAGTTCCAAGTTTCAAAGTTATTTCATCCCTAATCATTGAATTTCAAGCAAGGAGGTAGGATATCGAGTCTAGTGGTAATTTATTCTGAAATACTCGTATGTTGTGTAGCAAAATGGAAGTACACTACGGATTTCAAATATTGTTACAATATGTATATAAATAAAATTTACTCTTAACAAAATACTAGGATAGTTTTTAGAATGAATAAAGAGTTAACCTTAAAGTTAAAGAGTTACCTTAAGAGTTCCTGTAGATAATATACTAATTATGTTTTAAATGACATTAAGTTATGACGCAATTATACTCGTATGCGTAAGTGTACAGAGTTATTGGTAACAAACACATAAGCCTTTGATTTTGGACAGCTGTAGTACGCCTAGGCAACCAACTTTTGTTCAACAACTTTAGGAAGTTAGCGAAAGATATATCAGTAGGTCCACATATTCAAACTTTGCCGACGCGTGGCAAAAAGGAGAAGATAATTTATTGTCAAGTTTGCAAAAGTCTTAGAACAAAAGTGTGTAGACGTGAGTAAAATTGCCCTGAAAAAATTTTTCGTTAGTTATGTACTAGTAAGTCTGTATAAATATTAAATGTTATTTATTTGTATCTAAATCGGACTTTATTTCATTATCTTTAATACTTTATTATCACATATTTAAATTCAATTTAATTTACTTATAAAATAATTGTACCTATGTAATATTTTGAGATGGGGCTTGATCCTGAAATAAATGAATTTGATTTGATTATAACAGATGTTAATTGCTCACTGTACTTATGTATCGGGTTAAGCAACTTTGTCCTATCACGGATAATTCAAAGCGTTCGCTACATATTGAAATTGAAATTGATTGAAATGAAAAAATCTATTGAAATTTTAATCTATCTATAATCTCGATGTTTGATTTGGGATCAGTTCTAATAGACAATAACATTGTCCCTTTGTGGTTTACATTTTCTCGAATATAATTCGCTGACTTGAAATGCAAAGCCAGAGTCAGGTCATTATGCGAAGTTACAATGAAACTTATGCGAACGAAACGAAGAAACTTAAAAAAAGTCTATTGTAAGCAGAAACTGCCTCGTGTGGGTACTAAAGCAGAATATCGCATTATTTTTTGGGGTCACATCTATAGTTTTGGAAATATTATCCAATGCGTACAAATTGAACTGAGACATATCTAATAGCAGGGATCAGATTGATTATAAAAATACTTTATTGACTTGAAATAATTATAACATTTCAGCGTCATTATTCTGCACAACATAAATTTAAATATACTCTGGGTTTTTAGGCTAACAGCGCCATTTAAAAACTTAAGTCTAGGTACTTGATCTTGATTTTGAAAGTACTTTTATTGACATGAAATAATTATAACATGTACATACCCCGTTATTATTTTGCACAACTTAAATACTTATACTAAGTTTTTTTAAGGCTAACAGCGTCTTTTAAGTTTAGTTTTAGTTTTAGTTCTAAGGTTTTTAGGTAGGTTAGGTTACAAATTAAATATAATTATATCTTATAATATATCAACTAGCTACTAGTATTCCATAACTATTAGATGTTATTACGTCCTACTAACTCGTACGTTTGGCAGGGATTAGAATTATATTATTTGTCTATGCTAATGGGCACTTATTTCGAGTGACGTTCAAAGGGTAATAGGTACCTACCTATTCCTACAGATAAGGTAGAATAAAAGTGGTTTACTAAACACGTAAACGACGTTCACTTATGATAATAATATGAAGCTAGGCATTCAGACACGAAAACCGTTCAAGAATATTGGCATACGATATTTTGTTCCATTTAGGTTTTGCTAAAGTACAACGTGGAGTCACATTCCGAGTGTCCAACCGAAATCGAAATTCGAACGTAGCTAAGATCGTGAATCGAATATGCAATAGCCAAATCTCGTCCCTGCGGCTGGGTTATTAGTGAAGTCAGCCCGGTCGGTATCCGAAACACATAAACAATGAGTCCCAATTTCCTTGCAGTCTGGACGCGCACAATCTTAGGAAACGTAAGGACGCTAGGGATGGGGTTAAGGCCTTGGGTAGCCACCTGTCTATATTTAGCAATAAAATTTAATAATACTAAGAGCGTCCCAAATAAACATGCTCTATAATAAAAAAGTTTTAAAGTATTTTTAGGTAATTTTAGTTGTTGTAGTTTCTAAGTATTTTTAGTTGCATGGTATGGTAAGGTATTTTCTAAATTCAACCACCTTCAAGTTTAAAAATCTGTCGCAAAGCACATAATAGTGTGTTCCGGTAGCTAGCTTGAGAGCAAACTATTCCAGACTAGGCATGCTCTACCTTAGGCCAGAGTGTCGCTAACTTATGCGGTTACGCGCCCTTCTGGTCAAGTGCCTAGCTGTTAGGAGTAAAAAAAAACATCGAAACGAAAACTAATATAGGTACGTATACTAATATAAAGAAAACTAATGTATTTATTAAAATGATAAATGTTCATTGTTAAACCAACACATCTTCTAATGTATAAAATTTCCATGTCACAATTTTAGTTACCGTAGGTACTCTCCGAAACAGCTTGACTGATTTTTACCAAATTTTATATGCGTATTCAATAGGTCTGAAAATCAGCTACTATCTATTTTTCATAAGGCAAAACAACGTTTGCCAGATCATCTAGTATTTTTATATATATTACGTGTCTCTTGCTCTGAAAAATATCATGTTACAAAATATAACGCTGTCCTAATTAAACATTAACAAAATTGTTAATAGCCGACCAATTGCGAGTCGCTTACATAGAAATGTTGCTCGCAAACAAAAGGTTCCGTACCTTTTTATAAAAAAAACACCCGGTAAAAATGTGGTCAGTCTTAGTATACTATATACCCTTTGGGTACGGAACCCTACAAATGTCTTACGGAAATTTTGATATTGAGTTAAATAGTTTATTATTCAGCAATTCTAATTTAAGTCAGCAATTCTAAAATTATTGTGCGATATCAAGTATTGCTTTACAAACTTGTCGGATACCTTATTTCCTGTTTCCGGCATAAATAACAGTATATCAGTTCTACATCTCTAGCTCTAAACAATTGACGAAGTTGCGGAGCAAGCATAAATTGTGTCTCCCGTCGATAGTTTGGAACTAATGCCCGCTTTGTGAGCTATCTTGTAAGGTAGGACAGTGTAGTGAACTCAGAGTTACAACATTTTTTTTCTTCAAGTATCTAAAACTATTGTGCTTTCAATAGCATGTGTACATTATTACCAATTGATCAAGTTACGTTCAGCTGCTTTAGATTATTATTATGTTCCAAGGTTTGTCCATAGATAAAGGAATAATATAAGTCTATCCCTTAGCAACACCATGGCTGTTAGTTCAATCATTTATTTTTAGTTAAAACACAATATAGTACATTTAAAATAGGCGTTTCAATGAGTCATATACACTTGTGTTTTAAATCGTGCTCCATTGCTTTATTGCTTAGCTAGAGCGTACAGTTTCTTCTACGTGATCAAACTTATTGACCAAACTAACACTTATCTAGTTTACTTAAAATAAATGAAGAATTCCTTCTTTGTAAACTATTGACTCAGGCGATACTTTGCGGAACTCCATCGTAAAAAGAAGACAAAATTAAATATTTAGTGTACTTCCGCTGTGTTCTAAAACCTAAATTAAGATAAACAACGAAAAAATTTAAAAAAAAAATTAGGTGTGTTCCTCCGACCGATCACCACATTAACGTCACCTATCTCAATTCGGAAATAAGTACACTAAACATTTAGATAAGTAGATACACTAAATAATTTTGTCTTCTAATGGTGGCGATTCAGCGTCAGACACGACTAGACTAAATTTAAAGAAGCCCCGTCTCTTTTCGTCTTAGGTGGCCAGAAAGAGACGGCACGTTCTGAACCACAGACAAATCAAGTAAAATCACATGAAATATGGAATGTGCAGGCAGTTTTAGAGGTGATACAAGTGAGTGCGTTCTAAAGTCGCCTATATTTTCTACATTTGACGTGATTTTAGTTGCTTTGACTACAGAACGTACCGTCTCATTCTGGCCACCTAAGATGAAAAGAGACGGGGCTTCTTTAAATTTTGTTTAGTCGTGTGTGCCGCTGAATCGCCACCAATGTCCTTCTAGTATGGCGGATTTCAGGTACCTTCTGTTGTTCTGTGTTCCCTGCCTTTTATTAATTGAAAGAGCTGTAATCCTAATTAAACGATTATTTTCAACTTTGTGATTCGCTCGCGACTGAAACTCGCTGACAATATCTCCCTCTCAAACAACTGTGGCCTAAGCGCAGTTGGTTTCGTGTTTACCGAGCAAATTGGAGGCGTCTTTAGTTCGTAGTTCCAAACTAATAGGTGCACAAACTGTTGGTGCCATCCTTTACGATCTTTAATGAGCATACCTTATTGTGCAGTTCAAGACGTATTGCAGTCTCCAACTTAATGCGAGCTTCGAAATTCGTGCGCTTTGTTCGGTAATTAAACTTGCAATTACGTCTCTTGAAAGTGGTCTAGTATTCATTTAGTCGATGGCAAAGATACTACTAATGAAATTCGATTTTGAAATACAATTCACTTTCAGCTATTTATAAAATATGTTGGTATAATAGATAATTAGAGTGTTACATGTTTTATTACTTAACCGATCTAGTATTTGTAAATATCTATTAATTTGATTTTAGTTTTACTTAAATAAAAATCTCATAAAGATGAGTTCTTATGATTGAACTTACCCATCTTTACCCGACATAAACAAAATCTTTATACCAAATTTACTTCTATTAATATAAGTATGACTTTGAAAATTATGACGGTCACATTGGAAACGCCAGTACATTTCCGAGGACCCAAATAAAGAATGGAACTTTAAAACTTGGAACCCACCCTCTAGTTCTGATCGGCACCAAATAACTAACCCATTGTCCAACTTGTTCCGGTGCCAATGCTGCCATGTTTAAAGGATTTCCTTTCAGTCGGTAAAATATTTAAGAATTTTATTTAGATGTATTTACTCAGCCACGGTCAACGCTAGTACTAAATACGTTTTTATAAAATGAAAAAAAAACCCACACGAGTTTCTATACATATAATATTCATGCTTAGTTAAGTAAAGAAATTAATAAATAAGTATTATTTATTAATTTCTTTACTTAAAAGGACCCATCAGCTATCCAATAATATTGAAATTATATTGCTTCTATTTTGAAAAAATAAGATTTATTTATTCAATTAAATAAGTCAGTATATATTATTCATAAATTATTTGTTTTAAAATTGTCTGATCAATATACGATTCAATTAAATAGCTATAACAGTTTTTACACCAAAGCGCTAACTATTTTAGACTTATAAACTACACTTCTGAATGCACACACAATGCAAGTGACGGCACTACAGAAGACATCAGATACCTACTAAAGGTCATTTCTCATGTTTCGGTCTCAAAAATACCAGTTTGATTTAAGAAAAACTGATCATAATATTTATCAACAAAACATCGGACAATAATTCAGAAGAAACATTCATAACTTCTCAAAGACGAAATACTAAAGGCGAGCGACGACAAGTCATCTTCAGTGGTACTCCTTTATTCTCAACTGGCAACACCATCCGCCAATAAATTCCGTCCCCGGCCAATAGTCCGCCATCGATTTTCTTACGTCGAGACCGCAAATTGTGAAACTTGTTCCATTGTTGTCCCGACGCGATATGAACCCGATTGCAGGCAGATTGCAATGACTTGGGTAACTTTTGTCACTATTGTACGAATGGCCTCTCGATTCCACAATAGCACCGACTATCCATTTTGCTGGGAATTTCCAATGAGAGATGTCGCAATTGTTATAGGTGCTATTCTACTAAGCTTGTATGATTATACAGGGCTACGGGCAACTAGTGCAAACTACAATAATTTTTATTCTACAACTTTTGGAATATCAATATCAAAAAGAAACAGCTGCCTCACACGTTTCGTCGCGGGCAATTAACTTGTCTTGAACGGCTAATATATAAATTAGCCTTAGATACTGTGACCCGCATAATATTATCTTTTAACTATTTTGCTCAGATCAGCTTATGGCGAGAGCTTGGCATTCGTAGCACAAGAGTTCTCGTAGCATCGTGCTACGAATTTCTGTACTATGTTTGTTACGCAAAATATGACATCGATATTACCTATAACCTTTAACCAGCCCACTATACGTTCCCACTGCTGGGACTCGGGCCTTCTTACACAAGGACATAGTTACAGGCCGTAATCCACCACGCTGGCCATGTGCGAGTTGGCTGATGACACACGTCTTTGGATATTGCAGTCCTCAAACGTGTTGATTTCCTCACCATGTTTTTCTTTACCTTAAAGCGAATTGCAAATCCACATATAACTTGAAAAACAAGGAGACCAAAGAAACAAGAACCAGGGGCCGTCTGATTGAAAAGCAGACGTTTTTACCACCGCGCCACATTCGCTTTTTATACCTAAGGTTTTATGGTCACATTATTTTTGCATGGATTTCCTAACTAAAAATACAAATAAGAAAAATTTGTATCAATCTTCATACCTAAATAAACTAAAAGTTGCAAATCAGTAGCTCGTACAATGTGTATCCCTCCACTAAACGCGCTCTTTATGTCTATTTACCAAATACACCTACAACATTTTGCCATGTCGAAGCGTTCCGTAAAAATTATTATCTTTTCACGGTCGGCTAACTTTTAAACCAATACATTGCAATCTTTTTTATAGTCTAGTGAGCGGTAGCAAATAGCGTAACTGCTCGACGCGTGTGCCATTTTTATATTCCAAAATATTGTAGTTGTAAATTTTTATACATTTGTTTAGTTTTATTTGTCGAAAAAACGGTGTTTCAAGTTACGATCAAGAAATTCACAGATCAAGTGCTTTGTTTTATCAAAGTTTTTTGTAAAAGTAAGCTCTCTGGTTGTCAGACCTCCAAGCCACCCCATGCCCTAATATGGAATCCCGATTACTTTCCACTTTTTTCTTTGTTTTGTATGAAATTTTTGAATATTATAACAACGATTAGTTAAGTACTGAAAGATTCCCTATAATATTCATTTATTGGTATAAATACTCTACACGAAGACGTACTATAACTTACAAATAAATAACATAAATACATGCTTACTATAAGTGCTGCTGAAGCAAAAATACGTGGTAAAGTAAAATTATTCGAAACTACTCTAGCGAATTTCTGCAGAAAGTACGAGTAACTTGTACAATAACGCTCATCAGAAACAAGTTAGGGCTAGATCACATCACACAAATAATTTAAAACCGAAATTTAGTATGCATGGCCGTTGTTATTTGTTCACGGTCTAACTGCTAAATCTGTATGAAAGATGTATGTTTAGTGTAGTTGTATGCACCAATATCGTTATTGGGATGGAATACGGATTATTTGACGGTTGAGAGACACCGCTACACAGTGGAAATTCTGAAGACTCGCGCCAAGCGCTTCGCCTCAACATTCATAGTGAGGACTGCGACGCTTTGGAATTTTCTGTCAGAGCCTCTGTTTCGTGAGAAGTACAATCCTGAGATCTTCAAATTGATAGTGAACAGGTTTTTTCTTGGTGAGCGTGCTACAACGTAGGCCGCAGCGCTGCTTAACATCAGGCAAACTATGGTCAAACGCATACCTATTAAAAAAAAAAAGTTTTTTAAATGTAAATAAATAAATTATTACTATAAGATTTTTTGAAGCGGGTAACACTGCAGAGCGCAGCATGTACTCCGTAATGTGAGCATAAATCAGAACTTAGTGAGCGTACCACATGCACGATTCGAAGTTCTTCGAACATGCTTAAATAGGACTTTGTAAGTAAAGCTGTGCCTTACAAGTTAACCTTGTTCTACGTACTGTAACTAACTATACATCAAGTGCGGGTTTAGTACGACAAACATGTTTTATTCTATATCTTTGAAAGATTTATAAAAAAACTAGCTGACCCGGCAAACGTTGTTTTGCCTTAATAAAAAAAAAAAAAAAACTAAATATACAGTAGCCGATTCTCAGACCTACTGAATACACATATAAAAATTGGAAAAAATCGGTCAAGCCGTTTCGGAGGAGTACGGTAACAAACACTGTGACACTGAAATTTTATATATAAGATAACGCTTCCCCATACATTTTGCCGTATGTTGATGTACTTTTGTATGAAACTGATATTTTTTTGCAAATTTCTGTAAGTCATAGAACAAAAATTATCTTAATGCACTCTCTAAACGTAAATATGTCAGGAAGTTATTGTTTGTATTATATAAATACGTTTATCCTTCAATTAAGAACAACATTTCAGGAATAGCTGTTATTCCCAAGAAGTATATAGCCAATAGCCGTTATTTCTTAGATATTTTCGATTTGATTTGTAAGCATGTTTAATGCCCAATTGTGCAACTTTTCTTTTGAGTGTAGGTACGAGTACGTAGAAAATGGTAGAAAAAAGTGTTTGAGATAATTTTTTAACCGACTGAAGTTAAAGCTTAATAACAACATAATATACCAACGACAAATATGTTGCATTCTAGTACACAGAACGTTTCAATTTATTTGTTAGATTACATAGTATATACTTAGGAGGTCGTCTATCTCATACATTTAGATTACCTATTTCTCTCTCAGCATAATTTGTTCTCTAAGACCAAGCTAGTATTTTCTGTCGCAATATTTTCTTAGATTAGTTTAGGCACAGACATCATGGTTCATATAACATCATTAAGTATCTGATATATTATTTTAATATCGGAATACATTACAATAATAAAACCGTCTACCTTTTACATTTGCGTCACAAGAAATTTAATAAAGAAAGAAATATAGTTGCAATATAGTAGATGTACGCAATCAGTGTCTTGTTGGAACACAGCCAAAGTGAATAGAGCAGTGTCTATGAATTTAGCGGATTCATTGCTCTGAGGTAGATAGGCATCTTGGTGTATGTAACGATTTATTAAGTATAAAGTTAAGGATACAATCTTAAAAAAGTTAGACGCAAAAATTGTATAATTGCCCACACAAATCATGACATTTTATGAACGTAAATATTACATATTCTGTAATCTAAAATAATTAAATATATATTTATTATTAAATACTGAAACAACAAAGCTAGTATCGTTATTTATTTTTATTCTCCATAAAATATCCTTGTTGTTTCACAATTCAATAAATACTTTTATTTATAACAATTAAATAATAATGTATTTATTTAATAGTGAAACAACAAGTATATTTTTCGGAGGATTTTGCAGCGTAATAGAACTAATATGAGCTAACACATATACAACGAAAGTACCTAATGTATTTAATAAAAGTTTACTTTATATTTATTTAAGATATATATTTACGTGTTCACATCGTTATTTTAAGTATTTTATAAATGCTCGTGCAAAATAAAGCGCATTTTTCAGAATGTTCGAAATCACAACACTTTATTTTACTAGCGTTCAGTCTGTCTACATTACGGACTGAACGTGTTTTATGTTGTAGTTAGCATAATATAGTGATTTAAAGATAGGGTCTGTTTGTTTCAACGTGATTGTATAAATTTCATTCGCATTGAAAATGTTCAAGCGTATGTAAAATATTGTTCAATATTGTATGAAGATTACTAACGGCATCGTACAATTCTTATTACAAGTATGATATTTAAATGATTGGTACTCGATCATGTTCGTTCACGCTTTTGATTGCTGACAGTGTTATTAGCACTAACAGAAATACTATTAACATGGACTCCTTCATCTAAGGTTTTTAGACTTATTTTCTTTGAGGTGTGATGTTGCATATAAGGCCTTCACAGACTAATAGAGAATAACATAAGTTTTATGTCCAATAGGAGGACGACATAAATTCCAATGTTTTTAATTTTATTGATGCCATGGCATTCAAAAAGATCCTTTTCTATGTTTGATTATAGGAATTGATGTCATATATATTTAGAGGATAAGGCTGTCCTTTGGCATACATATACAATACGTTGCCATTTCTTCTAGTACGTAGGCCATATCTAAGCTTACTTTACAAGGTGTCAAATAGATTTTTCTATTTACTTACTATATCTAGAGTAAGCAACGATAGCTTCTTTAACAATAATACAAAAAACATTTACTGTCCTATAACATATTTACTTACCTAGTGATTATTGAAACCTTTTTTCTCATACTAGACTATGAGAGAAACACATGCATTATTTGTGCATTTTAATGTTTCAGCAATATTTCTTAATGTTCAGCAATACTAAAGGAAACAAAGTATCAAAAGAAAGTCATAAAAGTCACAAATACAAAAACTAATCTAAATAAAAGCGGGATTAGAGCAGGATATTATACACAGATGCAACATTGGGGAGCGCGGCGGCGTCGCAACGAAAACATTCCTTAATTAAATGCCAGACAGGTGGCTGTAGCGGACCGAATCTAATATGGTACAGCCAGTGTCACTGAACCTACAAGTGCTTGTCTTGTAACTTTTATAAAAAAAATAAGCGCGCTAATGCTGCGAGCGTGATGGCTACCTTTGCGCCAGGGGAAAGCAGAGGTGGGTTATTTGATTAACTGATTAAATTTTTTACACATTGTTTTTATTAAACAATGTACTGCTTTGACATTAGTTTTAATTTTTAGCTTGTAAATATGTATGTAAGTAAATCTGATATATAAAATTTCCATTTCACAATGTTAGTAACCGTACTCCTCCTAAACGGCTTGACCGAATGAAACCGGCTTGAATTTTTATCAAATTTTATATGCGTATGTATTCAGTAGGTCTGAGAATCGGCTACTATCTATTTTTAAGGTAAAACGACATTTGCCGGGTCAGCTAGTAAATATATATTAGGACACTTCACACACGGCTGGTTAGCCCCACACTAAACCATTTCTAGTTTGTATTATGGTTGTTAGCACAACTGATATAGGATATACTACGAGTACATATACATACATAATTTACCATTAAGAAAATATTTAACACCTACATATAGGTACATATTCATATTTACCAGAACCTGATGAATTTGCAAGTTCCTTTCTTCATTAGGGTCAGTCCGCTTATCTACAAGGTTTTGTTAGATACTACACTCCTAAACAGCTTTTAAGAAAAATGTACTATTTTTTTCTTTTATAAAAAAAATAGGAAAACCCTCACCCACAAAATCCTAAGACGTGTGTCGTTCGCCAAACCAATCTTCCCTATTGTGTTGTGTTAAGACCTCTTCCTTTCGAAAGAAGGTCCCAAGTTCCAGCAGTGGAAACGTTTGAGAGCGGCTTATGCTTATTAGTAATTTAAATTTGTACATGCCTTGTAATATTAAATATCACATTACATTCTCAAATGTTGCCTGTGTTAAATTGGCCCTGAACACAGATTATACAATAGGTTACTTTCGAGATAGGAATTCTTTTGTTTTATTTATCTATCCCCTATCTAAAGCCTTAGTCAAATTGATAGACATTCAAGGTCGAATCAGGAAAAAACTTCAAAGTTAGATTATTTATTGTTACCGTAATAATTTATTAAGGCGCACAATTTTGTTCCCTAAAGTTGTTAAGGAAAGATTTAAATTTCCTTTTTTTTGTTCCTCCGACTTGCGAGATGAAAAGGAATGTTGATAGAAATTGTTTTGAAAATTAATCTTAAAACTCAGCTTGGAGACCTTGAATTTATTACGGTTATAACCAAATTTGTACTTTCAGATGTACCTATATAGTAGGTATATTCATATTTTTGAAATGCCTCCGTGCCGCAAATTGTCGATCATGGTATTTTTTTTATTGTATTTTTGTAATTGTATATTACCAAGGGTTTTTTTATGTTACCATTTTTTTAATAAAAGCATATTCGTGATTAAATATTGGAATATTAATTTTTATATTTTGTATCAGATATTTTATGTGATAATATGTTTCGGTATTTTATTTATTTGTTTTTTTTTTATATTAGGATTCATTTCACACCCGGCTGGTTAACCCCATACTGAACCATTTCTAGTTTTGTGTTATGGTGGCTAACACAAGTGATATACTACATATACATAAATATATATTTTATATAGATAGGTACATATTTAACACCCAGACCCACAGCCAACAAATTTAGTTAAGCACAAAGATGTTGGCCGAGCCGGGAATCGAACCCGAAACCTTCTGTTAGCAGTCCGGCATGGTAACCATTGCGTCAACGAGGTCTTCGGTTTAGACTAACAACGTTTTATCACAGGATGGCGATAACGATCAATCAGCTGAATCGAATCAGCTGGAGAGTTATAAAAGACAGTCTTCTGCGCCTTGTTTTCCAACATCAAACATCCGATGATTTTTTTTTTCTAGACTATGCATGCTCCACTTTTGGCCAGAGAGTAGCTGAGTGGTTATACGCTCTGCAGGTCAAATGCCTAGTTGTACGATGTAAAAAATGTAACAATCAGTAAGAAGCCCAAAAATATATACTTAAGTTGTATGTAGAGAACCAAACTGCGGAAATTTCTAGCTGGCTCAATTTACAACAATGACTGGCAATTCCGCCCTACTTTGTCCGTAACATTTTCGGAGCAAATTCTTTCGTTTCCCATAAAATACTTAATACAGACATGGTTCCGTACAGCATTCCGACAAGACTATTGTTGTTAAATTGGTGAGGGGTTCTAAGCATTGGAGGAACCAGATGTACCCATGGTTTCAATGAGCGAATTAAGCAAAATGACAGTTTTTCCGTAATTTAGGTACGCTTCAAATATTTTAACTATTTTTACTACATACAGCGAGGCATTTGACTAGAGGGCGCGTAACCACTAGATTTAGCGACAATCTGAACTAAGGTAGAGTCAAAAAATAACTGGCTTCCAAGGAGGCTACCAGGTTATGTGTTTGACGAAAGATTTTTCAACTTGAGGTTGGTTGCTAGTCAGGTGAGCTCTAGAAAGCCCTTTCACCATGAAAATCTGTAGAGCTCTTTAATTGAGTCCATATCCAATATGTTCATAAAAATATAACTCTGAGTGCGAATTGTACAACGCGTGATGTCTCAAGCCTCCGTTATCGAAACTTCATTAATTACTCCTTATTTATTTTTTTAGTGTTTCGTACATAAAAGGTAAAATCGGGACCCTAATACCAAGCCTCTGCTGTCTGTCTGATCTATATTTTGCCAAACCGAAAAAAAAATATAGACTTCTCATTTGTAAACCTGTCATGCCTAAATAATATCTTCAATGTAAATAAAGAAAAATCCCAGCACTATTAATAACCAGAGGATGTATTTTCGCTGGATTAGATATTCTATTGTACCGACAACAGAAGCAATAATTTGGTGATTAATTAAAATCAACCTAAATTTACTATTTGGATAAATCTTTAGCTAACGATCATTATCCGTAACTTTTCTTCTCTTGTCTTTATTTTTGTATAATCAAAGTTATTGCTCCCATTTTCAGTGACCTACAATACCAGGTCAATGGTACCAATAAAAGTGAGCCCAGGCCACAGGTAAGTGGTCGAATCTTCCTATTGCAAAAAGTTTTTATCTATTCTGGACTATTACCCAATAGAAAGGTCCTTGCCTATAACAGTACCGCTTATAACTATAAATAACGTCTATCGAGAAAGAAATATTTTACCTATATATTTATTTTATAGTTTATAAGAATTTGTGTATATGTATGTTATACATTTATATACAATTTTTTTTTAATCACACCCGGCTGGTTAACCCCATACTGAACCATTTTTAGTTCGTATTGTGGTTGCTAACACAACTGATATACAACATACATTATATACATACATATTTTATATAGATACATATTTAACACCCAGACCGACAGCCAACAAACTTAGTTCAGCACAAAGATGTTAGCCGTGCCGGGAATCGAACCCGGAACCTTCTGATTGGCAGTCTGGCATGGTAACCATTACGCCGACGAGTTCGTCACATATATCAAGATAACAATTAAGATACGTGTAGAAAAAGTATACCCATACGTTCAATCTTAAATGTACTTACCTATTATTCTATAACTGTTTTGATGTAGGTACAGAAATACTGGAATTCCCTTTTGGTGTTCAGAAATCTCTTTATAGCCCGGAGTGGACCAAACCCTCTAAAATTACGTTAACACTACAAAAATATAAGTTTCTCGCTTTTATTCTAGCGGAACAAATGCGGCATGTTATATCCTACGAGTGAGAATCTTTGCGAGATTCCCTCCCTAGGAACATTTCACGTCTTGGTGAATAATTTATGTGTCCAATTGTCGAGGTGCCCTCAAAATGGTCTTAATTCATTCCCTCTTTTGGAGCAATTGGGATAGGAAGTCACGCGAGATCTCTCCCCTGACACAAGGCTTATTTGAGTCGTTAATTATATTTATAGGGTGCCTTTAGACGGCTTAAGAAAAGGACAATTATTTTTGGGTTACAGTTCTGTGAACTAGTTTGGACTCTATTTTTTTATATTGTTATCCTTTATTTGTTATCCTTGTTTCATAAATAAAAAAACGTTTTTATTTGTATTTTTTGTAATACGTGAAACATTTATTATAGATAATGTTTTTGCACCCAGTCTTTGGTTATAGAGTATTTGTAAAGTAGTACGCCAAAGGTTGCCTGAAAGAAATCGCTGTTGGCGAAAAGGCCGCCGTTTGTGGCACGATGTAAATAACTATGTGTTACGTGTATTTTTAGGGTTCCGTACCTGAAAGGTAAAAACAGGATCCTATTACTAAGCCTCCGCTATTTGTTGGTCACCAGGCTGTATTTCATAAATGGTGATAGCTAGAAAGCTATTATATCATTTTAAGAACTTACGCATTCCCATTGCCGCTATTTTTACTAAACAATGACCACATAGATCTATATAATAACTAGTTATAAAACTTCTATGATGTATATTAAATCTAATTTTAATAAATATAAACAAGTACGTTCGAGCCTAATTCAACCAACCATGAGTGTTTGTGTAAACATCCACAAATCAAGCCCCGTAAATTCCTCGTGCAAAAATCAAATGGCAAAATTATGTTAGCACCTCGCGCTTGACGTAAGATAAACACGGTTGTCGCCTCTCTTCATTTATTCACTCAGCGCAGGTGAAAATTGCATAAACCTTAAAATAATATTTGGTTCATGGGTTAATATGTCAGTTGAATCGCTACAGCATATCATTATAATAAATAATTGGCAAAGTGTGTGTCGGGCTCGCGCATGGCGTGTTCCGTACCATTGTTGTATGGGAGCCCCCCTTTAATATTATTTTTAATTTTTTAATTTATTTTTAAAGATAATACATTAAAAAAAATGTGAATGTATAGAGGGCCAAATGTTGTTATAAAGATGGAGTAAAAAAATATTTAAAAATTACGTTTGTTGTATGGGGGCTCCCATATAACAAACGTTAAGTATCTAGTTTATTAATATCTAAAACTTTAAAACAAATAAAATAAAAAACAGGTTTTTTTTTATGGAGACCCCTTTAATATTTATTTAAGTATTTGTTGATAAAGCGGCACAAGAAATACAAAACTTGTGAAAGTTTCAGCTTTCTAGCTGTCACGGCTTCTGAGATACAGCCTACGAGACAGACAGACAGACAACGGAGGCTTAGTAATAAGGTCCTGATTTTACCTTATAGGTACGGAACCCTAAAAATAATAACATACAATAGTAATGCAGCCTATCGCTCAGTACCAGTAAGTATATTAACAACCGAAAGATTATTATCAATCTTTGCTTTAATATGTTCACTTTATACTTAAGTGTTAAACACGCCTACAAACTATAATAAAGATATTTGACCTATTAACCTCCAAACAGGTACCCGTGAAAAGCAAATCTCATAAGAAATAACTATAACAAATATTGTAAGCCAAAGTTCTAGAAACTCCGAACTTGAAATCTAGAAGCCTTTTGTAACTCAACAGTGAATTAGAGAACACATTTTGGTTAGTTTCAAAGTTATTATAATATATACAGAGCTAGCGAAGCGTCTCTGCGTCAACTAGGCAAAATTATTTTTATCTGATTTTATTGTAAAAAAAGCTAATGCGGTGGTAATAACGTCTGCTTTTCAATCAGACGGCCCCTGGTTCGATCCCGGCCCTACACCAATGACTTGTTTTTCAAGATATGTGTGGATTAGCACTCGCTTTACGGTGAAGGAAAACATCGTGAGGAAACCGGCATGTTTGAGGACCACAATATCCGAAGACGTGTGTCATCCGTCAACGCGCACTTGGCCAGCGTTGTGCATTATGGCCTATATCTCTCTCCTCGTGAAAGAAGGCCCTGAGTCCCAGCAGTGGGAACGTTCAGTGGGCTGCTTATGTGTATGTATGATCTTAACAATCGTATAGATTTCTAGAGACAAAGGAGATTAGAAGCGATGATAGCTTATTCAAGTGTTTGACCGCCTCACGTTCCAATATCGTGGGTTCTATCTCTGCCAATGAGTTCGAGCTTTCTTTGAAGAAATCATGATAAGAAAACCATATCATGGTGGTTGAGCATTTTCCAGTGCTCGCCTGACTAACAATCTTCTAAGGTGAAAAATCGGTCGCCAAGTATCTAATAGATTGTTCCAGCAGCCACCTTGAAAGCCAGTTATTCCAGACTAGGCATACCACTTAGACCAGCGTGTTGCTAACTCGAGTAGTTACGCAACTTGCTTGTCAAATGTTTAGCCGTAAAGATTAAATAAGGTATGTACAACATGCGTACAAGCAGCGATTTTAAATCACCTTTTATGAAACTTAACACCACAGAGGTTCTTCTATTTTCAATAACATTTTGTCGTCAATTTTCGAGCGCTGAGTGATTTCACAAACAGGGGAGGGAAAATAACAGCTCATTTTGAGGATAATTGCCAGAACAGTGGAGTATCGAATTCTCAAAAGATTTTGTGAATTTGAGTCATATTTATTTAAAATATAAGATTATTAGCTTGCGGAGTCTACTGTGAGAAGAATTTCTAGTTATAGCAGTTGTTTGGTATCAAAGTTGCAAACGACTTTCAAAATTATTATGATTACTAATGCTAAGATTGACTTTGAAGAGTACAATGTACAATACAAACTAGTAGTTCTATGTAGTAGGCATTTTGAACACAGCTTTACGCAACATTAATCGCTCGAAACTAAGATTTCACAACAATTTCTGAACAACTAATCGAATCATAGAACTTGGTTGCAAAATGTTGACCTCTACACAAGAACGAGTATAAAACATCTTGTAATTTGTTACAGAGTTGTTTCTATCGGTTGGTCAACATATTAAAAATAAAAAAAATTCTACATCATTTACTCCTCTTTGGCGCCGTAAGTATCAACGGATCAAAATGTTATTTTGACAATGGGCAAATAATATAAGTCAGATTAAGTCATAGACAAAAGAAAAAAACGATATTTTTTCGAAAAAACACAAAATTCTCAGAATCGCAGTAATGTTTGACACCGAAACTGACAAATATGCTGGTGTCAAACAGTTACAGCGACAGAGAGAAAAACAGTATAAGCCTTTCTCTTTCACGCATGTTATTTTTACATATGGCTGTTTCGCTGTTGAGTAAAAGAGATGGAAACGTGACTCCGTCTATTGCTTTCTCTGTCTACGGATTAAGTAATATTTAATATTAATATTCAAATATTATTCTAATCCCTGTCTTGGCTTAACACGAATGATATCATAAATACCTAACTAACTCTACTATTATTAATTTTGTTATTGTGCTATTTTGTGTATGTGAACGTAAATGATTTTGATGAATTTTAGTGAGTATTTATTAATTTTAGATGTTATTTTTGTAAAATTTTGCCAATAGGTATTGCATGCCAAAAGGCGAAGAGTGTGAGGGGCACACAATTATTGTTACCTATAATAACCTTTAAACCCATAGTCTGCAATAAATGATTTGAATTTGAATCTACAATTCCTTATAAGACACGGTAAGTCATGATGAATGTAAAATATGATACGATCTAAACTTGGGAACATAAATAAAACAGCCCAACGTGTACATTTCTACTAATTTGTTAGAGTGCTTGCTTCAATAAAATTGTTTTAAAAAACAAACAACCGACTTCAAAAACACAACTAAAAAGGGAAAAATAATTTTAAGCCTAAATCAAATCAAGAATATATAAATAGAATAGGAGAGTTTATTTCATGTACTTATAAAAAACTATTTTCAATTTTTAGTTATCCTGTATTCTTGGAGTCGGTGCCAGCTAAGAAAGACAATTGAAAATAGTTTTTTTTAACAAACATTAATTTGTTCTTATTAGATGGCACCGACTTCAAGAATACAGGATTACTAAAAATTGAAAATAGTTTTTTATAAGTACATGAAATAAACTCTCCTATTCTATTTATATATTCTTGATTTGATTTAGGCTTAAAATTATTTTTCCCTTTTTAGTTGTGTTTTTGAAGTCGGTTGTTTGTTTTTTAAAACAATTTTATTTTTACATTTTTAGTGGTTGGTAATGATATTTGGTTTAAGTTTAGCTATGGAGAGTCAAAACGTACTAGAACCAAGTGCGAGCGAAAAGAGGTGGATGCGAGCGAAGCGAGCGCGAAAATTTTCACCGTATTTGTTCGAACCGTTTGAGCATGAAGAAGTCCAAAGCAGCACAAATTACATAATGTTTGTTGTGTCAAAACGTACTAGAACCAAGTGCGAGCGAAAAGAGATGAATGCGAGCGAAGCGAGCGCGAAAATTTTCACCGTATTTGTCCCAACCGTTTAGCATAAACAAGTCCAAACCAGCACACATTTCATAATGTTTGTTGTGTCAAAACTTACTAGAACCAAGTGCGAGCGAAAAGAGGTGGATGCGAGCGAAGCGAGCGCGAAAATTTTCATCGTATTTGTTCAGACCGTTTGAGCATAAAGAAGTCCAAAGCAGCACATACGAGGGTGAATCAAAAAGTTCTTAGAAGTGCATATATATGAAACCTTTTGGGATCAAGTTCGATATTCAAATTAAAGAGTGTATATCACACTATATTTATGCAGACTGTCACTTGTTTTTGTCAGTTCGTTCGCATGTAATAAATTTTTTTGTGCAACGAGTTGCTAAAAAGTTAAAATTATGGATAAAAGTGAGTTACGTGTGGTGATAAAATATCTCAGTTTGAAAAAAATGTCTACGAAGGAAATTTTTTTGGACATTCAGCAGACATTAGGGGGTGATGCTGTACCTTATTCTACGGTTGCGTACTGGGTGGCTGAATTTAAAAGAGGTAGATCAAGCTGTAAAGATGACCCGCGTTCTGGGCGGCCTTCAACCTCCGTTACAGAAGAAAATGTCAAAAAGGTTGAGAATCTGGTTTTGGAAGACAGAAGAACGACTATAAAACATATAGCTGAGATCCTAAAGATATCTTTTGGTAGCGTTCAACCAATTTTAATTGATTCAAAAAAGTGTCTGCAAGATGGGTGCCACGAATGTTAACCGACGAAAACAAAAAGCGACATTTAGAAATTTCCAAGCGTAATCTCGAAATGTTCCAGAGTGATTCGGATAATTTTTGCCGTCGTCTTGTCACCATGGATGAAACGTGGGTCCAATCCATTTTAATCCTGAAACTTAAAGACAAAGCATGTCTTGGAAACGACCATCCTCTCCATCCATTAAGAAATTTCGAGTTGCTCCTACCGCTGGCAAAGTTATGGCCTCTGTGTTCTGGGATAGTGAAGGAATCCTTTTTATTAATTACATGCCAAAAGGCCAGACAATTACTGGACCCTATTATGCAAATTGAATCCCGAAAGTGCGTGAAGCGATTAAAGAAAAACGTCGTGGAAAACTGTCGTTGGGCGTGTTGTTCCTTCAAGATAACGCTCCTGCTCATCGATCGGAAGTTACGCTCAACGCAATCCGCTGTGCTGGCTTCAATCTCCTTGACCACCCACCATATTCTCCGGATTTAGCCCCAAGTGATTTTCACTTATTTCCAAAATTAAAAGAGGAAATTCGTGGAACAAAATTTCACGATAATGACGCGGTTATAGCTGCCGTAGAGGACTTTTTAGAGAGTCAAGAAAATATTTTTTTTCACAAGGAATAAGGAAGTTAGAAACGCGTTATTCTAAATGCATTGCATTGCAGGGAGATTATGTAGAAAAATAAAATATTATTATTTAAATCATTTTTTAATATTGATTCCAAGAATTTTTTGATTCACCCTCGTATTACATAATGTTTGTTGTGTCAAAACGTACTAGAACTAATTGCGAGCGAAGCGAGCTATGCGCTAGCGAACCGAGCTATGCGTGAGCGAAGCGAGCGCGAAAATTTTCACTGTATTTGTTCGAACCGTTTGAAGTCCAAAGCAGCACAAATTATATAATATTTGGAGTGTCATAAGCCCAGAACATCCTGGGGGAAATTCGAACGAAGCGGGATAACTCCTAGCGAAGCGAGCGCGTAAATATTTTCCTTATCCGTTCGAGGGTCTTGTCTATTAATATATCAAATTTTACAGTTCCTTATTCCACAAAGTATGACCCAAGTGGCCAAGCTCTGGCGTCGAGAGTTTTTCAAGCCCCTTATTTAGTTTGACCCCTGCTTGTACTAAGATTAGTGGTCCAGGACCAACAAATTAACGTGTTATCCGAAGCACAGTAACGCTCAGATGAAAATATCACATTTTTTTATGGAAGTCTTGTGCATGGTTACCCATCCTTAGCCTCGATGTTCGCGTCAGATTACTTTTGTTAGCCAGGCTGCTAATTTTATGAGCGAAATCTGTATTGCCGTATGAGCGCGAAGAAGTAAAATAGGTTATCGAGTTATTTGGGCTTCCCACGAGAATAGCAATGACTTTTATGATAAAAAGTAACCTTCGTGTTATACAAGGTCTAGTCTACCCTCTTTATCAAATTTTAGCGAAATCAGTGTGTCATGTGTTATTTGGTGCATCCCACGGGAACAATAATTATTTTCGAAATAAAAAGTAGCCTATGTGTAAACACATAGTCTAACCTATCTTCATTCCAAATTTCATCAATGTCAGTACAACCGTTCGAGCGTGAAGAAGTTAAAAAGATGTATATGTTATTTGGTGCATCCCACGGGAATAGTATTTATTTTCGGGATAAAAAGTAGCGTATGTGTTAACACATAGTCTTACCTATTTTCTTCTCAAATTTCATGAATATCAGTACAGCCAAACGAGCGTGAATCTCTCTTCATGCGTAAAAATAACCTAACTTTTTAGGTTTTTCTTCGATTTCCCTAGGAGTCCATCATCAGAACCAGTTTTGGTGACAATGGGACCAATTCAGAACCACACTCTTTCAATTAAAAAAAGAATTTTGAGAATCGATCCACAAATGGCTGAGAAATCGGTGAACATACATAAAAAAAAAAAAAAATACATACACGTCGAATATATAACCTCCTCCTTTTTGAAGTCGGTTAACAAACTAAAATTAAAATAGCTTCAATGTACAATACACTGCTAGCTATAAAAATAGCGCACACAGGTAAAGTTTCCGTGCTGTTCCTCAAAATACACAGACACTTCCCGTGGGCCTGCAAATATGGGTTAACCACGAGCAATAAGGTGCAGTGAAAAACCTTCCTCACAACTACGAGTACACCGGCATGCAGCGGGAAATGTTCTGGGGCAAAATATTAAGTAGGGACTAGTACGTAAAGCACACATTTTCATAATTTTATTACAGGCAAATTATGCATGGTCGGTATGTCGATATAAAGGCACAAGCTCACTTAATATAGTTTTCAACTTAACAACTAAAGCAAAATACACGATCGCTAAACTAGTTAAAGTCAAACATTTATTGTATTGTAACATGTTAGTAATTAATAAGTTGTTAGTAACGAACTATATTCCAGGTACGGCCTACATCTTTATGATGAACTAAATTTGTTGGCTGTCAGTCTGGGTGTTAAATATGTATAGATATAAAGTACGAATGTATGTATATGTAGTATATCAGTTGTGCTAGCAACCATTTTACAAACTAGGAATGGTTTAGTATGAAGCAAACTAGCCTTGTGTTAGAAAAAAAAATAACCAATGCTACTAGGATCTAGATCATTTATTAATGTTTGCCTGGTGTTTCGTATAATGCTAAATCCAATACAAACTTTATTTATATAAAGCTATATGTATATGTGCTATATTGCAGCTACTATTTAAAAGACCTATTCATAGAACCTTACGCAAATTTACAACCTTACAAAAATATTTTAATAATCTTTAACAAAAGCTATTCTTCGTATGAGCTAAGCCGCCAACCATTGGTGTCGAGAGTTTGGTGTTTTCAAGCCGCCCGCAGACCTCTGTTTAAGCTTAACGACTGTTTGCACTAAGGCATTAGCTTAAAATTATTTTCAACCGTGTATTGACGAATATTTATTTACACATTTTGCTGCAAAATATCATAACAATCAGGAAACAAAGACAAACGAACTGTAGTTCCACGGTTACAGTTCACTCCTTTATTTTGCCGCTATCACTGTAAATTGGTTGAAAAGTTTCCCCAATGGCACTTACAGCACTTTCGTTCCAGTTTGATGTCCTTTCTTTTAAACTTTTGCCCGCGGGTTCGAACCATTGTTGCGGTTAGATGACGCTTGCTTGTTTTCAACTCAAATCAATCTTTGGGATTTGTTTTGAATTTATTTCCTTTACCTTGGATTTTTAATCTTTGTAACAATTATGCGTTCAAGTAATAACAAAGTAGGTAAGTATATTTTGTAGTTGCTAGGCAAATTTTATTCAGCATGCTGAGTTACGTAAACTACTGCATCAGTTTGCATCACCACATAAGTCAGCAACAAATGGCCGAAGGTGAATGCATGCCTAGTTTAGAATTACTAGCTCTTAAAGTGGCTGTGGGAAAAGGTACCAGTTTTTTTATTTATCAGCTATAGAAATAAATCAACATTCTATAATAAATAAAGTCAGTAGATTTTTACAACATATTTACATAAGTTTTATTTTATAATCTTATCAAACTAAGAAACTTCTCAATCACGTTTCAGCTTTTAAATCAAACAGCGCATAATTTGACCACCAGTCATATAGATACATACAGAGTTTACGAATTAACATTCCTTTTTTTACGATAGTTAAATGATAAAGCGTCTGTAATAGGCTTTTTCTGAAATAAAAACAAATTAGTATATAAGTAACAGGGTGGTTAATCATCTTAACGAACCGTGGTCTCGACCAAACAGTACAAATCAAGCACAATCAATTTGCCCCCATCAGTGGCAGCTCTAATAACCCGTACTGGCCTAATTGAGGGCAATTCGAGCCGATAAATAAGAAAACTGGCGACCCTCACACGTGGTTACGAAGGAAACACGATTAATTACCTTATGTTAGCCGCGACACTTGCGACCGATATTTACTGGGCGGCATAAAATAGAAGCGTTAAAAACACTCAATTGTGAATCTTTATTTATTTTTCAACGTCCTTCACTCTAGATTTATTCTAGGGATCCTAATCTATGTTTCATTCCTGCATCCTTCATTCCAGTTATATCTTTTGCTATTTCTCGTACTTTCATACCTTTAACTATTTCTTTCTGACATCCGCAATCTCTTTCGTTCTTGTTAATGGGTCCAACTTACTTAATATTCTTTAATTTACATTATATATAAACTTTGTTTCAGTATATTTATTGTGCCTACAATACTACAAAGGTACATCTCTTTCCTATCAAGTATAGCAAGTATAGTATAGCTCAAGGTAAGCTTAAAATTGATGGCCTAGGAAAAGCAGAGAGGCACTAACGATTCCTTTTATGACACAGAGACAGGCCTAAAGCACAGAATCGAGAAAATTGAATAGCCCCCCCCCTTACGATACCTTATCTGGAGATCGTCTGTCGAGGTACCTAGGTACTTTATTGGGTGTTCGGTAGAATACACACGAGTAAATTAAATGGCTAACCTGTGTAGCTAAAACGATTTAAAAAATAGACAAGATTTTTATGGTTGCAGAAACAGAAGTTATTTGTTCGTTGTTATGAAATATTTATCTGTGATAGTGTCTTCTCGGTAAATAAGAAATGTAATGAGAAAAGCATGCAACCACGTTGTACAAGTATAAACCTACATTAAAAAGATATGAAGTTTGAGTACTACAATATCCGAAGACGTGTGTCGTCCACCAACTCGCACTTGGCAAGCGTGGTGGATTATGACCTTTATCTCCCCTCGTGAGAGAAGGCCCCGAGTCCCTGGTGGGAACATATAGTGGGCTGCTAATGCTTATGCTAAAAAGATATTAGTCCTTTACTGCCCAAGTAATCATAATTCTAATGTTCATAGCAAAAGGCTAAGACACACGCATTAGCAATTTTTTTTTAAGTTCTCTAGGCATCTCGCTCGTCTGTCCAGCAGTTAAGCGAGCCCAATGAACAAGCCATTGTGCGCTCTCACATCTATTACCTGCAGTAATCAGTTAGACACAATAGCCCTTTGACGTTCAATGGCGAACAGATTCACAAGATAAATTCTCACCGGAAAATCTCCTCCTGGAATAGGGCGAGTTAGAAGTTTATAATCGATTTAATCAACCTTTTTTTCTTGTATTCGAATGAATTGTTTTTTAAGTAAAAAGAGAGTTAAGTGGCTCAATCTGTTTAAAGTTGGTTTAAAAACCAAATTATTATAAAATATATATATTAGGACACATTTCACACACGGCTGGTTAACCCCATACTGAACCATTTCTAGTTCGTATAATGGTTGCTAACACAACTGATATACTAAATATACATACATATTCATTTTATATAGATACATTTTTAACACCCAGACTGACAGCCAACAAATTTAGTACAGCACAAAGATGTTGGCCGTACCGGGAATCAAACCCGGAACCTTCTGATTGGCAGTCCACCATGGTAACCATTACGCCAACGAGGTCGTCTTTACTTCTTCTTGCTAAGAGTATTAAGATACTTTTAGCAAGAAGCAAATTTAGACCTCCTTTACGTATGTAGACGTTTTAATTAAGAATCAACAAACGCATCGTGATAATTTTGTTCGGATATCTTAAAAAGATCGAATAATTTACGCGAAGCTTATACGAATCAATAATTCTATTCGGGCTTCTCCTTTCAGCCGTTAAGTCTGGACAATGATCGGGCTTGGACCATTTCAAAAATGGCTCCGGCTATGAGATCTGATCCTGAAATGGATTGGAATGGAATAGCGTTATCTGGGTGTGAACAATCTTTGATATCGAACGCTTCTAATCTTGAGTTATAGCGCTGTGTAAGTTGGTGAGTTTTCGTTTAGTATTTTTCTTAGCTTACATACTATTTGGTTACTTTGTTAACTTGAAAAACAAATCACACTTCATTGACTTATTTGAATATAGTTACTAGAAAAATACAATAAAGGAATTGCAATCCAAAGAGGCAATACGGCAAGGCGTTTGGGCGGGTAGCTTAATTTTTATTTTGTTATTATTATTATTTTAGTTAACTAAATTTTAGTCTTTTCTATGCTTTGTAAATATTATTCTTAAGTCCTGTAAAATACTCTTCAATTGAATTAAGATGTAAATATTATAATTAATTAATAAAATAATTTTATAAATAAAGGAAACTAGACAGAAATAAAAGGAACGGTGTTGTGGCAAACTCTTATTTTTAAAAATTTGTTATAACTAGTTTTTATTTTAATATATGAATTTTTTACGAGATCTATCTATCAATTCTATAAGAGTACGTCACTGATTAAGAAAATTACAAAGATTACTACTTTTTGTAAATGGGGTTCTTTAGCAGTTTTGGGGTTTAATTATACTCGTACGATTATTCCTTGCGTAAATTGTTTAGCTTTATCACTTTATCTAAAATTAAGTAATAATTGACTCTATGACCCTCATATACTAATTATTGCCACATATGCTTAGACTTTTAATTAATTTTGTAAAATCATGACCAAAAGCACCTATCTAGGTCAATGACGTCACTCGATGAGATCAACTTTACCGACAAACAATATATGGAAGTCATTTTCTGTAAACAGGTCTGATATTAACTTTATACCTATACTATCACTATTAGCTTTAGAGACTGACTTAGCTAGTTTTCCCATATGTTACTACTAATTATTATAATAATCTAATATTTGATGTAACTTAAAATCTATTTATTAACCAGTTACGGTTACTATTTATTTATTAACAAGTTACGATTAAATTAAAAAAAATTAAAAAATTTTTTTTGACTAAAATCCCGTCCCGCTTTTGCACGGGCTCTAAAATAATCTGAGTAGCAAAGAGAAACAAAATATAGTCTACGTTACTCGGAGATAATGTAGCTTCCCAACGGTGAAATAATTTTTCAAATCGGTCCAATAGTTTCAGAGCCTATTTGCGTCCAACAATCAAACTTTTCCTTTATATAATATTGGTATAGATTGAGCTCAGCTCAATTAAGTAATACTATTTCATGTTTAGTCATGGACTAGTACTAGTACTAGAAATGTATCTATTACCCGTGTATGTCTGTAGCAAAAACATATGCATAAAATTTGCTTGTTTTATATTTCTTCAGAGTTTTCGGTTTTCGTGTAGATGCAAACTTTGTGCGGAAGCAAAAGTTTACTTATTCCTCAGAAAGTACCAACCACTTCATTTGAAGACTGATTGTGAATTACATGGCTATATACAAAATTATACTTTTAGCTATGTACGCTGACTGCTTGTAACCGTAGAGCAAGTATTTTGTGTATAAATATTACAATAAAAAAAAAACAAGTTTTGCTAAAGTTGCAAGGAAAAGCTTAAATACATAGCCCGCGGGATTAAAAACTCGCGGGAAAAACTGTTGGCCCTCGCTCTGGTATTTTTTAAACTATAGGTTTGCGTTTGACTTTAGCTTGCCTGATGGAAAGCTACAATGTCTACGGTGTTGCGCTTACCTTGAAGATCTACTTATCCTGTTTATAACAAAAAATATTAAAATAAATAAACTTTAGGAGACATTCCACCCACGGATGCTAAGGTATACTTATTCAATTGTAGTTTGTCTTATGGTTACTAACATTATCTGATATACTAAATATATGTTCATACATACATTAAGACCTTATAGCGATACTTATTTAACACCCAAAACCGACAGCCAACAAATGAAGTGCATCACAAAGACGTTGGCTGTGCCGGGAATCGATCCCAGAACCCTCTGGTTGGAAGTTCCGCATGGTGACAATTACGCCAACGAGGTCGGTCATTAAAAGAATTGGTTTAAAAATCTGAAAGCAGTAAATCAGTCCCTGTCTATTGCCGTTAGCTTGAATAGCTACGAAGACGTATGAGCGTTATTTGTATCGACGTGCGTAGCTTCCAAGCTTTAAGCGATGCTGTTGACCTCCTATAGGGGCTTGAGCCTCATTAATTTATATTGAGTGCATCAATCACTTAGAATTACGGTGCGAGCCAGCTAATTTGCCGAGGAAGGTTGTTTACTGTAACGTGCATTGTTAGGGTTAAATATAGGGATTTCCTTTGTTCAATTATGTAAAAGATCCTGAATCTTAAGCGTGAATGTTTTTTTTTTATTTAGTTACTACCTACACGAATTTGCGAATATTGACGAAAGCACTATTGTTAGGGTACTGGGATACTACGAGTATAAACACTAAATGTATGGTGATTTATTTTTGTACTAAGATACTAGCTGTACCCCGCGGTTCTACCCGTGTTTAACGGATGAGTAGTAATTTTAAACCAAAGTATAAGAGTATTTTAAAATTTTCTATTTTTTGTAATTCTGAGATAAATTAAGATTTGTATATTATACTAGCTGCGGCCCACGGTGTTACCCGCGTAAATCTGGAACAAATAGATGTTGATCCGGGATAAAAAGTAACCTATGTGTTAATTCAAGATCAAACCTATCTTCACGCCAAACTTCATCAAAATCGGTCTAGCCGTTTGAGCGTGAAGAATTAGTAACAAACATATACACACACAAACTTTTGCACTTATTACTCGTAGTAGGTTAGGATTAAACAAAAATAATGAATGACCGAAATAGATAATTTTCAATGTTAGACCCCGATCGACCTTCACCGCGCTGGTTAGTGGGTCGAACACTTTTTTCATGTGATTAAATCTTATATATAAAATTTCCATGTCACAATGTTAGTTACCGTATTCCTCCGAAACGGCTTGACCGATTTTAACAAATTTTATATGCGTATTCAGTAGGTCTGAGAATCGGCTATTATCTATTTTCCATACCCCTAAGGTGTTTATTTACTGTACTTATTACTTATGGCAAAACAACGTGTGCCGGGTGACGGGTCAGCTAGTATACATATAATATGCATTTTAGTGACACATTCTGCGCATGTCTATAATATGTTACCTACCTAGCCCAATCCGGTTCAGATTTATATTTCCTTTAATTCCTCTGATTCCACATAATAACTATTAACTGCTTCGTTTCTTCATCATCGATCAAAAAGGATAGATGACTACATAGAAGCAGACTCAAAAACTCTCTTTTATAATTAACCATTTGGGGTTCAACCAACGTTAACTAAGCCATTACAATAAACATGTCATAAACATTGAACGACATACCGTTTGCGTGTTTTAAGGCGATACAGCGCCATCTATTATCGTCTTCGGGAAACAAAATTAACGTATCAATACAATCAATAACTCTACAAACGGGTATAATATTTGACGACACTTTATTAAGATACGTTTAATTTCACTTGAATCAAATGTTTACTACAGCGCCCCCTGGAGAGTTGTCACCGAAACACCTAATTAAGAATATTATATATTACTAGCTGACCCGGCAAACGTTGCTTTGCCTTAATAAAATAAAAAACTATATATACAGTAGCCGATTCTCAGACCTACTGAATACGCATATAAAATTTGGAAAAAATCGGTCAAGCCGTTTCGGAGGAGTACGGTAACAAACACTGTGACACGGAAATTTTATATAATATAAGATATACTAGCTGTTGCCCGAGGCTCCGCCCGCGTGTAGCTCGCTTTGTTGCCTAACCTCTGGAAACTACAATTACCCAGATTTATAGTTATTTCTAAAGTATCTTATTCCCGTGCCCTTTTTATACATATAGTAATAGCTATATGTATTGCTTAGATATCGAACTGAAAAAAATGTATGTTTTTATTTGGGTGTTTCTCTGCTATTTGGAAATTCGTCCATACAAGACTGTCCTAAGCAACTTTAGCTAAATGTTGTGAATGTTTGTTATTCAAAAAAAATTCAAATTCAAAATAATTTATTGGCACCAAAAAAATACATATTTTTAACATAAAGCTCTAGTTGCCAAAATAGGCGTTAGCCCGTGCCTTGGCAGCTAGTCCTTCCCAAAATAATCCAATAAATTGTCTGATTCAATTAGAATAAAATAATAATAGATATATATTAACATTATTAACTAAGTTGATATTTCATAATAAGACATTAATAATACATAATATGACTGATAAAAGATGTGTTAAATTTTAATTTTAGATTATTACATATTAATTTAATTGAAACATAATTGCTTACATGTCATGAATATAATACAAATTTTAAATTTAATTTTAATTATTAAAATGAAGGACAATAGTAAATTCATATCTAAAAAAAAACACAATTTCCGCATAGTTGTTGAGTTAGTGACGATTTTATGCAAAATCAAGAGATTAGACTCTTTCTATGAAAAAAAAAAACATGTATTTTTGTTTAATCATTGTTATTATTAAAACTTTTAAAGTTTTCATCATACCATCACATCTTTGTCCCTAAAATCATCTCGATCTTCACTGAGCCGCATCTGTCATGATGATAATACGATGATAAGACGACCTCGTTGGCGTAAAGGTTACCATGCCGGTCTGCTAATCAGAAGGTTCCGGGTTCGATTCCCGGCCCGGTCAACATCTTTGTGCTTAACTAAATTTGTTGGCTGTGGGTCTGGGTGTTAAATATGTATTTATATATATAATATGTATATGTAGTATATCAGTTGTGTTAGCAACCATAATACGAGCTAGAAATGGTTCAGTATGGGGCTAACCATCTGTGTGTGAAAGTGTCCAAATATTTATTTATGTATTATTTAATATGATTCTGGAATCATGCGACAGATTAGACCTCTAGGTTTTGACCGTATTCTTCTAATTAACACTTCAATTTAAATAATAAGAATACATTACATGGCAATATGTCTCGTCGAAAAGCAACTGAACTGACTGACTGAATATTGGTTTTTATTATTTTATTTTAACATTACAATGCTAAGTTTACTAATAATGTACCTCCAGCAAAAAAAGAACACCATTTTACTCCTACAAGTAAGTGAACTGCTTAAATACCAATCCTGGGTGAAGTATGGATGACTCGTACTACCCACGGTAGCGCCTAGATGAAAATGCGACTTTTTAAATTACAGACTGTACCTGAAAATATCTGAAATTTTACTAAATTGGTCTGTGTCGAAACACCTATATATGTTAGAACTCATAAAACCTTATTGAATGTCTACTCTACATAACATTATTTATATACTATATATACCGGCGGTACGACCTCGACACACACAACCCACACTGGAAGACCGTTGCTCAGGACAGACAAAAGTGGAGGCCTTTGCCCTGCAGTGGGCTGATTTATAGGCTTAGATAGATAGATAGATAGATATATACCACAGACACTTATTTCAAAGCCGCGTTAGTAATGTATAGGTTCTACAGATGACTAACTCTAACCACAGCCCTCAAAGCGAAGACCAGTAATTAAACGACTGAACCTGATCTTCAATCAGGCATCGCATAATTACACCGCACAGGCCCTAATTGACCTGTCAAGGTTTCACTTGATTAACCAGCGGGGCGCTACGAAGTTATTGATTTAATTTGTACTAGTGCCTGAGTTTGGACATATTAAGTATACATTATAAGAAGGAATAATCCGTACTACGCTTTTGATCAGACATTTTTCGTAAAAATTAAACCGTCTGAATTTGGAATAACTTGTTACAAGTATAATGTATAACAAAATTATATAGAAACCAAAGGCTTCTATCTAATGGAAAGGTATCTAGTATTTACTCGACCGCAAAAGATTTGGTTTGAACTATGTTTTGTAATAATTTAATTTTATTGTAACTATTAGATAAAGGAAATACAATGTAATGAGTAACAAACATAAAACAACTTAAGACAGGCTTTAGTTTTTTTATCCTTGATAAGTTAGCGTTTCTAATTGGATTAAATATCAATACCAATACAAATCAAGTATATTAATACCAACTCCTTATTTTCTGCAACATTTGGAATGTCGCGAAATAAAAATTCAAACATTTAGTTATGATTTTCTCGCATATTTATCTATGTACGTAAGTGTGTTTGAGGATTATGAGTGCCAGTTTTTTGAATATCGTTTGAATGGCTCGATAACATATTATTAAGAGGAATAGCATAAACTGCCACATTGTCACTGCTGGGACTCGGGGCCTACTCTCACGAGGAGAGAGATATAAGCAATAATCGACCACACTGGCCAAATGCGTGTTAGAGGATTACACACTTTTTCAGATATAATAGTCCTCAAACATGTCGTTTTACTCTTGATGTTTTTCGTCACCGTAAAGTGAGAGCAAGTATAATGTATATTTTATTGACATGTTATGTAGCGCCTACAGCTGGGCTAACTACGGTAATCTGAAGCGTTAATATAAAACGGTCGATGAGGACAGTCTTTATTAACTTAGATTTATTTATGTCCTCTATCATAACTATAAATATTAATATTCTTTATTGTGCAACCCCTCTTTTTCTCGTTTTTTTCAACTTCTTTCCATCCAAAGGTTGCCTGGAAGAGATCGCTGTTAGCGATAAGGCCGTTTGTGGCATACATTTGTCTTCTTATTTTTTAATTTGTATTGTACCTTTATTTGCCCAATAAAGAGTTCATCTATCTATCTATCTATCTTTGGATGGGTGCACCCTGGGTGGTAACTTTCAAAAGTGGAATTCAAACCGTGGATCGTACGAAACGTTAAATTTTAGGTCCCGGCTGTTTTTCTTGGTACAAGCACTCGTTAAGTCAAGAGGTCTTTGGGCGGCTTTAAAACTGTCGATACCAGAGCTGGGTCACGTCGATACAATACTTTATTGCATTGAAGTTAAAATTGTCTAAGCCATTCAGAGTAGAGCGACTTGGTTAGCGGGATGTCCCTCCACAAGTCAGGAGTGAGATAGGCATAGGTCTTAGCGATGGCAGCATAAGTGGCCTTAGCAAAGTTGCTCAGGGTTCCGGTAGAGCCATGGGCTTAGGTGTAGCAGTCCTGGACTCCAGCCATCTGAAGCAGCTTCTTGGGGACAGGGGCGGACACAATGCCGATACGATTATCTTATATTAGTCATAACTGTACGTGCTTTAAACCCGTGTGCAAAAAGAAATAATTAAAAATTTTATCTATCATTTGTCCAACCTAATGAGCGTGAGCAAAATGCAGCGAACTTTCAACGTTTTCTGTATATACAAAGGCACGCTAAGAATAAAGACTTGAGTGCGAGCTACAGGCGCGTGTTTTCTTAGCTTAAATTAAGTTTCAAGAAAACAGAGCTGTATCGTTCTCTCAGAGTTTATTTACCTCACGGTTCATCACACATTGGTCAAAGAAGACACTTCTTTCCTGCTCTTGTTAATCTTGCGCCGTATCCGCTCCGTGTAAGCCGCTACTATGTTCGATAACAAAGGTAGAGCCGACGATTTTTCGTCGTCTTTTACTCCTACTTCGGCACACAGTTCCAACCTGAAAGTTAAGGCTTTTTAAAGATTGTAGTCACGTGATATAGATAACTGTTAGTTAACAGTAGTTGTGTAATAACACCACAGGGGATTTGAGCTTTGGATTTTGAGTTTTTTAGGGCGTTCATCATCATCATCATCATCCACAGCTGATTCTATCCCACTGCTGGGTATAGGCCTCTCTCCAGGGCTTTAGGGCGTTGTCATGGGGAAATTCTGGAATTTATAGTTTTATCGTTATAATCAGCGCAGTTACAGTTTTACCTTCAGCTAAAATTATTATTTTATCAAATAATTGACCTAGAATGAAGGGCTCCGTACCAATATCTAAAAAAATAAATAAATAATACTCGTTTGTTGTTTGAAAACTACTTCATATTTAAATTTGTTGTATTTTTAGTATTTGTTGTTTAGCTTTCTAGCTATCTCAGTTTCTGAGATACAGCATTGTGACCGACAGACAGACATACAGACAGCGGAGCCTTAGTAATAAGGTCCCGTTTTCTCCTGTTAGGTACGGAACCCTGAAAGTAGTTTATAGATCGAGCAACCCAAAGAATATATAAGAATAATCATTGTATAAAACCAATTTTGGTACCGATCAAATTTATGTATTAGAAAAACAATCTTGAAAAAATAAAAATGGTTGCCTGTAAAGTCGGTTTTACGGGCGAAGATTTTACGTGACAACGTCATAGTTCATAGTTGAGTGGGAGAGAGACGCAAGGCATTCGGCGGGCCTCTCTCTCGTTCGGTGACTCATCGTAACGTTACCGGGCGTTACACTTTTTCATAAGTGACTCCCAGCCGCAACCTAATTTAAGACGTTGTCACGTCAAAAAACAACCTTGTTAAAAAATCATAAATATAATTTTTAGAGCATTTTTTATATCGATAAATTTGATACCTATTTCTACATATTATGTAGTGACGTTTTTGACTATCAAATGTGTTTGTATTATAAAACCAGGCAAATATTCGCTAGATATATATTATATCGATTAATAATGTTACACGTTTTTAGTATAAACAATGTACGCACTGTTTGTTTGTGTTTTTACTCGCGTTAATCCAGGATAAATATACCGTATGTGTTAATCCAGGCTCTTGTCTTATCTACTCCTCACTATATCCTAATTGGATTAACCGTTCGAGCGTGTAAGAGAAACAAATATCCATGCAAACATACTTTTAGGGACCTACATCTTCACAACCTTTCAAATTTATATTTAACTAAGTATGTGATAGCAGATACCTCGTTATACAATGGTCTTATGGTACCGATATTTTTTGTTTTACTTTACAACTACGCTTATAACCAGCAGGTCGCAACCTATACAAGCTAGCAATACTCCGGTCTAAGATGGAGCATGGGTAGTCTGGAACTATGACTACTAAAAAATAAAGAATAAAAGAATAAAGAATATTTATTTCAAAAAGATAGTTATGCGTACAAATTACAAAAAAAAAAATAATAGAAAAATACATACTTAAAAACTATAGGTACTTACTGACTCTTAACTAGTTCTTAGCGACATATTTTTAACTTGAAAGTGGTTTCTAGCCAGGTGAGCTCTTAAGAATAATTATAATAATCTTGTTCTATTAAAAACTATGTACATACTTAATCCTAACTTAATTCATAAAGTATGTACATACAAGCAAGCTAAATCCTACTAATATAATAATTGCGAAAGTTTGTGTGTGTATGTTTGTTACCTATTCCCGCTAAATGGTTGAACTAAAATTCATGAAATTTTGTGTAAAGACTAACTCTGGATTAACACACAGGCTACTTTTTATCCCGGATTTGTGCGGAAAAGACTGCAGAGTGTAGCTAGTATTTAATATATGCCTATTATATAAAAATAAGTCGGGTTTTCTTGACGCTAGACCGCATGAACCGACTTCCACGGTTTTGCATTCGTTGGAAAGGTCTCACTCAGGCTTCGTGAGCTTTGTAGCAAACAAAATTTAGGTAAAATCGTGTTTGCTAGTATGTATTAAATATTGAGCTCGCTCAGTAGCGAAAACATTTGAAAGTTTATGACCTCTTGCTTGCTAATTCAATGCTAGCGAGGAAGAGGGAACGAAATAAAAAAAAATATATTGGATCGATTGAGGAAAGCGATGGAGGGACGAGCTTGACATACACCAGGAGGATTGGTCCACAATAGCGCTAGATAAGGACAAATGGAAAGAGGGGCCTTTGCTCAGCAATGGGATCGAACAGGCTTTTAATAATAATAATTGGACCGAATAATACCTAGTTTTCTTAACTGCCGGCATCGCAGCTTCGGATGTCATGACGGAGGCTGTGTACAGATATCCGTTCCACTCCAAGTACTCCTGCACCAGCTCGTTGACTAGCAGGATCTCATCCCCCGGCGGAGGAGGTTGGTTTCCGGAGCACTGCCGGTCGCGAAGCAGCTGGGTTACTTGGGCTCGCATCTATTAATGGAAAGGTATCTGGTATTTACTCGACCGCAAAAGATTTAGTTTCAAATATGTTTTGTAATAATTGAATTATTGTAACTATTTAATAAAGGAAATACAATTTAACGAGAAACAAACACAAAACAACTTAAGACAGGCTTTAGTATATCAAATACCAACTCCTTTTTTCTGCAACATTTGTTTATGTTTTTCTCGCATATTTATCCATGTATGTACGAGTGTGTTTGAGGATTATGAGTGCCAGTTTTTTTGATATTGTTCGAACAGCTCGGTAACTTATTTTTAAGAGGAATAGCATAAGCAGCCAACTATACATTCTCACTGCTGGGACTCGGGGCCTACTCTCACGAGGAGAGAGATATAAGCAATAATCGACCACACTGGCCTAATGCGGGTTAGCGGATTACACACTTTTTCAGATATTGTAGTCCTTAAACATGTCGTTTTACACATGATGTTTTTCTTCACCGTAAAGCGAAAGCAAATGTACACATAACTTGAAAAATAAGTCATTGGTGTAGAGCCGGGATCAAACCAGGGGTTCTCTGATCGAGAAAGCAGACGATTTTCCTACCGAGCTTCACTGGTGCATTAAGAGGAATGAACAGTTCCTAATCAGGTGTTTCCGGTAAACGAGAATCTGCTCACGAGTTGGGTGTGAAAATAAAGCGATTGAAACGTAAAAACTAAAAATAGTACTTTTACACTTAAAGTATAAACTAAATATGTATAATTGTCTGTAAATAGATTTACCTCAGCAGTCAATCTATTTAAGTAGCCATTTCTTCTCAAAATGTCTTTTATTGCGTTCAACAAATCTTTTTCTGTTACTGCCTGGTTGTCGCCCATTTTGGATTTGAGGCAAGTGACAGACTGTATTTTATGGTGACAAATGACGTAACGTCAAACAAGACGTTATAATTTGACAAAGTGAATGAAGTGTAAAGTGAATAAATACCTTTTTAAGGTTTGTAGCAGTTTTATTATTTTTTAGACTCATGAAGGCTGCTCTGACTTCTTCAAATGTGAGTGTTTCAACTTCTTCCGAATTAAATATCTAAGTCTTGTATTTCCTGAGATGGTAGTGGACAGTTAAGTAAATATTGGGAAGTTCCGTTCCGACGAGCGAGTAGATCGGACGTGCGCACGCGTAACAAAAAAAATAAAATAAATAAATTGCTGTTATTTATCATCGATTGCTGACTAGTTTACTTTCAAGTGCAACAAAATATTTACTAAATAACTGCCGTTCCGAGAGAAGAAGACGTGGACACAGTATAGTATACCTACCTACGTGAACCAAACCGGTTGCGGCCTGGCAACTGCAATAGGTTGTTTACTACGGAGTAGCGAGCGTAATTCTCGGAACAAGGTACAGCCGAGTAAACAGGTCAGTGACAAGGTGTTTTGAACCTTATGCGGCAGTAATTAAGAACGCGGGTTAAGAACAATTGATAATGCACATAATTACGTAATATCTTATAACTTCTATTGGGTACCTATTTTGAACAGTGAACAGGTGCGATTAGTAATAAAATTTCAATACAGTATGAACAAACATTAATCAAAGAAATTTTTATAAATTTTTCATCAACGTTGCGGCTAAGTGATCAGTGCTCAGGAACCATGCTAAGGATTAAAGACATTTAATACAACATTAAAAAAACGGTTAATCAGTAAATTAAAACACATTATTATTATTTTTTCTATATATATATATTTTTTTTTTTTTTTTTTTATCTGCGAAATTTACCTATATACCTGCAGACTGTGCACCTTCTGAGCCATCCGTCCTGCAGCCGTTGACTCAACTGTTGCGTCACTTAGTGGAACTTAAATATAGCATTTCCTCTTCTTAATTATTGGATACTTATACAAATTCATATTAATTTTGTAAGACACTTAAGAGTTCTTTATTACTCTTCTTGAATTTAATGGTTAGTAAATAATGTCATCAAAATCCGGAAAGTCGGCGAGAGGTGGATCCTCGTCCGGTAGCAGCAACTCAAAGCCAAAAGTGGCGGGACAGACCGCGCGCGTTAGGGCCATGCTTAAAAATGCGCAGAAATGCAAAGAGGTCGAGGACAAGGGTGTCCAAGTCACAGATAATAGTGATACTCAAACTATGGATAAGACAACCCCCGATCGTACCCCACCCACATCACGACGATCGTCCCAGACCGAGTCAGTCAGTCCACTAACAAATATGCCTTCCACAGCCAATCGGCTGTATCAGGAGGCTAAAACCGAACTCGAGACAACCGACAACTTAGACTCAGCAGTCAAAGAGAAGGTACTGGGCTCACTATCTGGTATGTTTGAAATTATTCTCAAGCTTAACGAATCTCGAACTACCCTCCAAGTACAACTCGAAAAAGTAAAAGTTGAAATGAAAGATCATATTAGCATCATGCAAACAGAGCATGCCAAAAATCTGGCACGACTTGGTGACTCCATTAAGAATATGAACGTTCGTCCGGTTGTAGAAGAAGCTGTATCTGAAATAAAATCGTTGAGGCAGCTTATAGTTTTTGATGTCATCGAAAATCAGAAAATCTTTCCTTTGGGAGGTATTGGAGAGCAAGAAGCGGCAAAATTAGGCCAACAGATACAAGACCTTAAAAATACTCTTCAGCATACCATACCTCAAACAACTGCGATCTTAGACGAACTCAAATCACGTGAACAGATGACAGTTGAGCCCACAAAACCTACGTATGCATCTATTACAGCGAAGCCCCAGCAGCCTAGACATACCATAATTGTGACCTCAGAGGAACCTAAAGACACTGGCGATGACGTTCTTGAGAAAATTAGAGGAGCAGTCGATGCCAGAGGCTTGGGCGTTCAGGTAACAGGCGTGCGTAAAGCAAAATATCAAAAAGTCCTGATAAGCTGCCCTGATAAACAGGATATCTCTAAAATCGCCGAAAACATCAAGAAGTCCAATAAAGGATTAAACGTAGAAGAAGCTAAATCAAAAGATCCGCTCATAATTATTCGAGATGTTTTGTCATATAACTCAGATGAAGACATTTTAAAGTCTTTGAAAGTGCAAAATTCAAAACTCACCGGTGATATTCCTGAAAATGAATACCGAGCAGTAATAAAATATAGACGTCGCACCCGAAACCCACTACAGAATCATGTAATTTTGCAAGTCTCCCCAATACTCTGGCAAAGGCTTACTTCAAGTGGTGAGGTACATATTGATCTGCAAAGGAGGACTGTGATGGACCAGTCGCCCTTAATCCAATGCACAAAGTGTCTTGGCTTCGGGCATGGTAGAAAGCTATGTAAGGAGTCGACGGATTTGTGCAGTCACTGCTCCGGGCCTCACCTTAGAAAAGACTGCCCAGCCTGGATGGCCGGCGATATGCCTTCATGTCGTAATTGCAGGATTTCAAAATTAGACCGACATGATCACGGCACTTTTGATTCTGACTGCCCAATTAGGAAACGATGGGATGCGCTGGCACGGTCTAGCGTTGCCTATTGTTAAGACAGGGGCACAACGGTGTACAAGGTCTTGCAATCGAACCTACAGAAAGCTGAATTAGCCACGAATGAATTTATTAATGAAGCTCAAAAAAGAGGTGTGGGTTTTGGTTTCATGCAAGAGCCTTATGTTGGAGCAATTGGCAGAGTAAAAAACTACACTGGGGTACGTATAATCCAGCAATTGCCAAAAACAACACCGCCAACTAAACCAGTTAAATCTGCAATTTTCGTTTTGGATAACAATATACAAATTTTGGGCGATCCTTCTTTGTCTAATGAAAACATAGCTTTTGCACTACTTAAAACTGATACATGGGAATTAGCAGTAATTTCAATATATTTTGAAGATACAGAACCTCTTAGTCCCTATCTCGCCCAACTAAGTCAATTAATAGCTAAAGTTAACTGCAGAAAAGTACTTGTAGGTGGTGATGCAAACGCATGGAGCCCATGGTGGGGCAGTGTCAAAGAAAACTCAAGGGGGGAAGAACTGTCAGCTTTTTTAAATGAGAAGGGATTACATGTTCTTAACGAAGGAAATACTCCAACATTTATGAAAATCGTCAACAATCAAATACGCCAAAGTAGAGTGGACATTACAGTATGTAGTCAGGATATCCTAGCAAAAATAAATGATTGGTATGTGGATGAAACCGTCACAAGCTCCGATCATAACGCTATCTCTTTTACATTCCAAACCCTGAAGCCACAACCAAACATCGAAGCTAAAACAACCAGGTTGTATAACACAAAAAAAGCTAAGTGGACAGCATTCGATAAAGCTCTGTGTAACGCCCTCGAAGAACAAGAACTAAACCCTTCGATAATAAAAAGGATTGAAAACAGCAGTGAGCTAGATGAAAAGGTCGAATCTCTAACAAAATGCATTACCATTGCTTGCGATGCTACAATTCCAAAGAAAAAGTTTAATTCAAAATTTAAATTACCTTGGTGGAATGACAATATAGAAAAAAAGAAGAAGGAAATGATAACAAAAAAACGTAGAATAAAATGCGCCGCAATAAATAGAAGAACATATGTCATAGAAGAATACTTGAAAGCGAAAAAAGAATTTGTAGAAGAAGCAAGTCGATTAAAAATACAAAGCTGGAGAGAATATTGTTCAAAGCAAGACAATGAAAGCTTTTGGGACGGAATTTATCGCGTTATAAAACAAACATCGAAAAGACATGAAGACATACCACTCCTAAAAGACGGGAAAACATTGAGCTCAATAGAATCAGCAGACCTACTTACCAACACATTTTACCCCGACGATGTGGAAGAAGAAGACTCATCACACCAATCTGAAATCAGACAACTATCAGCACTTTCTCGGCACGACCCAGCTGATATAGAAGATCCACCACTCACATTGGATGAACTGCAAAGCACAAAAAGTAGTTTTAGTTCTAAAAAGGCACCAGGACCCGACGGTTTTACCGCTGACATCTGTGCGAGGGTTATTGACACTCATGCTGATATGTTCCTTGAAATAGTCAATAAATGTATGAAATTGCAGTACTTTCCAAAGATCTGGAAAATGGCGGCGGTGATAGTCCTAAGGAAACCTGGAAAATCTGATTATAGGCATCCAAAATCATACAGACCAATAGGACTGCTACCAATTCTCGGGAAAATATTAGAAAAAATGATGGTAAGGAGATTGAGATGGCATATCCTGCCCAAGTGCAATACTCGCCAGTATGGTTTCGTGCCACAGCGCTGTACAGAAGATGCCCTCTATGACCTTGTAAATCATATTAAACAAGAAGTTAAAGACAAAAAAATTACAATATTAGTATCATTAGACATAGAGGGTGCTTTTGACAGCGCGTGGTGGCCGGCAATAAAACTGCAAATTGCAAAAAAGAGATGCCCTTGTAATCTAAGAGGATTGGTAACCAGCTATTTGACGGATCGCCAAGTAGAAGTCAGGTATGCGAGAGAAAGAAGTACGAAGATAACGACCAAAGGATGCATTCAAGGCTCAATAGGAGGACCTACTTTTTGGAATATTCTGCTGGACCCGCTGCTGGATCTCCTGGACAATCAAAATGTATACTCTCAGGCATTCGCTGACGATATAGCTTTAGTCTTCACCGGAGAATCAGGACAGGACCTGGAACAAAAAATTAACACAACATTAGAACACATAAATGAATGGGGTATAAGAAATAAACTTAAATTTGCTGCTCAAAAAACTTTCGCCATGATAGTCACTAAGAAATTAAAATATGATACACCTAATCTTAATATGGGAGGGATTAATATAAATCTAACAGACGAAATTAAAATATTAGGTCTTACAATAGACAAAAAACTTAATTTTTACAGTCACATTTCAAATGTTTCAAATAAAGCTATCAACATATACAGACAACTTGCCAAAGCTGCTAAGATCTCTTGGGGACTAAATCCAGACATTATAAAGACAATTTACATTGCAGTGATCGAACCACTTACACTTTACGCGGCAAGTGTATGGTTCGGTGCTGCTGCAAAAAGTAAAGGAAGAAAAAATTTAAATGCAGTGCAGCGAGGCTTCGCCCAAAAAATATGCCGATCCTATAGATCAGTATCCCTTAATGCTAGTTTGTTACTGTCTGGTCTTATTCCTCTCACAATGAGAGTTGAAGAGGCAGCACAAGTATACGAAGCTAAGAGGGGGAAACCTTTCCTATACATTGCAGGACGGCCAGTAGAAAATAAAATAAGCTTCTTGAATGCAATCCACCCAGCTGAAAACCTAACCGTAATATTCAAATGCATAGAAGACTGGACAGAAGACACCATAAAAGAAAATCGAATAAAAGGTCTGTTGGCATTTACAGATGGCAGTAAAATAGAGGGAAAAGTGGGTGCTGCTCTCTCCTGGTGGAAAGATGGAAAAGAAATTAGAACTAAAAAGCTAAAATTAGAGCCCTACTGCACAGTGTTTCAAGCAGAATTGCTCGCGCTGTATTACGCAACTTTGCAAGCACAGGAAATGGATGAGGCAGAAATAAGCATATTCAGCGATTCTAGATCGGCATTAGAACTGCTTCAGAACTGGGACACCTTTCATCCCTTGGCATTTGAAACCAGAAGAAATTTAATCAAGCTTTTAAATCAAGGTAAAGATATAAAATTGTACTGGGTAAAAGCACACGTTGGTATTGAGGGCAATGAACGGGCTGACACTTTAGCTAAGGAAGCAGCACTAAACATGAGAACAGCTGCACACTATGAAAAATGCCCAATTTCATTTGTAAAAAGAATAGTCAGAAGCGAAACAATCTCAAAATGGGAATCAAAATACACTAATGAGGCGACTGCGCAAACTACCAAAACCTTTTTCCCTAACTTGCAAATGGCTTATGACACACTAAAAAAAATGAAACTTACCCAAGAGTTAGTACAGGCATTTACAGGTCATGGGGGCTTTGCAAAATACCTTCATACTCGTAAGATTAAGCTTTCTGCCGGATGCATCTGTGATCCTATGGAAGCAGAAACCAGTATCCACGTCATCGCCGACTGTCCTGCAAACTTAGTTAGAAGGGCATTATTGGAGATTCAATTCGGTCGAAATATACAACGAAATAATCTGAGTGAATGGCTGCAGGACGATGAGGCACGAGGTTGCTTCCTGGAATTCTGTGAATACGTAGTAAGACTCTGCAACAAAAGAAATAAATAGAAATGATTATACTTTTATTAAAATATCATACACATTTATGTTCAGTATTAACTAAAAAAAAAATTATTTAACATACCAAGACTAAATTAAATCTAGCTGGTAGTAATTGTAATTATTAAAATATTATACTTTACTTACCTTTAACCATTTTAATATTATACTTTACTTACCTTTATACATTGATCATATTTTATATATTATCATACCTTAGGAACACTAGAATTAATTCAATAGTTCAATAGCAGCCTAGCATTTAAGCACATATGTATGTCTAAATATAGTTTAGAATATTTTATATCATAGAACAGTCAATCAAATGATGTATAAGAATGTGACAAACGACAATATTTTTAGTAATAATTAATAACAAAACATTAGATCGGAATCGTAGAAAGGTTAATTGCATTTGTATGTTCAGTATACGTAAACTAAAAGATATGTAACCTATATATACATATATATTTTTTAATATATAACTTATATATAGAATGTAACAGGAAATAAGAAAGAAAAAAATATAAATATTAAAAAAAATATATAAAAAAAAAGATTGATAAAAAAAAAACAAAAAAAAAAAAGTTGGAAAAAAGAAATAAAAAAAAAAAAAAGTAAAATATATACATAAAAGAGAAAAAAAAAACTGTCTAATTTAAGAATATTTTGCCACTTGTGATACTGATATATATACCTTCATATATATCCGTATCTTAAGTAACCATATGAGCGGAGCTAACCAGCGGGCCTTATAATTTGTGGGCCACTGAGTGAGCCCACGATTATGGTGGTCTGTTGGTTGGACTGTTATATAGTGTTCTCTGTGTTGTGTTGTCCATTCAAAAAAAAAAAAAAAAAAGGTGAATCATTTACCGATCATAACAAAAAAGAACTAAGTAATTTGCGTAAGCAATTTGTTCAGCCTAACAATGTCTCTGACAACGAATGTCGGAGGAAGTATAGACGGAACGACAAAAAAAAAAAAAAAAAAAAAAAGTAAATATTGGAAGCAGTTTTTGCACCTTCCTTGAAGATTTCTTGTCTCACTGAGGACGTCCCATCTGGTCAACACAACTTTTCTGTAGATTCCGATATAGCCAATCAATCGTCAATGCTACAACATAATTATGTTTTGAAATCTGTCTAGCTGTAAGGAGTAAAACAAAATACATAAAATCTCATCAACGTTCGATAAACAGTTTTTTTAATTAACTAAGTTTCGAGTACATTGAAACCCCAATTTCCAATGAGAAAACAGTCTATGGCAAACGGTTCTTCCGTGAAAGCTCCAATAATAATCATCCTAAATGATCTCAGTCTCGAATGTAACTCCAATAAGCGAACTCAGGGGAGGCTTCAGCCGGTCCATTTCAGTAATAGAAGGTTAAAATATAACAACATCACAACAGTATCATAAGTTCCTTGGGATTTGATTGCAAGGTCAGGATGATAGGCAAATGTAGACTAGTAATAATCATTCTATTTCACGGTTGTCCGATATTGAATATAGTTTTCTTCTAAGCACTTTCAGAGCATGGTATTCTGTACTGTCTTGCTGCTTTCTGCAGGTTTTCATTTATAGGTAACTATAACTATAATTATTTATAGGTTCATCTATAGGTAACTAATTCTCTAGCAATGGCAACCTGCCATGTTTAGATACATAAAAAAGATACGTTTTTCTTTGTAGTTCGTGTCACAAAATAAATGTGTCTTTCTAAAAAGAGGTAAGAATTTAATATTACGTAGCGATCATCGAACGCTCAAAATATAGGTACGAGTATATATACCTACAAGTGAATCGATGTAAATTAGTATAAGGGCACCAATTTCACCATTTGTTTATTTCAAATCGGGTCACTAATCATAATTATTTTGAAACTGTTTTTTTGTTTATATTGGAAACTTTAAGTACTGTTAGCATCAAAACGTGAAGGTGAAATTGAGAGACAATTTTATATCGGAGGCGGTACGGGACCCTCTTGCGTGTCACCGCAACCATTCTCTGCAAATTGCCGGCGAAACAGCCAATATTTCAAAATCAAATCGCTCCCCTACGGTTTAAAGTAATAAATTGACTTGTATGATATAGGCCATAATCCTAATGGCGGGGTTAGTTGTTCCAAATAATAGCCTTTGTTATTAAGATGGCTTTAATTATGTTTGTACGTAATTTAAGTGAAATAACGAGTTCGTTGTTTTACAGTATCATCATTAGACATTTATTGCAAGAAACTCTTTGGAAACAAAGATTAAGTAGTACAATAACTAAAACCAGCTCACGGTAATTGGAATGACTTTGACGACATACGTTATCTCGTTAATGCCCTTTTTACTTAGAAGAAAATATATCAGACATACAAAACACTTGATTTTGATATTTTTGTTTCACAATACTATACATTAACGTAATAAAGTGAAGTGAAAATAATGTTTTAGCTCTTGAGCCACCTTAATCACGTAAGACTTAATTTTAATGTGACAAATTTGCTACCAACGAAAGATCTTTTGTTCAATTAGGTACTCTTTATGTACTAATATAAGTAATCGCACACAAGTTTTTAGTGAGTTTTGAAGAGATTATAGCTCAGTCAGACGTATGATCGCCTTGCGTCCCGAAGGTGGGTTTGATATAAATGCCAATGTGTTCGAGCTTCGAGAAGGAAAACATCGTGAGGAAACCATAGCATGGTGGTAGGGCATTTTCTAGTGCTCTCCTGACTAGCAAGTACCGTAAAAAACTGTCGCACCTAGTGAGTTCCTGCAGCCTCCTTGAAAGCCAGTTATTTCCAAACGAAGCATGCTCCACCTAATGGAGAGTTAATGGTGGTTAAGCGCTCTGCTGGTAAAATACCTAACTTCAAGGAGAAAAAAAATCAAGAAATACATTAACTTATATATATTAGTTTACATTTATAGAAACAGCTCATGTTGGGATCTAACGTGGCTGGCAACGTAGTTCCAATTTGTTTTTTTATGTTACTAATATGTCTAGACTAGGCATGCTCTTCTTTAGGTCAAGCTATCGCTAAGTGGTGTGTTCTTTTACTGATCAAACGACTAACTGTAAAAAGTAAAATTTCACTGGGCCATTCGGGATTCAACTGTATTATTATTTTCGTAATATTATTCGAAAAAAATTTATCAATATTCGACTTTATTATTCTCACTCCCTTATCAACAAACAAGCACAGCCATCGACTGTTCAAGCCCAAAATACTCCGGACACGAAACTGAATACGAGTAATTTATACCGCTTGGTAAATAGCCCAGCGTAATGCTAGGGCGCTTGCATTCTGTGAGATATCGTCCATGTCCATTCGTTATTTATCCACGAACACAGCCGTTGTAGGTCAAGCTTACACGATATAATTATCTAAATATTACTAAATACAAAGCCAATCCCGCACTTTCCTTGACTTAAAATATAGATAAGAATATTTTAAGGCCTGTTATACAAAGGGGCTGTCAAAAATACAATAAAATAGTTAGCAAAATAGAAATAGATAGCAATAATAGAATCCTCAATTACTTTTAAATAATGAAACACATGCATGGTGATAAGGCATTTTTTAGTTCTCGCCTGGCTGTTGACCTAACATTATGTTTCGGCAGCTTCCTCGAGGGCCAGTAATTCTTGGCTAGGCATGCTTCACCTCAGGCCAGATTGTCGCTAATTCGTGTGGTTACATGTCCATCTGAATAAATACTCCTTATGGCTAGGATAAGGAGTAAATAAAAGTTACCTTAAAAATAGCAACAGCAGAATCCACAATAACTGTTAATTAATAAAACATATATTACCTAAATGCATATAACACACTTCTTGTAGAATTAATATTACAATAACCGATATCTCCTCGACACTCATATAAAATAAAAATGTCATAGAGTTGTTAAAACTTTCAACGGTGTACAGAAAAGTGCTATTCATCATAATCACACCGGACGCGTTTCATTATTCAAGCTGCTCTGTGTAAATCCAGCTTATGACGTTCTATAATACTGTACACGGGAACCGTTTCAGCAGGGTTAATGCCCACAACGTTTGTTGCTGACCTGGCTGTTTGTTGTCCACTGTTGCTGTTTTTATTTTAAACACACCTAAAATAAATAAAATAATTGGTTATTATCTATTACTAAGCCTCCGCTGTCTGTCTGCCTGTCAGTCTCTAGGCTGTATCTCAGAAACTATAATAATAGCTAGAAAGCTGAAATTTTCACAAGATATGTATTTCCCGTGCCGCTGTAACAACAAATAAAAAATAGCCAAGTGTGAGTTGGGCTCGCACATAAAGGGTTCCGTACCATTGGGTCCTTAAATATGTTTTTTAAATTTAATACGTAATTCAATAATCTGTGAATATGCAGGGTCTACCAAATATAGATTGAGTAAATAACTATTTAAAAATTACTATTGTTGTATGGGAGCTAGTCAAATATTTGTTTCATTAAAATTTATAATTAATTTGATAGCTAATTTACATTTATATATTTTGTGAAAAATTTAATTTAAGTGTCTAGCGGCTACAGTTCTTGATATATAGCGACCAAATACAAAAAAATACATGTTTATTGTATGGGGACCTTTAAAAGTGTTTTTATTTTTAGTATTTGTTGTTACAGCGGCACGGAAAATACATATCATTTGAAAGTTTCAGCTTTCTGGCTATTATGGTTTCTGAGAGACCACCAGACAGACAGACAAACAGACAACGGAAACTTAGTAATAGGGTTTTCCCTCCGTTCTTACCTTTAATTTTGAACACTGAATTTCAGTGAAGGCAAAAAAGTTTTGCTCAGGTTTATAAGGCAGTAAACACTTTTTGTTGTAAAACTTTTAACAGTAGCAACTACTTCGTCTATTTAAAAAGTATCTAGTTTTGGGAACTCAATGGAGAAGCGATGCCAAGACTTTTTGTCGAATCTTTTTTTCATTTGGCCAAACGCAAAGCTGCATTTCCTCGGTCGAGCGGGATTTTGCAAGGAAAGATTTTATTGATTTTGGCCACGTTCACACTCCACTAACACATTCCTGTAGCATCGAGAGTTATACTTTAAATAGGTCACTGAGCTTAGTGTGGTTGGTCAGCATTATCACTTTTCTTGCGTTTTCAAAACTTTTAAATCTCTTAAACTTGGTCCAAGTTAACCGACTGTTAGTTGACTGAAGGAAACACTTTTCATTGAGTATTGAATTTCTTTCATTTTCAAAGTATGCGTCGTAAAAATCAAATTTATATAAAATAATAATAATTAATAAAATGATGACACTGGTTGACCCCATTACTAAACCATTACTAGTTTGTATTATGGATGCTAACACTATTGTTACATACATAAATACTTTTGACTTTAAACTTTGACTTATTGGACACCACACCAACAAATTTAGTTCATCATAAAGATGTTGGCCGTGCCGGGAATCGAACCCGGAACTCTCTGGTTGGCAGTCCATGGTAACCATTACGCCAACGAGGTCGTCGTAAATACCTACCTCAGAAATATTTATTTATTTAGTGAATATTTAGTATCAAGATTACGTTAAATCAAATCACCTTTGTTCACTTAATCACCAAATAATAGTTTAAAAAACGAAAAAACACGTTTATGCAAAAATCTACAAAGTTTGAACGAAATCTGGCCGTTTAAAGTGGGTCAAAATCGCGCCCAAAGAAGTCGGTTACAAACAAACATACAGGATTTTATCAAATTAGTGTATTGTCATCGGTCCTCTATAAATCTACATAGTTTGAATAAAATCTGGCCGTTTAAAGTGGGTCAAAATCGCGCCCAAAGAAGTCGGTTACAAACAATCATACAGGTGAAGCTAATAGAAAGCGTGTAAAAACAAAAAAAAACCTACGCACAAAAAATATATTGTTGTGTGATATGCTTTTACTACTAAAAGGTAACAATAAATAACGTCTATTTTCAGTATAAAATAATCAAACGCTATATCAATTCTGTCTCATCATCCATCCATTCCATAGTCTGGTAAACAAATGACGAACCCGAAGTAAAGAAGATACATCAGGTGCCATCAATCTTCCTAAACGTGTCCATTTGCTCTTCCTATTAATCATATATGATGGTAATGGTCTATTCATTTAATTACTGGTCGCCTGTTGACCGCTAAACGATGACAGATGGAGCTAAGCGATTAAGTTATATTACAGGTGACATAAGTTAGACAAACGATTACTTATATGTAAGTACTTACTTATAAGTATGTAATGTAGAGAAATATGTCGAAAAACCCCCGTTCCATATCGTACTTGGTGCAGAAGATGGGTATAATTGTTGCCCAGCGTGGAAACGCAACCAGCTTCATGGCCAACCTTACGCCAGATAGAATCGTAGTCAGCTTGGACAGTAATGTCGTTTTTAGGACAAGCGTTTAGCTTAATATTATTTGAAAAACCCCACATTGAACATTTAACATCTTGTAGACATGTTATATTTTGATAAAATGTATCCAATTGTATGGAATGTTGTATTAGTAACGTAATTATTACTTCGTTTCAAAATGTATGGTGTCATTTAGAGATCACTGCCCGTGCGATCGAAATGGTGGTGGTTGAAATATATGATAAGTTTTAAATCTCACTGTACTTAATAACTTCAACCGTATAAGCTGAAAAACTTATTCGTATGAGCTAATTGGCCAAGGTCTGGTTTCGAGAGTTTCCAAGACGTCCGAAGGCTTCCTTGGCTCACCAGTCCAAACACCACCCGCATTGACTGTTGCTTAGCTTCGATGATCGCGTCAGATCACTTTAGCTAGCCGAGCTACAGGCGCTACAATATAACTGTTGATGAGGTATATTCATAGTCGCGTTTGTGCGGACGCAGACGTCATCGCGAGCGGACGTTGGCTGTGTTCCTGCCCTTGAGAACGGTACACTGCCTGTGCTGAAACATGTCGGTCTGATATCGACAAAAACATAGCTAGTTGAATAATGTTATTATACATAGCTTGTTGTACAAAATTATAAGTTTGAGTACAATCTGAACTTAATACTTATTACGAATTGTGTCTGTGTATGTGAATTTTTGATTGTGTCCTTACTTTACCTATATTTTTATGTATTACTTATTACGAATTGTGTCTATGTGTATGTGTATTTTTGATAGTGTCCTTGCTTTATCTGTGTGTATATGTATTTATATTTTATTTTACTGTTAATATAGAATAGTACCCATTGGTCTAATTCTAGGATTAAAATAAAACGAGTATTTTTTTATTTGACTTATAAAATCTTCGTTTCTACGAGTATATACATTATGTTTCATCGGCTCTGATTTGAGTTGAAAGTGATAACTTGATAAGTCTGATGTTTTGTACGTTTGGCACGTACAAATTCTCTTACGTATTTTAGTTTGAATTTATTTTTCGTCTCGATTTACTTTTCGCAACATTTACCCTTTTTTATAATACCCAATTTGGGTATTTGAAAAAAAAATTTTTTTGTGATAAATAGAAAGATTATATATTAGTTTTATAACAAAACTATTTTTTTATTATTTTTTTTGCAATAATTCAAATGTTATTTCAAAATAAAAAATAATTTTTGAATCCAGTACCGAAGATACGCCGACAACTCCCGAACAAACCCGAGCGCGTGTGACGTCATAATGCTAGTTTTCACTCAGACACTCAATGCAGTTGATAGGAAAATAATGAATACAAAGTATAATAAAACTAACATTATGACGTCACACGCGCTCGGGTTTGTTCGAGAGTTGTCGGCGTATCTTCGGTACTGGATTCAAAAATTATTTTTTATTTTGAAATAACATTTGAATTATTGCAAAAAAAATAATAAAAAAATAGTTTTGTTATAAAACTAATATATAATCTTTCTATTTATCACAAAAATTTTTTTTTTCAAATACCCAATTGCATGCGAACTATAAGTTATGTATCTTCTTCTAAGTCGGTACGCTCTTGACAGAGCGGTCGTGGTCGTCAAGAAGTAGTAGTGGATGGGACAGATAGTACACGCCTCACGATGCCTCGCCATTTTTCTCTGTTAGAGGTCATCCTGGTGCACTCATTTAAGGGGGTACCCACGATTGTCCTTATTTGGTCAGTCCATCGAGTGGGTGACCTCCCGCGCGGTCTAGTACTCTCTACTTTGCCCTGTACGACTAGGCGCCCTATGGACAGATTATCACGCCTCGAAACATGACCAAAGAAGGAAAGAATGCGAGACTGTACTGTTGTAAATAGACGCTGCTTACTGCCGAGTTCATGGAGTATGGAGATATTTGTTCGAAATTCAGTCCAAGAAACTCCAAGCATCCTTCTCCAGCACCACATCTCTAGAGCGTCTATTTTCTTTCTTTCCACGTCTCGCAGAGTCCATGTTTCGGCAGCATAAAGAAATATGGGGAAAATGAGTGTTCGCACGAGCCTGGTCTTCGTGGTTTTGGTGATGTTTCTGTTCCTCCATATTTTCTTCATCTTGTCCATAGATGTCCTTGTAATAGCCATGCGTCGCTTTATCTCATCAATGCACCCGCCGTTGTTCGTGATTAAAGTGCCAAGATATATGTAAGAATGGACCACGTCACAGTTCGCAATCTGGGTAACTTCCGGCGAATTGCTGTTGGCGCGGTCAACTATCATCATTTTGGTCTTGCTGCGATTGATCTTTAATCCGAACGCTAGACTTATGCGTTCCATTTTCAGTAGCAGTTCTTCCATATTTTGAACACTGGTCGCGAACAGGGTAGTATCATCTGCATAGCGTAAGTTGGAGATTTTATAGCCACCTATCGCAACACCGTCTGTCCAATCCTCTAAGGTTATTCGCATAATCAGCTCGGTGTAAACGTTAAATAAGAGGGGCGATATTATACATCCCTGACGGACTCCAGCGCTCGGGTGAAAATGTTTGGAAAAAACGTCATCTGTTCGTACTGATGCTGTACCATCCTCATACAGACGTCTCAAAAGATGGACAAGATGCTTTGGCGTTCCCATTTCCAGCAAAGTATTCCACAGAACCGGCCATTTCACTGAGTCAAATGCCTCGTTCACCAAGGGCTTTTATAGTTTCGATAGGAATGGCGTCTCTTCCGGTCGCTTTTTTATTTTTGAGGTGTAAAATAGCAGCTTTGACCTCAGAAAGCAGAATGTTCGGTTCCATATCTTCACTGTTTGGCTCTGTACATGGATACTGGCGTGACTCAGGATCTTGGAACAAGGACTGACAATACTTTTTCCAAGTGTCTGAAATTTGATCGAGCTCCGCTAAGTTATGTATACTACTTACTGAATATGGTCTACCAACTATCCAATTTTCTTAAAAATATATATAACTAGCTGACCCGGCAAATGTTGTTTTGCCTTATAAATTATTTCTATTAAATAAAAAAAATAAAAGGGGTATGGTAGTAGCTGATTCTCAGACATACTGAATACGCATATAGGTAAAATTAGGTAAAAATCGGTCAAGCCGTTTCAGAGGAGTAACTAACATTATATATAAGAAGATAAATTAATACAAGCCATTATATACCGTTATTTTGTCGAGATATAAACATCTTAAGACGACCTTGTTGGCGTAAAGGTTACCGGACTGCTGCAATGCTGTACTGCCATTCAGAGGGTCCCAGGTTCGATTCGACACGGCCAACATCTTTGTGATGAATTACATTTGGTGGCTGTCGGTCTGAGTGTTAAATACATGTGTATCGATATAAAATATGTTTGTATGTAAATGTAGGATATCAGTTGTGTTAGCTACCATAACACAAACTAGAAATAGTTTAGTATGGGGCTAAACAGGCGTGTGAGAAATGTGTCCTAATTTATTTTTAATAATAATTATTATTATTATTAGCCGGTTCCGTCCTACTGCTGGGCAAATGCCTCTCTATCCTCTTTCCTGATTTTGAGCTTTTTGAGTCCAGTTTTTACAAAAGGAGTCTAGTTCGTCCCGCCGCCTCTGTCTGGGCCTGCCTCGACGTCGGACGTCGGACGTAGGATGACATGCTGTTTTTTAATTAACAAAGTTTTATTAACAATTCATTGAAAATATTTTTAATGTAATTTTTGCTTTATCTGCATTAATTTATCCTCCTAACTTTTAAGTTTATTTTTATTTATCTTTTGCGACAAATATGTAGTGGAAGGCACTTTAATATCAGTTCATATTACAGTGTACGTCACAGACAATATATAGGTATGTAAAACCATAGACAAAATATGTATATTTTGTCTATGGTAAAACTAAATACTTTTAGCTTGGCAATCTGCCAAATTGTTGAACAAACGTGAAACTATATCCCAAAGTAAAGTTAAGGTAGATAGATTCATATCGATAATGTATTCGTAGCACGAATTCCAAATCTTTGAATGATGAGTTTTATATAATAACAAATAAGTAATGAAAAAAAATAACACACACACTTTGAAAAGTCATTTTTATGTATTTTTGTATTACTGGGCCGATTTGAAAAAATATTTCACCGTTGGGAAGCTTACATTATCCCTGAGTAAAGTAAAATATATTTTGTTACTCTTTGCAACTTAGATTATTTTATTCATTCATGTCAAAATAAGCCTGTTTTTTGTATATTAAATCTAATACAAGATAAAGGAATGCGGAAATCGCCATATCAGCTTCATAAACATAGTTCAAAGAACTCTGAGAGTTGGCTCCCAGAAAATACTTAGACTCTTTTAATAGAAATGGATTTGAGGATTTGACGAAACGCAAGTTTCTTAGAATAATGAATTCTTAGAATAATCTAATTTCTTAGAATAATCTGGCTTCTTAACAGAAAGTTAAGTTTTTACGAAATTTTGTTTTATAGGTTTCTTTAAATGTAAAATTAAGAAATAGAATCTACAAAAAATATATTATTACTAGCTGACCCGGCAAACGTTGTTTTACCTTAATAAAAAAAAAAACTAAATATACAGTAGCCGGTTCTCAGACCTTCTGAATACGCATATAAAATTTGGAAAAAATCGGTCAAGCCGTTTCGGAGGAGTACGGTAACAAACACTGTGACACGGAAATTTTATATATAAGATGTAAGTAAATTAAAAACTATTTATTTTCGGTGTTTCAAAGTCTTCAGTTTCACTTTCACATATTTTTAATTTAGCTTCAAAATAGCCAATACGAATAAATTCATCAAAAATAAGCAGGAAAGCCATAACGACCCACATTTCGTACCCTGCTCCGGTCATTTCCACTTCATGCTTAACAAGGCCTAATTAATCTTTGAAATTGAAAGTGACTGAAAACGAGAGAGGAAATCACTCAAGCACTAAATAGTATAATTGGGGTGTCTCAAGAATCTCTACTTAGCTTGAAATTCTTATTTCCGTTTTTAACAAGTTCAAATATAATTTTAGTCAAGCTTAAATTTATTACTTATGAAACAATTGCTAAACGTTTGGTGAACAAACTGTTTTTTTTTAAGTTTTGTTGTACCTTATCGCATTTGAAGTAATCTAAAGAATTATATAAGCGTACGTTGTTAGACAAGTTATTTACTTTAGACATTACACTCCCACCGTATTTCATTTTTATCCAACCTAAAACACAAAGGAACAAAATAACACTCCGCTTCGTCTATGCCAACAAGGAATAAATTCTAACCTCCACTAGATAGCATTCTTCAAACCTCTATGCACGTAGATACCAAATATCCGAGCTCCACGAAACGTTGCTACAGAAAACGCTGATACGCTCATAAATATAGTATGCACTAGCTCAAAATACTGAATAATCTTGTTGCACCCGAGAGCCTCCGAGTATCACCGAAGGTTTTAAAACTTGGGAATATACGAATGCTCAGGACTCTGGATTGTAGCGCAGTTTGGCGCCGACGGTCGCATTGGGCTGACGTCTTGCGGCGGTAAGAATCGCGCTCGCTGTGTTGTGAAATGAAGTGTTACTCGATTGTGCTCGCACTGTTTTTAGAACTAGAGTGAACGGTTTTTGTGCGTTCTTTCGGACAAGTAAGGTTTGTTTCTATTTGTATTTTTTTTTTAATATTTTTATTTTCGCCTAAGACCAAATACTTGTTGTTATTTGAACTGCGAGCTGGGTTATCGATAAAAATTAGAGTTACCCAACAATTTTACTGAGTCGTCAACCCTACCTTACAGTTATTTAATTTCGCTAAGAGCTTTTATTGGAGAGTAACCGAGTTTCTGGTAACAAATTTAGCTTGAGTGTCTTGTAGACAGACCACTCGTAGCGCTCTCGTAGGTCGAGCTACGCCAGCAAGCCTCTACGAGCTGCTACGATGTGCTACGGAAATTAGAATGCGGCATACATTTTAGGGGCTCCATTGGAAATCTAATAAGCATTCGTTTTGTTGCTGTCTTCATTTAAAAGAGAATGTACTGAATTCTTAATAGATACCTACTGAAAATAAAATAGATTTTTATATCGATTTTTAAATTAATTTTCATCGGTCTATTTTTTTTTCTTTGTACTTTTTACTAAGTGACTTTGATTTTCGAAATGAGAACAATGAGCATAGTAGAGTTTATTGGTATGATTTTACAAAAGTAACTTATGTCTCTATAGCTTGGATGGAGACCTTATCTTAATGTAAATTATTGCTTTTTATTTTTTCTTGGTCTTTGAGTTCGTACATAGTGTTTTATTATTTAAGTACTAATGGATAATATATTGGTCGTTGGATAACCAAAGTGTCTAGTTTAATACTTTTTTGTATAAATGGATAAACTAATCCCTTAATGTCCCAAAAATGATTTCGCTTCAGATTAGTATAAAACCAGTACTAAGTTAAGCTCTCCAAGAGAATTTTATATTCGTACGTAAAAAGTACGTAATAATATATGCCTCCGGAGCAAGAAGAGCCCGACTCTCCGTTCCCTACGCTTTGCGGTTTGTGGCTCTTATCGTGCATTTAATTTGGATAAAGTCACGGAAATCTTGCGCTATATTTTAGTCAGATAACGTACCTACGCGTGAGAATGTAGGACACATTATTTGAGGTTATTTGAACTTTTTCCTTTTCGTATGTGATCAAACTCTGGTGTCGAAAGTGTCTCATCTGACTTAGCTTAACGACTGCTAGTACTAATACTGACCGCCCGAGCCTATAATTGGACATATCAGCCGACTCACGGTAGCAGATAAAAATGTCACTTTCTAAAAGACAGTCTTGGGCATGGTCACCTTTCAAAAACTTTCTGCACCGACCGTTGCCTAACTTCGATGATCGCGTCATATCACTTTAGTTATGTGAGTCACAGGGCGCTATTTGGACTTTAGTTATTTTTTAAAGTTAAGTACTTACTTCATGTTGTAGTTGGTGGTATTATTGTAGAGTTTAAAATGTGAAAAAAGGGTCAATAGTAACTATTTGGGCTGTATTTAATTAAGAAAAATACTTGGAGTATCAATAGCGGTAGGAAAATATGTCTTCATTTGCGATAGACATTATTTGAATTGTGTGTACTATTTAACTTTTTGTGCCTGTTCGTTGCTTACATAATATATGGGTAGACATTGTTATATCACTTTACTTTCATAAATTCAAACATACTTTGTTAATCAAATTTTAAAAGAATACAGTGTAAAAAGTTGTCCATGAAAGTTTACAATACAAAAAATTATCAGTATTTTTTTATAAATTACAATAAACGAGAAATAAAAGCTAGTCTTCTTTTTTAAATTATAATTACGTGATACTTAAATAACATTGATAAACCGTTACTATACCTTTATAACAAGCATAGCTGCATACGTAGTTTAGAAGGGGAGTCATGAATTTGTGTGGAAATTATTCGACTGAACTATTAGATTACTGCGGGCATCTTTGTTGGCAGAACTAAGGTGGTAACGTCATTTAGGATGGTTGGTTTGTTTAAAAAGAATTGTTGTTTTTACATGTTGAGCTTAGAGTAATGTTTGTTATTATTTCATGAGTCTATCATGTCGTTAGTATTTAGAAGAAAGGTCATTTAGTTAAATATAATTAATTTGTTACTTAAGTCAAATCATTACTTAAAGGTTAATTTTAATCAAACATAAACCTATGAAGAAATAAAAAGAAATCGTTACGAAGTAGATACACAGATTGATAGATAAGTCTTTATTGGACACAAGCTTATTTAAACAAATACTAAAGATAAAATAAAAACTAAGAACAAAAAATAGTGTGCCACAATTGACAGCCTTATCGCTTAAAGCTATCTTTTCCAGGCATGTATAGTTATTTTATAAATATTATAACATTCAGATCGTCAAGCTATCAACGAATCTATTGTCTTTGCCGATTCTTTCTTTGAATATTGCATGTGGAACCAAACCGAGAAATATAATAAATAATATCATTTTTATTGCCAAAAATAATACAACAACAGTTCTTCATCCTCGAACCGTTAATAAACAAACTTCCAATGCTGCTCTTATGGCAAGTTCTAATAGAATACCATAATAACACGTAAAAATAATTCGTTAAGTGCCGTTGTAACTTTTTATTGCCCAAGTGGCTGGTAATAGGGGAAAGTGGATCGTTGAGAATAGCGGCAATTTTGTTATCGTTTTTGTAACGAGCCTTTGATGTTTTTGGTCAATTTAGAGAAATAAATAATGAAACGATTGGACCGGTTGCCATGTATAATGTATCTGTAAGTCTAAGTAAAGCAGTCTCCTACAATCTATGCGGAACGATCTATGACGACCTCGTTGGCGTAAAGGTTACCATGCCGGTCTGCTAATCAGAAGGTTCCGGGTTCGATTCCCGGCCCGGTCATCATCATTGTGCTTAACTTAAGTTTTTGGCTGTGGGTCTGGGTGTTAAATATGTATTTATATATAATAGAAATGGTTCAGTAAGGGGCTAACCAGCCGTGTGGGAAAGTGTCCTAATATTTATTTATTTATTTTTTAATGCCTGACTAGCAACTATTACGTTGAAAAATCTGTCGCTAAGAACTTAAGAGTGTGTTCCGTCGGCTTCCTTCAGATTAGTTCCAGACTAGGCATGCTCCACCTAAGGCCAGAGTATGGTTAACTCGTGTGGTTACAAAGTTTGTAAAAAGTTTGAGGTGATTTGATCCCACACTAGAGCAAGGCCACTTAACTCAATCTAAAAAAAGCTTAAGCAATTTCCACAAATCCTTGTACCGTTATCTTTTTTCTTATTCAAAATTAAGTACAGTTTCTTCCATAAAATAAAATGAATTTATTTTTATCGTAAAATGGTACGAAAATATCCAAATTTCGGAAAAATCTGTTAACAGGAATTATAAAGCTTACAAATATGTCTCACGATTATTAAAACAATCTATCAATGTTCAGAATTCAGTTGGCAGGCGGGGAGTTTTGGTCTTCCACTTCCCAGAAATAATAAAATTTCATGAATTGCCAAAGTAGAACTGAGTACTTTGTAAAAGGAAAGCCGAAGGAAAACAAACAAGTTCATTCAAGATGGGTAAAATATTTCCGAAAGCTAAGAAATATATTTGCAAATTCGAATGGAATATGCGTGGCGCTTGCCAATTTCTTCGTAAGTTTATGTTTATTTAATTAAATGTAACTACAGAACATTGATATTTGTCATAATTTGCACCAGCAAGTGGCACTTTTTTGTAGAAGCCTATTTAGCCAACCGTACGTCAATGTTACATTCATCATCATCATCATTTTCAGGCGTCAATCGCCCACTGCTGAGCACAAGACCGAGCTTGTGCATACAAAACATTATAGGCAGGACATGGATGAAGGCAGCATAAGACTGAAACAATTGCTACATTAATACTTTATAATCCTAAAAGTTTTAAATTACGAAACGCTAACGTTAAAATAGTATTACATTGCATTACACTTAACATACTCGTATATGAATATTAAACGAGATAGTTCTATAGTTTCATTATTAGATGTCGTTTGAAGACGTACATACAAACAGCTCCTTACCTCAGATATGAAAGTCAAAATTAGCGTAACACAGTGTTATAGCCCATGTTTTTTCCAACGTTACATATCTATATTTACCTGTTATCGTGATTTTGATATAATGATATGCCAAAATATTTATTTATTTGATTTATAATAATAAAAATAATAATAAAATCATTTATTCGGGCCAAAAATAAGTGAACATATTTAACAATTACAATTTCTTCCAGTATTACAATATGTTAAAAAAAATTATAGACTAGCAGCATTATGCTGATGTACCTATATCGCACCGAGTTGAATTTGAAATAATGTCCACAGTTAAATGTCAATGTTTGTAGTCTGGTGCATAAATTACAATTAGCAAACGAGTTTTGATTTTCTGTGAGCATAATAAAATCAATAAACAGTGTTGTCACAAGGAAAGTACCAAAGTAATGTATCTGCAATTTGTTGCTGGTCAAAGAAAAAAACTGTAAAACTGTTTATCAGCTCTTCTAAATATGGAAAAAAACATATATTCATTACAATGTTTTAATTGCAAAGCCCAGACATATTTGATCAAAAACAGCGCGTCAGCATACCACGGAATCGAAACTTCAAAGTTCCAAACTTGATACTTCAGCTATAACAATGATAATACCCTGAGGGATCATAAAACAATCTTACATTACATTGATTGATGTGAAATGATATGATCGAAACTTTGTTATTGAAGTTGAAGCACGGAACCCAGCTGTCGGAAATCGAATCTGAAAGTTTTGCGATGTTTTTTATAGATATTGAAGTTCGCTGCGGCGAGTAGGGGAGTCAAGTGTTTTGGAAAAGGGTTCGATGGCCGGAAAACCCATTTGAAAATGTTTGACATGAAAGAAGTGGATGAAAAGCTATTTTGGAAGTATTTTTCTGTCTAAGTCAAAATTTGCTGCGCCCCGAGGTGTTACCCGCATTAATCCGACACAAAAGAAGTTAATCCGGGATAAAGAGTAGCCAATGTGTTAATCCGAAGTCTAACCTATTTTCATTGTGAATCTCATCAAAATCAGTACAGCTATTGGGGCGTGAAAAAGTACAAAGATACACACAAAATTTCGCATTTATAATATACGAGTAAGTATGATAATAACTTAATGTTAATTTGTTTGTTGTTTAACACAGGCTAGGTTTGTCATCAAAATGTGGATAGGTACCATACTTAGTTGTCCGTTTTTACAATGGGCTATCATGGCTAACTTAAAAAGTGGCTATCATCGCAGCAGTTTTTGGTGACTCATAACACAATTGAGTAAACTTAAGACTTACTTTTACTCACTGTCGTTATTTGCAATGATGACTACACATGCAAACCAAGTTAATATAGACTTGCGTGTCTTTATGTGAAGATAGTGATGCTTTAACTTACGTATTTAGCCATTTAATCATAGCAAATACTTATCTTATTTTGTGTATTTTAAAATAAAGCTATAAGTTCTTAAAGAGTGTATTTTGGACTCAAGAAATAATATTTTATTCATGCTTGCAACCAAGTACACTAGAGTATGTAACTATTTTGTACTATTAAGACAATAAAGTTATTTAACATTCAAATTGAAAAGTCGCTTCTTCTTACTTTGTATTAAGAAAAACTAGCCTAGATCGGGCCTTGGCCTTGGCAAGGATTTGTAAAGTTTAAAAAATGGAAGCTTAGAAATAAAAATATCTAAAAGTGTATTTCCAGGCAACAATTTTTTCCGCCATTAATCAGTTGCCGCATAAATAAGAAGCAACATTTAAATCGGTAACCCATTAAAAGTTCGAAAAATTTCGATCAGACGATCCATTTAGCAGATTGCCAGCGATTACCAAACTTTGACCTTGCTCGATAGTCATGATTGATGTTAGGAATAAAATAATTTCGCCCAAATACGATATAAAAATGAGATGAATCTGTAGGTTTCCTCGATTTACGAAAATGTTTTCTCTTTTGATTTCGTTACTAAGGACTGCCAATTCGTAGCACATTGGTTTAATTGACGCTATTTGTAAGCGCCTGTCAAATTTATTGCTACAAAAAGTAATGGTTATATACGAGTACGTATTGATCGGTAAATTGTTTGAGTACATTTTGCCAATAGGAAATAGCATACATTTTAATAAAATTGATTTGATTTTTTTAACTCTTCGTGTGATTCCGTACCCATAGGTTACCAACGGGGCCCTATTACTAAGTTTTTGCTGTCCGTCTGTCATCAGGTTTTATATTATGAACGGTGATTCACAGATTAATTTCCGTCGTTGCTATAACAACAAATACTAAAAGTGCAAAATTAAATAACGGAATTCTTTATACGTGAGGTTGACTTGCACTTTGGTAATTTATTTAATTTTCCTTACGATAATTCTGAATAGTTTAAAGCTTTGCTGTAACTTACAAGCCGTTCGAAACATCTAGTGTTTTCAAGGAGTATGTATAGAAAAGTTACGCATCTCCTTATTTTCTGTAATGGATTTCTAGCAAACCTTTGCAAGTTGTTAAAAATAACATCTAGATACATAAGCTATGTATATAAGCACCTTTATTGCTGGTTATCCCAAGAGCCATCTCTTTTGTAGTTTATAAATTAATATTAAGTAACTTTGTGATTTAAAACAAATGAAAAAGCTTCGACTGCAGTACTTTTCCATACTTTGTCGCAGCCCTCGGTCAACGTGCGGTCTATTCGATTTCCGTTCATTCTCTAAACTCTTATCCAGGAAATTGAATTACCTATTCTGCATGAATCATGTGTATTTTGCAGGCACCATTCTATATTTTCATTTGAGTGTGAATAAGATCTTATTCTGGTAGTAGTGCAAGATTATAATTCTAAAAAGCAGTGTTAGTATTTGATAAATCATAAAGTTTCATATCAAACAAAAGGTTATATTGCAAACCATCTACGGCATAGTAATAATTGTTTTTTTTTTAAGACTTTGGGACTGATGGCGATAGAAAGACGGTGCCCAAAGTATATTATAATATGCTTTTCTATCGTTTCGAAGAATTAAAGTACAAAAAATTAATTAATAACCTTCTATTTAAAAACATAAAAAAAAAACATTTGCATGATGATGATTAAAATCGGAACAACTAAAATTCTAACAATATTACTTACGCGAAAATTTGTTACAATGGATGTCATATCAATTAAAAATTCAAATTAAATAAAAAGTCTGTAATTTACTCCTTTAACCACCCACTATTAAACGTATTTTGATAAAATTAAATTAGTATAATCTTTAGTAAATTATTTAGTTTGTGGATCAAAACACAAGGACAAAGGAGGGTTTTTTTTTATACTAAGATGGGTTTGCGCTTGATCAGAATTCACCTGATGGTAAGCGATATTGTGATCTAAGGTGGAACGCGCTTACCCAGAAGAAACCGGTTCACTCGTGCTTTGAAAACCGCAAGATTATAGTTTTCGGGGAACAGGGCATTTGGCAAAGAGTTCCACACCTTGGCAGTACGTACAATGAAGGTGGAGGCAAAACGCTTAGTGCGCATTAGTGCGGTTGGTAGTTCTCTGTCAATGTGGATGCAGCTGAAAGCAAAAGCTAGGACATCAGTGTGTTTCCACCGAAGAACTTAAAGTTATCCATCAAGAATCGAGGCTGGGTACCGGAGGTGGGTTTTATTGGGTTATAAAATTATAATTGAAAATTTTAAATTGATTTATTGTAACTGAGTATCTTATTAAAGTATCCTCCCTCGTTAAAAATAACATAAAAAAGGGTGTAAACCAGGTGTGTACCTGTAGATCATGACTAGACAATCAAAACTATTACAAAATACAACCTAAAATATTTATTACTTATTGATTTCTAAACATTTTAGTTACTCAATTTCAAGGAACATTTTCTTGGCCAGTTTAATGGACATAGAAAGGCAGGTAACTTTATTTAGAGAAGTTTATATTTAACTAAATTAATGTTCAACTGGAGATTGAAAATAATTTCTATTTACTTTGAGTGTAGCTTTATAAAGCTCGGGTTTCAATTACTTTTATACTTGATCTCATAGTTATTACTTTTATATTTGATCTCATAGTTTTAAATATAAAAGTACGAGTATTAAAATGTACAAGATATTTTTTTATTACTAAAAACACAATTAATAAACATGAAAAGATCCCAAAAAATATTTATATTTAACATAAATATCACTAATAATATAAGTATAAGCCAAGTGTTTGGGGTGGTTTGGTTAATTAATCATCAAAGGATTATGTTGAAAGTGAAAAAACGGTTTAAATATATATTTTTATATACTTAAGATTTTAGAAGGTATTTATTGTTACACCGGCAATAAAAAAAATATCTGTAAATTTTTAACTCTTTAATTATCACAGTCTAAGAGATTTTTGTCTAATGGCAGACAGATAGACGCTCGAACAGCGGAGTCTTAGTAATAGGGTTATTTGGCTGGCACGAGTAAGGGTCCTCAAACATGTTGGTTTTCACACGATCAAACCTTTACCGTGAAGCGAATGCAAATCCACACGACTTGAAAAACAAGTCATTTGTTAGGACCGGGATCGAACCAGAGGCCGTCAAATTGATTAAGAGCACATTTACCCACCGAGCCACACTTGCTTTTTCGATAATAAATATTAAATTTAACAGTTTCCACACCTGTAGCACTAAAGAGTGTCAGAAAAGTCGTAAAGAACTAAAGTTATAAAACTAACTTTATAACGACCTCACTAATGCTTTAGTGCGACATGCGTGCTTATATTGATTATAGTATGATTGAATATATCTATTAGCCTTAATGTGACTATTATAAAATCAGCCGTCATTTATATTTTACCATTAACCTACTAATTTATAGTACTTTGTTTATGTATTTAATATAATGACATTTAATTCCCTGCCTATTTATGGTATGTATTTTTTTGACATGTAAATTAATTAGATAATAATTATAATAATATAATAAATTAATTTATAAAATATTGTATGTTCGTAAGGACGAAACTGTTGGGACTAAATTTACCTTATTGTATGTAACACCATAATATGTACAGTTTGACAACAAATGTATCTGAATCTGAATCAAACAAATCGTTACGCAAACATTTTCCCTTTTCACAATTTGTGTTTCAAAAGCTTCAAAAAAAAAACTTGAGAGATGTGTAAGGACACCCGGATGGAACGAAGTTTATTCATCTCATTTATCATTAAATAAATAATCTTTAATCTCATTAATCGACGCGACACCACACTGTTCAATGCGAAACAGAAATGAAAATATCTGGCTTGCTTTCTATAAGAGAGAGAGAGAGAGAGAGAAACATGCGCACGCTGCAAATTTCATCAAAATTGGTTTAGCCGTTTGAGCGTGAAAAAGTAACAAACATACACATACACTTGTTCACATATACACAAACTTTCGCATTTATAATATTAAGTAGTAAGGAGGACACTTAGTTTGTACTTTTTTAATTTGTTATTTTATTTACGATACAGCTTTGTCAAGGACTGACCCGGATCTCTTGCTTGGCTTGCACCAATGCAAACCTTGTAATTATTATCACGAACGCATTTGATAGACACTTTTTTGGCAATATTTGTTTACTTATGTTTATATGGCGAGGAAATTTATGAGCTTGAAGTTTCGGTGAAGGAAAACATCGCGAGGAATCCATAGCATGGTGGTAAAACATTATCTAGTGCTCGCTTGGCTCAAGTTTTAAAATCTGTCGTCAAGCATCTAACGACAGCGTCCATAAAAGCCAGTTGTTCTGGTCTAGGCATGCTCCATCTTAGATCAAAGTATCGCCACCTCGTGTGATTACGTGCCCTGTTGCTTAAATGACGAGTTTCAACATAGAGGTCGCTAGCTGGGAGAAAGCTACTGAGGACCGCAGTCAGTGGAGGAAGCTATGTGCGGATGGCGTAGCTATCCACGATCAGACCTGGTTTCAACATTTAGCTCGTAAACTTGAAACGCGCCACCTACGCGAAATAAATCCACAGCCACTCTCCACACTTATGCAATACACCTGCCATAAATGTGACCGCATCTGCGGCTCTCGCATCGGCTTGTTCAGCCACGAGCGCAGATGCAATAACCATCCGGACGCTACATGAAATCATCTTTCGTAGATGAAATGGGCCAATGATGATGATGATGCTTAAATGTAAAAAAAAATTGATAAAACTGTTGTTTACACGACAGACCTCACAGTTATTTAAAACAACTCACCGGTCTATAAATAAAACGGCATATCTCCCTGGCTTCCTTCTTCACTGGCAACAAACCATTATTTTAGCTTACGTAAGACGCGTGGTATTTCCATGTATTGTTCTGCCGCTGCATACATAGGAATTCTTATTTTACTCGAACCAACGGCGAGGTAACGTCAAGATTACCTCCGTACTTGGGTGCGTTATGGTGCGCGGAAATCATATAAACGCAAACAGTGACTAAGATTTTATCCAAGTTTCTAGCCTCTTATAGGTATGGCAAGCTATCGCTGCCTATATACGGCTAGAGTTGTTAGATCTCGCTTAATTGTTTTTGTTCAAATTGCTTACTTCTTGTAGTAGTTAGATGGTATTATTGTAAACAAAAATAATTTGCCAAGTCTGCATTCATGCACAAACCTAACTCAGACTGTTCCTTACCATTATCTTAAAAAATTACAAAGAAACATGTTGTATGGGAGACCCTTCAATGTATATTTTATATTTATTTAATAATTTAGAAAGGTGATATACAATTATATTCTGTGCGATTCTAAATTTGGGCGTCTATCTACTTGTTACCGTTATAAATACTGTAGAGGTAAATAATAAGAAAAAAAATGGTTGCCTGTAAAGTCGGTTTTACGGGCGAAGATTTTACGTGACAACGTCTGCCGCGTGCTGCGCGCGCGGCAGACCGATCATAGTTGAGTGGGAGAGAGACGCAAGGCATTCGGCGGGCCTCTCTCTCGTTCGGTGACTCATCGTAACGTTACCGGGCGTTACACTTTTTCATAAGTGACTCCCAGCCGCAACCTAATTTAAGACGTTGTCACGTCAAAATATCACTGTATTAAAAACATGTTTATTGTTTTATATTTTAATAATTTTTATTTTTAGTATTTATAATCCAATAAGCTTCAAACTCGCCTGATTTAGTACTTTTTTAGCATCCTAGCCTGCCCTTGAGAACGGCACACTGATTGTGCTGAAACATGTCGGGCTAATACCGACAAAATAAAGGTAAATGATAGCCGGTTATACAAACATTATTCAAATATGCCTTATGAAAGTTTTAATGCAGTGATCCTAGCCTCCCTTATAGAATATTTTTTTTACCTAGACGTATTCAAACAACCTATAAAGGATTTGTGTAAGTTATCAGCAACCCTGTATTCGCGAGAGCGGCTGCACCCTAGAGCTAAATGTCAAGGTGTCAGACAGTAATGTGGGAGACACTACCGCTACAGATAAGAATTTGAAGCCAGTGCGGCGCTTATCGTTTCGATGCTTTGCTTGCCGTAAAGTTGCTTTGTTATATTTCGCTTCACGTAATTTATTTTAAAATGTGTTCCATTATTTTCCTGTGGTACTTTACGTATAAAGCATCGCAAATAAGTTATACACAATAAATCTTCTTCTTTTAATATGAGCTCTGGTATTGAGCCAATTTAAAAAAAAAACAAACAACTAACATTCCACTTTTGTTAACAGAAGTGTCCAGACTAGGCATGTCCCATTTTAGGCCAGAGAGTAGCAGACTTGTGTGGTAACGCGCCCTGTTTGTCAAATGTGGAATGTTAAAAAAACTAAAAGGGTCAAATTTTTAGGCCCCTTGAAATTTAAAATACCACTAATGATTAATATTTTTAATTCATTAATATTCAAGCTGGATAAAACATAATTAGGCATTATAATAAGTACGTGGTTGATCGAGCTTTGCTCGGTATATATTTTTTTTAATATGACATTTTCCAAAAATGATTTCTAGCTAGATCGATTTATCGCCCCCGAAACCCCCTATATACTAAATTTCATGAAAATCGTTGGAGCCGATTCTGAGCTTACAATTATTTATATATATACAAGAATAGCTCATTTAAAGATATAAGATATGATATTTTAGGAACGAAACTAATCGAAATTATTATTCTAAAATATTTCAACAAAGAATTGATTACCTTATTCACCGGTACATTTAACTGTCGTTTACTATAAACAAATTACCAACTATGAAACTTTACACAGAACTTTACTCCTAAATATCAGTTTGCGTGCAGCGTTTGATTCAATTATATTTCTATTCATCGACGCCTGCTGTGTTTCCTGTTACAAATTAAATTTTACACTAGATGAGTTACCAGTTTGCTGTAGTTTATAAACTTCGCGATTATTCGCTATTTGCAATTTAATTTTGAGAACGAACTTGATAGTTCAAAAGCCAACAAACAAAGGTTTGTTAGAAAATTACGTATTCTACGACTTTGCTGAAGTTTACTGTAATTAAGGACGATCATATTCTTGTCTATATGTTTGTCCTTGTAATATACATAAATACAATTGCAATTAGTAAACTAATTAACAATATTCAGTTGGTTCGATGATTGATTGAAATGAAAACTGAATTTCATTTCCAGACTGATGGAAAACAAAGTAATCAGCACAGGGATAAAATTATATAATCAATGATTGAAAATAGCTAGTTATTTCAATAACTATTTTCATATTAATATAGGCTCTCTATGGTACTCGTATGTAATTTTATGAAACACGCCACTTTCATGAAATTGAGCAATTAATACGTACATATGTCAATTTATACACGCATATATTCCAATATTACGTTAAAGCTGTTCCATTGTTTCATAATTGAATTAATTTCAAATTATTTATTTACTTTTTTTAACGTAGACATGTTGTATTTATTATTCGTATGTAAATGCTGAAAATTTACGTCAAAATAATCGAGATAAGAAGGCATTCATATTTTACGCAAGATTAACAATAGTTTTTTTCTTCATTTTTTACTAAAATGTTGCCAAGACTTTAATAAATAACTTTAGTTTTAAGAAACGTCGTCGTATTGTATGATTAATAGAAAATCATTCTAACTGCCATTAAGTTAATTGTGTCTCGTTAGTATGTTTAGTAATTATTTGTCCGTAGTTAGTGAGGAAATGTAACCGTAAATTTAAAGTCCTTATAATTTTCCCATATTTAATAATTCTCAACTTATCGGGCGTTTCCTCGCCTATCTGTGTTAAGTGAATATTTAATTGGACAAACAATTAGCTGTAAGTGAGTGTTTAATACTGCCGAACAAGCGATATGACGTAGGTACAAAATCGATGTGTACCACCTGTTTCCTGTCGGCCCTTATAAATGACTTGCTGATGACACATTTGACATATTTTACTGGCGTTTTCCATTGGACTGTCAAATTATTTCAGCGTGTGCTTGTCATCATTAGCAAACTGTCAGCAACACCTCGTTCCTTCTGATTAAATGGAATATTTCACTTTGTGAAAATATTGAATCATTTTATTATTCTGGTGACAGTTTGCTAAAATTGTACCTACCTACATAACCTTAAGGTAGGAAAAAAGTTAAACGTCTAAAACATGGACCTGTTTTCTCGATCTAAGTTATAACTAATGGCAATTTCAATTAAAAAGCAAGTATAAATCTGAAAGGGTAATATTAGTCAGAAAACCACTACTAAAAATACCTTCAGTTTACGAACAAATTTTAATATGATTCCAACCCTCATGTCCTATTATCATCCCATTGAATAAGCAATCGGCAATCTCAATAAACAGGCAAAAATATTAGTATACTTCATATAAGTAACATATATTACATTTTATTAGAATCCTAAAAGATAACAACATGGTTGTTTTACGAAGTTAGACTGGCAACTTCAGTGATGCAAACAAGGTTCACTCGTGCAACTCGCGTTGCCGGCTATTGTGCTTGCTCCAACATTTCTAGAATATTTTCAACCAGTGACTGGCGTGTCATTTCCTTACGTCAGAACCGGAGCATATCTGTGTCGTAGAGCATGCAATAGACATACAATGTTTTATCGAGACGTCGATTATCTATTGTATAAGCCGGTTGTTACAAGTAAGCCACCTTTGCAGTATTGGGTGTTTGTATTAAAGAAACATGCGTAGACTAAACTTAATTAATATGCATGTCACAATTAAAATCTTTTTTAAATTATTTTTTTTAAATCTAAACTTTAATATTGAATTAAACATAAGTAAATGAGTCATGAGTTTTACGTACTTTGTCTGTATTACACCACAAAAACTAAATATAAAATTCAGACATTTTATCTATGAAAAAATGTTGAGCAAACATAGAAAGTTATAACTACTAAAGAATGTTCCAGATGTTAAAATAAATGATACTTACATAAAATTAATTAAACCCACAAAAGAAGGAAAATTTCTCCCACACGTCGCTCCAAATAAAGCGTTTGATTAACAGAAAACCGGCAAAAGCAAACTCTTCTACCAAAACAACCGCGAAATTTTCATATTCAGCCCAAATAACTTTTGCCAAACGCCAGAACAAATTCTGAATCCAATTTGTTCTCGACTGTTAGTTATATTACATTAGTGAAAATGAATCGAGGAGCCTGATCACACTTACTCGTGCCGCGTTGCGGGTATTACACAAAGCGTTCGCCGAGGCGGAATGCTGTGATTGTAAACGGGAAATACCAACTGAACACATAAACTAGCTGTCAAATATGTACACTAGAAAAGCTAAGTTATGAATACATATTCGATGCTTGAAATTTTATATCTTGTTCAAGTTGTATTTTTTGAGGTTATTTTCCGTACCTAAAAGGTAAAAACGGGACCCAATTACTAAGACTCCGCTGTCTTTCTGTCTCCAGGCTATATCTCAGAAACCATGATAGCTAGAAATCTGAAACTTTTGCCAGATATGTATTTCCTGTGCCACTATAACATCAAATACTAAAAATTAAAAAAAATATATAAATTAATTTCATGGCTATCTGTTTTAATACTAACTAACTAAGTAATACTTCATTTATTTCACACAATATTGTATGTCTGGTTATAAGTCAAATGTGAGCGAGACCTCATTCACGTATTTTCTCTCGTTGAACGCGTTTCGTTTTTTTTTGCACATCTTTGCCCACTCTGTTCGCGGTCAAGAATCAACTCTCAACTCATTGATGTTACTTGTTAAATTGTTGATATCTTATAAATTATAACTCTTTGATATTTATATAAAAAATACCAACTTTTTGAGTAGCCTTATTTGAGTAGTAGAGTAATTTGACCAAATTTTTATCAGAATTGAAGTGAAATAATCTATACTTTTCACTTGGAAATCTGTTAAATTGCCGGCCGTGACCCCGTCCGGCCAACAAAGGCCACCGCCCGATATAAAAAGCCGAGATAAAAAGCGGGCCATATAGTGACAAAGGCAGCCCGTTTGTGGCGGCGGCAAATGCGTGAGCAACACGTAATAACGGCCGTTCTCACTTGTTTTACTGTTTATTTATTACCTCCATGGATAAAGCCTTTGTTTATGGCCCTTGTGATGGTTCGGCCGCAGATTAGACGGCTCTTTTGAGTGGATTATCAGTTTCATTGTAATTTGCGTTGGTCGCACTTTGGGGCAGTGCAGTTAAAGTATTTTGTAACGAACCAGTCTTAGCTTGTTAATAACTGTTTCAGTTACCGCAACGGAACGCGCTTGTTCACGCTAATATTGCCAGTTAACTCGAAAACTGATAGTCTTACTTTGATGCGGCTTAATATTAATAGTACTAAGCTTAGGTTTGATTGGTGGGTCTTAGAGCTATTTTAAAACGCTATTCAATTGCTAAGTGAACTGGATCTTGTCGTAACTAGTAACATTTGGTATTTCAGAGGAGTACGGTAACTAACATTGTGACATGGAAATTTAGTTTAGAGTATTTGTCTGCATGTTTTTCCAAATATAACGTCACGGTTTAGGCTGATAACATTTAAAACGGATTGTACGGTGACAACTCACCAGGAGTCTATGTAGTAAACATTTGTAACATATACTTTTATGCATAATAATATACTTAGAAGTACTTGTACTCATGATAGTTTTCATATTAATTGTAGAAGGTTTATGAAAAAAACTATGGGTGTTCTTTCGAAAAGCGTATACCGCCGATCGATCTGAAATTTCTTGAGAAAGATAAAATGGTTTACAGAGGAATGCGCATTTTTTCTTATTCTTATTTTGGCGTTTGCGCCATATTACGTTTCGAGTCCTTAAAATGTAGCAGTGACGCCCTACAGTTCCTAATATCTGCTGTACAAATATATACCCTTTCTGGGGAAAGCTAAAACGGTCATCATAACATCGATTATGCACACCGAACGAAAACTGCTTCTCTTCCGTTTTTCTTATCCAAAATGGCGTTTGCACCAATTTCCTTTATGCGATTCGTGATTAGGGGGTCAAAGTACGTTTGGTAAATTTAAAAAAATCTAATTGATCGGCGGTAAACGCTTTTCGGAAGTTTATCCCAAACTATTTAGTATGTAGTTGAGTATTATGATTAGCTTGTAAGGTAAAAAGTAATTCGCTAATTGGTGTTTTTTCTCATTTTCAGATCCAAATTGACACGATTCGGTGAAGTAAAAATGCAAGTGACTTAGTGATTGTGAAGTGAACAAGATGAAGGGCGCAAATTCAGTGCTGACACTTATATGTGTGATCTCTTTCACATGCATTCAAGCTAAAACAGGTAACTTAATTTAATTATTTTTTACTCTACGAAATTAATATTATAAGAATAATTATAATGATTCATTTATTCTAAAGTTTCATTTTAAAACAAAATTTATGTTAGTGTTAGAAAATAAATAAAAATCTTAATCTAGTGTTAATTTTACCCTAATTTTGTATTGTTGGAGGCTCTAGCTTTTCCAGTAGGATTCTTTAAGTTTGAGAAAGCTAGTTTCTCTCCGTGTTTGTAGTGACAATGGCTTCACATTTCACATGAGAAATAAGAGAGATAATTGATAAACTTTTAATTTTTTTTAAAAGTGCTTATAATAAATGTACTAGCCTTTTAGAATGTTTGTCATGTTGAAATTATGACATAATCTCTTCTAGGCAACCAGAGGAGGGACAGTGACAATAAATCATAAGAGGGGTGTACAACATTTTTTTTTTAATTTAATTCATTATTTGTCATTAAATCTGGTAACTGTCTAAGCTAGCAAAGCTCCGCAGAGTATTTGCAAGATCCAAACATACTCGTACACAATCATTAGCATACTTTTAAATTCAAATAATAAATAACTAAATATATACATATACATATTTAAAAATGGCATATCCTACGCACATACATTTTTGAATTACATACCTACTTGTGAAAATTTTTAATAGCTTAAATATCCAAATTGCCTTCATTAACTACTTTATCCATTACAAGCTGCTATTGCATAATGTATATTCTGAAAACAGAGCCCAAAATCCGTGTTTATTCAGCCTAAGCTATGAAATTGCCTCTAGAGTAATAGCATCAGCTATTGGCCCAATGCCCAAGCCATGGTTGGCGAACAACTATGTAGTGTAAAGGTGAAACGTTTCTATGGTTTCCAGTCTCAAAAAAACCAAGGGCCATATAGTACCTTTGTACAGACCGCCTGTGTTATCTTTTTATTTACAATTCTGATGGGCACCTTTGCACCGGGAACTATTAGGGGCGGGTTATTTATTTAGTTTTAAGTTTTTTGTAATAAATTTAAATTAATTTTGACTTATTGTAATTTGACATACTGTGTGACATAATATTGCAATAAGTTGGACGTTTTTTTTTACAATTTAATTTGTAATTTGATTCAATATTGGACTATGTGAACCAACGTTGGGCCAATAGCTGGTGTAGACCCGGGGTAATGATATTTCGCTGGATCCAGCAGCCGTCTGTCAAAATGGAAATTGAAGAGCGAAACTTGATTAGCAATGACGTTAGAAGCAGCAACGAAACAGTTTCGCTTACCTAGCTGGTTTAAATCATTCTAGAGGTAGAATCGATAATGAAGCTTTGGGCAAACACACTACAGTTTAACTCAATGTGTTAAGGTCAAACTGAACATTTGTGTTTTAGGTACTCCTTAGTACTCTTAAGCCTATTTGAGGTTAAGTTTATTTGGGATATTAATATTCAGAATTTTTTAATATTAAGAAAAAACAGTTTCTATATCTGCGGGTCATCTAACTTCATATCATACGAGTAAATCAATTAAATAAATTCATATTAGTACACATTTCACACACGGCTGGTAAGTTCTATACTAAACCATTTCTAGTTTGTGTTATGGTTGCTAACACAACTGATTTACTACATATACATACATAAATACTTTATACTTACTTACTTACTTCTTACTTCCTGTGGCTCTACAACCCTGGGTGGGTCTTGGCCTCCTCTACCAGTCTGTGCCACTTTGTGCGGTTTAGAGCCAGGTTTTTCCATCCTTCCCGATTTCCCAGGACCAGCAGATCTTCTTCCACATTCGCTATCCACCAGCAGATCTTCTTCCACATTCGCTATCCATATAAATACTTTATATCGATACATTTAACACCCAGACCGACTGCCAATAAATTTAGTCCATCACAAAGATATTTTTAGGCGATTTTTTTAAAGTAACGTAAGTAAACTAACTCTTGCATACATACTTAGTAAATAACTCTTAACTCTTAAGTAGTAAGTAACTCTTGCTTACATACCATCATCATCATCAGCACTTCTACGTCTATAGCTGGACGAAGACCTCTCAAAGCATTTGACTCTATTCTAGCAATCTCACCCATTCTACTGAATACAAATCGAGTAAGTCTACTCGTAACATACGACCACGAAATAAAGCAATTTATTCTTTCACAAACAATGAATGTACCACCAAGTAGGTATTGTAGGTAACTCTATATCTCTCTCTACGATCAGCAAAAGGTTCGAACCAGTGAAGCTTAACACACTCGTACAAAATGCGAAGGTCAACACGAAGCATATTTTCACGCACAAGGTAGGTAACGTACGATAATTTTTAGTCGAAGTATTCTCTTAGTTTTAGTAAAATAATCATAACTAAGTAATGCACAAAGGTTAAATCAGTTAATTTATTATATTTATGCTAATTTTAACACTTCTTGACTAAAAGTTGTTTCTGAAGGCGTTGTACATGCTTCTTTTTAGACAATTTTCTTAGGTTTTATATAGTTTATAAGTGATGTTAACTGAAGTTTAAAAAACACTGCATTGTAATATTAAAATTTATTGATTCATACATTAAGTAGGCAATATGTTCAGCTTAACAATGTCTTTGACAACTTATGTCGGAGGAAGTATAGACGGAACAACAAAAATTAAAAATAAAATACTCATTGGATCGGCGCGTCGCCTCGAATCGGATCCTGGCCTCTAAAACCAAGAGACTCCACTTTTCTCGGTCCTATGTCGTCTCCTGCCACTGAAGTGACCTGAAGCTTAAGTTACGAAGTCATTTTTAATAGTTTCTGAATTTTTTTTTGTTGTTAATCATATAAGTTACTAACTTATAACTAAGTTAGTCTAACAAATCCATATTATATCTATTAATACTTATATATAAGTAATTATACTAATATATAAGTAGCGCCTGTAGCTCGGCTAGCTTAGGTGATCTGACGCGATCACCGAAGCTAAGCGACGGTAGATGCGGACGGTGTTTGGATGGGGGACCATGCAGAAGACTGACATTTTTCAAGTGTATTTTTCATCTAGGCACTACCGTGAGTAGGTTGACACGTTAAATTGTAGGTCCCGGCTGTTAGTCTACACAAGTCTACTAAGAGTACACAAACAAGCAAGCACAAGTACTACTGCTTGAACAGCCCCTTCAAGCAGTCATGAAGCCAAGTCAGAGGCCTTCGGGCGGCTTGAAAGCTCTCGACACCAGAGCTTGTCCGCTTAGCTCATACGAAGAAGAAGAAGACTATATAAGCACATACCTATCGTAATAAATCCAGCTTAAGCCTGGCCCTAGCTACATTATGACAACGCAAACAGGCAATATGTATCCGCAGAGCAAACACTAACAGCTTTTACTATCTCCAAACACAAGGGAGCATCATATTGTCACTCCTATTCAAACAAGAAAGGTCCGAGCCACGTTAAGGCGTGAACAAAAAGCTAATAGTGGTGTCCATATCGCCTCGCGGAGACTGATAGCTTAATTTCATGGTGAGATGAACAGATGCCAAGCTTTTATTAGGTTGTGCGATAGCGCTCGCGATTTTACGCCTATGGGATTTTTAGATTGGTTTTCTTGTCTCGGGTCGGCGTACGGTTGAAAATAAGGGAGGATTTACGAGCTTGAAATGAGACGTGTGCTGTTGGTTTGCACGTTACATTTTATTTCTATTTTGTCGAGTCAAGAGGCAAAGAGATTGTTTCTTGATTCTATGAAATTCTTGAACATTAACTACTGCTATGTTTAGTTGTGTAAATTAAGAGCATACATAAATCTATACTAATATTATAAAGAGGAAAAGTTTGATTGTTTGTTTGTTTGTCGCGAACATAGTTTGTTTCTCTTTGCAACTTAGACAATTCACATCGCTTTGTGAGTTTGTTTTTCAGTGTTTGTTATAATTTGGCTTTAGTAATGACAAATACAGGTACATTATTGTTCTAATTTTTAGGAAGAGGCTTTTACAAAGCCCAAATCTTATAACATTGCAGAGTTTTTTTTTTACTTGGAGGCTGGCTGCCCTTCAGTATGGAGAACTTACTAAGCGGCTGGTAGAGGTTTCAGGTGTCCAGAATGCTGGCTTTTATTTTGGCCAAAAACTTAGCATTGCCACCCATCATAGCATTTTTTGGCACCTTTTCCTCTACCCCTGGTCTTTTTTTAAGTTTTAGTTAGTTATGTTTTTAGTAGGATTTAAAGTCCCAAAAATAATGATTGCAATTTTTTTTCAATATTTGAATTTTAAAAGTTTTGTGTTAGTAAGGAGTAACCCTGTATGCCACACATAGCAAGATTACCTCAGTATCGTGCAGGCATCATCAATCAACCTGTACCTTCACAAAGGGAACGGGCAGCCTGTGATTAGCCTGCCTAAATTATCTAGTGACGTGTGCTTGTTTTGGCATAGGTGGAGGGTAGGTGCCTTTACTTGCTACTTTGCATCTATTTTTCGATGCAAAAACGACTGGGTGTTATTAGTTGATGAGATTTGCTTCGCCTTTTCCTGTGAGGACTGCAAAACTTTGGAATTTTCTTTCTGAGAAGTACCACCGTCTTCAAATCTAGATTTAATGGGTATTTTCTAGGTACGCATGTATTATCGTAGATCATAGTATTGTTTAACACCAGGCAAGCTGTGGTCAAACGCAAACCTATAAATTGCATAAAAAATTAAATTAAAAAAAAAACTTATTATTTATTTATTTTATTCATTGGTATTATTGGAGTATTATTAGCGGACGAAACGCGGTTCTAGAAGTCCGCCGCAAAACGATACATATTTTTCAAAAATATGTGTATCAAATGAAAGGTTTAAATAACTCCCGTTATTTAGCAATGTTTGATGTAAATCGGTTCTAACACACCTAATAAACAATCGAATCAACAAATCTAACATAAAGCTAAATCAAATTTGGTACATCGGGAGCTATGTTGCCACAGACACACTCACACACACACGCACGCACACACACACACACACACACACACACACACACGCACACGTATACATGATCATCATGATACATCAAACTTGGCATGATGACAACCTGGCTTTTATACGTCGCGACGTTATCCTTTTCAATGGCCGACGCGTCGCATCGTGGGCTAAAAGAAAAACGTTTTTTTTAAGCTATCATATAAAAGCCCTAAATTTTAGTAATTGTGTGGAACATTTACTTAAATCCGAACCTAATAACTCCTCTAACCTAATTCCCGTTCCCATTCCAAACACCAAAAGCTTTTGTTCCTAAAACTTTGTACTCAACGCGATAATCTGCACGGCAAGTTCTGACTGTAATTACAGTTATTATTTGTACTGTAAACAGTAAGCACTGCATTTAATATCACCTCGGTTCCGTGACTGAGTCGAAATAAACCGGTTTTGTATTTTTACGATGATGGCTTAATTGCCCAGTTAATGTTAGTTCGCATGAATCGGATTTAGGCCGGGGGCTATGAAGGTCGTTTTGTTAAGTAACTACTATCATCAAACGCTTGTGTCTAGTTTTGCATGACATTGTTAACCCCGACGGAAAAACAATGGAGTGTTATAAGATTGACGTGTCTGTTCAGCTATTTAGGTCTAATAGATATAGTATGCGAAAATTTGAACAAAGTTTTTTGAACCGGCGGCAAAAGAAACCATAAGATGGTGGTGGCATTTTTCATATTATTAATAATTCATGTTTTCTGGGATTTCATTCGCAGCACATCACTATATTCGTGTGTATTTAATGATTATTCTATATTTATAGAAGTTAATCAATTGAGTTTAATGAAATAAGTTTATCATCATTCATTACTTAGGTAATGATAAACATTTTGCTTTATATCCACAGTTTCTGGGGACAACTGCTGCTCGGTAAACAGGCTCCAAGGAGACCTAGCATGACACGCAGTTTCTCCCACAACGTACATCAAACTCTTTTAAAACGTAGCGCTAAGTTATCATGTACGTACGTAAGGTTTACCTCAAATAAAATTTATTTTTATCTTCTGAATAACTGAAAATCTTCGTTGAATTCCAGGGTTAGAATATTTACAATACTTTATCAAACACGTGAATCTCTGTTCTTAATTTAGTTGATTTACATCCTTTACAGCAAAGAGTTCTGTATCAAGTTAATAAGTTGGTATAATTTCCTTTGGAGCCGCCTTCAGTGGTTCAGAAACGCTGACTCGATTTAGATGATAATACCTCTTCCTACTTGAGGATTGGATCAAAGGCCGAGCTCGACAACCAGAGATGGCAAACCTATTCAGAATAGCTTCTCTTCCAGACAATTTTTGGAATATTTTTACTTCAAGGCTTAGAATTACTATTTAAATTTATATTTAATCAGTATTCTGAATAGTGAACTAGAATAAACGGAAGAGTAACTCAATAAAATTCCCGCTTAGAATTTGGATCCATCTACGCACACAATTATACTGCTATCCCAACGAATCTCACACACAAAAAGCTCGCACGCCATTGGTCGCATCAAGGTCACGCGTGCGGGTAGCTAATTTGCCCCGCCCATCGCGGTATTTTGCGCGTGGACGGTGGAACCATTTTATCGGCCAAGTTACTATTCTTTTTATGTAGTTCGCTGATTCTGAATAAATATTAAATTGTATGATGACCTTTGGTTGATGTAATAAATGGTTAAGCACGAATTGATATGAAAAAAAAATGCTAAAAATATGTGTTTATGTAATAAAAGCTTTTATTTGTACATACATATTAAAAACATATTTTTATATATATATAATACGTAGAAATATTAATTATTTATTACATTGTAAAAAATATTTCTGGTATTTAATTTAATTGTTATTACACTTTATAAAAGACGATTATTAGTTGAAAATTATATTAGATGTAAATTCTGTTCTTTATATTATTAATCCATGGGCAGAATACTGAGCCGGAATAAGCAATTATTAAAAGGTCTAGATTTGAAAGGATTTGAGCCTTTCAATTAGGTGTCTTTGAATACCTTAACCATTTCAAGTTTTGTTTTCAACACTACTTTATATTCGTTTTCTATGGTGATATAATTAGTAATCTAAGTTAGACATCACTGGCTAAAAAACGTTGGTTGGCCTTTTGCGCAACGGATATCGCTTGCAATATAGCGCGGGAACGCTGCCAGCGTTTTTGGCTTTTTGCTACGACCACCAACTATATTTGAATAAGTTTTTTACTTGTGTGGATTTTTTTTATTGTTTTGTATTTGTACATAAGCACATACATATATTATGTAAAGTATTATACTTATATATCTGTTTGCATTTTTATTTATTTAAATACCCATATACATATTTTTATTGTAAATAATAATATGTGGTAATAACTAAATGTGACTACCAGAAAAAAGATACTATAGTGATCTCAGATTAAAGGGGCTATTAGGTAATAGTGGCAGTAATGTTAATACAGATTTAATAAAACTGTGCATATTTGCAGAATCGTGTATGTCTGCCCTACTTTTACATTAAAAACGTCCTAAAGGAAAAATAGCAGCTTAAAACTAACTTACTATTTCAAAGCCTTGCTCCTTACACTAGTTGCCTAAACTCTGCCTACGGCGTAGCAAAGTCAACACAGCGTAGACTTAAGCTGTGTCGTAGCCCCTCGTAGACATGCTACGAAATTCTCAAAGCTTTGTGAACTAACAATTTCTTTTATTACTATTTTTCCGTAGCTCACAGGGAAAAGTATTCGAGCCTAATCTTATTTTTTCTCTGGGGACGTCCTCGTCAGTGTCATGTATTGAATGAGAGAAAGACATTGTGTACGTGTTTTCCGTCGCTTCACGGCATGACAACAGTGTTTGTTATATTTGCTCTGAATAACAATAATATTCTCGGAAATGGGTTCATTATTTAGTGTTGAATGTGTGTCCTAATATGTATCTGAAATGAAATGGAATATAAAAACTGTTATGATGATTAATTTATAGAAAAATTATACTTATCGAGGCAAAATAATAGAGATTAATAAAACTATTGAATCGTGTCATACATGTGTATGTACATATCGCCCTTGGTTTTATTTGAAAAGTATAAATTACTTGCATTTCAATGCAAATAGCACTCATGAGGCACGCTAAGCCATGAGGTGTCTATTAAACTCACCCTTAAGCCGAGTATTCATCAATCAACGGGAATTATTATGCGGTTACTCTAAGCCTACAAATCAATGCTAAGCCATACCAATTGGGTCTTTATTGCAAAGACTTAAAGAACAAATTCCCGTTCTTATAAAATACGCGTATCTAGTTCATGCGAGTCGTGCTCAAGCATACAAATACGGTTCTTATCACAATATGTTAGAAGTAGAAATTGTGTGACAAATTTGATCACGCAATCCATAAGTACGCATGTATTAAATCTCTATACGAAATGTCGAAAGCCGTATTTTATGTGAACATTTTTTTATCAAGATAAAATCGCCTGACTTTGGTTCCGATGAAGAAATTACGTGATCATGAATAAATAATAACCGTATTTTTGGTTTTGTGCTGGTTTTCAATTTTGTTTTATTTTAACCAATATTTTGCTTTCTAAAAGAGAAGATTTTACTTTATAAATCTATCTAGAGTGCATGGCAACGGCGTCCCTTTTTTTTTTTTTTTTTTTTTTTTACGTGAGGAAATGCATTTACGCATCCCCACTACACCCGGGGAAGTGGGTGGGGTATGTCGGGCTCGATGTCAAAAGGACAGGACATCCCTACCGACTAAAACCTCACGATGACCTCCTCACCGGAAAGGGCGGGATGAGGTTCCGCTTCTCGCATTAACCCACCATCCCGCCCACCTCGGCTAGCCTGCGAGGCTCCTTCTCTGGGGATGAGTCCCCTTGCAGTGCACATGGTGCACCGCAACCACCTCGGGGACCATAAGTGCAATGGACGCCGGACAACCCCGGTCCGACGTCCCAGGTCCCCCGTGACGGGTCAGGTCTGTGGCCCCGTCACCTGCCACTACGGCCGCAGAGAATAGGGTAAGTGGTATTTTGTGGTACCACTCCCTTCTCCCTGCGGCCCCACCGCGTCCGCCATCAACGGTGGCGACCCCGTCGAGGCCGCGGCAGGTAGGAAGAGCGGCGCATCGTAATACCGACACTTCTCTCCTGCCGCAGCCCCACACCTTCGGCTGCGGTGGGTGTCTCGAAAACCACACCGCAGCCCTCCTCAGTTGCGAAACCCCCCCGGAGCGAGGTCCCGCAACTTACTGGTGCCACTCCATCTAGAACTTGCATGGGGGAGGACAAGTCTAGGGAGCGGCCCGCCTCAGGGACCCTCTTCGCTTCACCGTGGGTGACCAGGCCACGGTTACTGAGCCCCCCCGCCTCGACAATGCGGGGCCCCACGGGGGGGGGGCAACGGCGTCCCTATCGTGTCTTTTCTTTTGTTTGTTCTGGGAAAAATTATTTGTATCAAAGTTCAACCGCCATTCTCATTTTGGGTGGCTGTGACTTCGAATCAAGTACGAGTACTTTGAATCATTTTTTTGAAGAGAAAGCAATGAAGGAAATCATTAATATTCGATTATTTAGAGTACTAAACCCTACTTTTCATTCTGAACTTCATAAACCGTTATTTATTTAAATATAGCATATGTTATTGTAATTGATGAATATGTTCTTGTCTCGCTTACCCACCCTAATGTTTTTTGTAAAAAATATGATAATAAAGATATTTTATTATTGAAAAAAAAATTAAATTGAATTGACCCTAAGGTAGAAAATCTGTCGCCAAGCACCTAAAGGTGTGTCTCAAGAGCCTCTTTGAGAGCCAGTAATTATGGACTAGACATACTCTACCTTTATGCCATGGTGTTGCTTCCAAGCGTAGTTATAAGCCTTGCTGGTCAAATAGCAAACTAAAATGTCCTATAAAAAAGTGTAAAATAATCGATCGTCCCACTGACCTGAGTAAGTGTCGTCAAATACGTACATAAACATTTTATTGACATGATTACTGACACGTCGACACTCTTTCAATCGTTAAAATGTGTTTACGTCAGTCACTCATTTTAAGCATTGAAGGGAACTTTGAGGCAACAGCGTTTTGAGGGTTTCGTAGTCAAGTTACTCGAGAACAATAAATATGGGGGGCTCACATACAACAAATGCAATTCTTAAGCAATATTTAACTCGATCTTAATAAACTGGTAGAAACTTAAATATTAAAAAAAATATTTAGACGTATTTGTAAAAATATATATTTATAATTGGCAGTCACTCAAAATTTTCATAGATTTTTAATTATGTACTAACTCTCAAAATAAATATTTTAAAAGGGGCTCCCATACATAATAATATCGTTTTATTTACCATTTTTAATGTTGGTACGGAACCATTTATGTGCGAGCTCAATAAGCACTAGGCCATTTTAAGGTACTATGATAGCATAATCTTACTAGAATATTGTTTGAATTATTTTCTTTCCCGCCCCTTCTCATTTACTTAAAATATGTATTAACCCTTAAATCGTCGATTTTTGTTTCAAGTTTTTAAAAAAATATTTGTGTAATAGACATGTATGTACTAGGAAAAAATGAGTAAAAGAATCTCTAGACATGAATTAACTATACTTTTTTTGCAATAATGCGAGTGTTGTTTATAAAGTAGGTACATTGCGCAAAAATTAAAAAAAAAAATTAAATTAAAGTCAATTTTATCTGTGATTTTAGTATGTTGTTTAAAAACAACATTGTCCATTTAAGGGTTAATTAAAATTTCAAAATATTTTAAACATTTATATAGGCAAACACAAGTATGCCTGGTCCTTTATTTAAGGATTTTCAGGTAGTTGTTTTGTGTGGGAGAATGTAATCCACCATTCCTGGGACTATAAATACTATGTCCATATGTCAGGAATCCGGAACATGGCTGACGGTTGTCGGGTTCGGGAAAATCTTGTTACAACTTCGGAACCGTGGCCGTTGTTATTGATATTTATGGTCACAAGTTTTAGATGGAAATGTCGAAATCAATTGAAATCCAAGGAGAGACTTTTTGTATAAATTATGAGAGTTGAGGTTATGTTTCTAAACTTTGTTCTAGATTTTGTAAATCGAAAAGAAGATACATGTTATGATCGGTATAGTACTTGGCTACATGCGCAATTTTTTACAATATCTAAATAACAGTAGGAAAACTACGAACGGCAAATTAGCTAAAGTGTCGATTATGCATCGTGTTTTAGCTTTTTATCGAGTTTCACTTGTTTTAGAATTTTTATCAATTCTATTGTCAATTTGATGACTTCTGTCATGGAAGTCCCGTCCTGCCCTGTCCCAGGAGTACATGGGAGACTCAAAAGAAGTCTTCTACGTTGACGTGACAAAATATTTGGCGTGCATACATCGTAACCGAGGTGACCATCAAGAATGAATCAGCTTTCGATAGTTCTAAAGAATAAATATATTTAGTGTACTCGCAGTGAATAAGCCGAAAAATTTTATATGAAAAATTGTATCAATAAATCCATTGAAAAAAAATCGTCCGAGCTGTGCATCCAAGTGAATGAAGCGCAAATAATATTGACGTGAAATACAATAAACTGTAGGTAACTGTATAACAATAGTTCCAACATCAAAATAATCAGTCATACGAGTATCTTTATAAAAAGATAGAAATACAGTTATAAATACAAAAATAGGGCTATTTATTTTCGTCACGTGTTTTTCGAACAAATAAAATCAAATCTCTCACCTTTAGATCCATTCATTATTGTCAAAAAGGGAACATTCAAGGGCCGTAACATTAATAATATTAGATTTATACGGTAAAAGATTTCTGCCAGCGCGAAGCGTTATTTAAAGCTCGGGATGTACAATATTTCATTGCAGGAGTGGGCGTATCTAGGAATTTTATGGGGAATTTAATATTATCAATTCTAGTTAATCTCATACGTTTTCATTTGAAAATTAAATGTTGTTTTAGTTCTGCATCGAAATATCTTTTATATTATTTAGGTTTATGAAATGCCTGATATCCTCGGGTGTTGTTTAGCTCTTTTTGTACAAAAAATATATTTTTTTATTACTCTAAACTTTATACATTTAGTTTCCTTTTGTATTTTTTAGTTTTTAATTTATAACTATATCATGATTTGACTGTTAACAAACACAATTCCTAATTTAAATTAAGAATAGATAAAATCACGCAAATAAATTGATTTAGTTTTTATTAATTAATATATTGTGTTAAAATCATGAATAAAACAATTAGTTTGTTTTTTGAAAACAAGAAAGAAATTATTGCGCTCTGTCCTTTACCCCCTAGCTTGACCCTTGAGTCCATTCATATTTCATTGGAATTTATTAAAAACGGATTCCGTTTGCCTTTTATCGGCACTATGGCTCCACATTATCTGCCAGGCTTTGTGTTTACTGTGATCGACTGAGAATAGATTCCGGAACACGTGCCGCACTGATCTGCGGAGATCACGTTCCGGATATCAGATACGTTTTTGTGTCAACGCTCTTTTGTCATTCAAATTATTTTTTGCTTATTACCGGAGCTTTGGGTATCCGTCATTTTATCATGAAAATTGTGAGTGTAGCTTGGCTTAGGCCTGGCCTGATTGAAGTTGTCAAGCCTTATACACACAGTATAACTTTGGATGATCATGAAAAAATATTAATTGACTTTGCATCTAGTTGCTACAGATAGGAGACAAATTAAAGTGTAGGTCTCGCGTTAGTTAAAGCAGCTTTTAAGCCGGTGATCCTCGGTATGCTAGAAAATGTTAAGTACTGAATTTTGTCAACGTAGCTCATACAAAACCAATACGAATCTAAAAGAGCCCTAATATCTATTTTATATTAATCGGCATCTGGATTAAAAAAAGGTTTTTGATATCTTATCTCTGCATTCAAAAAGTCTAGAATACTAGAAAATGTTAAGAATAACTAGATCTAGCTCCAATAAAGTGAAGCAATTGATTATGAAATGATTTAAATAAGACAATTAAAACAAATACATATATTACGTTTCACTACTCTGAAGAAATATGACTTTCTTGTAAAATAAGTTAACAATTTCCCTCGAGCTAAACTCGCGATATAAATTAGTCTGCGATTTGTTTCCCAGGGAATTAAATTATCTTCATTTGTTTTCCACCCCTTAAGTTTCCTTGCTGTTGAAGGTGCTACTTACGTTTTTCATACGATTTTTTTTGTTAAAAATGTTATATTGCGATCATTAAATATTTTCTACTCAAAAAGTATAAGTAATGAGTAAATAGTATATTGATATCGGTGCATGGTATTTTACACAAGGCAGAAACAATTTTGTAATATGTCGTTTAAGTATTTTCAATATAATCTCAGTGTAAGTACGAGAAATACTATGCTATTTATATTGTTATATTGTATTTGTTAAAGTGATTATATTACAAGAGTTCCAAATTATACATACTCGTATGTAGATAAATGGAAAAATGTGTGCTTCAATTATTATCGGCCTGCTTGCAGCGATGTTTTGCAGGATACAAAATAATGTTTCTTAATATAAAATTGCTAGTCAAACTTTTTGAGTCTTTAATCTACAAAATAATGTGAAAATCGTTATACTTAAACCAATATTTGTAATATATTGTGTACAACAATATTCCCTAAACAATAGTGCAATTTAAGGCTGCTGATAATTTAACTTAACGTTTCGTTTAAGTATTTCTTATGTATGGATGAGAGCGTCGGACGGCCTTTAGGATAAGAATACAAAAGCGTTTTTGGAGAAGGATAGCTTTTGTTTCTCGTTTAAAATGAACGTTTATTTTTAAAGGTAAATTAGCCTTTGTCATCATAATATTATTTAGAACGGTATAAATCGTCGAAACGACATCTGAAAATGAACTGAGAAATTGGATTAATATAGCAGGTACTTGGTGTACTCAATACGTTTCATCCTAATTAATTACCGGATACATTCAAAGTTGTTGACTTCTGTTAATGGTTGGTAACTTTTTTCAACTATTACGAGTATCTCTGAAATAAATACCAACGATAGGATTTTATAATTCAATTATAAATATCTTATTATCAATTTGATGATATGAAGAAGAGATCGGGTGAATTCCACTCCGGATCGTACGTTGCGCAAAGGCTATCCATAGATATACAACGCAGCAATGCCACGATCGTTATGGGTACCTTTCCGTCAGGTTATGTCCGGAGTGGCCTATTAAATTAGTTTTATTAATGGTTTTGTTTTTAGTTTTCAATTATATTTGATGATTTTATTTATCAAATTGATTTTTCATAAACTTATTTTATACTCTGATTATAATACTTGACAATGATTTTATGCCGGTAGCAGCCACGATGACTGCTTGTTATTGTCTTAGTCAATTATGTATCTCAACATGGCTGATGTAATTTGCATACAAGCTACAACTTTACTTATCAATATATCTTATACATTGAATAATTAATAAATCATGTTTTCCATTGTTCCAGGATATTTCTGGCACATAACAGATTTCCATTACGACCCACTCTACACACCACAAGGCGACACTAGAAGACGTAGGTATTAAAATAATTTCTCATTTATATTTTGTGATGCATTTTGAACTAAGTGCACGCATTATTTTGACTGATTAAACCATAATGATAACACAATATATTGCAGTAACTGATTCTGTAAAATGTAAGCCAAATATTTTTTTACGTTTCGAATGTAAAAATATTGTATAAATAATTTTAAAGTATAATACAATATCAAATAGGTCCCGAGCCTCGCGCTTGAAATATTAGTTTCCGACGTTTTCTGGGAATTGCTACCAGATAGAGATGCTTATGTCCCGGCATAGTGATGGTACAGAGTCAAACTCAAAATAGAAAATCTTTAATAATCTCAGTTTCTAGAAAACCAGTTTAGTTTTCATCTCTCAACTAATAAGGAATACGCCTACCTTATAACTGAGGGCCGTGACTACTCAAGTTTTTTTATCAGGGGATTTTTCTTCCGCAAGTATAATGTAGTGAGCTTGTGTTTTTATTCCTCGCCATGTTTTCGTACAGTCCAGTAAACACAAGCTTGGATGAGTAAATCTAATTATAACGCGTAATTTTCGCCATATTTGTGCGTGTAAATAGATAGGTGGTGAAATTCTTAGGAAATGATGTCAGCTGAATCGACATGTTACGAAAATATTCTCTATGTATTCATATTATATCATAGTTAAGTACGGTAATAAGTTAAACATCTAGTCCAAAATTATAAAACATCGCGCTTAATAATAAGTAGGTATATAAGTTTCTCCATTGTAGCGGGAATTCCTACGGCCCTGCATACATGCTCCTAGTAATTGTGTAATCGTAGTTCTACAGCAGGTCGTAGTGTAACCTACAGCGTACCGGCTAGTTAAAACATAAGGTATGTAGATATATAGGCTATCCTATGTACCCTATGTACGAGCACTTTTGTTTTAATCACAATAAATTTATCTTTATCTGATATTTATCGTTAAATGCTAGTGAAGTAGCTTATTATAACTGTGACTTTACGATAAAAAATAATCTTCACGCCATTTTCCAATAAAAGTGATACTGAGAATTGTTCAGCTAATGTTGTATGATAATATTCCTATTTTTTTTTGTATGGTTATATTGTCTGTTTCTTTTAAATAGTAAACAGGATTACTTAGGCACATCTTCAGGCTTTGCCTAGTTAAGTAGTCACATGATAAAATGCAATTAATATAGTAATAACTTCCAATTCAGAAGTATTTAATTTAAAAAACACAAAACTTTCCATTTTAACTTAAAAACCCCAATGGCATCCCCCTTAATGCACCCGTAGCAATAAAAATATAATAATAAGTAAAATCTTAGCAAATAAATACCAAATATTCTTTATAACTTCACAGATTGTAGAAAAGCAGATGAAAGAGGAAGCTCGGGACACCACAGAGCGCTGGGAAAGTATGGAGACTACTCGTGCGACAGCTCTATGGAGCTGATAGAATCCGCGGCGCGGTATATGCGCACGCGGCACTTTGAAAACGTCGAGTTCATTTTATGGACGGGGTATGTACAGTTGGTTTTTAAAACCTTAATATCTATACAATTTTATATATTACTTTATTGGAAAAAAAACTTAACCTTTTGACTACAAGTGCATATTACTAATGAAGCGAGTAGGTTTCGATGGTAAAACTCTGCTGATGGTCTGCTTTTCAGTCAGACAGGCCCCGGTTCGATCCCGGGCCTACACCAATGACTTGTTTTTTAAATTTATGTGTGAATTTGCACTCTAGTCTACAGTGCAGGAAACATCGTGAGAAAATCGACACGTCTGAGGACTACAATATCCGAAGATTTATCTTTATATTATTATAGTTATCATCTACCAACCTGCACTTGGCCAATGTGGTGGGTTATGGCCTATATCTCTCTCCTGGTGGGAGAAAGCCCTGATTACCAGCAGTGGGAACGTATAGGGGGCAGCTTAAATAATACAATTCTAGAAAAATCATTACATGTTATGAATAAAATAACTATGGTGTTTTTCTTACGGATTAAAATGACTCTTTTATCTCTTTTCCCCATCAGAGACATCATAGCAGCGCGGCATACGGGGAGTGAAATAGACAAGTATGCAGCCATAAGAAGCATGACTGACCTTTTAAGCAGGACGTTTAGCTCACACTTCGTGTTCCCAGTGCTAGGTCACTCTGACCCCGCACCTTCAGAGAGTTTAACTAATTTGTGGATGCAGTGGTTACCGCTTGAAGCCCTCGAGACTTTCACTTCTGGTAAGTGCTTTTTCGTACGTAATTTTATGTGTTTACTAGCTGCGCTCGACGGTGTTGCTCGCGTAAATCCGGGATAAAAAAGAAGTAATAAATACACATTTACAAGTCAGTCTACAATATTTATTTAATATACATATGTCAATTATTAATTATGTGATTTGTCATTGATAAATTCCTACAGTGTGCTTTATTGATTAAATATAATTTAAGCTTACTTCTAAATATGTTAGGGGAAGCTGTGTTTCTGATATACTCAGGCAAAGGTTAAACCGGGATAAAAAGTAGCCAATGTGTTAATCCAAGGTCTAATTTATCTCCTCAACAAGTCTCGTCAAAATTGGTCCAGTCGTTGGAGGTTGAAGGAGTAACATAGATTTTAAAGTTATTTCCGTATCCCGCGGGTCCACAATTGTTTTCAGAGTAAAAAGTAGCATAATATGTGTTAATCCAAGATCTAACCTATTCCAAACCAAATTTCATCAAAAATGGTGAAAACGTTTGAGCGCCAAGAAGTAACAAACATACACACACACACACACACAAACTTTCGCATTTATTATATGTATTAGTAAGATTCCTCAAATGGTACCAACTTGACACTTGGCCGCTTATTCTCAAAAACAGTGTATCTTCATATTTTCAGCTAGATACATACCTGCTTTAATTGAATGGGTTCCTTTATGTAACTTATTTTATTTGATTTAATTAATCTCAATCCGATTTGATCCGCAACGTGTCTATATTCAGCCTTAAATTGCCTAAATAGGTTTATTGTAAAGCGAAATATGAAATATACTGTTTACAATATGAAATGTGATCAAGCGCAAGCCCAGATTAAAAAAAAAATAGTACTTTTGATTCTGTAATAAGCGTACTTACCTCCAGCTATGTACATACCATCAAGGTATACCTGCTTTGTTCCTATTCATTCGCTTCTTTTATTTAATTCTACTTATCTCAATGACCTTTTCTCGTGGAATTGTCTTGAAATGTGCGGTTTCATTTTAATAACGGGAATGTACTTATGATAGGAAAGAATTACGAGCTATTCTTTCTTTTCTCATTTTACTGTTAGTAGTAAACTTCGAGTAATGCCGTTGTTATTTTTACAATACTTGACAAAAGAAAGAGTATCTGTCGATTGTGTAATCAAAGCTAATAAGAAACAGAGGCTCTATACAAGATACATAACATTCAGGTATCGCTTCTTTTCGATGACGGGAATGTATGGAAGTGACGTAAGCTATCGAAAAACTCTGATGACAGTCTGCGTCACTGTCACATTTCACGTCATTGACGATATCGAATTGAAGCGACAGCTGGAACGATGATAACTTGTCTAAGCCCGAATCCGTCATCAAACTCGCGACACATTATTTACTTTTTTATTCATAACAACTAATAACAAATATTTACTGCAGCGCTCTCTCGTGAGTTATTGCTGTAATACTTATCTAAACACATGCAATTCCAATCAAATAGTACGCCATCACTGAAAACCACATCGAATACGAACCGGTAGTTTTGAAGATAAATGGTAAACTTGTTTTACAAAAATACATAAACATCCTTTTGGGATAAGTAAGTCTATACTTTTACCCCATAAGTATGTCTATAATTACCGGTCTCCGTTCCGTCAGGAGTAAAAACGAACTACTAATGGTTTTAATAGATCTTTAATATGTTGTTCACAGGTGGTTACTACACGATAGAACAGAAACAAAGCAAATTACGTATAGTGGCGCTAAACACAAACCTCTTCAACCTCAGAGAGGCCAGCTCTTCACAAGCTACGAGACAGTGGGAATGGCTTGACGGAATTTTAGAGAAGGCGCAGGCTAATAAAGAAATGGTATGAACTTAATTCATGTAGTATCATAACATTTAAAGCCTGATAGCGACTATGATGTTTTAACAAGACGTAAACCGTCTTTATTCCACCTTAATTCTATAATTGTAAAGGTGACGGTTTATGTAAGACTTTTGACTTTATGGAAATAGGCTTTAGTCTCTTAGTAAATAGTTTGTATAAATAAGACTGCATAAATTTATTCAAACAAAATAAGTTCTGAATGTTTTTTGTTTTATCCGCCACACAGTTTGCTTATCGTTTATAATTTCACAAACTGTTATTAATCTCAATCAATCAATCTTAATATTTATTAACTTGCATTTTTGGAACATATGATTTTGTGGACGGAATCTTAGTTATATGAATTGGTTGTAGTTAATCCGATCTTAATTCGTACCAGTTTACCTAAATGTTTATTTATTGTATACACATACATATTCTCGACTGCCTCAGTGTACTCCGGTACTTGCTTACATAAGTAGGTGCATTGTTTGCTACATGGACCTAACAACCCTATAATGTAAAACCATTCCCTCCACATACCATAGATTAGCATTTGAACTGAATAGAACGGAAATTTGCTTTATTATAGAAGATTTGGTTTGGATCAATCAGATTGTATGCTGCAGATTTAATTTGAGCTAAATGGGATGTGCTGGTGTCGCAAGTTTTTTCAACTATATGAAGGCCTTTTTTTTACTGCTATTAATTATAAAACGGAATCAACATTTACATATGTACATAATATACAGCAAACATCTTTTCGTAAGTACTTTTTTGTTTATCTCCCGTTAACCATATTATCCAAAACTCTCAAATCGTTAGGTAAAATTGTTAGGAAGGTAGCGGCTTATCACAAAAATGCATGAAGCGTTTCTCTTCCTCATATATTGTGCGGACCATTACACTGTGGAACTCATTGCCGGAGTCCCTGTTTCCTCTGAACTATAACCCCACTGTCTTCAAGGCGAGAGTGAATCAGTTTCTTCTAGGCAAGCGCGCTCCACCCTAGATCGCAACATCACTTAACATCAGGTGAGTTTCGATCAATGGTTTGCCTATCCATCCTAAAAAAAATGATTTTGATTTCGATTCTTTCTTTTGGTTAGTTGCGCAGTCATGAAAGCAAGCCTTCATTCATAAAAGGTGCATTTTATGCATTGTTTCCGATCTATCTATGTTTTCAAATCCATGTATGCACGCGAGTCATAACTACGGCGGCGGAACTTGCCGGGAAGTCCGGCATCCGGCTACGGTCCGAGTTTGCCCCGCCCTAATTTATTAGGCCGGTTGCAGATTAGAAACTCGTTAATCTAATCGCTGTACCAAATTGCAGGAGAAAAGTTGTTTTTAAAACGGAATTGTTTGACAAATTCTTTTTTAACTAGGCAAAAGTGGGTGAGTATTTGGAATTTGGTGGCAGCTCAAACAAGCATCGATATTTAGTACTAAGTCTAGTTCCTACTTATTAATATTGTAAATTCTTTGCTTAAATAAAGTTATGTTTATGCTTTATGTTCTATTGTCGCCATTTTAATTTCTAGCAAATTATTTATGTAAGCGGTACGAGTGTATTGATTTATTCCAATCTCTGTAAACTTACTAAGCAATGAGAAATAAAATATATCTTAGAGTGACAAGCAATTCAACACGTGGCTAGTTTTGTAATCCACACTATTGCTGCTAAAATAGGCCCGAGTAGTTCTTACCATAAGGCTTGCGACTAGTTTAAACTAAGCTTACCGCTAAGTTTAAGTTTTATTTCCGTTCTTTGTCATAAAATCATTATTAATAGTACTTCCAATCGAATGGGCGCCTTCATTCACTTTTAAACCCGCCGTAATATGAAAATAGAAACTTACCTGAGTAATTAATCATATCCAGGTAAATTGAGAAAACCAAAAGTTCGGTTCAAAACGACTTTGTCAACATTTTAGAATTGTTTTCTTCTTTGTGTTTGCCCTTTTCTACTAGGTAGGGTCGGCATAGCTTGTTTTTTGCTTCCACACCGTCAGTTAGTCAGTCCATCAGGCGTCGTCTCTACATTCACGTTACTCCCGTCTCATTCATATCCTCTTTCACACTATTTATCCACGTCTTCTTAGGTCAACTTCTACTTCCTTTTGCAATTATATCCAAACTTCTCCTAGTCACAGCAGACGCATCTCCTCTCGACAAATTTTAAAATACATGACAGCATATATACGTTTTTTTTTATATCTATTAAAAAGCTTGGAATTTTGTTACATCCTATGATCCTACTTATGTTTAGAGTATCATTAAAATATATACAAACACCTTTACTAAGGATTTATTCAAATCATTACCACAATTTGTGACCAAAGATTTTATAACAAAGATAAATTTTGTACAGTTATTGTGAATTTGACAAGGGTCACCGAGTTAGGTATTGCCTAGCATCCTACGTTTAATCAAACTGAGTTTATTACCAATCTACTCGAAATATGCTTTGGAGCTAATATAATTCGGTGATTTATGATGACTGGAGTAATTTCATTTTGTAGGTACAGTAAACAGGGATTCGGTAAAATATTTGTATATTTGATCGAGCGAACAGACCGTCTCTACGAGGTCTATTTTGATAGAATTGGGCATAGCGATGTAATATATTTGTATTTTGAAAGTCTGCGTGTAAATTATGATTAAATTTGGTTAAGTGGTTGTTGGAATATGAGTTCATAAGTTATTGTACTAATAAAGTTCCAAAAATCATATTCGCGAGGTATATACAACCTCGTTTGCGGATTGGTTGCCATGCCGGACTGCCAACCAGAGGGTCCCGGGTGCGATTCCCGGCACGGCCATCATCTTTGTCATGATTTTGATCTTAATTTAGACTTTTTTCAGTTTGGCATAAGTAATTAGTTTAATGTTACCACGGGAGAAGTACTCGTAAGTCATTGACATTCTGTGAACTAGTTTGAAAACCTTTGGACTCAATTTTTAAATATGTTTTCATCCACGTATTATTACGATATCAGTGTAATTTTCTTCATATTCGTACTTAATTTTCAAGCCGCTTGAAGGCCTTTGACTTGGGTTAACAACTTCTTGAATTAAGACAAGCAGCCGGGGCCTACAATTTAACAAGTCAGCCTATCCACGGCAGCATCCAGGTGGAAATGCCAAATTTGAGAAGACAGTTTTGTGCATGGTCACCCATCCAAAGACTGTCCGCATTGCATAAACTTGTTGAATGCGTCAGATCACCTTAGCTAGCCTACCAAACCTAGCAAAAATATGCGCTTCAAATATGACAATTGGTAACATCGACGTATTATTACGATATCATTGCGATAAAAGCGTCAGCTCCATGATTCTCACTTTTGTTCATTACTCTATGGCATTACGTTGCGCTGCCATTCATAACTCTGAGTTATAGCAGTCTATTGTAATGATTCATAATTGTGAAAGCGGAAATTCGTATCTTGCTGTTGAACATAACTTGATCGTAATGTGCTCGTAGTATAGGCGTTAATGGCAATTATTTACGGAGCTATTAAATTGTTTTAATGAGACAAATAAATGAGAAATTTCTTTTAATAGGCCAAGACCCGCTATGATCGTGGATGGATTCATAGGATAAGGGCGGCCTAAAACAATAGTTGAATTGTGTAATAACGATTTGTCTCTCGATCTCCATTGGTGACAGACATGTTTATGATACAAATAATTGAGATGCGTGGTAGGTGTTCATACTGAATAAATCCCAAAAAGCAGAATAATGTGAAAGAGAAGAAACAGGTATTATGACCGGGTTGAAAATAAATAAAAACAGATATTTTTACTCATTAATATCCATAATATACGTTACATAACATACGACGAAATCAGCTTCTAATAAAATTTAGTTTTGATTTTAAATACACAAATGTAGTAAAATATTTGTACAAACAAGTATATACTACATACATTAACCTTAATATAATTATGCAATATTTTTATATACATTTTAGTAACTCCTTTTTGACACTAAAACATCGTAATAATGACATCACTTGCACCAATCTGCATAAAAATATAAATAAATAAATATTGAAATGTTTTTATATTGACGTTGGATAAAAAAAGTGTGCCAGCATCTCAGGTATTGCTCCTTCAAATTTTCATGCTTTTTACATGTTTAATTGTTTGCATAACTTAGTTTTTAGCACTTTCGCATAGCGAGCGGTAGTTGCTCTAGTTTCGAAGTTTTAACCCCTTCGTTTCTGCAAAAATGAAGAGAATAGGCAACTTAATCAAAGTTGCCGGTAACTTTCCACAGAGCTAGAAAAAGTTGTCTTGTAATAAACTACCCAGCATCTCTTAAACTATTTGCAATAGCTTAACGTAGGTAGCGTAGCTCAGGTACGTATTTCACGCTTGCTTCCGTAACAATAGAATTTGATTTGGGTATTGTACTTGCGGTATAATTTCGATGTCTCGTATTGTGTTTCTCAATTATTGTTGGTGAAGATAAATGGGGAAGGGGAAATCTTTTGCGGAAATAAGGTTATTATAGGTGAAATGTGATATTTTACTAGAGGTTTAATTATTTTTCCCCTAAGCTTAGCATTCCGTTTTACTGTTGAACGTTCGAGTATATCCACCTTATCTAAAGATGAAAAAAACTGAAGTATTTCGTGTATTTCCGCTGTAAACTGAAACCAAACAGATTTAAGAACAGAAATACTAAACTAATAAAAAATATTAAACATTTCGTGAAAATGTGATAGTTACACAAAAGGATCGCGCCCAAATACTTTTTAAATTTTGAATAATGTTCTTTTCTTACATCTATTAAGTTTAAATTTACATTGGAGTCACATATCTACACTAAACATATCAGGTTTTCTCTTTCGCAATGTAACGCCTGAGTCAAAATATATAATTTGAAGAGTTAACATAGTGGAAAATTTTCAGTATGTTTTTGTAATTTTTTTAAAGGTTTTTTCGTAGATCATTAATTGATGGTTTGCAATATAATGACATGTGTATTTTTCTTCTGATGTTTTCATTTTTGCTAAAAAATAAAAATGTTATAATGTGCTCATACTGATATTTTGATGTACTATTAAGACACAATAAACGACCGGTTTGTCCTAGTAAATGTGGTAAAGCAATAGGAATGTCTTTGACATTTTCTTGCCCTTTTTTGTCCTATTCGACCTAACTGATCTTTATAAAATCCCTGCCTTGTTAATATTACGATGAAGCTTAATGATATTACATTCTTAAGTATGATTGATAAGTTTCAAAGCTTTAGCCTGAGTAAAAATGTTCAGCCATCATAATTTTATTACAATCATAATAGTATTATAACCTTTGAAGTTTATATTTATTATTTTTTGTCTAAGTATAAATTCAGGTAATAGACACTTTCACTTCCGAACTTCAGCCTTGTTGCCCCAAGGCAATGTTGACTAATATAAAATGATGATTGATATCAATTTGACGTAAAAACAATGACCAATCACCCCGAAATAGCTATCAAAGCCACTCTAAACAATACTCAACATTTCCATTTCAGCAAAAAACGCGACGCACATTTTGAATATGGCTAAGCAAATAATATAAATTGCCTCTAAATCCCTAGCTTTGACTGGCATCGGTAGAACAAATTGAATTTTCTATACAACTGTATATATGAAATACACAGAGCGGCACAGTTGCTACCTACTTCGAATATTGGTGCTAGTATTGACTTCCCGAAGCATTGCGCAGAGGGACTCGACATTATATATACATATATTTTTTTTTTGTATTAATATCATCTTTGCGCTTTTATTATACCGCAGTATGGCAATTCAATTTAAATACCTCTATCAGATTTGGGAATTGTATATCCAATAAAGGACCAATTCTAGTGCGGTGGTAAGAGTGTAAATTAAATTATCACCTTAACTGTCTTTATTAGTCGGAAGAGGTCAGGTAAAAGAAAATAACTATCTTCTAGAGACATGACGTAAAATATTTATATGAGGAAAGAAGAGTAATATTTGTTATTTCAACTTTAAATGTGATAATTGCTTAAGGATTTGGATTTTTTTATTAATTTTCTAAAGTTGAGCAAGTCAGACAAAAATATGTGGTGTACAAAACCTAGGAAAGAGACATGTATTGTGGTGTGAATTATAATAAATTATCTCATTAACTGTCTTTATTGGTTGTAAGAGGCCAGGTAAAAGAAAATAACCACCTTCTGGAGACAAGACGTGTAATATTTATATGAGGAAAGAGGAGTAATATTTTTTAATTCAACTTTAAATGTGATAATTGCTTAAGGATTTGGATTTTTTCACTAATTCCCTAAAGTTGAGCAAGTCAGACATAAATATGTGGTGTACAAATTATAAGAAAGAGACATAGCGAAAGACTAAGCTGTTAGGATATAATGTGTAAAGAATCAATATGACATCTATATTAAAATGCTGCCTATTATGAAGAAACTAGAGGTTGCCCGCGGCTCCGCCCGCGTGTATGTCGGTTTTCGCGTAACCTGTGGAAAATTCTATTGTATCCCATTCCCGTGCCAATTTTATATAAACATTACACTGCTACGATAATAAAATGAGTCGCATCTGTCTTTCCGCATTTGATTCCTGAGATCTACTTAACCTCTGTTTTTAGCTACTTTGGTGATGATGCGAAAGATTAGATCGTGTTCTCCAAGCCATTTTTTTAATTTAAATAATTAGAATACGCGAACCATACCACCAAGTGGAACACATACTTAAATTCCAATTCAGAAGTATTTAATTTCAAAAACACAAAACTTTCCCTTTGAACTTTAAACCCTAATGGCATACCTTAATGCACTCCTGGCAAATATTATAACAAATTTATTTTAACCACCATATAAGCTACAACCATAACAACTTTCAAGGTTTTAACTTGATAAATAAAGAATTTTCCAAACAAACTTTCGCCCTCCCCCATCCCCCCTACAAACCCTTAGTTCATCCCTGGCAAAAAACTTGATACTATTATTTTTAATTTTACATAAACTATACACACTCCAAATTTCATTACTGCAAGTTCAAAAACAAAGAAGTTGCATACAAACTGTTTACCCCCTTTCACCCCCTTAAGGGTAGAATTTCCAAAAATCTATTCTTAGTACACGTTTAAGTACTAAAGTATATACACACTCCAAATTTTGCACCTCTAAGTTCAAAAACACAAAACTTTCATTTTTAACTTTCAACCCCCATGGCATCCCCCTTAATGCACCCCTGGCAAAGGTTTTTTAAATTTTAATTTGACAATTTAATAAACTACTACTATAACAACTTTCAAGACTTTTACTTGATAAATAAAGAATTTTCCATACAAACTTTCACCCCCCATTACAAACCCTTTGTTCACCCCTGGCAAAAAAAATTGATACCATTATTTTTAATTTTACATAAACTATACATATTCCAAATTTCATTGCTATACGTTCAAAAACAAAGAAGTTTCATACAAACTGTTTTACCCCCTTTCACCCCTTTAAGGGTAGAATTTCCAAAAACCCGTTCTTAGTACGCGTCTACATACTACAACAAATACACCCTCCAAATTTCACAACCCTAGGACCAGCCGTTTGGGCTCTGCGTTGTCTATAGATGAATGAATGAATGAATGAATGAATAAGTCAGGACAAAGAGTCTTATAGTATAGACTAGAGGTTGCCCGCGGCTCCGCCCGCGTGTAGGTCGTTTTTTGCGTAACCTGTGGAAAAAATCTATTGTATCCTATTCCCGTGCCAATTTTATATAAACACTACATTGCTACGATATCAAAATAAGCCGCATCTGTCTTTCCTCATTCGATTCCTGAGATCTAGTTAACCTCTGTTTTAGCTATTTTGGTGGTGATGCTACAGATTAGATCGTTTTCTCCAAGCCATTATTTTAATATAAATAATAAGAATACGTGAATCATACCACTAAGGAAACAACATACTTAAATTCCAATTCATAAGTATTTAATTTCAAACACACAAAACTTTCCCTTTGAACTTTAAACCCCAATGGCATACCTTAATTCACTCCTAGCAAATATCATTACAAATTTATTTAAACCACCATATAAACTACAACCAAAACAACGTTCAAGACTGTTAAATTGATAAATAAAAAAAAAAACAAACAATCTTTCACCCCCCTCCCCCCTATAAACCCTTATTTAACCCCTGGCAAAAAACTTGATTTTACATAAACTATACATATTCCAAATTTCATTGCTAGAAGTTCAAAAACATAGAAGTTTCATACAAACTGTTTTACCCCCCTTTCACCCCCTCAGGGGTGAAATTTCCAAAAATCTTTTTTTAGTACACGTTTAAATACTAAAATATATACACACTCCAAATTTTACACCTCTAAGTTCAAAAACACAAAACTTTCATTTTTAACTTTCAACACCAATGGCATCCCCCTTAATGCACCCCTGCCAAAAAAAATATAATTTTAATTTAACCATTTAATAATCTATTATCATGACAACTTTCAAGACTTTAATGTGATAAATAAAGAATTTTCCATACAAAATTTCACTCCCATTACAAACCCTTAGTTCACCCCTGGCAAAAATACTTGATATCATTATTTTTAATTTTACATAAACTGTACATATTCCAAATTTCATTGCTGGAAGTTTAAAAACAAAGAAGTTTCATACAAACTGTTTTACCCCCTTTCACCTCCCTTAAGGGTAGAATTTCAAAAAATATATTCTTAGTACATGTCTAAGTACTAAAATATATTCACACTCCAAATTTTACACATTTAAGTTCAAAAACACAAATCTTTCATTTTCAACTTTCAACCCCAATGGCATCCCCCTTAATGCACCCCTGGCAAAAGTTTTTAAAATTTTTATTTAACCATTCAATAAACTATTACCATAACAACTTTCAAGACTTTAACTTGATAAATAAAGATTTTTCCATACAAACTTTCACCCCCCATAACAAACCCTTAGTTCACCCCTGGTAAAAAAACTTGATACCATTATTTTTAATTTTACATAAACTATACATATTCCAAATTTCATTGCTATAAGTTCAAAAACAAAGAAGTTTCATACAAACTGTTTTACCCCCTTTCACCCCCTTAGGGGTGGAATTTCCAAAAATCCGTTCTTAGTACGCGTCTACATACCAAAACAAATACACCCTCCAAATTTTACAACCCTAGGACCAGCCGTTTGGGCTCTGCGTTGTCTATAGATGAATGAATGAATAGGTCAGGACAAAGAGTCTTATAGTATAGATTAAGCCAGCATAATGGCAATTAAAAAATAGCGCGAATGCACTACTTGTAAAGGTTGATTTGACATTTTAAATTGTTTGTAATTTTTATGATGATGTAATTACTTGAGTAGTTTTATTTAAAAATTACATGAAAAAAAAATTACACAATATTTAAAAAAAACCTTACAAAGAGTTGGGCTCGGTGGTAATAACGTCTGCTTTTCAATCAGACGGCCCCTGGTTCGATCCCGGCCCTACACCAATGACTTGTTTTTCATGTTATGTGTGGATTTGCACTCGCTTTACGGTGAAGAAAAACATCGTGAGGAAACCGGTATGTTTGAGGACCACAATCCGTCACAGGTGTAATCCGCCAACCCGCACTTGGCCAGCGTGTGTGGATTATGGCCTATATCTCTCTCTTCATGAGAGAAGGCCCCGAGTCCCAGCAGTGGGAACGTATAGTGGGCTGCTTATGCTTAAAAATAGTAGATTAAACCTAAGTCAGTGTCCGCGGGTAAGGCGCTTAAAATGCTGGCAGCATTACCTCGCTGGATCGCCAAAATTTAGTAGTTAGTTTAAAACTTTTTTTTTATAAATGACTTATTTAGTAAAATACGAATTTTATGTGTTTTTCCAACAGGTGTACATCGTAGGTCACGCGGCGCCAGGGTCGGACTCTAGGAACGCTTACGACGTTTCACCGGACGCTAATGCTAAGTACCTCCGCTTTGTACGCAAGCATGCCAGGATTATCGCCGGACAGTTCTTTGGACACCTACATGTGGACACGTTTCGTGTTATTTATGATAATGGTTAGTTTTTACACGCTTTTTATTAGCTTCACCTCCATGTTTTTTTTTTCTTTTAGTCATTCTACTCCCCACATTTATTTTTGGGGATCCTAGTCTACATTTTTTTTCTTATATTTAACAATTGGCTTATTTTACCTATCATCTCTAGATTTACTTATTCTATATTGGTCACTTTCTATTATAAACTTAATTACATAGAAGTGTTGTTCCATTTCTTACTTATTTCTATTTACTACCTTAGATATTACTTTATTACAATATTCTAGAAATTTTTGTCTCCTTTTCTTATCTTCTATTATTATATACAAGTTATCTTTTTTTATTTCTATATCTATATCTATTTCTACATCAAACCTTAACCTACCGAAGACCGGCCACTCGGTGATCACATGGAGGACACTCTCATCGACATCAGGGTCACAGATGCACGCTGGGCTCTCCTTGCACTTGAATCGGTGCAAGTAAAAGGAGAACCCACCGTGCCCCGTGAATAGCTGTGTCAGTATTTTATCTATATTTATCGTCATGACTGTTTTATGTGCTTTAACTGCGTCGGACTCTCCATGTTTGTTTGTAACCGACTTGTCTGGGCGCCATTTTGATCCACTTTAAACGGCCAGATTTCGTTCAAACTTTGTAGATTTATTGAGGACCGATGACAATACACTAATTTGATAAAATTATAAAAAAAATTTATTTTTGTTTGTATATTTGTTTGTAACTGACTTCTTTGGGCGCGATTTTGACCCACTTAAAACGGCCAGATAAGCCTGTTTTTTAGTTTTTTCAAACTATTATTATTTTATTTTAACACTGTGATTTATTGTTACTATGCTAGGTTCAAACATGGTTGTTACTGAGTACATACCCTATCATTACAAAAATAACATCATACCACTGAATCAAATTCAAATCTATTTATTTTCAATTATCAATTTTATGAAATCCATCTCAGACTATGAAATAACGGTTACTTAAAGATTAAAAAACGGGACGTATTGCTTATAAACTATTCTTGAACAAGCAAATTAAAAATAATGTTGCTAATGCATAACATTTTTAATAATTTTGATTACATCATCTTCTTCATTGGCCCATTTCATCAACGAAAGATGATTTCATGTAGCGTCTGGATGGCTATTGCATCTGCGCTCGTGGCTGAACAATCCGATGCGAGGTAGATGAAATATAGTTAATGTGTAATCAAAATTAGATTACACATTAACTATATTTCATCTACCCAATGAAAAATAATGTTGAACGAAACGTTATAATTTTAAGATTTCTTATAATTTTTGTTTACTCTGGTACAACATAATAAAACCTCGTTTCAATACTAGGATGTTTATTTTTTCTTTGAAATAATAATAATAATAAATTTATTTGCACAAAAACTTATGAAATAACATTACATCGAGTTACAAGTAAAAATTAAAAATTATATCTTAAGCTAATTGTTACTTAAATGCTAACTCGGGGGACGCTGTACTCCACACTAGGATCGACCTGGGAAATATCTATAATGTAAACTTGTTTACAGATCTGCCGGTGTCGTGGGCGTTTTTGGCACCATCAGTAAGCCCCCACCGAGATCCAGCCGGTTCATCGAACCCTGGATTAAGACTTTATAAATTTGACACTAATACTGGAAAGGTAAAAAAACATAAAAATCATATATACTGTGCTTACTTTTTTATAATTTTGCTGCGAAGGAGGCATCGACTGCCTAAGGCACGCACTAAGCGTTTTGCCACTTTTATTGTCTAAACCGCCAAACTTTGGAATTCCTTGCTGAATTCCCTGTTCCCTAATGACTATAATCTAGCAATTACCAAGGCAAGAGTGAACCGGTTCCTTGTAGGTAAGCGCGCTTCACCGTAGACCTCAATGACACTTACCATCAGGTGAATTTGTGGTCAAGCGCTAAAGGACCTATTTAGAGAAAACAAAAAAAAAACATTCGATGCTTATTATTAAGGTTAAATGAAGCCAGTTTTAAGGTCACCAATATGAGATATAAATACAAAAAATAATGCGATCATTTCGTTTTTGACGTTGTTTTAATTCATATCCTGTAGTACTGGCAATTATTTACAGAAATAATACAAAACTCTTACTTGTGTGTTTTTCTCAGGTATTGGACTACACTCAATACTACTTAGACTTAGCCGCAGCTAACCGAAATGTGGGCGCAGCGGAATGGACGGCTGAGTACAACTTGACCCAATACTACGGCTTGCACGAAGTATCTGCCAGCTCCATGCACAATCTGGCAGATAGATTGCGGATAGGATCACCTCATGAGGCACCGTTGTTCAACAAGTAAGCAAACAGAAATATACGCTTTGCGTCGATCTTTATATTTAGGACTACGAAGCTTTGGAATTCACTTCCTGAGTCTCTGTTTCAAGAGGTATCATCCGGGGATCTCAGATTCAGATTCAGATGTTTAACTGTTTAATTTTGTTTTGTTTGATTAACTATAATAACATTCATTATTTTTGTTACGTCATTTACAGTGGAAATGTGATATGTCTTAATGCTAAATATATCTTTAAAGGTAGAGTTAATAGGTATCTTCTAGGTAAGCGTGCTACACCGTAGACTGCAGCGCAGCTTAACATCAGGCTAGCTGTAGTCAAACGCAAACCTATCAAGGATAAAAAAATAAACCCAATAAAACGATTTAACCGTTTGAGCGTAAAGAAGTAAGAAACATACTCTACACTTACACACACACAAACTAGAATTTAAAATCCAAAATGGCCGCCATTAATTTTCTCTTAAGTTTTCTAAATATTCAAATTATACTTGTTACAGATACCTTCGTGCATACAGCGTAAAACACGACTCCACGGACTCTTGCGATGGCGCTTGTGCACATCAACATTTCTGTGCTATTACTTGCTTAGAGTATGTAGCGTACAGGCAGTGTGTGGAGGCTGCAGCTAGCGCGCTTGCAGCCGCTGGCAAAACCGCTCCGCTTATCGCTCCGCTCATGACCACGCTGCTAACCCTAACCGTTCTCGTCCTTGTTTTCGTTTAGGTAATTTTTATAAATCTCCAAACTGTAGTCGCGTGTTACTAAGCAAATTAAAAAAACCTAGTCAAGAGTGTTTTGACACGCAAAGATCATTACGTTCAAACATGATTTTGTAAAAATATTTAGCTGAAATTTCGAAATGAAGTACGACTGGAATTTGAAAATAGGTACTAGATATTTTTAGTAGTTTGTAAAATATACCTTTTGGCAAAAATGGGCACTTTATCAACATGCATTAAAAAAAATGTTTTGAAAATTATTACATGTTTGTTGAGATGTGCACTTGAATAATGTTGAGAAGTGTCCGTTTCCAGGTCAATTTGTAAATATTTAAACCCTTATTACTAATTAGGTAAGGAATTTATTTAATGCTCAGCGTAAAGTAAATAGCTCAGACGGCGTTTGTGATATTGCTTGGTAAATTAATTAGGGAATCTAAAATTAGTACCAATTTATCTACTAGTGGTTCAATTTGTAAAAGATTAATTTTATTTGAGGAAATATAAATTGTTTTTTCATTTATTTATAGCAAGTATACTTTAACTTAAGCCCAAGGGCGGTTTCAATTTTCTTGACTTATTGAGACTGATATAATTGGTTTTTGTTTTGCCCGATGAAATAATAAGAATATTAATAAGGAGAGGTGAATTTTCATAGTAAGATCAAGTATTTAAATGTGTTTTAAAGGTAGTTTCTGCGTTATTACAAAGTAATTCTACGCTATAATTATGATGATGGTAAATGAACATTTGCTTTTAAAATTAACGTTTATGTTATATTTTGTTTTAAATGATAAAATAGTTGCTTTCATTAGGACAAGTACTATTTTATGAAAATTAGGAGATTAAGTGACTACTGCTGTAAATAATATTTGTAATTGGAAGTGTAAATGAGGATCAACTAGTCCTTAAGATGTTATAATATTTTAGCCTATTTGGTTGCTTGATGTAACTTTAATTTTGCTTTATTATATGTATAGTTAATTATCAAGATGTTTAACCCATAATTGATTAAGACGTAACTTTGTGGAAATCCATTGTAGATAGCAGAATATCTAAATCACACTGTAAAAGTTAAGATATTCTTCTTTCAACAACATTTTTGTTCAGTAAATATACGTTTTAATGTTTACAACTTGTAAAATGTATGCTTCTTACAAAAGAAATGTTCAGTACAGGTCTCATATTAAAATAAAAGATCTGAAACTGAAAGACGAGTTTCAAACTTAAGAATCTAAATTAAAGAATTGTGTTGTTATGTTCGGAGAAATATAGCATGTTTTTAAATTCATTATCCCATCTCCTTTTCACTGACTATCCCATCTGCCGCCAGCCAATCACAGCAAGTCTCTAAACATAAGTTGCAGAAAATTATATAAAATTTGCAGCACACTCCATGTCGTTAACAACAAAATCTGTACTATAAATTAACTAATAAGTTGAATAAAAAAATAATAAAGAAATTCCATAGCTCGTATTTTTTTTCAATTATTCATAAAATGCAGTTAAATAGACTTTATTAAAATGATTCCGTACAAAATATAAGTTTCTATCAATTAAATAAAGAACTGGTACTCAAATTGATTTTGATTTAACCGCAGTCCATGTTTAAATCACTATACTTATGGAATTGAATGGGAATGAAAGTGGTTTATTAATGTTTAATTACGAGCATGAGCGATGTATTACTTAATTTTACGATATTCTGTCTGGGAACAGTTTAATAATGCACCGGTATTAATGGAATTAAATTGTGGCGTTTTAAAATGTAAATCAGCAAATGACGTTGAAAAGCGAAATAATTGCATACTTTAATTACATCTCCATCAGGTTGTCCATAATGTATGCAATAAGGATATTATTTAACAGGTTGAAAATAATCAATATCAATGTTTGAATTGACGACCTCATTGGCGTAATGGTTACCATGCCGCACTGCCAACCAGAGAGTCCCGGGTTCGATTCCCAGAACGACCTATATCTTTGTGCTAACCTAGACTTGTTGGCTGCCATGGTCAGGTTGTTAAATATGTATCGATAGAAAGTATTTATGTATGTATATGTGGTATATCAGTTGTATAAGCAACCATAATAAAAAGGTTAAGTATGGGGCAAACCAGCCGTATGTGAAATTTGTCCAAGTGTATTGTATTTTGTGATGAGTTACACAAAACGTAGCTTCGTAAACAAGATATTAGCAGGAAACTGTGCAAGTATATATAACGGAACATCTGGATGTAACAAAGTGTTTTTTGACAAATAGAAAGCGAACCACAACACAATCTTAGGCAGAAAAGAAGGAAAAAGGCAACTTGTAATGAAAATTAGTAAAGGCGGCGACATTTGATATTGGTACTTATAACAAGGTTTAGTAAAAAGTAGGATATTTTTTGTGCTTCATTTTCATTTTAATATTTTGTTTTTACTATAGAAACGATGTTTTTACGCGCAAAACAGTAATTTAAAATATTAATGTTTTACAACCATCCAGATTAAATAAATGTATGCAATTGTTTAAAATAGATCGTTCGCTTTCGAATTACTGTGTAGATGTCAGAGTATAAGTAGTAGGTAATACAAGTTTTGGGCTATAGCTTTGAAAGTGCATTTCATCTTGCTCGCACTTATATGGGCATTCATTTACACAAGCGAGATAGCATGACCTTAAAACTTTATCTCAACAAACACTTCACCCAACCTTTACTTCGTTGTTTTTTACATCAGGGGTTAGTAACGAATCAAATTACTGACCAAGTAAAAAGCTGATTTGTGATTTAAAGTTTAGTCACTCTTCTATGTATAACTGTAGAAGAAATAGGTATATCTTAAAACTGAGCGTTGTACCTCGAACGTGTCGGTCTTTGGGTGTCTGGATTTACCACTGCCACAAATGCGACTGTCGATAAAGCCCTGCAGATTTGGACCAGTCACGTATACAGCTACGCCGGATTTAGAACTGCTTGTATGAGTTTCAACTGCCCTTGGTAAGTATTCTAACTAACTACTCATCTGTTGAGGAATCTGGGTGTCATTCTTGGCGACGTGTCGTTTCACTGACCAGTGAATGAAAGCTGTACTGTTTTCTAAGCTAAATGAGACTTGATTCAATATACCAAGAACCTATGGATATGCAAACAAATCTTAATGAAACTAAAACTATTTAAAAAAAATTGTTTTTTTTTTAAATCAGGGGGTGGCTTCAGTACGTCTGCATAAATAAATTTTGTTCCAAGTCTTTCATAAATTCGAGAACAAAAAGAAACTCTTAGTAACATTTATGATCGACCCTTACGTGGAGCAGTTGTTTTTTTTTTCTGATTTTTTAAAGTTTTAAAACATGAGCCTTAAGCCGCTCCTGACATGTTTTTCGTTAGTAGCCAGTATTTCTGTAAGATTACGAGAATAAACTTAGTCACGAAAAAAAAGTTCTTCTGTCTTAGTAAATAAACTCATAAGTCCTAGTAAACTAAAGAAACAACACTGTTTAACGTTAAAGCAAACATTTAACCTGTTTTATATCTCGTACATTCTTGTTAAAGTTCCTTTTTGTATAGCTTTAGCATAAACAAGAGGAGTGTAGGTATAAATTTGCATCTTGTCATGTAAATTTATGCAAAGCGCAAAAGTCGATACGAGGTCCTTAGATACAACAAAACCATCATCTTGCTTCACCGTGGACAACGATTTACTAGAGTATCAAGATACGTTACTTTCATATTTTTACACGCTTTATAGCTTCACCTGTATGTTTGTATGTTTGTAACCGACTTCTTTGGGCGCGATTTTGATCCACTTTAAACGGCCAGATTTCGTTGAAACTTTGTAGATTTATGGAGGACCGATGACAATACACTAATTTGATAAAATTATTACATTTTTATGTATTTTTGTTTGTATGTTTGTTTGTAACCGAATCGCTTCCAAAGGAAGCGATTTTGACCCACTTAAAACGGCCAGATAAGCGTGTTTTTTAGTTTTTTTAAACTACTATTGTTGTTCTTACATATTTTCGGCTATGCCTATATGATATATAATGTGAATTCACCGGTACTGTAACCACTCGAGTCAGTGACATTCTGGACAAATTTGGAGGTCGCTTAGTCTATAAAAAATTTAAAGGATGCTGTTGGAATACCCTTTAAAGTGCTTGACGGCAAATTTTCAACATGAAGATGGTATCTAGCCAGGCCACTTTATATATAAAAACTAAAGTATTTATAAATAAATATAAGTTTCGTAGTACTTATTTATTTACGGTCATGCAAAAGGGTCATGGATATTTTCAAGACCTGTGTCCAGTAAAATAAAAGGTTACACTGTTGTAATTTTTTTTCTAAATAGGCTAGAGTCAAGCTCAGTTAATTGAAAAAAAAAACTATCAATAACGACAATAAATCAATTAAATGTGTAGAAGTTTTAAACAAATAGTTACATACGAGTTAATATTACTAAAGAGTATACAATTTCTAAAAAGATTTTCTTCTGTGTAAGTATGCCATGTCTATCAAATGTATATAATCATTGGCAGTTAATGCTGTAATGGAAGCAGTTTTGTCTCGCGCTTACAAATTTGCTTCGGGACTTGACTCTTACAGAACAACGATACGGAGACATCTAAACGATACTTTAATTGATGCTGGAATTACCAGCAACTTGATAGAGATGTTAGCTGACTTATTAGTACTTATATGAATTACTAGTATGGTTATCCTGAGCTTAATTTTTTTTTGTCTAGAGTATTTGTTTCCCGAGAAGTACCATATAGAAGTATTCAAAACTTTAGTAAATAAATTCCTTCTAGGCAAGCGTACTATATCGTAGACCACAGTTAAACTTTACACTAAGCTAGCAAGGTCAGGTGTGTACTATTCAGTTTAAGACGAAAGTAATCGTATGCTTATCAAATCTAATCCTAACCGATTAATCCGTTCGAGCGTGAAATACTCGTATTAACAAACCTAACTAAAATATGTATTAGGTATTTGCGCCTTTTTATATTAGGTACTAGCTGACCCGGCAAACGTTGTTTTGCCTTATTCATTATTTTTATTCTAGTTTCTAGACAAATTCTAGTATAATTAAAATGTTACTCACTTATTATAAGTGTGTATGGTATATACGTGAAATGGGTATGGAGCGCTATGAACAAACGTAAGGGAAATATAAAAATAACAAACGCCAAAATATATTATGTTCAAGTTTTTATAGTTTTTTACCTAAAATTACATATCACGTATTAATTACGACAGGAACAATAACAAACAACATCAATCTTTTAATGCTATAGCGTGAACCTTATCCATAGCACCAATTGCCTCTTTTAAATGAGCATTATATTCAATATTGAGCTCATATTGGAATGCTAGACGCAATAAAAATCTTTCTAAAACAAATAACATACTCCAAAATCATATCTATTTAATATTGTTTATTTTAACAAACTTTAATTTGTTCTTCTTAGATGGCACCGACGCGAAGAATACAGGATAAATAAAACTTGAAAATAGCATTTTTATAAGTAAATCAAATAAAGTCTTCGATAGTACAGTGTAGGCATCAAAATATTTTTCACTTTTTAGATACAGTTAGAATTTATAAATGTAGGTATGATTTTGAAGTCTGTTATTTGTATAATACAAATTCATTGTAAAATGTTTAAGGTTAGTAATGATAATATTTTTCCAAAGTTTTAGTATTCAAATTTTTTTAGCGATTCCGTTCGAGCCGTTACCAAACAAATTACATAATATTTGTAGTGTCATAAGCTATGACCCAAAACGTCATAGGACCAATCGCGAGCGAAGCGAGCCGGATTCGAGCGTAGCGAGCTATGCGCGAGCAAAGCGAGCGCGAAATTTTTTAGCATATTTGTTTGAGCCGTTTGTGCATAAAGAAGTCCAAAGCAGAACAAATTACATAATATTTGTAGTGTCGTAAGCAATGACCCATAATGTCCTGAGACCAATCGCGAGCGAAGCGAGCCGGATGCAAGCGCAGCAAGCTATGCGCGAGCGAAGCGAGCGCGAAAATTTTTAGCATATTTGTTTGAGCCGTTTGAGCATCAAGAAGTCCAAAGCAGAACAAATTACATAATATTTGTAGTGTCGTAAGCTCTGACCCAAAACGTCCTAGGCCTAATCGCGAGCGTAGCGAGCCGGATGCGAGCGCGAAAATTTTTAGCATATTTGTTTGAGCCGTTTGAGCATAAAGAAGTCCAAAGCAGAACAAATTACATAATACTTGTAGTGTCGTAAGCTCTGACCCAAAACGTCCTAGGCCCAATCGCGAGCGTAGCGAGCCGGATGCGAGCGCGAAAATTTTTAGCATATTTGTTTGAGCCGTTTGAGCATAAAGAAGTCCAAAGCAGAACAGATTACATAATATTTGTAGTGTCGTAAGCTATGACCCAAAACGTCCTAGGACCAATCGCGAGCGAAGCGAGCGCGAAAATTTTTAGCATATTTGTTTGAGCCGTTTGAGCATAAAGAAATCCAAAGCAGAGCAAATTTAATTTCATAATATTTGTAGTGTAATCATCATATTTGTTGAAAATTTTTTGGTCATACGTTCGGGGTCTAGTTTATTAGTACATCAAATTTTATAACTTATTCTACGTAAGAACTAAGTGATCAGGTTCATATAAGTTATGGTGTCGAGAGTTTTTTAAGCCTCTTCCTTAGTTTAACGACTATTTGTACTAAGAGGACCTACAATTTAACGTATAATCCGATCCACAGTAGCGCACAGATGAAAATTCATTTTTTTACAACAGTCATGTGCAGGAGAGGTTATGCTATAAAGCGACTTACACGCGGGTGGAGCCGCGGGCAACAGCTAGTAGTTCATAAGAGTGTTACATTGAGATAGCAAAATGATAATTGTAAACAGTACTACTACATACAATACATAAACAATAACGAAGGTCGAAATTTGTGTAAACAGTGAGAGAAGTCTTTGAAGAAGAATTTTGTGAGTGAAACAGGAAAACGACTTCAGTCTATGGCATAGAGTGGCATTTCAATCACCAGTAAAGTAAAGGCGCGGCAAATTTCAAGTATTTAAGATTGGTAATACTAAGCATATGTATATCAGGTTTAATTTTGTTAGTTATTTTCTTCAAAAAAAGATAGATTTTTACTCGAAGTACAGTTAAAGACACTATATTTAATCAGTTATCAAGCGTCAAGATGCGTATCAAGATGAAAAATGAATAAAATACTAAAATCGCCATAAAAAATAGGGGTTGATGATAAAAAAGTAAAAAATTAGGGTTGTTTGTATTTTTTATGCCACTTTATACAAAAATAAAATAAAAAATTCGTCGAAAAATGAAAAAAGAAATTTAAGGGTAAACAACCCTTATCGCTTAGGGGTAAAAACGTTACACGTTGGCCGATTCTCATACCTACTGAATACGAATATGAAATTTGGTAATGATCAGTCAAGCCGTTTCGGAGGAGTTCGGTAACAAACACTGTGACACGGAAATTTTATATATAAGATTTACAGATTAGACGATCCTGTCCTAGAGCGTCATGATGCAAATAATTAAAATAATTATTGTTCTAATCCAATACTTAACTTAAAAATGTCGTTGACACACTTATTATATGTATATTATTTAAAACCGAATTTCGTTCAAAAACTTTTCATGATTAAATCGAGCTTTGGTTAAACGTTACTCCGTTATAATTATGCGGCTAGTTATAAACTGCGATAGCATCTAAGGTCAGGTGAAGTAGCGTGAATAGAAACCTTGTTGTTTCTACTTCACTAACCCTTGAACGTTTCACTTCTCTATCACTAACACTGAAAGTGAAAATGAACCGTATCCCCTTTCAATAAGGGTGAGTATTAGAAAAATTAATTGCGACATGGGTACAAACATTACGGCGTTTGGTGTACGGTAGAAATTATTGTGTTAGTCGTTATTTTATACATTGTTTATTTACGATTTCTGTATAGCAGTAAAGTTCATGTCAACGCTTGGTTTATAGTCATTACGTAGAACATTATTGTCCTGAAACGGTAGGAGTTAGATATCCCACGCAATGTTCTCCATATAGATAAGTTCCAAACTGTTTAGTTTCTTCTTTTTTGAACCGTGACGCAAAAAGGATGGGGTGTTAAGTTTGACATGTCTGTGTGTTTGTTTCTGGCATCGTAGCTCGGAAAAGGATGGACCGATTTTGATTTAGTTATTTTGTTTAAGAAGGAGTTTTTTTTTGATGATATAACTTCTCTCATGAGTGAGCTGTGTTTTTTGTAAATCGTCCCAACTTGGCGGCCACTACAAAATAACATTTTGTTTATTTTGATACTTTACTATGAAAAACAGTGTAGTTAGTACCAGTAGTGGGAGAACTCAAACCGAGTAGACGTCACAGCACACTCACTCGCCAGACCATGATCATTTTGAGCCTGGCCAGTCCATCCAACGACATTTGAGCAAACACTAAGTGCACTATTTGCTGGACTAAACGGTTTATATCGAGGTTTATTTACTAAACTATCACGACAGCTTGCGCGAACTTTATTATCATCTCCGATATTGGAATAGTTTGGGACAGGATTGGTTCCCAGTGACGGATATACCAAAATTCTGATTAAACTTTTGTGATTAAAACGATGATGGAATAGTTTTAAAAGCTACTCTCTAAGCTCGTCTCGCACAAAAAGTTAGTTCGTGTTTTGAACGAAATAGGTAAAATGATTGTGGATTGTTGTGAATAGAGAAAGTTTAGAGTGAGTTGATAAATGACATTTGGAAGGTTATTGTTTAAGTTTCATAATTAAAAGAGAACCCGTCCCTTTGCGGCCATTCAAACAATAAATAATTAAAGAAAAGATTTAGATAATTTATTATGCCTAGCGAGCTAATTCTTTTTAATTATTTTTGTATAACCAGGGGCTTGATAAAATTAATTGTGTTTATTTTTAGTTTATGTTGTTAGATTGTTTCCATATAAATTTAATCAAAATTTTTACGTGTTTTGATTTATTTTATGACGTCATATTATATTTATTTGCTTTTTTGTCAATTTGTTCACTTGTCTTTTAACTTTGAGATGTGATGAAACAAAATCGTGTTAAATCTATATATTACTTTCTACCTTCCCTTATGAATCAAGTCCATATTTGATTGGAAACATTTCAAGGGTGATTTCAAAGCACTGGCAAATTTCTTTTGATGTTGGCCTTGCTTTCCCTTCTTTGAAATATTGAATTATTGACGAGCCCTGCTTTATATGGGTTAAGTGCGTTGGAAGTAATTAAGGGAAGAAATATATTTTCTAAAAATGAATACGTAATTTCATAAAGATTTAAGAATTTTCATATGAGTTCGTATTTATGGTAGACCACACCCTATGTACTTAAGGCGATGTCTCCCCGGGTTTAGCCACGCTATAGAATGTTAGTGGTGCGACTGAAAAGCGACAGTAATAGTAATGCAACAATTAACAATATTTAGTTTATAAGCTCTAATGATATTATTACTATCTAGCAAGAAATATTATTATTATTATATATTACTATCTAGCAAACGTGAATGTCTAATATTTAAAATTTTCACTGTATAATGTTGGTAACTTAAAACCATCTGATTTTAATTTCTGAATATAATTCAAGTTTGCTAACATGATTCTGCTCTCAGTTCTGTCATAATCCTTACTAGGCGACAAGCCTATCTTGTTTATTCTTTTTTTTGAACCTCAATTTCATTTTCAAGAGCTCAGACCGTCTTAATATTCAATTTCAGATCCACTTCAAATTGTTTACAGACTGTCAAAAGTGAACTTTGAATAAGTTCAAACTTACGGTAAGCCGTAAGTTTTTACCGTTAATTTAAAGAATACAGGCTTATATCATTCACAGCCGATTCTATCCCACTGCTGGGTATAGGCCTCTTTCGTGTCATGCCATATGTCTCGGTCCTGTGCTAATCTGGCCCAGGTTCGACCCGCGACAGCTATAATGTCGTCGAACCGTCTTGCCGCTGGACGACCAACGAGGAGACATATAGGAGATATGACAAATCAATTGTGATTAAAAATGCCATATCTTGTCATCATAACTATTTGAATAAATTTCTTTTACGAATAAATTAATTTGTCTCTAGCATTTTTATCACCTTATAAGTAGTAACAACTAAGTCAAAGTATGTTAAAAGTATTAGCTTCTTAAAAATAAATCTCTTTTATAACAAAGTTTAAAACAAACAAAACAAATTCAATAAGATACAAATAGAAAAATAATTTAGTCAATCTTTTACTTCTTATATATAAAATTTCCATGTCACAATGTTAGTTACCGTACTCCTCCGAAACTTGACCGATTTTTATCAAATTTTATATGCCTAATCAGTAGGTCTGAGAATCGGCTACTATCTATTTTTCATATCCCTTAGTGAGGCAAAACAACGTTTACAGGGTCAGCTCGTATTAATATATGAACGTCCAAAAGGTATATACTCACTGAATGTAGAACAAAGTTAGGTTAGATCCGCTCCAAAGCATTTCCAGCCTCAACGTTCCACCCTATCCATTGCTTTCGAATTAACATCCAAATGTTCCAAAAAACGTTACGTAAGGGTTAACACACACCGAATAGGCATTTTGTTAGAATTCCGCACCAAAATAGAAAGCAAGCGACCACAGCGACGCAATTAGCGGCGTGGTCACTCGTAATGGGCCACGCTACGTGGGCCATCCTGATTTTTAACGCTTTTTAGTGTTCTCTGGAGAAAAATAAGGCTTCAGTATATTTTAAAACATCATTTCTATTATATTTTTCCATTTCGCGTCTACAGTAACGGTACTTGTTAATTTTAACAATAAATAATACATAACAAAGTTTTTTTTAAGTCCAACTTTGCCAGACCTACCTTATAAATCCTATCTTAATACCTCAAAATTAGTTTTTATAGTACTGTATTCATACATATGAAGTTATGTATGTATGTGGTTGATATTAAGTATTTATGTATTACATCAGTTGTGTTAGCAACTATAATTCATAATATAAAAGCTTTAGTATGGGGCTGACCAACCGTGTTTGAAATGTCTATTTATATTTATTTATTTTAAACGTCAACTATTGGAAAGCCCTGCTGTTGGTTTCTATTACAACACAGTGTATTAAACACTTATAAACATTTATTATTAAACACAGTTTCTAACTTAAGCATAAGAGAGATAGACACAAATTAAAACGTGTACCTAAGTTATATGTTTGCGTAAATGAAAGAAAAGATTGGTTAATGCTCTGTAAATATTAAAGCAATTTGAAATCTCGATGTTGGCCAAAATTTATATAAATACATGTTGTAGTTTTTTTATTTTTATTACTGTACTTCATTTAATGTAATACTTCATTTAATGTAAGAATGCTCGTTGACAAAAGTTTTCCGAACTACAATATAATTATGTACATAAACAATAGAATCGCATATGACTGCCATTCCTAATTCCGCTAAAATTTAATTTGTGTTAAATTATAATTGTTTATTTCATTCTTCACAACTTGCTACTAAGTAATTAGTACTACATTTACTTCTAATTTTACGTCTAAACGTAATATCTATGTCATATATTAAATTTTGAGTAAAAGATTAATTCTACAGAACCCTGTCACTCGACTTATGTTCACACACATCCTGTTTTAATGTTCGCGTTTATCTTTTTATGATGGCACGCCAGTTGCAGTCGGCACTTGTTCGGCACAACGCCGAGCCGCCAAAATTACGTTTGAATGGGACTGTTTCACCACGTGGGTACGAGTACATTACGCTTAGGAAAGAAAATATCTAAATAATATGTATTTTGAAAAAATTATAGTCATACTAGTCAGCTAGTATGACTATAATTTTGACCCGGCAAACGTTGTTTTCTCACTTAGGGGTATGAAAAATAGACAGTCGATTCTCAGATCTAATGAATACGCATATAAAATTTGGTAAAAATCGCTCAGGTTGTTTCGGAGGAGTACCGTAACTAACATTGTGACACGGAACTTTTGCATATAAGATTTTGCGTGGCGCTAGGACATTTTCTACTTACTACTCGCCTGGCTAGCAACCACCCTCAATTCAGCACACGCTGAGCTGGGGCCAGTTTTGTGGCTTGTCAATGTTTTCTTTTATGTTTCTTGTGTATTCTTTTTTCTTTGTTAATCGTATCCCAAAATAAATGATTATTTCTTTCTTTCAAATTGTAAAATCTGTCGCTAGACTAAACATGCTTGGATTCGGATTCGAGACTAAGCATGCTAGAGTTCGAATTACCTGTATACTATTGGACATTGGATTTTGCTGTTGAAGATCTCTTATTTGATACTAGAAAGTGAGTAACATTAATGTTGTTAGTTGTACATAATTTTGTAAATACTTCTACATAGCTGCTCTGATGGAAGCATAAGACGAAGAAAAAGAAAATAGAAATTGTATCTAATATTTTATGTGAAAATTAATTGTCTTTAATATGTACACATAACGTTTACACCTATATGAAGCAGTATGTATTATTGTCAAGCAAATGAAGCGAGCAAAATTACTGTATTAACCTATCAAGTTGTCTCTCGTCTGTCTGCAAGTATGTTGGTTCTTGCTTAAAGGATATTATTTTGAACCAACCTCGACTTAACACATTTTGTTACACGTCGACAATTGTTGACTTAGGCTTTGCTTATCATAAAAAAACAAGACGATTTGCTGTAATTATATTTATTGTTAGATTTTAATGCTATTTGGAGGAGCGATACAATACTTTAAGCCTTAATTAGTTTGTAAATATGCATAATAATGGTCAAGTAATTGTTGAGATATGAGGTCTTAATGTTTTTAAAAAAATACGCTAAGGCAACTGTTCGAAAGACAAATAGTATAAGCATTTTTTACATTAGTATTTAAATGATATACTTGTCCAAAAATTATAACAAACTGACATTTTCAACAATAACTTGGCCCAAAATTTTGCGATAAAGAACATCCACAAAGAACGACCCTTCTATATTTTTTACTGAAAAAACAGTCCAAACGAAAAATTTCGGTCCAAAGACGCAAATGAGCGTAGCAATTCATCAATCTTAATTCCTGGGGACAGTCGAGTCAAAAGAATATTTTTCTGGGACCTTGCAAAAAGAGTCTTATTTTTCTTTCTCTTACAATAATGACGTAGAGAATACTTAGCTCATTTATTCACGAAAGTATATCTTAGGATTTCTGTTTCTACTGTTATTTGATTTATTTTGCACAATTATTGGGTTTTATTTTTTATTTATTTACCTCGCCTCTTACCTTCAAAATTACATAGATTAACGTAAATTATTGACGTCTAAAGTGTTTTAAGAGCTAAATGTATTGTTAAAAATATGTACTTCGTGTGTGTAGGTTTACCACGCATATAATGTAACTTTTAGTATATAGTAGTAGTAATTGAACTCAGCAATCATTGTAAAAACAAACCGAACTAATCTTAGAAAGAACAAACGAGCAACTTTTCTATAAACCGGCTTCATGTAACGAGAAGAACCACTCCATCCTTGAGACACAACCATCAATCTTGATCAGCCGTCTTCAGGCATCTGAGCGCTTCGTATGTCTAATAATGTCTTTCTTTGGGAGTCACGCAAAAGCCTATGTTTGACGAGACAGGCGGAAAAAAATGTGTCGTCGAAAAGTTGGTATTTGGTTTGGCGCTTTTTTGTCAGTCTCGTGAACGAGTAATGAATACATGTTAATGATAAATTGTAGTCTTTTTGCGAAAAGCAATTTAGGTCTATAGAACATGTGGCTTCAGAAATACAGTTTCGTTTTGTATTATTACCTACTTAGGAGCAAACTTAACAATTAATTTACACAATCTATCTATCTAAGTCTATAAATCAGCCCACTGCAGGGCAAAGGCCGTCCACTTTTGTCTGTCCAGGGCAACAGTCTTCCAGTTTGGGTTGTGTGTGTCGAGGTCGTACCGCCATCTCATCTAGGGGCGGCCAGGACGCTGTCTATTTGGTCAAATTTACACAATGGTCATTAAATACTAAGACAAGTCTTAGTACCTATTATCTGTGGTATTATACGCGTAATCACTTCAAAGCAGACATTCTCTTGATTCTTTACTAACTACTTGATAAACTACTCTTGCAAGTAACCTTCGATATTTAGTACCAACACATGCATATTCAATAATAAGTACACCTGTGTAACTTCAGGCTTCTGAACTTACCATCCACTGTTGACGAGTAATTATGCTGTATTTAGACAAAAAACCTACAGCCACTTAGATAATATACCAACTGTTTGATATAAGAAAAAGTATAAATTTAAAAAAAAAACTTGTGAACGGGTACTAAGTGAGGTATACTGGCTCTAAATACACGAAAATATAATAATTTTTAAGGCAAAGTTTAAGTTAAGTTGGAAGAACATTTTCTAATGCTCGTTTGGCTTAGTACACATTTAACTATTCTTGATTCTGCTCCGCCCAGCAATCCTTCAAAAATCAATACTCTACTTATCACAGACTTAAAAGGTTATTGTATTTTCTAGAGCTCTGCAAAATCTCACTAGTTTTCTTAGAAACTCTCAATAAATTTCTATGCTAAATAAAGTGCACTCTGCTGCAATTCTGCGAGCACAATATGCATTTATCTTTGATGCCAACAACCAACGCTTTCTTAAATTAACATAAGTTAACTCAACAACGGAATAGATTTACAAACTACCTGCTGAGTGAAAAATAAGTTTGTTAATTAGTTTTGCTTCCAATTATTTGTGAAGAGAAACTAGGACTGTAAACATTAATATACATTACGTATATGTCATACGACGATTTTCAACATACTTGTGAAGAAAATAATGCATAGTATTTCGTTACATCACTAATCTTTGACCATTGAGCAAGAAGTACAGAAGCTATCATTAAGATGGCGCTAAAAACAAAGCATACCTACGTATGAATGTCAAACTCTGAAATTATTATCAGCTATTCTTAGCCTCATAGTGAATTTTATTTAGTATACAATAACTTATCTGGAAGAAAATAAACATGTTGAAACATTAATATATTGTATGTATATTTTCGGGACACAAAATAGTTTTGTCCGAGTATCAACAAACAATACAATTTATATAATGATTATTTGTATGTACATACAACACATATAAAAGTCTTAAGACTCCTGCTTATGTTTTTTGACTTTATCACCTTTTATTTTTATTTCCGATTGTATTCATAATAGTCACACCTAGATATTAGTTTATCTTTTTTTTTCTTTTCTACTTCTTTCTGCTGAGTATTTTGTGCCTTATATTTTGTGTCTCGTATTGCCGCGGGTTGATTAAAAGTTAACTATGTTATCCAAATTGATTTAGCCCATAGAAAAAAAAAACAAACATTAATTACGCTTTTCTTTTGATAATATTATCCATGATACCCCAATACTATCCATAACATGGATATTCCTAGAGCACAGCTTAAAACTAAAGAAATAACTCAAATCAGGCAATTTATATAATGTATTTCCCCAAGATAACCTCATCATAAAAATACCAAAAAAAAAAACGCATTCGGCATTATGGTTTGTCACTGTGGACTTATATTTAGATCATAAAGAAACTTTCTTTATTATCATAACTCATTTAACAAATTGTCTATAGGAATGGAATTTATTTTATTAGTTGGTTTTCCGACATTATTTGCTTTCATGTCCATGCTCGTGCCTCCATAAGTACCAGGCAGTCATAAAGTGGTAGATATCTACAGATCCCACTCCGTGGCTATCTGGAGGCACTGATATTCGGATCCGGCGCTCCATTGGGCTCGGTGCCAGACGTTGCCCATTACACGATGGGAGACTCACACGCCACTGCCTATGAAACATCTGAAATTATACACGAATTAATGGGAATGCATATAGTTCACGATTTTATCACAAAAATGATGATTTTTTAACAAAATTGAAGCAGCAGTTAAATGTGAACAGTGTTAATGTTAAATTGTAACAAATTATATGATGCAACAGTTAAGGCCAAGATACAAGTTTTGTTGAACAGAATGGTTCATCTAATTATTATAACAACATATTATAACAACATATTATATTTATAACATATGCATCTGTATAATAATTTTAGTTTGTCCATCGTAGTGTAGGTAACGTAGAGGCCTTAACTTGCCTAGCTCAGGTAACGAAGCTACCAGGGCGTCATAAAGCGGAAGACACTTCAGATTTTCCAGGCGCGAGTACCTCAGCTGTGATATTCGGTGCTCCATTGGGCCCGGTGCCAGACGTTGGCCATTACAGGCCAAGGAGGGCACTCACGCCGCAACCCTACCGCGAAATTGTGTCAATTTTGTTCGACTCTATAAAATCTTTGCTTAACATTTTATCTGTAACTATACTGTAAGTTTTTTCGGTGTTGCCACCATTTATAACGAGATTTTCTTTGGCTCTTGTAGCTTGTTGTTCATATGAACTAACTTGCCAAGTTCTGGCGTTGGAAGTTTTCAAACTGGCCAAGAGTATCTGATATGGTTTTACTACCATACAAAGACCACAGGGACTTAAAATTTAACGTGGCTCCCGATACATAAAATTAAGAGAGAGAGAGAGAGAGAGAGATAGAGAGAGAGAGAGAGAGAGAGAGAGAGAGAGATGGAGAGAGAGAGAGAGAGAGCTAACCACGAAAAGTAGACAAAGCTCTTCTAAAATAAATAACATGAATGATTTGTCAGTATATTTACACAAAAAAAAACAAATAACACAATGCTATTTATCAAACTCTCGAGCTAAACTGTTGGATTAGCAGATCCGAATATCCGAATGTATAAATTAACCATTAATAATTTCAGTCCGATTAGTAAACAACCATATTGGTATAACAGTTTAGCGCATTGTGTTGTGGTAATAGCTATTCACAATAACGTATTTAAACTTAAACAACCATAATGCAGTTTGTTAATTTGTTCGTAGTGTTGTAAATTAAAAAATATAGTAATTTTGTATACTTACATTTTGTAGCTACTCCAAATTACTAAAAATATTAAGGATTTTCGTCTATATGTATACAAAACAGTTTCAGAAGGTTGTTCGTTAGTCACTAGTAACACTGTTATCTTGTAAATTATTTATTAGGTTCTGAAAAACTTGTTGCATTTTTCTTTTTACTTATAATTTAAATATTGTGCTCTTTGTAAAAGCAGAAAATCGTTTCACTTATGCCATCCCTATAACACGCATATTTTCAAAGACAGATCTTATCTCTCGGGATGGGAAAATAGTCAAAGAAAATACTAGAGTATCAGCTCAAAGGCTTTTGAATGAGGGAAACCATAGCATTGAAATAAAAAAGTATATGCTACATGACAAAAAAAACGTAAATGTCAGCGTTTTAGTTCAGAACAATAATAGTTTATTTTTGCTTATGCCTTATGGCATAAGTTGGTTTATACCAATAACAACAAAGTAACGATGCCTTTAAAAATATCGTGCTAGGTCATTTGAGAGTACACATTGTACAATGATGTGACGCCATTAAGCATCCTCGAACTTTGGTTCATTACGCCATAGTAACCCTTTTCCGTTTTACCTAAATACAAAAAAAATACTTAGTTTCTATCCTGTCATCTTGCTTTATTGCCCATACCCATAATTTGTTTTATGCCTGGAACTTTCCATAATCTGATAATTGTTGGTATTTTATCCTATGATTATCGTATGAGCAGTTTACACATTTAGGTGGCGATTCTATGACAAAACGCTGGTTATATCTGCGCAGCAAACATTTTTGTAAGGCAACAACAACAGTGTCTTAGTTTTGTAGAGCTCTTGAATAAATCGGTTTAATCTTCGCTGGAAAGAAGATGGAAACGGAGCTACCCGGAAAGTGGGACGAAAATATTGCAATACCGGCCGAGGTAACAATGAAAGGATAATTTGTTCCTGCTGTAGTTGTTTCTAAGGCTCTTTTTAAATATCAAGAAAATCTTATATTAAACACGTTAAGTTAATGTGCTGCAAAATCTTCTTATATATAAAATTTCCATGTCACACTGTTAGTTACCATACTCCTCCGAAACGGTTTGACCGATTTTACCAAATTTTATATGCGTATTCAGTAGGAATGAAATAAGAATCGGCTACTATCTATTTTTTAAGGCAAAACAACGTTTGCCGGGTCAGCTAGTAACACTATACAAATTAATTCGTGTTTCGGATGACAAGTTAAATAGGGCCCGGTTGTTAGTCTTAGTACAAACAGTCGTTAAGCCAAGCCTTTGGACAGCTTGAAAACTCTCGATAACTCTGAGTCCATTCGACTCGAAAGTCGAATGGACTAAGAGACCATGCTCTGGAGCATGGTCTCTTAGTCCATACGACGAAGATAAATTAATTATCTGACTAGCTGAAATTCAGCAAGCATAAAAATGTATTTACCCTGTAATGGCATGAATTATGTAAATCGAAAGTAATACAAATTTCAGCAAACTTAATTATAAAGTACCGAACATTGGTAGAACACTAGTAACACTATGAAACGTACATGTTTAATTGTAGATACTAGTATATAGACCTTATGAACCATTAATCCCACAAACATAGAGTAGGTAAACTACTCGAGCCATCCATATTCAAATAAGTATCCACAGCCGCACCTTACAGACGGTGTATTGATAAACCGTCAGGGCATTATAAAAGCCAATTTATACGGAATATTTGAAAGCAAATGGCGTCATGACGAGGGTTGACGCGGGATCGCCGAGTGGCAATTATGAACGATGCTGTTACGTCACACCTGCTGGATTCTATCTGTGGCCCACGGGCTTACGATAGTTGAATTTATTTCCGACCTATTCTGAAGTGCCAGCCCTACTTTACAAAAAGTCAGCTATTGTTATGGGCGTTTTCGTAAGAGGAAAGGCGGCTAGCTATAAAACCCGCCCGTTTTCTTGTTATTCTTCGTTTTTGTGATCAAATGGATGAAAGTTGTAAACGCTGGAGTAAGCAATGTCATGGTATATTATTTACTAGCAATTCCAAGTATTTTTGTCAAAATAACAGGACCTGTATATTTATCAGCCTAGAAAAAAAAACTTGGTAAAACCCTACTTCCTAGTAATGTTATAAATGTGAAACTTTTTTTGTAAGTGTATTTGTTTGTTACGTCTTCACGCTTAAACGGCTGAACTGATATCGATGGAATTTGGTATGGATATAGGTAAGATCCTGGATTAACACGTATGCTACTTTTTATCCCGGATTAGCGCGGGTAACACCGCGGGCGCAGCTAATATTATATTAATTATTCTATATTTATATTCTCTAGCTTCGTACTTATTAACAATATTTTATTATGAATCAGATAAGTCAAATTATCCGTAACGACTTTTTATTGTTCCAAGTTCCTGGTCTCTGATCGGTCCCGGACCTGCATAACTTTATCAACTTCCAAATTATCGTTAGAGGATTTTTATTCATACCACTTTGTAATAAAGATCATATTTGTTTGTCCCTGCTCTCTGTCATAATTTCGTTACCTACTGAGCTATCGCACTCATCCTGTTTTCGTCGAAAGTTGAATGAGTCCTCTGAAAACAATTGGAACAAAAACCGTGTGTGGTACACGTACTTGAGTGTGGAGTGAATACTGCGATGGCAATTATAATTTTAATGATTTGTTCCTTTTAATTATTCGCAAGTGTGTCACATGCACGAGATTTTCCATTCTTTATTAAAACATACAATCAGAGAACGAGTTCTGTTGTTTGTGATTGGATTCTGTGAAGTCAATCACATGCCATGTAGTGGATGTGTTTGAGCTGATTTATAAATACTTTTAATACCTTTAGCCGTAGCGCCGGTAGCTGGCTAGCTAAGGTGATCTGACGCGATCATCAAAGCTAAGCAACGGTCGACGCGGATGTTGTTTGGATGGGTGACTAAGCTGTTGTTTTGAAAGTGGCATTTCATGTGGGCGCTACCGTGGGTTGGATGAGCCGTTAAATTGTAGGTCCCGGTTAATAGTTTTAGTAGAACCAATCGTTAAGCCAAGTTAGAGGCCTTCGGGCGGCTTGAAAACTCACGACACGACCAGAGCTTGGCCACGAAGAAGAAGGAGATGAAGAAAACCTTTAAACCAGCTCGTATAAAGTATTGGTTCTCAATTTTTGTTAAGATTTGGGACCCAGAGGGCGCACACAGGACTCCATTGTACAGGCATTTTGTACTTTATATTTTTGGTATATGTACCATTTGCTAGATCAAGTATATCTAGCTATAGTATATCAAAGATAGCAATGAAAAAATATCCTAGGTAAGTTTTATTTTTAACTTTGAATTGTATGTTGTTGTTACCGACATTACTAGTCTAGTCAACAAGTGCCTTTTTGGTCAACTTTTTTCAGCAGTCTCCGAAAATTATGATTGAAGTGTCATTCGATTTGGAATGGCATCTAGATAGTTTTCGAAAAACCATGAAATTCCGCAAAAAAAAAGTTTTTGACCACTGATGATTGTTTATTGATCTGTCGTGTAGGCACGTGAATTTTTTCAAATTTTAATTTTCATATTTCATAAGTTTAAATAATATTTATTCCTTCCTTCGGCCTTGAATGAATAAATATTATTTAAACTTATTGTTATTCTATATGTTTTATTTTCATTTTTTTTTTGCGGAACTTCATTGTTTTTCGAAAACTATCTAGATGCCATTTCGAATCGAATGACACCTCAATCATAATTTTCGGAGACTGCTGAAAAAGTTGACCAAAAAGGCACTTGTTGACTAGACTATCTATACTGCCTGTATTTTTTAAAATTTGTACTTTATAAATGTAACATTTTCTATGAAAGATACGTAGTCTTTAACTCTAGTTCTATATATTTTAAAATGTTTAAAAGTCACAGAAGTGTAATACGAAGAAATTACACACTAGAAAAGACATCACACGCTTCAAGAGAAGAACGTGACTAATAATAAGCATCAGTTAAACACAAATGTTATTACCACAGACATCTGAAAAAATATTTTGTGCTCTATTTAGAATCTCCACGATACAGAGGCAAGGATATTGATTAAAGATGCAAATTTCAGTTAGCTATATAAAACCGACTGAATTCATAACGTGCTCCATAATTGATTTTTGTGACTGCATTTTTTTTCCTCGTCGTATATCGTTGGCCCATCCTTCAAAACATGCGGGGTTCGATTTTTGCGGTGAGATACAGAATACAGACTCCCAACTATTCAGTAAAAACCGATGTAACCAATTGTGAGTCAAAGTTACAATGTATGTTTTGCACTCAGAAAAGCTATTAATTACAAATATTTAAAGTAAAAGTACATTGACAGATCTTTATTCCTGAGATGTAAAAGTCAATATTGGGGTAACATGGCGTTATGGTTATTGTATTTCAATTGTGCCTTTTGGCACAACCATAAACGATGTTATTTTCTGACGTACCATGCCCTTTTTGTTATCCGTGGTTTCAGTTCACAGAGGAATTACACTAAATATTATGTAAATATAAAAAAAATAAAGAAAATATGTAAGAAAAAATATTTTTTGCGCACAAATACAAAATGCAAGTAACTTAGTAAGTGGCGCCTGTAGCTCGGCTAGCTAAGGTGATCTGACACGATCATTGAAGCAAGCTGCGATGACTGTGACGGTGAATGCACAAGACTGTTGTTTTAAAAGTTTTCATCTGGGCGCTACCTTGGGTCGGATGACAGTCGTTAAACCAAGTCAGAAGCCTTCGGGCGGCTAGAAAACTCTCGACACCAGAGCTTGGCCACTTAGCTCATACGAAAAAGAAAAAGTTAAGTAAGTAAGTGATGGGTATGTGCACAAAAGGAGCAGTTTTAGCAAGAGTTTTCTCTTCCATCTGTTATAATGATTTTGCTGATAGCTGCTTCAGCCAGTTTCAGTCAAGTATTCCTGTTAACTCTGCGAGAACATAACATGCGGAGAGCAATATTCACGTTCAACTCTCAAGGTGCGACATTTCACTCTCAGTAATAACCAGCTTCTGAATAAAAATGTAAAGAGCTATTACGAACTTGGCACGTTTGCGTATTTTCATCGAAACACGTGACGCGAATCCAAGTGTGTGCAATAAAAACGAATCAAAATTGCGAGAGACATTCTGTTGAGAGAAATTAAATTTTTGAAACAGTTCTGTCTGGACAAGACTTGTTAGAAAATTGATGTTCTGTCTTATTCATGTTTTGGATTATTCGAAGAGATAGAAGAAGAATAAAATGTATTCGTAGATTACTTAGTGGTTCATAACAAATTTTACGGCGACTTCGTTGGCGTAATGGCTAACATGCCTGACTTCGCTTCAAGGCACGGTCAAGCGTAAAGCCTATTTATCATTAAAAAAACCCATGTGATTAACTAAACTTGTTGGCTGTCTGGGTGTTAAATATGTATCGATATAAAGTATTTATAAAATATGTAGTATATCAGTAGTATTAGCAACCATCTTACAAATTAGAAATGTTTTAGTATGGGGTAAGCAGCCTTGTTTGTGAAATGTGTCCTTATATTTATTTAGTTACTAATATAAATTTTATAAATTTTTAAGCAAAATATTGGATATACATTATAATCATTTCGAGATATACATATAACTCGATTTTCTAGAGAAAGCATCTAAAAGTTTTTTTCCCTTTGCTCAGACTCTTTTGATAATGAAAATGAGTGGATGTGAACTTTAATTTTTTTTAATGATTCCAGTTATACGTACTGTTAAGAAAATAAGAATCTGAATTAGTTTTTTTTAAAGCATAGTAATACTCGTACTAAACGATAAATTATTAGCTGTAGTTATTTTAATAAGTACATAGTATATGTAGCGCCTATAGCTCGGCTAATTAAGTAGATCTGACGTGATTATCGAGGTTAAGTTATATTTCATCTCGCCGCTACAGTATCGGCCGACCCACAGTAACTGTGTGACTCTTTAAACTGTGTTTAAAACATATTTTCGTATCTATCACGTGTTAATTAATCAGAGAATTTATTTATCTATCTACTCAAAATAAATACGTGCTGTGAAACGGTAATAATTGGCCAAGTACGAGTCACGCTTGCGCATGAAGAGTTCCGTACCATTGTTGTATGGGAGTCCCCTTAAATATAAATATTTATTTTTAATTTCGTTATTTATTTTGAAATATTACACATTTATTAATTATGTGAAAATGATAAGATTTTAATTATTGAAATATACTAAAAACATACGGAAATTCAGTGTATCCCCCTAATATTTAATATTTGTTGTTATAGTGGCACGGGAAAAACATTTCTTGTGAAAGTTTCAGCTTCCTAGTTATCGTGGTTCCTGAGATGCCCAGCGTAGTGACAGACAAATTTAATACCCAGACAGACAGACAGCGTAGGCTTAGTAATAGGGTCCCGTTTTTACCTTTTAGGTACGGAACCCTAAAAAGACAAGAGGTCGATTATGCCATGTTATGTAATATTGAGATAAAAGTTCATATAAACTAACCAAAAAAATCTTTATCTTGCCGACTAAAATTAGAATGAAATCATCGAATCACGACCGTCTTTTAGGTACATATTTCTGTTTTCAATGGTTGTGAAATGAAACGTAAAAAAGTAAAGTTGATATTGTATTTTTACTTGTACGATAACCATATTCTAGTAAATACATTTTCTCAGATTACCTATCAGCATAAACAGTCCTCTATGCCTTCCCAATGCTCCCCAGCATTTGGAAGGCATATTCCTCCATAAATTAGCATATTCCTCAGGGCCTTCTTTCACAAGTAACTCTTCTTCAGACAATATGGTCCTCAACACGTAGCTTACCTCACGACGTTTTCAGTGCACATCCACACATAACTTGAAATACATCTCATTGGCATGGTCGGGATCGAAACCGGGCCGTCAGATTGAAAAGCTAATGTTTTCCTACCGAACCACACGCCCATCTTATTAATTTGAATTTAAGAAAAATTTAATGTAATAATAGGCCACGGGTTTGCACATATTTTACTAAATGTGATTATAAAGATCGATTAAAACAAAACAACAGGTAGACGCTTAACATTTGTTGTGTAAAAACTAAATAAATTAATTTTAATTTCAAAGTTTATTTTAAAACATTATATTTAAAAAAATAGTTTGTGAAAATTCCAGATGACAGACAAACAGCCAGCGGAGGCTTAGACTGAGGGTCCCGTTTTTACGTTTCAGGGACTCTAAAAATGCATCCAAAAGTTGAATTATCGGACTTTCATCGGTCATGCAAAAGTTAAGTTTTCTACATAGCCAGTCAGTCTTTGCTTGAGAGATTGACTCTATGTCCTCGCGAAAGAGGTCGGATCAAAGTTGCTCGCTCGCTTGTCACCCTGCAAAGCCTTCAGTATCCAATCCCATTCCAATCTCGCCTTTTGCAACGCCTAAAACTACAACCTGCAGCTGATATTGACAAAGTTTTGAACAGCGCTGTTGTTTGAGCCGTGTCAAAGAACCAAATTACCGTTTGTTACATGCAGTAGCGAAACTTTGTCGATAGTCCTTTTTTTAGCCCTTACAGGCATTTGACCAGCAGGGCACGAAAACACAGGAATTAACGACAGTCTTACCTAAAGTGGAGCATGCCTTGTCTGGAATAACGACAGGAGACTGCCGGGATACACTGTTAGGTGCTAGGTGCAACCTATGACAAACCATGTCCAATGGGGAGTATGAATCTCTAATATACAAGCTTCCATGCTTAGTTTAGAGATGCAGGCTCATTACTTGTAGTTTTTCATACAAAATGTAAAAATATAGATATAAGAAATATTTTTTGCTACAAATTGTAAAAATAGAAACTACAAATAAATTATTTGAATTTGAATTTGAACCTCTGAATCGAAATCATTTTACTTACCTACAACGTTGAAATAATTTTTATCTTACTTGACTGAAGTACTGAAGCTGCTAATTTTAATTTAGCAGGTACTAACAAAATGGTCTTTAAAGCAGAATAGCGTATACTCGTGTTATAGAAAAATCCTTCGAAGTCTCTTACATAAAATATTTAACACTGAATTAGAGATATTAATAAAACTGGGAAAAAATATCAATTCATATTTTTTTCCATTTCTATTATTATCTTTAGTGAAGTGTTAAAAATCAACAGTCTTTATTTGTCTGAAAAATAGCCCAAAAATTTAAAATTTATAATTTGGGTTCTTCTGAAAACTATAAAAAATAAATTTCTTTTTTTAGCAGTAGACATAATATTGAATAGTTGGAGCTTATAATTTCAATATTGTTAACTGTTGATTTTATATGAGCTTACTTCATGAAATACCTACTAATCCAAACATTGAAATGTCATCTACGTATGGAATCGCAGACCAAAGCACTGTGTGGTACTGCAATGAGTTTCTGAACGGATATTGTAGAGGAGATTGCCGATCTTGTAACTTAGGTTTAGGTATAACGTTTTCTTGCGTTATTCTACCCTACCTCGTTTCGAGAACTTGTTTTGTTTTTAGGGTTCCGCATCTACAAGGTAAAAACGGGACCCTATTACAAAATGTCCGCTATCTGTATGTCGTTCTGTTTGTCACCAGGCTGTATCTCAGAAACCATGATAGCTAGAAAGTTGAAATTGTGTATTTCTATAACAACAAAAACTAAAAAAAAATACAAAAATATTTAAAGGAGTCCCCATACTATAAACGCGATGATCTCCTATTTTTTGCGAATATGTCAATAACGGTAACAGGTAGACACTTAAAATTTCCACAGAATATTTAAATGTATGGTGTTATATTAATAGAAATAAAATAAATACTAAAGGGGGCCATACTATAAATATAATTTTAAAGCTACTACAAATAACGTGATTTTTCTTTTTGTTTTAAGATAATGGGTACGGAACCCTTCATGTGCAAGCCCGAAGTATTTACAATAATAACAACTTAGAAGTAAGCAATTTGGATTAGCTTCAGATAAAAAACAAAAGCTAGTCCAAAAACTACCAGAGGGCAGTCTGCCCAAAATGGTGGCAGCATTACCATGATACTTTGTCTTATATCTACATATATTATATTGATTGAATTATATTTCGGAATTCAACATTTCGCCTATGTCAGTAAAAGTGAAATAAATAAATTAAAACACGGTTATAGTTATCGTATTCATTTATTAATATAATATTACCTGCTGTTTACCAAGTAATTGTAATAATATTTAATATTTCGTATTCATAAATTAAATTATTATTTTAAATTAACTTTGCACTAATGCCTTACATAATTTTTTTTCAAACAAGATGCTATATGAATTTGTAAAAATTAAAAATAGAACATTTACTACAATTCAATTCTCAACACAATTCTTTTGTATTTTGTATAAAATTCACAACAATACAAGCGTTTTCTTAAGCTTTTTATTGTCTTCAACATTATAAGTTTATTTTTGTTCCCATATTATGAATAGGTCTGTGTTTTAGTTGAATAGATATTATGAAAAAAAACTTATTACTAATTGATATAAGAGAAAGGTTAATAAAGTACATACACCAGAATAAAAGTAAACAAGAGGTAAAAAACTACAGTAGCAAAACGTAAGCGATGCGTGTGCAAGAATGATTAAATACTTTTTATATATGATTACAAATAACCAACACATAAACGTCAGGTGATGGCTTTAACAGCACATTGGGCATAGACATGTTTAATAGCTACAAAAAGTGAGATAAATCGCCACAAAATGTTGCTGTAAGCATTTTATTGTCTCGCGATTCTCTAGAAGTTATAAACAAGGGTACAATAATTATCCATCTAATTGTACTGAAGCTATTCTTAAAAAGAATATGCGTTAGTTACTTTTAATAAAGCCTTTTACATACAACGAATAACAAAATTAAGCATTGAAATAAAATACGACCAGCGAATCATTATTCCATTGCCTATACGCTAATTATGCTACATTTTTTGTAACAGAACAATAATACTTCAATTTAAAATTTGAACCTTATTCCAATACTAATAAATACTGAATTCCACTGTGCCAAAAGTTCTTATTCTGCTGATTCCTCCGTCAGGCGCCATGGTTACGCGGATATGGGTCATCACATCCGAACTGCAGTCGAACCAGTGTTCGGAGTCAGCTGATAACTGAAAACAATAATAAACAAATGAAAAATTAACTTACAAATTAAATATAGTTGTAGAACAATTGATGAAGTATATTTGAATTGGAATTAAGTAGTAATAATATATAATATAAAATAATAATGCTTAGACAAATAAAAAAGGGAAAAGATTTGATAGAGATTGAGTTTGCGTTGAATAGATGTAGAGACTACTGAAACAATTTGAATATTTTTTAACCATTCAGATATTACACTAACCAAGTGACATAGACTGTATTGTACTTTCTAAGGAATGAGGAATTCTTACTAATACGACTAATATTATACATACGTGCGATAAGTCTATGCATACGTTATAAAATATTACGTGAATAAAATAAATAAATTGTAGGTTCCAGCAGATAGTAATAAAAAATATAATATAAATTATATTATTATTATTAAAAGCTTCTATGATCCAAATATCTATGAGGCAAAGGCCTCCCTTCCCTTTTTCTATATTATTAATTATGGAAAAAAATAAAAGGCCTCGACTGGAGCGATACAAAAAATACGAATAGATTATAGAAACAAGTTTTAGGATCCAACTTTGCCAAAATTTGTAATTTTTTTTACCTTTCTAGACCTGAGAATGTTTTGCCAGCAAATTTGTTTATCCTCTTCAGTCCAGTCACCTCGCCCTAAGTTGATTCCTTCCACCTTCACAGAATCGGGAAAGTTTCCTTTAAAATGCGCTGTATCTACGCAAATCTTGTTCAACCTTCCCGGAAATCCTAGTTTGAATACTGCCCATTCTTGGCCTAAAAAAATATTATACTTTAATAACGAATAGTTTATATTATCAAATACATGTATATTTGACTTTTGAATGTTTTGGTAAACGTATGTAATTACGGAAAAATACTTCGAATTTCTTGGTAAACTAGAGGATTAGATTTATTAGGATTAGAGACCTAACTCCCACAAACACAGGGTATCCTACTGTAGGAACTAGGGTACCCATGTTCTAAAACCGCATTCCATATGAGATATCGTCTTATATTATAATTTCTAGTATATGTTATCTAGATAAAGTTATGTAAATTAGCAATAAGCACAATCGAATGCATTAATAAATATATTTATTTATTGCGGTTACGAGATAGGGGGCGAGATCCGCGGGCTGGGGAATACTTGCGGCAAAAAAATCTCTCGCGATTCAGTGAGGAAATGCTGCCAGCCTAATGGGTACGTTTGGGCGAGGGGCTTTGACGTAGTCTTTATAGGACACAAGACTTAATTTTATTTAATTTCATTATTTTCAGATTTATTTATATTTAATTATTTTCTATTACTTTCCGACACTCAAGTTGAAAACCTTAAGTTGAGCACCTAATGGTGTGTTCCTGCATCCTTCTCCAGAATCAGATATTTCAAACTAGGCATGCTCCACCTTCAGCCAGAGTGTCAATGACTCATGTTACGTGCTTTAATGATCAATGTTAAGCGTAAATAATAATAATAGTTAAAAAAACTAAAAAACACGCTTATCTGGCCGTTTTAAGTGGGTCAAAATCGCGCCCAAAGAAGTCGGTTACACACAAACATACAAACAAAAATACAAAAAAATGTAATAATTTTATCAAATTAGTGTATTGTCATCGGTCTTCCATAAATCTACAAAGTTTGAACGAAATCTGGCCGTTTAAATTGGGTCAAAATCGCGCCCAAAGAAGTCGGTTACAAACATACAAACAAACATACAGGTGAAGCTAATATAAAGCGTGTAAAAATATGTTTTACTTGATCAAATTTACCTGGCACGTTTAAGGTACCATCATCGTTTTCTTCAATTACATCCGGTCTATCGTTCCTCCTCGCTGTTTCCCATCCATCAGCCATGGTTTGACTCTTGTATGGCTTAATCATGTTTTTTGGATGCCCATAGTGTGCGTTTGAATAACCTTTAAAATATAAAATATTTGTTAATCTGACTAATTATGGGAGCTGTATGTATTATATTAAAGAAACTTTTCTCGTTGTGCTTGTTTTAGATCTAAAAGAGGTCTGGTACCACAATTATATTGACAATTTAAGTTGGCTTAGAAGCAAGCTTTAAATTTCAATAAATACTTTTAATTATTTTGTATCTAATAACAAATGAAAATAACCGGACAAGAGCTAGTCGGATTCGCACACGCACACAAAGAAAAAAAGTAACCAGTTAATTATTTGATGAAAATTTTAATTGTTCATGATGAGTTATAATGATTCATGAGTTACAGCTTGGTTTAAGACGAATAGGGGTACGAACAGCAATGTCTTGTATTATGGTCCCGTTGGTTTTTTGGGTACCGAACTCGTCAAAATATCATACACAATCAATGATAACACTTTGCTTTGAAACATTGCTCGAATTTTAAATAAATGTTTATATTTTAAAGATTTTATTCATAGGTAGGTTTCTTACCCACACACGTAGCCCCATTCAGAAGCGATACCAAGTCAATGACTTCATTCTGCTGGGGTGGTTCCGGTCTAGCTTCTCCGTACACCCTGAGTCTAGCTATTCCTCCATCAGGGTAGATATTCACACGGATGTGAGTCCAAGCTTCATCGCTTAGTACCTAAAATGCAAGAACAAAGTTTTATATAGTGGTAAATTACACAAATATAATACAAATATGCAGGCGACGATCGTAAGAAAAAATATTAGGTGACAATGTTTTTTTTTTACTCATTTTCTTCCTTTTGAGTTCTTTGTTTTTTCCTGGCTCGAATAAAAGAATAAAATCCGTCTTTTTAGATTTGCTTGAATATACGAGCAATCCAATAATTTTATAGCGGTTCATAACATTTATTTTAAGTATTTAGATTTATTTTAAAGTGTCTATGCATCGTTTCGCAAAATAAATATTGTAGGGGAATTTCTGATTGCCGATAAAACAAATTAAATAACCATATTTTGCTTTTGAGAAGCTCGCATCCAACGACATAAAATTCGCTACGATATTGGTACCAATCACTATGAAAATAAACGGATTTTTTCGTAAGTCGCAATTTCCAAACATTGGAAAATTCTGAAATATTTCGTCCAAAAGCAAATTGCTTTTATGTAAACCTATGTGACACAGATTTTCAAGAACATTCTGAATCTAATCATAAATCTTTATTAAATATTTTTGCTACGCTACCAAATTAATACAATAAATTGTTACTTTATCAAAAACATGGTAAAATTTGGTAAATGTTATTAGTTGAAGCGTTACAAACAAAAACAATTCTTAGAAATAATAAATATGAAACTCCCTACAAACTGATAAACAAATCAAGCAGAAAAAGACCCAGAATGTCTAGCAACGTTGCTACTTCTAATGAAATTATTTATTAATTTCCAGCATTCCATACACTACGTTCTTATAATGTTTGTATATTAAAGTAAGGAAGCTAATTTAAATATTCTTTCATACCTTTTGAAAATTTAGCCTGGTCTCGTCATAGCCCGGCCTGAGGGCTGTGACCGGAACAATCTCGTCCCATTGCTCTGACTTAATGCGTTTGATTTGCTGAAGTTCGTAGTCGGTGCAAGCCGTCCCAATGTGACCGTTTCGACTTGGCATTGACTGTTCCTCTGCAAAGGTCGATAAAGTATGATCTTGTTTCATAGATACGGAAAATCTATGAAACATTTCGTTCATAGTCAAAGAGTGCAGGAAAATACATCTTGTGGTTTATCACACTAACATTTAAAGGGCAAAATTATGTTCGTTTATTGTTCCATGCACTTTTCTTCGTACTTTACGCGAAATCGCTTGATTTTACACGAAGATTTTTTAAGCCATCAGCTAAGACCTAAAATTTAACGTGTTTATCAAACCACTTAGGTTTTATGCATGGATCACTCATCAAAAAAAAACGTCACCATCGAGCGCTGCTCGCTTCCATCAAATATTTTGACGACCTCGTTGGTGTAAAGGTTACCATGCCGGTCTGCTCATCAGAAGGTTCCGGGTTCGATTCCCGGCCCGGTCAACATCTTTGTGCTTAACTAAATTTGTTGGCTGTGGGTCTGGGTGTTAAATATGTATTTATATATCATATGTATGTATGTATATGTAGTATATCAGTTGTGTTAGCAACCATAATACGAGCTAGAAATGGTTCAGCATGGGGCTAACCAGCCGTGTGTGAAAGTGTCCTAATATTAAAAAAAAAAAAAAAAATAGTGTCTTAATTTTAAGGAGTTTATTTTAAATAAGCCCGCCTTTGTTCCTTTATTTTTTTCTCAGAAATAGAAAAGTAATATGGCTCTGTCTAATCATTATTTTAAACATCGTCTTTCATATCAAACTGAATTTTCCAGACCGTATACAAAACAAGTATTTAATCGGCAAACAGCTTATTAAAATTCTTTGCGACCACTCGAAAAATGTAACAATGAACTTAATTGAGGAAAAGGAAAATCAACATACCTTTAGGCGTCAAACAGGCGGCTTGAATTGAATATTTCGGCGCGTTATTTCCCGTGAAGAAAGCTGTATCGACCAACAGCCCTGGAAACAAAAGATTGTTAAAGCAGATTATTATAAAAAGGTTTAGTTACTTATTTTACCTTCAGAAACCTAAGAGAACAATTAATCTTGTAACGCTTTTAAAATTAATGAATTGAATAAAACGGTTACAAAAATATTATATGACGTGAGGTTGGCAGTTAGTTACTATTTTATAAATTTACACAACTAACACACCCTTTAAACAAAAAAAAAACTAAATCAAAGTTGGTACATCCGTTCGGGAGCTACGATTATTTTTTAAGAACTAATGTTTTCACCTTTTCATAACTATTAAATAATTTTGTATTAGTTAAGGACCAAGCTTTGGTGTCGAGAGTTTTAAGTCTTGACTGCTCAAACTAAGACTTACAACCGGAACCTATAATTTAATATGTCATCCGAACCACTGAAGCGCCGAAATATAAATGACAGTCTTGCCTTTTTTAAATGACAGTCTTTTGCATGTTCATAAATGTCGGTTGTTTAATTTTGACGTACCTCTTAGAACACACTTCGTAGCAAGCTTGATGATGCACCAATCGTGACCCTTGATCCTCTTCCTTCTAGTTTCCCATCCATCCATCCATTTCCCAAGCTCAGTGTACTTGTCAGTGATAAATATTGGTTCACTGTCTGCTAACATGCCGTCACATGGAGCAAAGAAGTCATCTGTAGCAAAGGCTACTAAACCGCCAGCCTGATAACAAATGCATAATTAAAAATACAATAAATAAACATAGCGTTAAGTTAACTTAATTACTTATTGTCTCGTTTAAGCAATAACATGTTAATATAATACTGGTTCGTAATTCAAGTTGGAATTTGTTATGATGTTGATGTTTTTGTTTTGTTCCGCTAGAATATTGCTAATATATTTAGGTAATTAGATCTCAGAATATTAAATGAACCGTTTAAAATTAATTCATTATAATTATAGTAGCATCTATCTATTTTTAAGTTTTCCGTACCTAGAAGGTAAAAACGGAGCCATATTTCTAAGCCTCCGCTGTCTGTCTGTTTTAAAATTTTATGTGGTATTTCCCGTGCCTCTATAATAACTAATACTAAAAATAAATAAATAAAATTAATTAAAGATTTAAACCTTATACTGACTCTGTGTTTACTGGACAAAAAATGCATTATTATAATTACGTAAATTTTAAGCATTTTGTTACTATCTATCTTTATAACGACATTTAGTTGACCTTCTAAACTTTCACAGAATATTTAATTATGTATAAACAATAAATATAAAACTAATATTAAGTTAATAACTAAGCGGGGCTCCAATACATCAAAAACGTGTTTTTGCCATTTTTAAAATGGTACGGAACCTTTCATTCGCGAGCTGAAATCGCACTTTGTCAATTATTTAATTCGTTGAATAAATTATAGCATTCATTAAGCAAAAAAAGTATTTTTTTTTTATATTATTTCAAATTAATAACAATAAAGACTTACACTCAAACTGGCAAATTCTCCAAGCTCCGTATACTGGGGCCAGTGTTTTTCAATCATATTGAAAAAAGAAACAAATATTTTATTGCAATTTATAAATTACTGAGTGGACAAATGAACGAGCACAAACTAACTTATTCCAAACATTGTCTTCACCTTATATAGTGGCATTCGATACATAGATAACAAGCAAGAAATTACTCCAATCGAATGGAATAAACCAGTTTATTTGTATACTTACAATTGCTTAATAAGCTGAGAAAAAAAGTGGTGATTCAGAATCAATGACTTTAAAAAAAGGTAAATGGCTCAGAATTTATCGTAAAAGGGTTAATTTTAGAATTTTAAAGACTAAAATAGTGCAACTGTAGTGTACCTTATTTTGCGACCTAAACAAAATTATTAAGTACAATTAAGTCAAGTATGATGATAATTGTTTTAATAGTTTTTCACTAAAGAAATTAATCGAGAAAAAAAAGTAGAGAAAGGAATTAATCAAGTAAGCAAATCAAAGATACAAGGAATGTTGATAAATGTTACACAATTTACAAATAACTGAAAATAACTTAAGTATCTCCTTATTATTGATACATACTACAAAATATTCCATTACCTTAATATAAAAGGTATCGTTTTATAGGACATATTTTTGCAATGTTAGCCATAGAATAAATGCCATACATATCTAGTATTTTTTCCCTATTTATAAAAACTGGTAGGAGTGGAACACAATAAAGAAAATCAAACAATGTCCAGCACAAAGGCACAATAACACACAAAAACTGGGCAAAGATAAATAATGCTCTAAAAATAAACAAAATAAATTGTTTTTTGAATGTTTGCGATCCTATAAAATGGCGAAACAATTTTTAGGTATTAAATAAATGACGGCATGTTATCATCATCATAAAAAAATCATCAGAAAATTGGGTGGGGCTTCATTATGTCTTATTTTTTCTAAGTTTACAAAATTGTTGTTTTCTCTATCGATTGTAAATAATTTAATGTGATTTCCCTTTAATATTCTTAAGTTAATATGTATCTTAAGTTATGTGTATATTATATGTTATCAGCTCTTATTATTCAGCTACTTTGAAATAATCAACAAATATAAACATTGTAACAGAAAATTTAACTCATTGTCCTTAATTTGAAATATAATCTATTCTGGTGTCCCCGCCCTCAATAATATATATATTTTTTTTTCATATTTCAGACACGGCTGGTTAGCCCCATACTGAACCATTTCTAGCTCGTATTATGGTTGCAAACACAACTGATATACTACATATACATACATACATATATATTATATATAAATACATATTTAACACGCAGACCCACAGCCAACAAATTTAGTTAAGCACAAAGATGTTGACCGGGCCGGGAATCGAACCCGGAACCTCCTGATTAGCAGACCGGCATGGCAACCTTTACGCCAACGAGGTCGTCAAATTAATGATGTAGTTAACTGTACACTTTATTTAACTCCTAAACTGCTCGCTACTTACAAAATTCCTTTTTCTTTACCTCTAGATCAAACTATTTAGACCAGTAATTGTATATTTAACCTTCAAGGTGAATTCTTTAAATATAAGCACTTTATTTTAAATAGAAATACGTGATAAAAACAATACAGTGTTTATTTTTCCTGTTCTAAAATAAACACATAATTTTTCCAAAAATAGCTTTACGGCGTTTTAATTATTTAATTATACTTTACGCTACGATCACTATTTGGAACGGTCTTATTGATCTTTCAGGCAGAAAATTATGACATTAGTTTTGGTTGTAGCAGATAGGAAAGAATAACACTTTTTATAGGTTTGGTATAGTATAACATGACAAATTATATTAATTAGCCAGTACAAGTCGTGCTTGCGCATGAATCTCTCCACGTTTTGTCTATAAAAAATGTCAAAAAAATAGTACGTTGTATATTTATTTAATTTCCAAATAATACAATTTTAACTATCTATATGTTTTGTGATAAAATCAAGCAATTAAATAACCTGATAAAGGAAATTTGTTTTATGAGAGCCCTGAAATATGTTTTTTATACTGTCTTTTATATTATTTTTAGGGTAAACAGAAGTACTTTGTCTGTGAAAATTTAAACTTTTAGCTCACACGATTCATGAAGCGTATTTCAAACTCGTAAGTGAAGCTTGGTGACAAATTGTTCCCTTGGAATTCTTCGGGCACATAACCTTAAAAGCATAGGTACAATAAATAACTACGCGTAAAAAGAAATCATCCTCATTTTCCAAATACGAAATTTTATCAACAAACGAATAGTTTTTAATTTTTATATGCATGTCTAAAAGGTAACGAAATAAAGACTTCATTTTATATATACTTTGGTAAAAAAAAAACCGAAGAAGATCAAATCTTTACCTTGACATTATATACTACGCCTAAAAGTTCCAGTGAATGATTATTTATAAACATACTGGCACGGGCCATGTGATAATAAAGTATCATGCATCGCACCAATGATAGGTTACTGGACCATACAGTCTGTATAGGTTGTAAGTTATAGGTCAGGTCACAAAACCGGTTTGTTATCAAGCAGTTTAGTTACATTGATAAGAACCAGACAGCGCTTGTTGTTAATTGACCAATCATGTTCGTATTTTACCTATACAAGGTAGATAGATATTAATTATACCACCAACCCGAGTAGCGTTTGTTTTTTGAAGATTCGCGAAAAAAAAGTCCTTACAAAAAGGTTGTCTAATGGATGGAGTGTGTGGATGAGGATATGAGAGAGAAAGGAGTGAGTGTAGAGATGACGGCTGATAGAGGAGAGTGGAAGAAGAAATTTTGATGTGCCGACCCCACCTAGTGGGATAAGGTGAAGTTAAAGACAAAAAAATTGTCAACACGCTACAAAATCTATGGTGAAGCGAATTTTTATTCCACTAATTTCCAAGAGTTGTAGAATAAAAGTTGGTTTTCTATACTTAGTAAAGCTTGACTAAATCAAAAATATTTCATGTTTTAAAACATAGAGTTTAAAATCACATACTTCGGTCTTGTCCGTCTTATGAGCTAAGTGGCTAAGCTCAAATGTCGAGAGTTTTCTAGCCGCCCGAATGCTTATTATTTGGCTTAACAACTGATTGTACTAAGACTAACAGCCGGGAACTAAAATTTAATAGGTCATCCGACCCACGCCCCGATAAAATATTTACGTTTTTAATGACATTATTGTGAATGAACCGCATCTGCATCGACCGTTGCTTAACCTCGTTGATCGCGTCAGATCAGATTGGTTAGCCGAGCAATACACGCTACAAAAGTCCAGACTAAGGGTCTCTAAGTAAATTTAGTACATCACAAAATTATAAATTAACAATGATTCAAATTCGCAGTCACACTCAATTAAATGGCTTAATATTTCAGTCAAACGCCAACAACCCTAAGTCCCTGAAGCTTCAAACATTTATACCTGTTATAATTTAACCAATAGATCACAAACCTATACCAAATATAAATTGGATGGGTTATTTCTACCTCAGGTGTGTTACAATCGATGTGGATGCCACTAGGGATATTAACACGTGCCAGTATGTTTCTCACGTTTCCAGTTATAGGTATCCCAGGTATTGTTCCCAATTCAGTACCTAACATTGTTTAATGTGAAGTTCGAACTATAATGCTCACGTTCTTGTCTAGAGTTATGTCACCCCCGTTTGACATGTTATGTTAGAGTTGAATTACATACTTTAAAAGTACACCAACCCTTGTTTTTAAGTTTATGTGGATTTGCGTCGCTTCACACAGAAGGAAAACATCGTGAGAACAAACATGGTTTTGGACCATAATATCCAAAGACGTGTGTCATCCGCTATTCCGCACTTTGCTTGCGTGGTAGATTATGGCTTATATAATTCTCCTCGTGAGAGAAAGCCTCGATTTCGAGCAGCGGAAAAGTATAGTAGGCTGCTTTTGAGTAGGTTATTTTTGAGCACGAAAAAAGGTAATAATTACTCGTAAATACTGCTCTTCAATCTCAAAATATGGTCTCTAGATCATATTTGGAACATATCCACCGAACAATTCAGAACCCAAAGTACGAACACAGTAAGTTATGTACCAATAATCTAATAATATGCAAATATATGAATATTTGATTTCGATAAGTCCCGTGTGAGTAACAGAACCCAAACATTCTAGATATTTGATCCGGAATTATCTGGAAGCAGCTGGGTAGTTGCCCGTGTTCTAATGAACAAAGTCTGATAAAGTCCGCTTTAGAATTTGTGGTATCAGCCGGGTCGGTCATGCGTGAAGATAATAATGCACCTAGAGGCAATTCTAAGGGCAGGCTAGACTTCATATTTGCTAGTGTAAAGCAAATAAAATATCACAAATTAAATAATAATGCCACGAGCGTTATGGGTACCTTTCCGTCAGGTTATGTCCGGAGAGGCATATTAAATTAGTTTTATTAGTTGTTTTGTTTTTAGTTTTTAATTTTATAATTGACTTGTATTATCATTATTTTAAATTGTATGTTTTTTATAGCTTATTACTATCGATTAAATAAATACATTATTTACTAAGAAAATTTAAATCTATGTTACATCGAGTTTAGTATTATAATATCGAATTTAATGTAATGTGAGTATTAACAGCTTTATTATAAAGGAGTAGGTTGTAGCTTTTAAGAGTATTTTATTTACATGACATTCAAAAAGATCAGGACATCTATACAGGACTTTCTTTAACATGCGATTTTCCTTAGTTTAGTAACATTTGCTTAATTTCTAAATTGAGACGTCTTTTTGTTGTAGTAACCTTTACGAAGGGCCTTTCTTTTATTTATTTGTCGTTTGACTACAAGTACCGAATTTCATTCAAAATTTATTCGCTCCTCCAAAAATATAACTTATGGTCATCGCAAATACTCACTATAAATAAAATACGCTTGCTTTTTAAAGACATTATATTTGTGTTTTTTATTAAAACGGTTTTTATTTTGTTTCAATAAATATATTTAATTTCATACTAAAAATCCTATTCGTTTTATTTTTGTACCTAGTATAGCTAGGCTTTTGACTAGCAGGGCGCGTAACCACACGAGCTAGCGACGCTGCCCTAAGGTGCAGCATGCCTAGTCTGGAATAACTGGCTCTCAAAGAGGATGCTGAGACACACCGTCACATGCTAGGTGACAGATTTATTGATTTAAAGTGGTTGTTAGCCAGGCAAGCGCCATGCTCTTTCACCATGCTATGGTTTCTTTGCGATATTTTCCTCCACCAAAAGCTGAAGATCACTAGCGGTGATGGAATCTACAACCTGCGGTACGTAAGTCTGTTACGCTGGACTAAGCTGTCATCGCTTCAAAATAGTCGGGTTCCGTACCTAAAAGGTAAAAATGGGACCCTATTACTAAGCCTCTGCTGTCTGTCTTCAAGCTGTTTCTTAGAAACCATTATAGCTAGAAAGCTGAAACTTTCACTAGATATATATTTCCCGTGCCGTTATAACAAGAAATACTAAAAATGAAAATATTAATGGGGACCTCCCATACAATAAACGTGTTTTTTTCGTATTTTTTTGCTATATATCAATAATGATAGCTTCTAGACACTTAAATTTTTCACAAAATATATAAATGTATAGATATTAACTATCAAATTATATTATTAAATATAATACATATTTAAGGGGGCTCCCATACAACAATGGTACGGAACCCTTCATGTGCGAGCCCAACTAGCACATGGCCAATTATTGATTTTGCTTTTGTATGACATTGTACGTAATTGGTGTACTAGCGAAGCTTTTAACACACAGTAGCGTTAAGTGTGTGACACATGTTGAATCGAATACTCCACCTGTGCCCCGTTTTATAACGAGGCCGAAGGGTGGAGGGTTTTATCTTTTGATCTGTATTTACTTCTACGCTGTGAATCACTCTTCAAATAGATCTTCGAAACGTATTTATAATATTTACTAAAATATGAGTAAATGGAAATAATTTCGTCATAATTACATATTTTGATTTTGAATCCGTGACTTTAAATATCGTACGTACTAAGACTAGTAATAGTTCTAGTATTAGGAAGCCTTTTATGATAAAAGGTTATAAGATAAATGATTAAATTTATTTTGTAGTAACACTCGGAGTTTTGTAAAACAAATAAAAGTGGTTTACTGAACTGCGTATATCGCCTTGAGTAATTTAATCTTATAAAGTCTTAAGGCGAAGATAAGGACAAAATCTTTATTATACAGAGATATTTTTTTGGTACTCAAGAAAAAGAAATGTTATTTACTGAACAGATCGTTTAAACTATAAAACTAATAACTGACATTTTTATACTGTAACTAAACGTTTTTTATAACTTACCGTAACCATAACTTAACTTACCTTAATGTTAAGGAACAATGTGTTCGTCTACGTCATTAATACGAGTACAGAAGATTTTAATAATAATTGCTTTATTTGGTCTTTCTATAATTGTTTCATACTTGAGTACTGGGTTACATTTAATGTCTATAAGAAATTCAATATGGGTAATCCTCATGGCACATTCACGAAGCTTTCAATGGCTGCATTTAACTGTGAGCAGTAAAATTGTTTAATGGCAGGCCACATCGATGTCGAGCCTTAAAAGTGTTTTGGGTCGTAAAAACCTCGTATGTTTATTTCTAGCGTACTTGCGTTCGGTATCATTTCTTTTTTCTAATCTTAAATATCTAAATGCAAGTCATGTTCCTAACATGAATATACTTTTTTCAATCTAATTTGTTTGCTTTTTATTTCAGTCAGCTTGGATTTTTTTTTTACATGAACTATTTATGCACAAAAAATATTCAAAAACAGCTCGTTACAATTTTGTGCAGGAAGTTAGTCGTATGTTATCGACAGCGTCGATTTTTTCGACCATAACTGAGGCAGTTTAATAAATTAACCCTTCGGCATAAGCACCCGACTATATTAAACTTCAGGTTTTTTGTGGAACCATAGCATACAACCAAATGAAATTATGTGTGCTGATCTCTGTAAAATTAACAGAGAATCACAGACAATAAAACTTGAAAAAATCCCATGGTAGTTTTTTATATTTATAGAAAACATGAAAAATCTTTCATCAATTTTGTTTGTGTCTGTGTATTTAAATAAAAATTTCATATTCACTTTTTGGTGCTGAATAAAGGAATTTAATTTTCGTTTCACACATCATTTACTTTCTAATTAGTTTCGTAACTAATGTTTCAAGTGCATAGCATTTAAGTAATCGTTTCTAATACATATCTTTTTAAGTTAGTGTTATTCTAAGACGCAGAAATAAGGCATTCATTTTACGAGATAGGTAAGAAATCAAATTATTTATTAGCCTTGCGCTATCACACCGTACTAATCGATTTACAAATCAAATTTTCTAGAAACAAACTTGATTTCTGTCTGACCTTTGTAATTATATCTGCCTCAAATTATTTAGAAGATCTTGATGTCGTTGACCTGAATTTTCGTATTTTTTTCGTGAGGTGAATTGTTGCGGTGAAGTGGCATTATTTCAAATCGTCACCCATTGCGCAACACGAATATTTTTTTTAGATACGTCCTAAATTCAAGTTCAACTAAATTCAAATCATTCGTAAATTGGAAACTTCCTGACAGAACATTTGCAGTGTAGTTTAGAAAATGAACGTACAAATAGCTTCATCTTTATTCTAGCATGCCTATCTAGACAATAGGAGCATTCTAGTGTCATAGAAATAGTCATTCCTTTCACAGAGATAATGGTTTTATTTTCGAATTTGCAACAGTCCGCTGGGTTTGAGCCACTCGATCTTTTTCCTTTTTTTGCAGTGAACAATTTCACTGGTAACGTCATTGTTCGTGAGGCTAAGTTGGAGTTTTAAAGGAACTCTCCTATAGACTGTTGTCAAAAGGTTAAGTAGAGCAAAAAGAGATCGAGATCTTAATCACTTAGATAGAAACAGTCGTATTTGTTCGTAGATATCGTATTTACTTTGATATCTAATCTTATCTAAGACAATAATTTGTAGGTTTAAGTTGTTCATTGTCCTTTGTTATTATTAACGACCTCTGGACGAGAATACAATACAATATGACTTTATTGCACACCAAAATAAGAAAAAAAAAGTTTTATAACAAGAAAAAGAATAACAGAGGTAGTACATTAGGCGGCCTTATCGCCTAAGGCGATTTCTGCTAGGCAACCTTTGGATGGATTTAAGTTACGGACAAGCAGAGGGTGGTGTACAAACGAAAGAATAGTTAATTGAATATATACACTTTGTGTATTTGGAATATTTAACTATAAAATACTATCAACAATTTTTCACAGCCATATATTGGCATACTGTTACTTATAATTGCTACCACAGAAGTTACTACTAAGATACCAAGTTAGTGCCCTCCGGAGTACAGTAACTGAGTTATAGTTCCCAAAGTGATGCCGCGGCCACGGAACGTCCGACGAACTTCCGATAGAGGGGACAAATATTTATGGATCATATTCTAGGGGGATGGAAAACACTCAATTTCCAAACTTAGAGTTAGAAAAATGACTGGGACTGGTTTGTTGCCGACACATGAAAAAAAAAATACTTATAAGATAAAAATCAATACTAATTCAATGAGCTTTCAATCAACTCCATATAATTGCATGAATTGTTAAAAAATCTGCATAGTTTTTACTAGATATCGTTTTTATGGTGTATATATAATATACATTTACATATTGCTATTGACACCGAGATCTACTGAAAAAGTAAATATAATAAACCCATCTCAACTAGAAAAGAAAAACCAGGGAAGAAATCAAAATATGATGATGAATGAAATTTAGAATTTTTAGTATTAATTAACTTACAATAAAATGGTTAGTATAGCTGGTTAGGTTACAATTAAATATGGTCCAACAATTACTATCCAAGTAGCGTGTGAAAGATAAAAATATTTTAGTATATATTTTTTGGTAAGGTCACCAAATTACTTTATCCATCCTTGTTTTGTTCTCTTCTGCCCATAAAGTAATTTCACAATTTCGCCGAAGGAGCATACTAACTCAAAAGAATCCGAGTACATTGGTAGTATGTTGCCTATTTTTTGTAAACCTTAATCTAAGGCAACATCCCAGTCTCTATTTCACACTTTATTTCAGAAGTGGGATTTGCGTGATCCTTTAATCCAAGTACGGGATTTCCTTCTAAGAGGTTTGCTAGATTGTTAGTAACTCATAGTTTGTTGACGTCAGCACAACTAACCAGCTAAACCGTCTTACTTGTGTGTCAATATTGGATCAGGCGCCTGCAGTAGTTTAGTCGAGCTAGAATTCGGTACACATTGTTCACTCACCATGACTACATCTTGACTTCGGTTACATTCTATACACACACAAAACAAACGATGAATCGAAGCGTACACATGCACAAAAAAAAACATACAATGTAGGTTTCACTGTTTTTTTTTTCGTGCATGTTCTGAATGGTCATGAGCGGTCGATGATCGCTTTGACTACAATTCAGGTTCTGATGATGAAACTGAAGAGCGTTATATAACTTTTCCCAAACATATTTGAGAAAAAACATATAGAAAAAAAAAGCATAAAAAATGTTACTTTATATTAAAATAGTTACTTTAAATTATAATAAGTAATTAAATTTATGTCATTTTGTATATGCGCTTATGCGGTTGCCTACAAGGGATAATTCTGATGAGTTTACCATGTTTATATATTATACTGGCTTACCTGTGACTAAGCAAATAAAATTGTTTGAAATTTCAAATGTCGAATTTCATATATATTTTACTATATACTCTACATACTCATACTCACTACATACCTCATGCTATGTAAACAAATATCAAAACATTTTCGAATCAAGCAAGTAAATTAAAAAAAAAACGTATATATTTATTTTATCTGAACTGAACGAAAGTCTTCCCATTATGCAAGTGTCAAGCATCTCTGCATTAGGGGAATACACTGAAGTGCAAACAGTCCCAGATCTATCCAAAACATTGGCATGGCGTCTCAGAAATATCGCAGTACCAAGAATCTCTTCGGTGATAGAATAACAAATAGCAAACAATATGCATACATACAAGTATAGATATATAAGAGCCCATACAAGGGGAAAAATATATCAAGAGCAAATATAATGCCCAGAGGTAAATTTTTCAAGATGGATAGCAAGCTAGATTGAGTAGTACTGAGGTATAAAGACAATAAGGACTACATTTTTTCTGCTCATTGCCAACTGTATATATTATTACTTTCGAGTAGTGCTTGTAGCTCGGCTAACCAAGGCGATCTGGCGCGATCATCGAATTTAAGCAATGGTCGATGCGGACAGTCTTTGGATAGGTGTCTACACAAGACTGTCACGTGGTCTAAAAGTGGCATTTCCGTCTGGGCGCTACTGTGGTTAGGATGACACGTGAAGGTCCAGGCGGTTGTCTTAGAATAAATTGGTCGACTTGGCTTAAGCAAGTCAGATGCCCAAAGAGACATAGTGACAATCAGTAATAGAGATATAGCCCAGAAAATAGAGCCTAACCGTATTCAAAACTCGCTTAAACAAGTTTGAATAGTATTTACTAGCTGATCAAACTTAAAGTCTCGTATATCTTTGCATTTCTCTATCAAAAAAAGCATACAAAATTATTTGTAAAAGTTATTTTGATTTAATTTGAATTTAAAGTAATAAAGACTACAGATAAATCACGCATATATTCAAAACAAGGAAACCCAAACGATGAACATGAAATACGTTAGCAGAAAATGGCAACAAAATCCGAAATGGCCAAAAGAATTCTCCCTGGCACTGACTAATGAGGGAGCTAAGAGAATGCAATTTTAGTGCAGACCTCTACGGAATCTTAGTGAGCGTTTATGTGCCTCGAAAAATGCGGGCACGTTGTGTTTGTTTTGGTGAATTAGAGTCTTCTAGTATTATTTGAAAGCGACCCTAAATCCACAGAAGCTGTGGTGATGAAGGTAATCAATAAACATATAAATAAATAGTTGCTTCGAAACAAATTATATAATAAATACTAGCTGACCCGGCAAACGTTGTTTTGCCTTAATAATTATTTCTAAATATACAGTAGCCTATTCTCAGACCTACTGAATACGTATATAAAATTTGGAAAAAATCGGTCAAGCCGTTTCGGAGGAGTACGGTAACAAACACTGTGACACGGAAATTTTATATATAAGATAATGCGCATTTTTAAGAAAAATCTTATTACCTACAAGTATTTAGTAACCTCCAAACGTCACTTAATAAAAGTATTTGCATGGTAGAAGGGTTTTTGGTTGATAAAAGTATAACTTTATTGTGTGCTAAAAAAGAATAAACATTTTATTTTATGCACTTTTTGCTTCCATTCAATATATTTGATCAAAGATTTTGTGCTTCTGTGAAAAATATAATTCATTTATTGATCAACTTACAGATTATGATTTAAGTATATCAAGTACATTTTCTAGCTCTCCTAGCTACCACCCTCAAGTTTAAGTTTTGTTGGTCAAGAACCTAACGGTGTCTTCTGGTTGCCTTCTAGAGAGCCAGTTATATCAGACAGGGAATGCTCTACCTTTAGCCAGAGTTTTGCTGACTTACGTGCTTATGTGCCTTGCTGAACAATTGCTTAACTTAAGAAAAAGATAAATTTATTGTCGTTTAAACAAAAGTGCTCTTACATAGGGTTCTTATATTCATCATCATCATCATCCACAGCCTGTTCTATCCCACTGCTGGGTATAGGCCTCTCTCTTGTCATGTCATTTGTCTCGGTCCTGTGCCAATCTAGTCCAGGTTCGACCCGCGATAGCTGTAATATCGTCGACCCATCTTGCCGCTGGACGGCCTTAGATTAACTTAACTTATTGATCTAATTTACAAAATACCTGTATAAATACATTTTTCTATCATATATGTTACAACTGTAATGTGAAAAAATATGTTAGACGTACCTTTCCTCCGTTGTGTCATATCACAGTAATCATATTATTTTCCAAACGTCGTCGAATAAGAGTTTAAGTACGCTAGCTTTTAAGCCACGTATCTCTATTAACGTTTACATAACTTTTGCGTAAGCGTTTGATAGCCACCTCGTATCGTTAGATCTATCTATCCAATGGTTCCACAATTTAATTCTCTTAAAGCTTTGCAGTCATCCTGGGAATGGAAGTGAGTGGAAACGATTATTGTTATTGCTTCAGACTATTTTGGAAGCGTTATATTCGCACCGTAAAACCGACATGCACAAATAAACTACGAACCCTTTTTGTGAACATACGTTTGTATATTGCAACTGAGATTTTTAAAGAAATAAGTTTTACGTAAAAATAAATTATGCGATTGCTATCGTACTTATTTGTTCTCGATAAATAACAAACAAAAACAAAACAAGCATATTGTTATGCTGTTTCCCATTAAGTCGCTCTAGTAAGTTTTATCTTTCTCTTATGGAGATGTCGAAGACATAATTATACTCACATTCAAACCTAATTAAATGTAGTTACATTTTTTCTCAAAAAATATAATTCGATTTCGATTTTTTCTTCTAATAATTACCGTTAGCAATCGACGTCGTCACTGTCGCATGTTGAAAATAAGTAAAAAGAATAATTAATGAGTTAGTTAAAGATGTAACCATTTGATAGATATAAAAATATATTTAACAACTATTTATATGTGAAAAAGTCCCCACACATTTCCCTAACAAACTTCTCTCAAAGGTATCTTGACCTCTCCGAGGCTGCAGTTATAGCATTGCGGGTGCATTTTTCTTTTTACGAGCACGTGCATAATTTGCCTAAATGAGCTCTCCAGAGGTGTTCTTTATTCCACGCCAGCGATATTAAAAGTTGGTCAAATGCGCAGTCCATTGTAACCACACCCTTTTGTTCTATTCTCTTCTCTTCTAACGGGGCGTACTTTTATCACAGCCGTGTTTAGGGAGATTCAGTACGTTAACTTTAAAGTTATAATAAACAAGCAGCCAGTCTCGGCTTCGTACGGGCTATAAAATAATCCAAGTTGCATATAGAAACATATTGGTATATAATAGTATCTGATGTAGCGATTCTCCCTGTCAATCCAGAGAGTCAACGCCGCTAACGTTTTAAGGATCTTCGGTGCAACGAGAGGGCTTAGAGAGAATGATTTCTTTTTATGTTCCTTCAGTTTTTGTGTTTAGTTTCATAAATAACTAGCATCCCGTCCCGGCTTCGTACGAGCTCTAAAATAATCTGAAAAGAGAGAAACATAATATTGCCAATGTTACTCGGAGATAATCGGTTAATTCAAATCGGTTCAGAAGTTTCCGAGCCTCTTCGTGTGAAACAAACGAGCAATCAAACTTTTTCTCTTTATAATATTGACATAGATTGATGTGAACATTGTGAGTGATCCCATACATGATGACGTTTAAATAAAGACATCATTATAAATGGTTTTGAATTCGTTGAAATATGACGATAAATTGGTCTAAAACGATAAAAGAGGAGGAAAAAATAAGCTTCTGAAGATCTCAACGAAAACGCTATAACCCCTTTGAACCACTTGTGCGAAGCCAGGACGGGTAGTTAGTTTTTTAAAATACGGTAAACAGTCTGTAGAAGATCAGTTTTTCGTTGTAATTTCAAGTACTGTAATCCATGCCGTTTATCTCAGCACTGCGTTTTACGACGACTAATATATCACCCCATGTACAATACATAAATATAAAACAGTGTGAGACAAAATGTTTGTTGTTGAAACGGCACGTTCTTATCTTACGGAAGATTAATTTTATAATTATGACAAGTACTATACCTACTTACTCCCTCACAATAATTATCTAAGCGTGTCAGCTTTTTAGTAACAAATAGAAAAAAGATTTTTGTAAGTCGTTTTCTATTATAATGGAAAGGAATACTCGTACATAAATACAACTATGTTTACCAAACAAATGCTTTATCAAACTTATGCTTTATGCAAGAAAAGCTATAATTAAAAATGTAATTGGTAAAGTCGCACAAAAAATGCGTTTAATATAAAAAAAAAGTTACTTAATATTGTTTTTGTTATCTAATAAAAAGGTCCGTAGATAAATACTTATCACCGTACATTACGAAAAATATTTCGTATTATTACTTTTATGAGCGCCTCAAATATAATGCATGATTATCTCTCTTAAAGCGTTTATGAGCAAAGCGACTGCCGCGCGGCATAGATTTTTCATAAAATTAATTCATACATAATAAATAATTGATGTTTTAGAACTCTAACTATTCTTAAAACTTTATCAAAGATAATGAAGCTGAAAAAAACCTAGCTCTATCATATAAGTAAGATTTTATAGATTTTTTCTAAGTATGCTATTTTGCTTTCGTACCGCCTTAAAATTGACACGTGATACCTGTACTATCATAATTAATTTGCATTTATTCACGGTACACGTGCATTGTATATGACGTGGAACATGTTAAAAATTTGCTTGTTGGCTTATAAAATTGTAAAATTTTAACGTCTAGTTCGTTTTTTTTTTGCTTTTAAACACAAAGAGTTGATAAGATTTGTTTTTATTTCTTAAACAAGTAACAAATTAGAAATATTTTTAATTTGCAGAATAAATGTAAAATTTTAATATACCTATCCATGTATTCCTTTTAAACTCAGTGATCTTTAGAGTCCTAATTACTTGTAAAACTAGTTACTATGTTTGCTACTTTCTTTTTTCTTAGTGTTGCAAGACTGTTCCTTAAGGATTTTGAGCCTAAAATTGATCCTTAAAAGCCAAAACAATTTACCACACATTACCTACTTAAAATATTCACGTAGATATGAAAGAAGAAATATTGAAATGAACGAAGATTGAGCGATGGACAGAAACACGCGAAACCCATTTAGTAAAATAATACATATGAGAGTCATCACTCACATTCAATTTGAAGAAATGGGTGGTCGGATGGTTGTTATATTTGAAAGCTGTTTTGTACCTTCAAGTACATAAGTATCTCTAAAATCTGAATAGAAAGATCAACGTTTAAAAATCAAATCCCAACTAACCAGACGGCAATATTTTAAAACAAGCAATAACTTATTTAATATTTCAGATCCAATTTAAACACTTTTTTTTTAAATCAATAATAGCGCATTCGGTCACATGCGGTGACCTTAGGTCTCGAAGATCATGGGTTTGATCCCCGAGTGAAGGAAAACACCGCGTGGTATTGGAGCATTTTGTAGTGCTCGCCTGGCTAGCAACAACCCTTTGGTTGAATAATCTGCCACCAAGCACCAGTCTGTCTGTTTTGGCAGCCCCTTCGGAAGCCAGTTATTCCGGACTAAGGCATGCTCCAACCCTAGACCAGTGTCTTGTACAATATAAATATTTTGTAATTATCTATTAATTTATATAATTTGGATAAGCTATTTTAGGGTTTAGTTAATTTATTTTCATAACGTGTTTAATTACGTGTAAAATTTGACCATTTTGCTTAATTATAATAAAAATCTATATGAAGATTAAAGGCCAATATTTTCAACGACACTTAAATCTATGAATAATTCCTTAATTTTCAAAACATATCCAGTTTTTTGGAGGTATCAAATATAAGAAGATAAACCGCGCTTTACGTATTTAAATAATTCTTTACAACAGATCAAAACTTGACTCCATAACTTATTTCGCTGGCAAACTCGACCCGAGTTTCGCTTTGTCTAGTTTAATGAAACTACGCAGGTGCTCCGTCCAAACTTATTATTTGCTCTCAAAACTACTGCGGAAGCACGAAAACTATCGCACACACAATATATATAAATGTATAGGTACAATGAGGGTATGTTCATTATTCGAGCGAAGATAAGGGAAAAATCTTGAATTTTACAGTTATTTCATTATAAATCGTAAACGACGAACTTATATTTGCCAATACTCAAAATTGCTACTAACTAACGAGTAAATCAGTTACCGTTGACACAAAATAGGTAAACAGCGGTACGTTCGAATCGTTCCAACAATCGCAGTTCAAGACATACCAAGCTATCACTCCCTAGCCAATTGGAAAACAGAAGTAGCGTCATCTGCAGGTACACATTCCTTGACCGTTTGTAAAGGAACTAACTGCAGCCGAGACTTCATGCACTCAGTTCAGTTCAGTTCGTGAGTCGCCTCACGTCTTTGGACCATGAAAATTTCGCGCGGTCCGTGCATGGAAACAAAAGAGCAATTCGGTGCGACTTGCCAGAGCCGCGGGAAGAAGTAGTTGAGATTTTATTTTACAAAGTACCAACTACATTTACTCGTAACTAATTCTAATGTTGCAGGGCTTACAGGTGATACATTTACGACAAAACAGTGTTGCTTGTGTTGATTTTTAACCGACTTCAAAAAGGAGGAGGTTATATATTCGACGTGTATGTATTTTTTTTTTTTTATGTATGTTCACCGATTTCTCAGCCATTTGTGGATCGATTCTCAAAATTCTTTTTTTAATTGAAAGGGTATGGTTCTGAATTGGTCCCATTGTCACCAAAATAGGATCTGATGATGGATTCCTAGGGAAATCGAAGGAAAACCTAAAAAGTTAGGTTATGTTTACGCCCGAAGAGAGATTCACGCTCGTTCGGCTGTACTGATATTCTTGAAATTTAAGATGAAAATAGGTAAGACTATGTGTTAACACATAGGCTACTTTTTATCCCGAATATAATTACTGTTCCCGTGGGATGCACCAAATAACACATAAATCTTTATAACTTCTTCACGCCCGAACGGCTGTACTGATGTTGATGAAATTTGAGATGAAGATAGGTTAGACTATGTGTTAACACATTGGCTACTTTTTATCCCGAAAATAATTACTGCTCCCGTGGGATGCACCAAATAACACATGACACACTGATTTCGCTTAAATTTGATATGGGGGTAGACTAGACCTTGTATAACACGAAGGTTACTTTTTATCTTAAAAGTCATTGCTATTCCCTTGGGATACCCAAATAACTCGATAACCTATTTCACTTCTTCGCGCTCATACGGCAATACAGTTTTCACTCATCTAAAATTTGATATTATATTAATAGACTAGACACTCGAACGGATAAAAAAAAATATTTACGGGCTCGCTTCGCTAGGAGTTATCCCACTTCGTTCGACTTTCCCCCAGGATGTTTTGGGCTTATGACACTCCAAATATTATATAATTTGTGCTGCTTTGGACTTCTTTATGCTCAAATGGTTTGAACAAATACGGTGAAAATTTTCGCGCTCGCTTCGCTCGCGCATAGCTCGCTTCGCTCGCATGCGGCTCGTTTCGCTCGCATCCGGCTCGCTTCGCTCGCAATTGGTTTTATTACGTTTTGACACAACAAACATTATGTAATTTGTGCTGCTTTGGACTTCTTTATGCTCAAACGGTTCGAACAAATACGGTGAAAATTTTCGCGCTCGCTTCGCTCGCATCCGGCTCGCTTCGCTCGCAATTGGTTCTATTACGTTTTGACACAACAAACATTATGTAATTTGTGCTGCTTTGGACTTCTTTATGCTCAAACGGTTCGAACAAATATGGTGAATATTTTCGCGCTCGCTTCGCTAGCATACAGCTCAATTTGCTCGCAATTGGTTGCCTGCCTGGTATACGCCAGAGGTTTTTTGATCGTGAAGTTTATTTGGCTCTCTATAGCTAAAACTTAAAAAATATCATGACTAACCACTAAAAATGTAAAAATAAAATTGTTTTAAAAAACAAAGAACCGACTTCAAAACACAACTAAAAAGGGAAAAATAATTTTAAGCCTACATCAAATCAAGAATAGTTATATAAGTAGAATCGAAGAGTTTATTTCATGTACTTATAAAAAACTATTTTAAATTTTTATTAATCCTGTTTTCTTGAAGTCAGTGCCATCTAAGAAGAACAATTTAATGTTTGTTAAAAAAACTATTTTCAATTGTCTTTCTTTGCTGGCACCGACTCCAAGAATACAGGATTCATAAAAATTTAAAATAGTTTTTTATAAGTACATGAAATAAACTCTTCGATTCTACTTGTATAACTATTCTTGATTTGATGTAGGCTTAAAATTATTTTTCCCTTTTTAGTTGTGTTTTGAAGTCGGTTGTTTGTTTTTTAAAACAATTTTATTAAGAATGTTTTATCAGATGGTAAAAAAAATACGTTTTGGGTTGGAAAACATGGTGTTTCAAATATAATAAATATAAGGGCACATTTCACACACGGCTGGTCAAACCCATACTGAACCATTTCTAGACTGTGTTATGGTAGCTAACACAACTGATATACTACATAATATACACACATATGTACATAATTATTTTATATAGATACATATTTAACACCCATATTATTATTTTTTTTTGTATGTATATGAGTTGTTGTGTTAGCAACAATAATACAAAATAGAAATGGTTTTATATGTGGTGAACCAGCCGTGTGTGAAATGTGACCTAATAATTATTTATAATGTTTGTAACTAGTTGAAGTATGAATATGGTTCTATGAAGTAAAAAAAATGAAGGTCAGCCTAGAAATAGGCGTTTCAATTGTATAAATGAACCCTACTTACAAATGTATAATCAACCCTTTTCATTTGATTATTATATTGAGGCAAGTTATAAAAAAATATGTTATTCGCCATTTTGTTTGTGACAGATGTATTTTCATTCTTAAACATGTTTGATAAAAAAGCAATATCAGACCTTTGCATTGCTGTAGGGTATTTTTTAATGCTCTCCAGGCTAGCAATCACGCTCAAGTTGAAATCTGTCACCAAACACGTTACTGCATGTCTTGGTAGCCTCCTTATGAGCTAGTTATTCCAGACTAGGCATGCTCCATCTTAAAGCAGATTGTTTTTAATTTATGTGGTTATGCACCCTGCTGGCCTAATGCCTATTTGTAAGAAGTAAAAATAAAAATAAACACACTCAAAGACAGGTTGAGGTTGAATAGGACCTGAAACTGATGTACTGTCTGACAGTAAAATTGAGATCCAGGCTCACGTCCACGGTACTCCGGACAATCGCCAACATTGCTAGACATCGAGATTTGAGTTGTCTTCAAAGCGTGTGTGATTTCCTTTTCCTGTGGAACATTATTTTTGTACAGAGCTTGAATTAAAAAACGCTGTTTCCTTGTACTTCGTATTTTGCTCCCAATATTTTTGAGGTAGCAGTTAACCTTTGTGAATCAGTATTTATGATTTATTTATTGATATTAATTAGACACGTATAGATATACAAATGCTGCATTAAGATTATATCGGAATTACATATTGAGCGGGCATATGTATTGTCGGTAACGATCAGTGTCATTGACCGGGCATTATTATGTGTTATCTGTGTCAGTATCTGAGCTTGTGGTTAAGTTTTGCCATAATCGGTTTGCACAAACACACACACAGAGACATTGTGTCACGCCTATACCAGTCTCCATTTTTTGCAGATAATAACAACGTTATAAACAAATAGTCGATGTCGAAGGAGGTCAAATCGCGCTTCAAGCAATCTTTGAACCTCAACTTCGGACGGCCTACTGGTCGCTTAGCGTGAGCGATTTGACCAAGGAAAGTTAGTCTAGGCAAATGAGAGGATGGCATGCGAACAATATTTTTATGCTACCGGTGCAGTCGCGGCTGCGGCTCCCGGATAGGGTTGTTCAGCCACCAGCGAAGGTGCTCACCGACGGACGCTGCTTAAATCATCTGATGAAGATGTATAAAGGCCCATGATGATGAACAAATATTAAACTACACTTCTATAGCTAACGTGAAATAATTCAGAAGATCAAAAGGTTCATTTCCTAGAAAATCCAACCAAAAAGGCGAATAATTAAAACGGATAATTAAAGTGGAAAAAAATCAATTACTCGAATGATTCAAAAACAAAACCAAATCTAATCGTACTTTGGGCAGCTTTTTAAGATTCGCGCCGTGTAAGCATTGTTGATTAAAACGGACGGGTCGGAAAAGGTTCCCCAATAAAAAACAAACGGTACGGGCGTCAATCCTAACGCTGATTTAGGAATGGATTTCATTTGCGAGCGAACCAAATTAGTTTATTGTAATTTGTGTTTGTAGTACCGTTCTCGTTCATTTGGATGGAGACACACGGAATTGTAGTGGACAGTGCATATGGTATACTCGAATATTTGTAGATGCAGTGTTTTTTTTTTTAGTTTGAAACGATGACAAATCAGTCGAGCGTGCAAGGCTGTCTTACGTCCCGTTAGTCGATAGTTAGATTTCCGCCAATAAGCGCTTTGAGAAAGCGCTTAAGCGGTGAAGAAAAACATCGCGAGGTAGCCAACGTGGTTGTAGAACAACCACCCTTAAGTTGAAAACTCTGTCACCCAGCACCTAACGGTGTATTAACAGAAACAATGTTAATAATAGATATTCCAGACAAGGCATGCTCCACCTTCGGGCCAGAATAACACTGATTCGTGTGATTACGATACAAAAAGTATATGCCAATCATTTAATTTCTACTTTCCATATTTTATGACAATAACTTTCTATACGTTACTAATTTGTTTAATGGTGGCTTGGTAGGTATTTTACTTTAGCTTTAACTGAATTTTGAGTATAAAACATTTCAAACCATAATAATATTATAAACGTATAAAAGTTGATCTAGAAGTAATATGGCGAATGTTTTAGCCATTTGTGAGTCAGGCAACCAGCAATTTACCAACTGGGATGACTACCAGATAAAATTAACAATAACGACTTTACTGCAGTCCCTGGAATGAGTTTCACTGTAAGTGTGCCTGTTTATAGCAACGTAATTCGTCACTTTGTCTTTTTAACCGACTTCATAATAGGAGGAGGATAGATATAGATAATAAAAAAATTAAAATGTTTTCTTATAAGTTACATCAAAAAAAACTCTTCGATTGTACATACATATGTGTTCTTGATTTGATGTAGGCATAAAAATATTTTTCACTTTTTTAAACTCTTCGATTGTACATACATATGTGTTCTTGATTTGATGTAGGCATAAAAATATTTTTCACTTTTTACTCGTAGTTACAGTTAGTATTTATAAAAGTAGGTTTGGTTTTGAAGTCGGTTTTTTATTTTTTAAAACAATTGTATTTTGTTACCTAATTTTTATTTTGTCATTTTGTGTTATTTTACTTATGTAAGACATTTAAAAAGGAACAAGTGCCAACACAAATGTTAACTCAAAAATTTGGAATAGCCTTAACCGAAACCGCAATGTCTGTAGCAAGCCTGACCGGTTTATGCAAAGCGTCTGTAACCACTTTCATTAACAATTTCTTAGCTTCAAACCGACTCCTTGGCTAGCCTGCTTTGTAGTTCATCCACCTTTTCAAGGTAAATAGTAAGAATATTGTTGATGGTTGTAGTTAGACAGATTTTTACTTTGTGATTTTTAATTTTTAATCTAGATATGGAATAATGAAATTATTATATTTTTGCAGACCAGATATTGAATTATAATATTTATTTAGCAATAAAATCTGTCATAATACAATACACTTATACTACATGGTATTGTTAGTGCTTCTAAAATATTACACATATAGTTAGTTGCCTGTCTAAGATTGGTACAACAATATAGTAAAAATTTTCTTTATGAAATGTTTTACTACTAGAATGACATTGCAAGAAATATGTAGCATGAGCTAAATGTGCCAATCCGCCAGTAGGCTTTTGGCTTGGCCTAACGACTGGTTGTACTATTACTAACTTCACTAATATAATTCTACCATTATCTGCGTATAAATATAAGCCTGATTTTTAAAAATTCTGGAGATACACAATTAAATTGTTATTTAATTGCTTACTAATTTCTTTCGCTATTTAGCGAGGTAATATGCTGGTATTATGATAAGGTACGATTAGTCGAGGGACAATGACGTAGACTTTTCAAGGCTTACTTTATTTTATTTTTGACATGAGTATTGTATTTTCATTGATTGCTAGATAAATAGTGTTATTCAAAGTCTGGATCTGGATTCAATTCTGGGCAGGGAGAGCTTATCGTAATATGAATTGTATCAATTTTCTATACACGTTCGTAATCTGTCTGATCCGCACAGCACAAGCAGAGGTAGATTTCGTTGAAAGATAGGTTCATTATTATGATTTCTAAAAAAGTTATTAATGGTGAGTTGTAATCAAATTTGATGTAATAATGTAAGTATACATTTTTGCATAGAAAAGCTATATTTTAGGTATTTATATATGAACGTAGCTTGTGTACTTATTTGAAACAATAAGTAAACGCGGTACATCTCTCCCGGGCTACCCGATACGAATTTTGATACGTATTATCATCATTGGTTCTCTACGTCAGTATTATCTTATAGTACTGATTATATCTATATTACAGTACTGGTTGATTGATTGTAGTATCAGTAGTATCTTTACAGAAGAGGTGATTTTATGTAGTCGTAGCGTCCGTTTTGTACAAGTATACAAAAATATACTTATGACATCAACAAAGAGTACTTCTTATGCTGCTAAGATTTATAAAGTTTTTGTGAAAGTATTTTGGATAATTTAGACTTTTATAATATGAAACTTGCAGAATCGTTTGGACCCAATGTATAAAAAGTAGTATAGGTTTTTTTTAAATTTAATGGATATGGGAAAACAATTGTTATCGTGTGTAGTATTCAATGGTGTAGAATATTTAACGAAATTTATAAGTTTAATTTACTTAAATAGTCTATTTAAATAATGCTTGAAGTGTGTCTTGCCTTTAACGTATGTTATTTATGGCCATTAAAGTTCTGTGTTTCAGTATTACTGTATTAAATACAGAACTGAGCCTTCTAAAAACCTCTCGTATTTAAACCTCTTTTTGGGGTTTATCACCGCACCTGAGTGTTCCAGAATGGCCTATGCTCTGCATAACGAAGTCATTCGGTGAATAATAGAAGCTCTCAACGTAGGTTGTTTTTGAGGGATCGGTGCGTTCTGCAACTTTACTGAAGAACGTCAGACTATATAATAAGAGCTGAATGAAATCCTTCAGTATTTTTATATTTACTGTTTTTTGTTTGTAGTTTTTTTTTTGTCGTTCCGTCTATACTTCCTCCGACATTAGGTGTCAGAGACATTGTTAGGCTGAAAAAATTGCTTACGCAAATTATTGTTCGTAGTTTATAGAATCGACTGACAATGCTAAATTGTATTATTTTCTAACCTTGTCGCTTTTATATTTTTTTATTAACTATTTATCTAGCTATGGGTAAATTAGCTATGAATTATTCCTAGTTTCTTTAGTATCTATTCAGTTTTTTTTCTGTTCGCGGAGTTTTGGTAATGTATAAAATGTGAATAAATACTAGTTTAAGTTAATAGTTTAAATAGACTTGTTTCCCTCATATAGGTAATTAAGACGCATTATTAAAGTGTATGTGTTTATTTACGTTCTCAAATGAAGCGGCAATTCCTACGGCCCTGTGATACAGGCTTCTGGTAGTCTTATAGCAGGGCGTAATGCTCCCTATAGCGTACCAGTTATCTTAGGTATCATGTAGACGTAAGAACGTATGTACGTACACTTTCTTGTTTTACAAATAAATTTATCTTTATCTTTAATTAACTAAATTAATTGAACCCATAACTCAGTCCAACAAGTAACGTTGCCAATTTTAATAATTTATAAAACCATTAGCATCACTAAGCGAAAGTAAATCGTACATCATATAAGCCGCTCACAAGTTCAGAGAGCAACACAAATGTGTGAAAATTAAGGTTAACTACCCATACAACTCTCTACCTTATTTTGTTGTCAATAAGGTCGAGAATTCGCTAAAAACTACTTTACCAGTTTGACGTTACTATGTGGATAGGTGTACAACATATCTGGTTAGTAAATCTTGCAGTCACATTTATTTTTGAATAATTAAGAGTTGGCAAAACTTAGGGCTAGTCTATCTTCCATTTAGATTGGCCTAAAATAGGTATACCAGTTGACCTGGAATTTGGTTTATACTTGGTATAGTATTGTAAATTGGTAAAGGGTAAGTATGTAACATACAAATCAAATCATATCAAAATTGTTTTATTGGTACATCAGTAAATTTGGTACAAAGGTACAAATTAAAGGAAAAAAAAGAGATAGTATACAAAAAAAGAGTACATTTGTATTATTAGAACATTGATCTACAGCTGTCTAAGCTAGGCTGTAGTGCCTGTAATATAGACAGCTGTACTTTCCCTACGTAAATACCTACACAAAAAATCCAACATTTATGTGGAAAATTCCTTAACACGTATCAATAAATAAAGTATGAGTTTAAATACTAGACCAAAAAAGTTCTTATATAAAACAGATTTTAATTAAGCTATATTCAGGCTCTGTAATCTCCTCGAACATTATGTGCTCCCCATAATAAGTTAAATTTACTGCACCGTATTAGACGTACAAAACAGATAAATCACATCTCCGCGGGTGCTTCCATTATTAATAGAGACCCTCTACCTACGTCACGAGATACTCTCATTTGGATATTTCTGTCCAGATTTAGAACCGACGCAAATAATAATGAGTCAAGCGAGTGAAGCGTATCTATTGGTCAAATTTTCTTAAGAACTTTGTAAACTGTTCACGTAAGTCGTCTAAATAATTTCCACGTAGAAGACTGTCTTCTTCTTCGTATGAGCTAAGTGGCCAAGCTCTGATGTCTAAAGTTTTCAAGCCGCCCGAAGGATTCTGACTTAGCTTAACGACCGCTTGTACTAAGAGTAATAGTCGGGACCTACAATTTAACGTGTATTTCGATCTACGGTAGCGCTCAGATGAAAATGTCATTTGACAAACAATAGTCTTATGCATGGTCACCCATCCAAACACCGTCCGCATTGCTTAGCTTCGAAGATCACTTCAGCTCACCTAAGCTAGCCGAAGAACAGCCACTACTAGAAAACGGTAATGGCCGCACGACTAAACTAAATTTAAAGAAGCCCCGTCTCTTTTCGTCTTAGGTGGCCAGAAAGAGACGGCACGTTCTAAACCACAGACAAAATAACTAAAATCACGTCAAATATGGAATGCGCGGGCAGTTTTAGAGGTGATACAAGTAAGTGCGTTCTAAAGTCACCTATATTTTCTACATTTGACGTGATTTTAGTTGTTTTGACTATGGTGCAGAACGTGCCGTCTCTTTCTGGCCACCTAAGATGAAAAAAGATGGGGCTTCTTTAAATTTAGTTTAGTCGTGTGTGCCGCTGAATCGCCACATTATCACTCTTCTTCTTCTTATAGTATGTCTCCAACTAGTGAAGGTTGGCAACAACCACATATTGGTATGTTCTAACAAAAAAAAAAAATGTAGTAGCGGCACATATTAAATATTCCACATATTTTAATTTAACATATCGATTTCTATTTCTGTTCTTTTAATTTATTTATAAACCTACCTACTTAATATACTTATTGACCAAAAAGTTTAAACGATCTTCCCATACAATAATGTTATTCTAAATAACTTACTTTTAGAGAAACCAATGAGAATATGTACGCCCACAAGTCGCGTCGGTCTTGGAATTGGGCAAACACTAATTTTAATATACTGCAGTGCTTTGATATGTAAGGGCACCAAGTTAGTTTTAATAACAATTACGAAGGGATTTGATATTAATGTTTATGCGGTTACATACGTAAATAGTAAAATTAGTCAGTTATCTTTTTTATAGGATTTTTATACATATAGAATTTTCTAATATTTTAATGACATCATCATCATCATCATCATCAGCCTGTATCTTCATACTGCTGGGTATAGGCCTCCTCTCCAACACGCCATATAGTACGGTCTTCAGCCAGTTTCCACCAGCTCTTTCCAGCGTGCCTAACGATGTCATCTGACCATCGGATCTGACTGTCATTAATGACATACGCGAGGACAAAACAATAAATATCAGATAAATAAAAGATTTAAAACTGTACGGTACTAAACTAAACTAAAAGAGGCGGACATACTGTACCGACCCCACATGAAGTGAAGGGGAAGAAGATAAAAACTTTTTTTTTTCAATAAATTTTCAATCCATTCCGCATATGATGATACCTGTTTACTCGTAGTAACAAATGTAAAACCTCTATTTATATCGTTATTATAAGGGTTCCCACGTAACACTGCGGTCAAATAACTTCTAATATCATATGGGAAGAATTTACATAATATCCGCTACATATTGACGGTAATTCCGACCTTTGTATGCGACCCCTGTAGGGATTGTGAGATTTATTGGTCTTCCGTCGATAATTGGAACATACGTGAAGAGGTATTCAAATTGTTGACACGTATGGATTAATGCGAATTTTGAGCACGGTAAAGATACCCGTAATAATGAGTTAGGTACTAGTACTAGCAATATGTTGAAAAGCTTCAAAGTCGCAGTTTCATAGAGATTTGTTTCGTACTCGTTTATCTAAATTGTTATAAATAAATCTAAAAGCATGGTCATTATGACATAATATAAAAATAAATCAAAAAAGACATTTTATATTATTGTCGAAAACTCTAGTAACTTTTTTAAGATTATGCACCTAACTTAAAACTACATTTAAAATAAAAATATATAAACAACGGTCGATGAGTGAGCATCATAAAAAAAATGCATCTCCATCTAAACAAAAACACAACCGATAACTGTATGGTTTTTTGATAAACTACCTACGCTTACCATTTGAATTCGCAAAAAGAAAAGTAAGAAAACGTGTCACGAAAAATATGAAATATTCAATGTCCTTCTTTAATTAGTGTTCCTCGGTTAATACCGACCGGGAATAAAAAGGAACATAAATAACAACTTTGGCTGGCAGTAGTTAGAGCTAAGGCCTCAGTTATTTTGTCCTCTTCTGGAAACTAGGTCAAAATTATTAATAAGTTCGGGATAGAGTTTTGTTGAATTGTTATTTTAATTAAACATTATTTGCGTGTAATTTATAAGTTCTGTTCTGTTTTGTTATGAAGAAGATGATGACGATGATAAAGAAGAAGAAGAAAACTATGATAAGATATATTGTATTGTGGCTTTAGTTTATTTTAGTATGAACAGCGTAAATTATCTTAAATATAGTAAAGTACTTTAGCATAAGTTCACTGTTAACGTAGATTAAGCTTGGGAGAAGTCATTGGCTCCCATAACACAGTTTTTAAAACTACTCTGGGAGCCTTTGGATTCTTATTACTTTTATTCATTATGTAACCTTTGCCCAAATAAACGTTTTTGATTTTTGATTTTGATATAGCAAAAAATACGAAAAAAACACCTGTATTGTATGGGGACCCTCCTCAATATATTTTTTGTATTATATATCTTGTTAAAGTTTCAGCTTTCTAGCTTTACGGTTTTTGAGATACAGCCGGGAGACAGACAGACAGACTGACAGCAGCGGTGGCTTAGTAATAGGGTTCCGTTTTTACCTTTTAGGTACGGAACCCTAAAAATAACTGAACGAAAATATGTGTATGCTTTTTAAAAGTTAAAAGGCTTTTAAGTATTTTTAAGGGCTTAAAGATTAAAGGCATAGGCTGTATTGGCTTAGTTTTGAGAACTACAATGTAAAAAGTCAACAATTATTTACATGCTATTGGCCTTATGACTAAACATATTGTAAGACTTGTTGTAACATCAGTCGATCTCTTATGTCATCACTATACAACGTTTTAATGGCTTGGTTACTTAACTTACCCCACTAAGGAAAAGTGTTTAAGTTACAAATAAGTATTACTAACAAGCTAAACTTACAACTTATAATATTTACTGGCTAGCAAAACTAAGTACAGAGTCTAAACACCATGAAGAGACTATATTATATAATCAGTGTGTTCCACTTGAGTCTTTAAAGCAACAGATAAAAATCTCGTGAATGAAATTAATTTCGGTTAATATTAATTTTCACTCGAAATTTGCTCAAAAACAACTAAACATTGGTATCGAATCGAAGCCATTTCGTGAAGCGGCTGCGAAGCTAAGATTGGGATGATCGGGTTTACAAATACTTTATAACGGTATATTAGCTCGGTAATACGAGCATAGCTATTTTTGTTATTAATTTATTTTTCTTCTTTTTCATCGTATGAGCTAAGTGGCCAAGCTCTGATGTTGAGAGTTTTCAAGCCGCCCCAAGGCCTCTGACTTGACTTAACGAGCTTGTACTACGGTTTGTAGCCGGGACCTACAATTTAGCGTGTCATCCTATCCATAGTAGCGAGAGAAAGTATGTTCAAATTTGAATAATAAACATAAACGCCAAAAACGTTCAAAATAGGAAAAACTATACAATTTCATATTTTTAAATGTTAGATTAACCCGGCGTTAACTCGGAATTAAAAGTAGCCTACGTGTTAACCCAGGGTCTAAACTATCTCCATTTCATGGAAATCAATTCTGTTTGAGCGTAAAGAATTAAAAAACATAGACACTAACTCACTAACTTTCTGATTTAAAATAGTGGGATAAGCTCAAAGTAAATTAATGAGCTTTTAATTAAACAAGTAAGTCTAGTTGTAGACAAGTTTTTTTCCCCTATTGCTGCAATAGTACCTAAATGACAGAATATACATAATACTAGCTGACCCGGCAAACGTTGTTTTGCCTCACCCCTAAGTGAGGCAAAACAACGTTTGTATGAAAAATAGATAGTGTAGCTTATATGACACGTTCGTAGATTTACCATAGCAGCGCCATCTATTGATTACTTACTCAAACCAGTCGAAAGGTATCGACATCTGTTAGAATCATTTGGGGTTAACAGATAATTGTGACTGTAACAGACAATAATTAGCAATAAATTAAAATTGCGACTATAATTTGAGATTTAAACTATCCTATTTCTCAAGTTGGATCGAACTGCACATGGTGTGCCAATTTTATTATAATCGGTGAAGTGGTTTAGGAGTCCATTGAGGACAAACATTGTGACACGAGATTTATATTTATTAAGAAGATATTATTATCGTAACAAAAATAATCAAATGTGCTTCACTGTGGGTTTCAATATCATTTCCCACCAGGTAAATAATGTCAATATGGAAAATACACGTGTTAAAATAAATACAAATAGTCTCTATGAATCACTACAATCACTGACTTTTCCTTACATTGCTCCGAAAGGAAGTTAATTAACAAAAGTCAGGGGTTGTCGACACAACAAAAGGTCCGCAGTTTATACTGTAAGGAGTTCTGGATTGCGCTTTTATTAAAACTTAATTGAATCAAGAGTTTTCAGAAGTTTCTCGAGTATTTTGGAAGTATCCGTGAGTAGGTTCCAGCCTCTTTGAAGACTGGCCTTCGATTCAATGAATAGGAAGCATTACAAACATTGCTAAAGGGTTTCGCGTTATTACAAAGTAATTAGATTTTGGAGCCAATTTTGTATGTTATGTAACTATAGCTACTCTCGTACTCGTAGATTTTGCGTAATTGTTGCTACGTACTCTAGAAGTGCTACGATCGAAGTGTACGTTCAACCGTTATTACGAGATACATATTGGCAATGCTCTATCTGCCAGAATATGTAAAAAATGCAACTTCAATTCAACTTCCGATAATATATTTAAAATTAAATTGAAATTGTTTTTAGCACGAAAAGCATATTACGAAACAGATGAATATTTTAATGATAAATTTACCGATAACGGTAACTAATGATATTTTATATTTATTTAAGTTGACTTGTGAAATCTATGACTTCACCAATAAATCTGTATTCTGTATTCTGTATCCTACTAATTTAATAAATGCAAAAGTTTGTATGTATCTGTGTGTATGTTTCTTACTTCTTCACGCTTAAAGAGCTGAACAGATTTTAATGAACTTTGGTGTGAAAATAGGTCAGACCTTGTATTAACACATCGGCTACTTTTTATCCCGAAAACTTTTGTGGTTTTAGTAGGATACGCAAATAACTTCTAAATTTATGTTACTTCTTCATGCTCAAATGTCTGTACCGATTTTGTTTTTTTTTTTTACCGAGATAAAACCATAGGCTATTTTTAATCCTGGATTAACCTATATTGTCCCGGATTAAGGCGGGTAACTCCGTGGGGCGCAACTAGTAATAAAAATTACTTATTAGAATGCATTTCAGTAAAAAAGAACATAAAACAAAGACACCAAATCAAAAAGACTTACACGCGTGTTTCTCTCTAGATTTTTTTCGAGCAGGGGAAAAAGAAAATACAATAAAAGTGGCGTAGCGTTGGCATTTCTTTCATTAGACGCTATACGTACACACTAGTATTTGGCTAGAGACAAGCTTGTAAGATATATATTGCATTGGGTATTTTTAGTTGTGATCAAACTATATTAATGTACAAGTAAACTTAACTAGATACAAGTTGGAAAAAAAATAAAACTTTTGTTTTGTATTAATTTGATACAACTTATGGGTGAATGAATAAATTGCCAAAAAAAGTTAAAAAATAACTAAAAACTCATAGCTAGTATATGCTGGCTGCGTATTAATTTCTTTGGCAATTTATATATTTTTTTTGGCTCTTTGACTGAAAAAAATTGGTAGAACTCAACATTACTCTTTCTTAATAAAATTTCAAAGTAAACTAAACATGATACAAATTTATATCTCCATAATATATCTCTCGTAATAAAAATACTATGTATGAATAAATGTATTATCGAGACTAAAACTATTATTTATTTATACAGGGTCGTAAATAAGATGTTTCATTCTGAAGTGCAAATAACTCGCTGATAGATCAATTTCATTTGTGAAACGAATGTTTAAAACTATAATTATAGCTGTCGTACGGCTTACTAACTGTACGGCTCAGCCTGTCATTGAAGAAAGTGCATTCAAAGATACGAATGTTGATATGAATGTGTATGTGACCGATAAATTAAAGGGCGGATGGTTATCTTGTCATAACATATAACGGTTAACAGGAGATGCATGTAAGAATAAGATACTAGCAAACCTGGCGAACTACGTTTCGCCGTATGAATTTTGTTTGCTACAAACCTCACTGAGTCTAAGACCATCCCAACGAATGCAAAACCGTGGAAATCGGTTCTTGCGTTCTGGAGTTATAGCGTCAAGGAAAATCCGACTTATTTTTATATTATAGATATGGAAATGTTAGAGCATGATAGAAAGGGAAAGAGATATCGACCGTTTTTTTATCCTTGAGAGGTTTGCGTTTGACTACAGCTAGTCTGATGTTAAGCTGCGCTGCAGTCTACGGTGTGGCACGCTTACTTAGAAGATACACATTAACTCTACTTTTGAAGACCCCCGGATGATACCTCTCAGGAAACAGAGACTCAGGTAGTGAGTTCCAAAGTTTCGCAGTCATTACAATAAAGCGTTTTGCACGATTAAAATATGGATGGAGTGTGTGTTAAGATGACGGCTGATAGAGGGTAGTGAAAGAGAAAAAACACTGTGCCAACTCACCTGAGTAAGATAAGGTAGACATTGAAGGTATAGAAAATACTTTGCGTAAAAAGCTTGATAATGTAAAGGGTTAAAAAGATAGACGTCAATCCCTTTACCAACTAACTGCTGCAAAAATTAAGCAATCAAAAAATGATAGAAAGCCCTTCCCAAGATGATAACTAATAAGTGTCTATCTCATTAACGTAATATATTCCACCCCTCCGGTCTTTGATCATCCGTGAATAACAGATAAATGGCTTCCAGCATAAATCATAAACGCTATATCAACATATCGGGTTTACTCAAACACATAATGTGAAGACAATGGGTAAATGATTACGCTTCTACTATTAGGGCTCCTGCTGCAGGTAACAGATATGGTTAATTTCTCATCATTAATCATTTTGTTTTAACTTGAGAGACACTGGTGGCGATTCAGCGGCACATACGACTCAACTAAATTTAAAGAAGCCCCGTCTCTTTTCATCTTAGGTGGCCAGAAAGAGACTGCACGTTCCGCACCATAGTCAAACCAACTAAAATCACGTCAAATGAAGCAAATATAGGCGACTTTAGTCCGCACTCACTTGTATCACCTCTAAAACTACCTACATTTTTCATATTTGACGTGATTTTAGTTGTTTTGTCTGTGGTTCAGAACGTGCCGTCCCTTTCTAGCCACCTAAGATGAATAGAGACGGGGCTTCTTTGAATTTAGTTTAGTCGTGTGTGCCGCAGAATCGCCATCACTCAGTTTACAAAACCGCCTACATGTTATTATTATCTAGGCTAGAAGATTTCGGGAAGCGAAACCGAAGAGAGGTCAATGACAACCTTGTTGGCGTAAAGGTTACCATGCCGGACTGCTAATCAGAAGGTTCCGGGTTTGATTCCCGGCCCGGTCAACATCTTTGTGCTTAACAAAATTTGTTGGCTGTGGGTCTGGGTGTTAAATATGTATTTACTTATAATATGTATGTATGTATATGTAGTATATCAGTTGTGTTAGCAACCATAATACGAACTAGAAAAGGTTCAGTATGGGGCTAATCAGCCGTGTGTGAAATGTGTCCTTATATTTATTATTTATTTATTATTGATCTACACCACAATATAAGTACGGATATTAAAATTTTATCACACCTTTAATAGGTATTTTAGGCCAATTTCTAGCTAATACCCGCACTATGTACAAAGCGGATTATCTGGCCCATTCCTTTTATCTCATTTCTCTCCACCAAACATCAAAATCGTTACATAGATACTGATGCAGTAAAACAAAATAGTAACGCAATAAATACAAATTTCTTAATAGAGTTTGTGCAAGAAAAGAATGATCAGGAGGGATGTGCCCAAACTTGGCGCACATTCCACACAAATATTCAATAAGATTGAATTAATTGGTGGGCACCCAATTGGTGTGTGTGTGTTTATATGCAAAAAATACAAAAGTATCTCTAGTCAAACTAGCGGCCTGACTAAATATAGAAAAAAAATCTTCCATCTAAAAAGTATATCTAATTACCACGTCCATTCTTTGATTCTGTATTTAAATATTATTCAAACAAAAGAGTATCAACAAAATAGCTCAAAAGGACAATATTTTTAAAAAAAACGTCCTTATAAAATCAAATTAGAACTAAAGTCATCCAATTGTTAAGTAGTATGTACCAATTTGCAAAAAAGAGGCCCTTTAATCTGGCCCCTACTTTCGGAAATGTAACCTTACCGATCACTGACCATCTCGAGCTTCTTGGAGTCTCTTTGTCTTCAACCCTCAACTTTGGCACATATATTGAGTCTAAGGCTCAATTGGCAGCCAAGAAGCTGGGTATCCTCTCGAAGGTGCGCCGGTACTTCAAGCCGGAACAGTTGCTTACATTGTATCAAGCACAAGTTCGGTCGTGCATGGAGTACTGCTCGCATCTTTGGGATGGATCGGCTAAATACCAGCTTGAGGCGTTGGAGGCAATAGAGCGGCGAGCAAAGAGGCTAGTTGGCAATAATGCTCTGTGCAAGGCGAAGCTGCAGAGCCTTGAGCATCGCCGCCTGGTGGCCGGCCTTTCGGTTTTTTATAGGTTACATTTCGGTGAGTGTGCATCGGGATTGCATGATTTGATCCCCCCCGCCCCATTCCACCATCGGACGAGTAGGGAGACACCAAGGCGGCATCATTATACTGTGGAGGTGCCTAAGGCGCGTACTAAGCGGTTTGCTTCCACCTTCATTGTGCGTACCGCCAAAGTGTGGAATTCTTTGCCAAATTCTCTTTTCCCCGATAACTATAATCAAGCGGTTTTCAAGGCAAGAGTGAACCAGTTTCTTCTGGGCAAGCGTGCTCCACCTTAGATTGCAATCTCGCTTACCATCAGGTGAACTGCGGTCAAGCGCAAGCCCATTACTAGTAAAAAAAAAATAAAAATTTCATGCCATTCTTCCCTTAAATATCTTGCAAAGCAAATCTCTCACGTTTGTTTCCCGCGATAAAACAACGCCAATGTATCGGGGAATTGACAGGCGTGTTATGCATGCGATTCAATAAGGCCATAAACCGCGGCCGCGTTCCAGCTATCCTCTGTTTATACGGCCAATATAACAGAAGTGTATTTTATTCTGGGCTTAAATGACAGCAATATCGATGGAGAAGACGCTTTTGTTGATGTCGATCGACTGGAAGTGAAGATTTTTTTGTTTTCTTAAGAATAAATGAAGCATTGAAGCAAAATAATTAAGAATAGATGAAGCCTTCTTAGGTTCTACACTCACGAGTTGATGATTAAGATTAAACAATATTTTGAGTTTTCGGTTAATGATATTTTCGTCTCATTAGTACTACTAACCGTTCATAATTAGTTTACCCCTAAAAGTTCCGTACCATTATAGTATAAATAATCTATTAAATAATTATGGTAAATTAATAAGTTATTCTGTGAATATGTCAACTGTATACCAAAATGTCGTTACGAGGATCGAATAAAGTTAATGTAAAAGAATCACGTGTGTTGTAACAAACATTTATTTGTTTTATTATACTTTTAGTATTTATTTTACTTTTTACATCTAGGCATTTGACAAGCAGGGCTATCACGAGGCACTCTGACCTACGCCTAGCCCGGAAATAACTGTTTCTCAAGAACAGACGGGTACATAAATATATATACCTATACATACCCTACAAAACATAAAAATGTATTAATTATATTCAGAATAAATCAAACGATTGATAAGTCAAGATAATTTAAATTAATATTATATTTTTACCACAATTTTACACATATCAATTCTGATTCTACCTTCCAGTGATTTTACAGCGGTGGCATTGCATAGCTTATGGTCATAAATTCCATCTGGTTCCAGATCGATGGCCCACTTATGATACATAGTTTCCCATACTGGACTGGCACACTATATTGGCAACTGTCTTCCGACCAGTAAACTGAAAACGAATGTTGAGAACCACATCCTTTCTCCTTACTTTAAAAATCTCATTCGTACGTTTATATTAATTTATTGTACATCAGATAAAAGTTATTTGACCACGTAAATAACGGTAAAAAGAATTAGCAGACATCATTATATTAGTTATTTTTATTGTACCATAATTGCCATATGGTAGTTTGTTCTAGTATAATTAATTTTTCAACTAAAGTTTTATTGCTGATCCCATAGACTTCGTACTGCCTCAATCGATTAATAAATGACCTAAACTTTTTTATTGAATTTGGTAAACGTTTATATGGAAAAAGAAAAGGGCTGTTTTTATGGATTATCCACCAAGTTAAATTATAAAAGTGATTATTTGTATGTTGTACATTTCTTATCGCTTTGAAGAATGTCGGTTAACTCCCTCACTCTTTCTACCTTTCTCTCTTATACCAAAACCGTATATTAATCAACCCCTTCCCAGTCTAACCACATCCGCCACATAATTGTCTTTCAATAATGAGTCCCTGTTCAATTAGTAAATCAAATTGCGATATATTTCGTATACAGAGCTATAAGGAAAAATCGAAAGTCGTAAAATTGGTATCAATTTCAAATTTTTATTACAATACCTATGAATTTGTAAAATAAATGTCAGTTATTCTTGTGTAAAAAAAAGCGAGTGATATATATGAATTGACTTCGTAAAAAAACACTACCTTATTTTAAAAGAAACCTCAGTTCATTATCCATTACACCTCTACCATCCTTACCTGACACAATGACTTGTCTTTCAAGTTGTGTGAATATGCACTCGCTTTACGATGAAGTGACACATCGTGAGAAAACCGACATGTTTGAGAGCCACAATATCCAAAGACTTGTATCATCCGCCAATTCATACTTGGCCAACGTGTTGGATTATGGCCTGTATCTCTCTCCTCGTGAGAGAAGGCCCCGAGTCCCAGCAGCGGAAACATAGAGTAGGCTGCTTATGCTATGCTTATGCTTGTGATATACAAGTTATCTATATAGTATACTAGCTGACCCGGTATGAAAAATAGAGAGTGTAGCTTAATATATGACACGTTCGTAGATTTACCATAGCAGCGCCATCTATTGATTACTTACTCAACCCAGTCGAAAGGTATCGACATCTGCTAGAATCATTTGGAGTTAACATATAATTGTGACTGTCAAATAATAACAGACAATAATTAGCAATAAATTAAAATTACGACTATAATTTGAGATTTAAACTATCCTATCTCTCAAGTTGGATCCAACTGCACATGGTGTGCGAATTTTATTATAATCGGTTAAGTGGTTTAGGAGTCCATTGAGGACAAACATTGTGACACGAGATTTATATATATTAAGATTTATCCTTTGTATATACATAGTAATACACCCATGTAATAACGCCTCTTTACCATTAGTGATAACTTGGCTTAATTGTTCTAACTCTGTATTTCTTAGGCTAAAGACGCGGTAGCACGGTTGGAAAGTCGCCAAAGGGGTAAATTTATAAGATAAAGTTAGGTCTTACTTAAACTTTGGCTCTGATATAATAGAAAGTCCTCTTAGATGGCATAAATGTATTATCTTAGATAGTTGTTATTATTATATTTTGTAAAAAATCATAAATATGAATGCTGAAAATGGCAGAGCTTGATCATATAACAAGTATCAACTTACAAAGGCCATATTAATACATATAAAACATTTTTATAACATATTATTAATTTAAAATAATGTGGCTTGTAGGTTAAGTATACTTTAAAACAGTAGACTTCTAAAATAGCACACTTCAATCTATTATTAAATACAATTTATATTAATTCTTAGATTTTTAAAGTAAGTTGTGAACGTTTAACTTTGTTCGTGCAAATATTATATAAAATAATTTTATCTTGTAAATCTCCAACAACTGGTACTTGAACTGGTTACTTTCATATTTAATCGATTGGTCTGTTTTTTTTTTACAAAAATTATATATTTTTAGTTTGTTGAATTAGAGATAATATGAGAGCGGGTAAGTAGTAGTTTAATATAAAAAAAAATGGTTGCCTGTAAAGTCGGTTTTACGGGCGAAGATTTTACGTGACAACGTCTGCCGCGTGCTGCGCGCGCGGCAGACCGATCATAGTTGAGTGGGAGAGAGACGCAAGGCATTCGGCGGGCCTCTCTCTCGTTCGGTGACTCATCGTAACGTTACCGGGCGTTACACTTTTTCATAAGTGACTCCCAGCCGCAACCTAATTTAAGACGTTGTCACGTCAAAAAATAAGTTAATAACAACTGAAAATAAAGTTAATATCTGATTTCAGACAGTCTTAGCACAGTACTAATTTCGTCTTAGTGCAATTCTACCCTTAAAGTATTAAATCTTGCTAAATAGGGTTTACTGACTTGATTGTAAGCTTATGCCTTTGTAAGTTGCTTTTTAAAAAAGCCTTGTACTCATCCAGACTTAGGACAATAAATTGAACATAAATTAATTCTTACAGATATAGCAGTATTCAGAGGAAAGATAAAAACGAAACAAAAAGATTGCGAGTATATTCCTGGTCATTATAATAAAATTGAAAATGTTAGAGGCTCTCTTGCTACCAGAGATTAATATTATGTTCCCAAAGATAACTTAACCTCACAGTATTTAGTATTTACTTGTATGTTCTACAATCAATGTTGATATTTGCAAATGTTACACATTAAAAAAAAGCATAAAATAGTCTTGGTGCGTCTTAGGCCCTTATTAGTTTGTTTCGTTCCATCGTAAGATAGGATTTATTCGCAGGTAAAGCGTACAAACCTAGATAATAATAGGTTTTGTACCTTAATGAAGAAAAGGTCAAGATAAAAGATTTAACGAGGAGTCTACACGAAAAAAGTTTATATTAGTATACATAAAAAATTTGAATTATTGACTTACGAGTTATGGCAAAATAATACATATACATAAACAACTTTTATTCTACTATCTTAGGAAATTCACGAAAAACAAGCCAAGCCTTTTTCATACATTTTCAGCACGCTTACGTACTTTTTGTATGGAGAAGGGTTTTTTTTTTACTGGAATTAAAAATTTTCTTATGTGTTTGCACTTCTCAAAGTCTTCTTTTAGAAGTTTAACGTTAGTTTCTTACAACTATATTTTTATGAATTTATTCGTCGTTTATAGTAATTACTGTAAAATGTGTTACATATTTCATCAACTTGCAGATTTTTAAATAGTTGTCTTTGGAATATTTTTTTTTTCACTGGATGGATTATTAATTAATGAATCTAATTAAAGTAAGATATTGAATTTTCTATCTATAAAAACTATTACAATATTCTTACGTAAGGTATCGCCAGTGTAGGCTTTCCTTAAGGTATGCGATTGGTTTAATTTGACTTTGCTTCAAAGTAAATTGGTGCTTAAGGTAAAGTTACTTGAAGCTAATGACTGTCTGCAGAATTTATGTTTGTTATCTCTGAAAGCTTTGTAAAGAAAATAATGAGAAATGACTTGGTTTTCTTGGAAAATTGAAAGCTTCGAAAATAAACTGAATATTAGCCAAGTACAAAGAACTCCACATATTTTTTCCTAAGAATTAAATCTATGGAAGTTTAACAAAAAATATTTTATCATATTATTTTTCTTGTAGTAGATACTCTTGGAACAGCTGTCAAGAAGAAAGGTCATAGTTGGAGTAAAATAGGAATGATTGGAGTAACCTCTTATGGTTACCGTGGCATGAATCATAATCATCATAATTTAGGTTTTTAAGCCGTCAACGCAACCTGTGACGGCCTAGCAATCTTATCATCAGATAAGTTTTTAAGTTTCAGGCTCCCGGCTACTGACTCCCGGCTCTTCTCTCAACTCTGACTCCGACGTGTGTTCGTTTGAAACAACAATTAGAACATATGAATACTGCAAAAAAACAAACAGGCTGTGCTGACCCCACCTAGTGGGGAAAGGTATAGATAGACAAAGAAGAAAAAGAGATGTGAATTCAGTTTATTCAGGGAAATTTACATAAAGTTTAATACTTTTTTACTTCCGTCGTGAGCTTTAAATTGCAACATGTTAGCACATAGGCTCTTCAACATTAAAATACGACAGTGCCGTATTTCTCTGAACCTTGGATGTTGTTGGACCCGTTACAATTGTGCCAGTTACGTATACTCAACTCTTTTGTATATCAAAAACACAATGTGAGAAACTCCTTTCATTTTATGGTCGTCTTTACGATGTCAAGTTAGAGATTTATTGTGGTTAGGCGTTTGTGAAATGTTTATGTAACTCGCAAAGCAGCTGTGCGGATAAGATTTGATTGTGGGTCGTTTGAGATCCTGGGCTTGCGCATAAATTCGGGTTTCCTGGTGGAAAGATAATAGAATCGATGTTAGTGAAATAAACCGAGTACGCAAACCCTCTCAAGTTGCAAAACGTGTCGTCAAGCACATAATGGTGAGTTCTGGCTGTCTTCTTGAGAGCCAGATATTCCAGACTAGACATGCCCCACTAAGACCAGAGTGTACTGGCTTGTGTGGTTATGCAACCTACTGGTTAAGTGCCTATCTGAAACGTGTAGAAATAAATATACCAGGTTTTTGATGAATATTGCTTAGTTTTTGGATTGTTTTATAGTACACAGAATTTAAAATCTCTGGAAATACGAAATAAACTAGCTTCTCCATGCACTTTGTCGTGAATCATCTATATTTTTTATGGAACGGCTTACTGTTTATCGTAAAATTATATCCTAATTACCCTGGAGTTTTAGTGTAAATGCTCGTTTCTGCACTCTTAACACGGCCCTGGTGATATATGTATATGTAGTTTCCCCCGCGCGAAAGCGTAAGAAATGAATAAAACCGTATCTATTTTTCGTGTAGGGAAGTTTTATCAAACCCAGGGTCATCTTAAAGGTACTAACGGATTAGTAATGGTTACTTTAACAGATTGGGGACATTATTTTTCCACTAGTGAATATACGGGACTAAGTGTAACGTTTTTTTACATATAGCAGATGTATATTACGAGAATAAAACAATTTAATTCCGCAAAGTATCATAATTTACTTTTACAAATAGCTGGTACGAAAAAATAATCTCCGGGAAAAAGGTAAAAATGTTATTAAGTACTAACAAGATAGCCTTTTCCGTTTCGGTGCGTACGTGGGACTAGGCTATCGTTGAATTTCTTGTTTTTAGTACATTTGGTTTTTGGAAATACAAACTGTCGGATTGAAATTTTGGAAAACTTTTATCCAATAACAACCAAAGCCTGTTTAATGTATTCTTATTATTCTTTTAATTGGCCAAGTGCGAGACGGGCTCTCGCATGAAGGATGAAAAAATGCAGTTTGTAGTATGGGCCTCCCAAAATATCTTTTACTCATTTTTTTTATTATTGTTGTATTTGTGAAAATGTTTATCTTCTGGCTATTACAGTTCTTGAATGAATGAATGAATGAATGAATGAATGAATGAATGAATGAATGAATGAATGAATGAACGAACGAATGAACGAACGAATGAACGAATGAATGAACGAATGAATAAATGAATGAACGAATGAATTAACGAATGAATTAACGAATGAATGAACGAATGAATGAATGAAAGTATGAATGAATGAATGAATGAATGAATAAATGAATGAATGAATGGATGAATGAATGAATGAATGAATGAATGAATGAATGAATGAATGAATGAATGAATGAATGAATGAATGAATGAATGAATGAATGAATGAATGAATGAATGAATGAATGAATGAATGAATGAATGAATGAATGAATGAATGAATGAATGAATGAATGAATGAATGAATGAATGAATGAATGAATGAATGAATGAATGAATGAATGAATGAATGAATGAATGAATGAATGAATGAATGAATGAATGAATGAATGAATGAATGAATGAATGAATGAATGAATGAATGAATGAATGAATGAATGAATGAATGAATGAATGAATGAATGAATGAATGAATGAATGAATGAATGAATGAATGAATGAATGAATGAATGAATGGATGGATGGATGGATGAATGAATGAATGAATGAATGATTTGTCTATAAAACTAGGTACTTGAGATACAGCCTGGTGACAAACAGACAGACACCGTAATCTCAGTAATAAGGCCCCATTGGTAACATTTGGGTTCGGAACCTTAAAAACCATCAAAGTCAGAAAATAACTTACTCCAGCATATGAAGTATTCCTTCAAACTTTTTTTCTTTCAAATCTTGTAAAAATACCGTAAGCTTAGTAACCAAATAGCAACAAACATTGCCGCAGCAATGTGTATAAATTTCAGCTTCATGCTCATCCGCTGCAGAGTTCAATCTATCCGAATCTCACTCAACAAAGGCTAGTTAAAATAGATGGATTCGCTTAAAATGTAACGTCATAATTTATTTACTGCTCTAACTTTGGAAGAACGCCAACATGGATCCGCTAAAACTAATCTACCGTATTAGCAGCTCCACCGCAGTTTTAAATAAAAACCTTTTAAAAAAAAAAAGTGTCTAAATATATTTATAAAATAACTTGAATGATTGCTGATAATTATGATATATTTTTGACTTATAATAAAACTTTCTTGAAACAGTTTCAGAATATTAGCGGGGTCGTTTCAGCTAGTCATTTCATACATAACATAAAATAGATTATTTTAAAGCTATCATGTTTGTATAGCAGTGCACTTTAAAAGTAAGTTACAAGTCTAAAAACTGCGAGATTTTCTTCTAATGAAAATTCACAAAGTTTCCAGTCATAAAATCCGACTAACTTATTTCCTCAGGAAAAGCTAGTAGTGAGCTAACCATTCATAGTTGAAACGAGTGCAAGAAAGTTAGTGAGTTAAAGAAGTTAAAGACGGTTCAACAACCGAACAATTTGACTTATTCGACTGGAAATAGGTCTTGGTCGTCTTGGTTTTAAAACAAATGAGAGAATCAGTGAACCGTACGAGCCATCTCAGCGCGGGTTTTCTTTGCTATCTTGATTTTAAAATAAAGTAAGGGATTGAAAACGGAGCAGCCTCGGATGCTCCTTTTAGGGATTTGGGCTCTATCAGATCCTCTTTATTTAATAAATGAATAAAAGAGAGCCTTATGTATTAAGTAAAAGGTCGTTCGTTAAATAAATAAATAAAATTAATTTCAACCGTTTATTTAAACATAATGTATAATAAATATTTATAAACTGAGGCAAAAACTTTTATCACATCTGGTATCGCATCATATCTTGATGTCACAGTCATGATGTTATCAGTCTATTGTATCTTTATGTTCTAAAATGAATGAGTTTTTTTTTATTTATCTAATTTTAGTACAGAACATCCTTTTATCTTTTTTAGTTCGGAAGATCATTGGGTAATCTTCCATCTCCTTTATCAAAATAGCACTGTAGTACCATAATATTATAGGTGATTTTATTGGCACCCCAGACACATGCCTCTTTGCGTGCAAAATTAGAATTTAACTTGCAAGATTCCAACCGAACAAACTTACATAACTACAAACACTGTATGGCAAAAACTAGTAAAAAAAAACTTGAGAGTGTATCTAAGGAACGAAGTGCCTTCACTGTCAGAATTGATTACTATTATTATTTTTTATTATTTACAAAAAACTCGAATAAACTTAACAAAACTAATCGTCGCGACACAAACTGTTCAATGCGAAATAGAAATGAAAATATCTGGCTTGCTTTCAAAAAGATAGAGAGAGAGAGAGAGAGATTGAGAGAGACAGACAGAGAAACATGCCCTCGCGGCACAGCTTACAATAGCTTACTATAGCAAAAAGTGTCGTGACCACTTTTCATAAGAATTTTTTCCTTCTAGCCTCCTTTCACAGCGCGCGATAAGAAACTTCGTTCCAACAAAAATATAAAATTAAAACAAAATAAACCGCACCGCTCAAGACAAACATCTCTAATGATTTCAACTCAGATAAAAAGGGGAATGGATAAATTAAAAACGTCAATAAGGTAAATTGCAACGTCAATCAGCTGTTTCGTCACGGATGGTGATCAATCTTCACGACCAGTGCCGTGTTTAAGAAAAATAAATGATTCAAGCAACGGGGAGTTAGGAAAAGGAATGAGAGAAATGAATGCATGTAACTGGAGCGGAGCACTGAATTTATTTAAAAACGAATTGCCTCAAGAAAAACTTTGTTACCCTTTCGCACTTCACCTAGAGTTAGTTACTGAAATGTCGATTGCAAGAAAATTTAATTCTGTTTCAAGGCGAAGTGGAAGATAATAATTTATAAAATAATCATCAGATCGTTCACCTAGAAATAGCCAATTGTTAAAATGTTCTAAGTAAAATACACTAAAAAGCGACTGTGGTTCGATGGGAAAACGTCTGTTTTTCAATAAAACTGCCCCTAGTTCGATCCCAGCCTTACACCAATTACTTGTTTTACTTTTTATGTGAAGCTTTGCGGTGAAGGAAAATATCGTGAGTAAACCGACATGTTTGAGGACCACAATATCTGAAAATTTGTGTCATCCGCCAACCCGCGACTGGCCAGCGTGGTAGATTATGGCCTATATCACACTCCTCGTGAGAGAAGGCCCCGAGTACCAGCAGTGAGAACATCTGCAGATATAATGTTAATAAAATGTAATATTAAGGTTTCAACAACATCTTCTGACATTGTTATTATTCTTTAACGACTACAAACTTTATTATACAGTTAAGTAGAGGCGTATATCTACGTATATCGCTTTTCCTGGCTTCATTATTACATGAGGAAAACTACGTTGAAATCCTTATTTTTCCATCGTGATCTTCTGTTGAAGCTCAGCTGAGATAAACTTGCGTTATGAACATAAGCTAGCGCCTGAATAGGGCGTCACGTTTGCTCGCAATAAATGTGACGGGAATGTCTTGCTTTATGAGCATTTCTTTTGTTCTAGAAACTTTTGGCGAATAGGAAAAAAAGTGTCTTTGTCAAATAAGTCCTTCAGATGACGTCATTACCTTTTTTCTGAAAAAAAACGCAGCACCCAAAAACAGACAATTAACTGTTTGTTGGTTTAGTAATATCATTATTTGCAGAACTTAAACTAGTACAAAATATTAGTGTTAATTTTTATACTAACCTAATATTTTATAACCATGTTTTTTATACGTTTTACAGAATTTAAAAGATTTAAGAACATTTATTTGCAGAATGAATTAGAACACTGAGCCTTATCTTTACACATGCTATACAATTTATATTTTTTTTACATCACTCTATGGTTAGTGTGAATGAAGACATGAGAGAGAAAGTAGTGAGTGTAGAGACGACGGCTGATAGAGGAGAGTGGAAGAAGACAATTTACTGTGCCAACCCCACCTAGTGGGATAAGACAAGGAAGAACAAGAAGATCACTCTATGTTTAATATGGCATCACAATTTATAACGTTGATAACTAACTACATGTATCCGGTAAGATCGATGTATCTTAAAACGAAAAATATTTAAATAGATGATTGAGGTGATACCCTTATATATATCTTCCAAGACTTACATCAAAAGTTGTTAGTGTAATTATAGTATGAGATAAATGTATATTTAGTGAAATTCTTACATAATTAATTATTAATATAATTAATTATATTAATTATGTTACTTAATTTATTGTCACATGTAATTATTTATTTATTTCTGACATTTAAAGATTAATCTATATCTGATATGTAATTAAAATTATCAATAAATTAGTTTATGAGTTTATGTAGAAGTTCTAAAGATGCCCCCCCTTCTTAAAGTATTGCCTTAGGTACCATCATCAATAAAATAATAAAATATGAAAGGTATTTAATCATGTATACTTTCTACGTGGTTTTATGAAATCACGATGAAAAAATTCAGTCAGCCAAACAAATAAGATCGTATCTGACCTTTCGCTTTATCGTCGATAAAGGCTGAACAAAATCCTTTTTCCCAAACTACTCGACAACTTTTTTAATCTCATAAAGCAATTATCTTCATACTTTACGGAAGGATAATAAAATAAAAAAACAAATTCGCTTCCGCTGTAAGTCTAGGCCGTAAACATGTTTACTACAAGACTTGTGTCGTCATCGACTGTATTCGATTCTCATACGTAAAGCTGAAGCGATAAGGTTCTTATAGTCTGGCCAACGAAACATGACCCTGGAAAAGAGCGGCAAATTTAAAAAATCTGAGTATAGCAACCCCAAAACTAATATGAAATACCTGAAATAAACTAATTTGATACTTTGAAATTATTTATTTTATTTCGTCTGAATAAAAATGCTTTAAGTACTTTAGGAAGTAATACTTTAGAAATTGGTTAATCAATCTGAATAAAAAAAGCAGTATTCTATAATGTTTTATTCACTGTCAGTCATAATTAAAATGTGAATCTAAGACTTAAATTTGACAAGATTCACCAGTGTCACTAGAATCACAGTTTTATTTATTTATATTTATTAGTTTCCTACTATAATGAAACTTTCCAAATTATTTTCGGTGATCCTGTCCTGATCTTATTTTCATATTCATTTTCAATGTATATAACATTATCAGTCATATTATATTCATCCACTTCTCTTGAGTTATGGTTCCAAATGTCTCTTTAATCACTTTGTCTGATTCAACACCGCAAGACAGACAAGGCAATATTTTCACTTAACATTTTGCGTTTACCCAAACTTCATATCAGCTCAATGGCAGAATCCAAATTAAGGAAAACCTGTTAAAGAAAAAATTGTGTCAAAATTACAATGTAACATTTTATGGTATGATAAATAACCAAAATGCATTATTAGGAAGGTGGGAAGGTTTTGACTAATGATAAAAGAATGTGAATCAAAATAGATAATTTTATAATAGATAATTTTGAAATAGATAACTTTATGCAAAAAGATATATAGTAAATACCAATTAAAACAAAGTATCAACTTAGTAGCGTCATACTAACCTACGAAATCAAACACCACATGTAAACAATCTTGTTTTCATTGAAATTACGCCGAATTTCAATTCTTTTTCTTGATGTTTTTTATGATACTTTGAGATCATGTGGAACAACAACTCCCGAACTCCACTTTTGATGATATTTTTCATTTTTCGCTGAGTAATTAGTGTTTAACTAAATCATAACAACACGCCATCTTGTTTTGGATATTGACGTTGCCATTATTATAGCATTGCCATATAAAAAGTTTGCAAAAAAATCGAGTCTCATGTTTCGTTTGCCAGACTATATTTTGATTTACGATCGCTAAAAATAAATGAAGAACATCCGTGTTTTTCGGGTAGCCCTTTGTTAAAATCTATCGCACAAAAATCCAACGTAAAGTTGAAAAATAAATTAGTATGGTGCTCAACAAAACACCATAACTTCTTCTACACTATGCTAAGTTAGCAAATTATTTATAAATGCGAAAGTTTGTGTGTAAGTGTGTATGTTTGTTACTTCTTCACGATCACGCAGCTGAACCGATTTTGATGAAATTTGGTGAGTAGATAGGTTAAATCTTGGATTAAACACATAGGCTACTTCTTATCCCGAAAACAATGGTGGTTCCGTGCAAATAACTTCAAAATCTATGTTACTTCTTCACGCTTCACCGGCCGGACCGATTTTGATGAGATTTACTATGAAGATAGGTTGACCTTGGATTAACTCCTAGGCTACTGTTCGTCTCTGATTAACTTCTTTTTATACCGGAACATCGTTTTATTTGCAGATATTAGAATATGGTCATTGATCAACTAAATAGAACATTGAATTATTTTTGCTCATAAAATAATATAACTAAAATGAGTAAAACTAAAAAGCGAGTGTGGCGCGGTGGTATTAACGTCTGCTTTTAAATCAGACCAACGACTTGTTTTTCAAGTAATATGTGGATTTGCACTCGCTTTACGGTGAAGGAAAACATCGTGAGGAAACCGGCATGTTTGAGGACCACAATATCCGAGAACGCGTGTCATCCGCCAACCCGCACTTGGCCAGCGTGGTGGATTATGGCGTATATCTCTCTCCTCGTGAGAGAAGGCCCCGAGTCCCAGCAGTGGGAACGTATAGTAGGCTGCTTATGTTTATGCTATGAGTAAAACTATTTGCTGTTCAAAGATCAACGATCTGAATAAAAATACCAAATAAATTGTTATGTTTAATGATAATTCAATGTCTACTTCCTAGAATTTAATTATATTTTTCCTGTGTAGTATTTACTCACTTTGTGGAAAACTCGTGTTATAAGTTATGTGTGTTATATACTCAACGTTCAATAAAATATTGATGATAAACTTTATGAAAATAACCATTTAAAATTTCTTATTTAAACTGGTTCGGTTCATGTATTCTTAGTCTAGTTATTATATAATGTCTACAGCCTACAGTGCATTTAGCAAATATCGCGTGTTACGCCTCAGTAAAAAGCCAGTTATTTAGCCGACATGGCCGTCCATATCGCTTAAAACTTACCCATAAATGAGCAGTTTGCCTTTGTAATTAAACCGTTGTTTAACTTTTCCATTTTTATTTTTTCTTTGAAAATGTTTATCACTCATCGTTTGTAGAAAATAGCACGCCACATAATTCTAAAACAAGTGAAATTACATAAACATATTAGAAAACACAACACAACATTTGGTTTGCCATCTTGGAATAAAAATGTATCACCGCCATATTGATGCAATTGCGAAAAAAATATCATCCGCCGTTATGTGGCGGTTGCCATTTTAGATTTATTTTATCAAATATAGCTAAGAACATTTTCAATTAATACACATTTCAAATGAAAAAAAAAATATTGTAATCGGATGAGCCGATAACAATATTTTTTTTTACAGATTATAACAGACAGACAGACACCCACACATACAGAGACATGCTAAACTTATAACATCCCGTCGTTTATGCCGATATAAGCATAAATTGAGGTTCTGGTTACAGGGGCATTTATTTTATAATATTGAGAAATATCTGGAACTAGGTAATATTATCAATTAATATAATAATGATTATAATTTAATGTTAAATGAATTGATGAGAGTTATGTAATTTTGACATATTAATTTATTGAATTTTTTTTTTTTACACATTCACACACGGCTGGTTAGCCCCATACTGAACCATTTCTAGCTCGTATTATGGTTGCTAACACAGCTGATATACTACATATACATACATATTAAATATAAATACATATTTAACATCCAGACCCACAGCCAACAAATTTAGTTAAGCATAAAGATGTTGATCGGGCCGGGAATCAAACCCGGAACCTTCTGATTAGCAGACCGGCATGGTAACCTTTACGCCAACGAGGTCGTCAAACAAACACTCATACTTTTTTGACATGTATCTAATGGTGTTATTAATAAACATTTGTATTTGTATATGACGCATTGAAAAAGAAGATGACTAGCTTTTGCTACGTCTACATATTTGTGTCTTTTGCTACTACCTATTACTTTTTATCTACGACCTCTGATACATACATAAATATGTATGTTAGAAAGAATTTTAAGATTTTAATGTCGAAAGTTAACACATTCGACAATAATATAATATTAATAAATAAATATACAATAAAGATAAGTCTACATTATACTAAGAAAAACCCAGAACATACCAGCATATCTTATATTTTTTTTTACTTATTTTCAATAAACTTGATTTAAAATTGTAAGAAGCACTTTTCATTAATCTTTGTGAAGAAGCTTCTATTTGAGCACGTTGCAGAATCAGAAGCTTCTTTGAATTTTATAAAGGAAAAGTATCATTTTTTGCACATTTAATCATTAAGTAGATTAAATAAGAACTGTCTTTAGTCATGTATACATATAATAAGACAGTAAAAATCGAGTATCTTAACATATTTAAAAACAGTAAAAAACGTCTGGTACGTTATAACTTCTAAACTACTCTACTGACTTGAATGCGGCCACAAGTAGATTACATACTTCATTATAATTAAAAAAAATTGACGCTTAAGCAATTTTTAATATAATAAAACAATTTATCATTATAAGTTACAATTATATCTCGTTCCTTATATAAAATAACCATGTCACATTGTTAGTTACCGTACTCCTCCAAAACGGCTTGACCTATTTTTACCAAATTTTATATGCGTATTCAGTAGGTCTGAGAATCGGTTAATATCTGCTTTTCATACTCCTAAGTGGTAAAAATTGTTCACCCTTAAATTTTTGCCGGGTAAAAGCTAATTCTTGAATTATAAATCTGTAGCGTTCCCTGCAACTTGTTTCCCAAGCATTTCCGCTTCAATGTATAAAAAGAGTAATTAATTATTCAGAGTAGAAAACATTCATTCCTACGAGCCAGACTGGGTTGCCACAAACATAAATAAAGGACAAGTCAGCTGTGTCACTGGAAATGCTTTGAATTTCCGTAGCGTTATATTTTAGAACAAACTATTAAGACACATAGAGAATAATAGGACTGAATAACAATCACATATAAATATTCTCCCATGCCTTATTCCACTAGGTGGGGTCGGCAGAGCAAATCTTCTTCTTCCACTCTCCTCTATCAGACGTCATCTCCACACTCAATACTTTCTCTCTCGTGTCTTCATTCACACACTTCATCCATGTCTTTTTCGGCCGTAGCGTAATATTTTAAAACAAATTATTAAGACACATAGAGTATAATAGGACTGAATAACAATCACATATAAATATTATTCTTCCTTGCTTTATTCCACTAGGTGGGGTTTGGCACTTTGTGGGCTGGGGCACAGCAAATTTTCTTCTTCCATTCTCCTCTATCAGTCGTCGTCTCTACACTTACTCCTTTCTCTCTCAAGTCCTCATTCACACACTTCATCCATGTCTTCTTTGGTCGGCCTCTTGCCCTTCTTCCTTGCACAACCATTTCCTTACATCTCCTAGTAACTATCACATGTAAATGTAATATTTATAATGAAGTGCATTACAGTTAGAATGTAAACGACACTTTGGCTAAAGATTGCTGGTTCGCTTGCCTGGTTTGGTATGAATGACTCAGAATAAGGTTAAAAAACGTTTTTAGGTGCTTGGTATTTTTCAACTAGATGGCGGTTGCTAGCCAGGCGAGTAGTAGAAAGTACCCTACCACTAAGCATAGTTTCCTAATGTATGATCATTATGTTTTTTCCTAGGTAAGTTCTATTTTATTGGCGGGAAGTCGAACTCGTGACTTACGAGACGTGAGGCGGCTGCTTTAAATAAATAAATATTACTTATTAAAATTAATTTACATAGAGATTATTTATGTAGAAAAAAAGTATTTCATTTAGCAACAAAATGCCCTAACATCTATCTACGTACATGAATAAAGTTTAGTAGTGGTAGGAAAAGAAAAAAGTTAGAGAAAACTCCAAGCTTTAGCGAAGACTGAGCCGATCAACTTTCTTTCGGTTATAAATTTAAAACTTCGCTCGTAACGGTCAAGAGATTTTCCTAATCTGGTTGGAAGATGTATGAATATTTTTAGGGTATTGAATATATTTCTTTTTATCCTTAAAGAGAAAACCTTTCAATCATAATATAGCAACTTTCGGAATGGTTAAAAAAAATCGTAAAATGAACATTGAACATTTTCAAACGTCATCTACGTGCACTTATTGGTTATTTATATTCTTAATTGAATAATGGTATTATTTTATTATTATTTTCTTTATTGTGATTGACTTTCTTGGTTCAGGTGTCAAGTTTTTAAAGCTACATTGCAAACTTCTTACATGGCCAAACAACTTCAGAACTAAGATGAAAAGTCTTTTAAAGATGAAGAACTAAGAAGAAACCTTTGTCATTTGACTAGTCATCCGATCAATAAAAGATTATGTTTTTTTTTATTCGCACAATACATTATTAAAAAGATGTTACAGGTATTATAAAAGACAGCTATATTAAGACGCGTTAGGCGAATCATATTGAAAACGTGTATCTTACCCATACAGCTAAATTTACTTATTACTCATAAACTACACAACGTCAATATTTAAATCGACTGATTTTAACTTTACTTATTTTTATTGTATTTTTAATTCTACAAAATATTCTGACTTACTCGTACTTTGGTAAGGCCGTTTCAATTGCCGATCTTTAAACAATTTGTTCCAACCAAAGCATAAGCAACCCACTATACGTTCCCACAGCTGGGACTCGGGGTTCGCCAGGCTGGCCAATTGTACACATAACAAGTAATTAGTGTAAGGCGAAAATCGAACCAGGGGCCGTCAGATTAAAAAACAGCCGTTTCTCACACTCAGCTTAAGCCTTAAGCCATAAGTACTCGCTTTTCAGCAAAGAGGCTTACTCGTAAAATAGTTAAATTTAATTTTATACCTTCATAAATGTACCCGTAATAAATCGCCTCAGAGCACCTTAGCCGAGCTAAAGTCTACAGTTAAACGCAGTCGTTTCTCCCTACTACTTCACCAACTAATCAAATGAAGTGTTATCAGGAAGAACAGTAATCAAAGTAATGTTCTCTGAAGCCGTAACTTGGCCGCGTCTGTAATACTAATGAGGAATCAAGGGTTCGGGAAAACCGCGCCGAAACGTGAAAAGGTGGGAAAAGAGCAGGTGTACCTTATCTAGCTGATAACGCAAACTATGGTGGGTTTGTTGGCTCGGAACGTGTTTTTGGTAGATTACTACATATTTGCAAATCTAAATTTAGACTGTTTCTGTTTTTACCACTATTATAACAATGACTTACATTTACGGATAAAAAAAGTGAACTGTTTTGAAATTAATCGTCTACGTTGATCACAAAAAAAAAACAATTTAATTGAGAAAGTGCAAGTTGGACTCGCGCTTGAAGAGTCTTAGTTAGGGTCCAGTAGATACTGTTTGGGTAAGGAACCCTAAAATCAACATAGGTACCTATTACTTGGTTAGTAATAAATATATGATTTTTAACATCATCAGCATCCCATATCACTAACTTTTATCACTAATATTTTTCTCTTATTTGATTATTCTTAAAAGATTACACGAGTATAACAAAATGTAATACTCTAAAATAAAATTGATTGAGAATTAACTGAAACTCTAAACACACACTAGATATACTTATTATTCTAGATAATTTTACAAGATATACTCTTTACTGACGGATAATAAATTACTACAAATCAAATATTACTTAATGTAAATATAATCTAAAATTAATTAAATTAAAATTATATCTAATCCAAAAAAAATCTAGATTAACAAGATATGCAAATAGTTCTATCTTGGACAATAAAATGAAAAACCTTAATGTAGCGTTGTTATGCTAAATGTATTCAAAACATTCCTTAAAGACAGAAGACATTAAGCTTCAATACAAAGTGCTTACGAGTTCACACTTTTTCGTTTATAAATAATACATAGCGACGAATGTTCCGCCAAAAGCGAACGCAGATTTAAGGAAAAATAACTTTTTGAACTTACCAGAATTATGTATTCAAATACGCCATTTGAAATTCATAAGAAGCAGCCGTATTTCGAGAGAAACATGGTTATTTATTGAAACATCTTCAACAAGTCATCGGTTACATTTGGTATCGTGATTTCACTTTCAAATGATAGTGACATCTTTCAATTTGTATTCAGGAAAATAACTGTACTTGAATGTTGATTTAGATTTATCTTCGTATGTAGGTATCAACATAAATAATGAATAAGATATCACAATATATGAATAATTCAATATTGACTGTGCTAAAGATTGAAATACTTCATTATAAAAATACCTAAATAGTTCAAAGCTTATTTTATTAAGACCTTGGTCTTGTTTTTCTTTGTAAGAATTCGAGAGTTTTCAAACCACCCGAAGGCCTCTGACTTGGCTTAACGACTGCTTGTGCTATGACTAACAGCCGGGACCTACAATTTAACGTGCCATCCAACCCACGGTAGCGCCCTGATGAAAATGCCACTTAAAACGAGTCTTGTGGTCACCCATCCAAACACCGTTGCTTAGCTTCGATGATCGCGTCAGACCACTTTATTTTCTCTTCGGAAAAAAAAATTCTTCATACTTTCTATTAGCCAGATTTTCAATTATCCGAATGCCTAACAACAACAATTAGTCCAGTTAATCGAGTTTCTACTGTATTAACATTTTGGGAGAAAAAAAGTCGGGCATGGTTATAATAGGATGATCAAGATAATCACAGACTTAATTTAGGATATACTAGTATTCATGTTGAATTTATATCAGTAAATCCCACTCACAAGGAGCAGTTAATACATAAATAAATAATCTAACACAACATTATTCAACGACTTCATAACAAAAGTCGTTTGGCATTAATTTGTCAAACGTGACTTATTATGTAAATGGAATAAGCTGTAACTTGAATGTTAAGTTGATTAGTTTTCGGTGCTGAATAATGGAGTGAAAAGTCAAAGAAACATGGTAATCTGATGTTATCTGCAGTCGACACGTACTAAGCTTGAATTAATAAAGTTACCAGTGGGGCATTGACGTCGCCTAAATTACGGCAAAGGTAGTGTGTTTTACCGTTTTATAATAACTTGAGCTACAGTGTAAACTCAATGTAACGTCACAATCGATTTAACGACAAACTCTGAAATGCGTCGAATTCAATTGTTTTTAGTTGGTTTAGCTTGTATTTCATACAATGATAAATTCTCTCGATTTGACAACCACTCTCTATAATGCCATAAAATGCACAGTCCCTTCAGTTTCATTATATAGAGTTTACACTGTATTTAACTTTTTAATTCATCAGTTTAACACGTCCGTGTGTATGTATGTATGTCTGTGGTATTGAAGTTCATGAACGAATAAACCAAGACCTTTTTTTTCACATAATTTATTTTAGGTATTTCTATCTACACTAATTAATTTGGCTGCGGGATTGAAAATCATAAAACGTAGGTAAGCATATAATTTAAGGTACGTAGTTCGTAGTTACAAAAATCTACTCTCGAAACCTAAATACTTTCAAATTCTCCTATTCATAGACTAGATTGTATAAAAGTTAAGCATTCCAACAAAATGGACCAACGTTGATCTTGATAGAAAGCCAGGTAGGGCAAACCGTTCGTCATAGGCTAAGAGATGGACTATTTTCGTTTCTTATATGAAATTAAGTTTCATATAAGAAACGAAAAGAGAGCAAATCAATAATTTTCTTCAAAAAGTGGCCATGCTCTGGTGTTGAATTTATAAGACACGTGAAGGCCTCTGACTTGGCTAAACGAATCTTTGCGCTAAGAATAACAGCAGGAGCCAATAATTTACTACGTTGACTAAACCACGGTAGAGCTCAGATGAAAATCACACTTTTTAAATGACTGTCTTGTGTACGGTCCTCGTTCAAAGACTGTCTACTTCGACCTTTGCTTACTTTGATGATCATGTAAGACGGCATTAAATAGCAAAAATTGGGTATTTGAAAAAAAAATTTTTTGTGATAAATAGAAAGATTATATATTAGTTTTATAACAAAAATATTTTTTTATTATTTTTTTTGCAATAATTCAAAAGTTATTTCAAAATAAAAATTAATTTTTGAATCCAGTACCGAAGACACGCCGACAACTCCCGAACAAACCCGAGCGCGTGTGACGTCATAATGTTAGTTTTCACTCAGACACTCAATGCAGTTGATAGGAAAATAATTAATACAAAGTATAATAAAACTAACATTATGACGTCACACGCGCTCGGGTTTGTTCGGGAGTTGTCGGCGTGTCTTCGGTACTGGATTCAAAAATTAATTTTTATTTTGAAATAAAAAAAAAAAAATAGTTTTGTTATAAAACTAATATATAATCTTTCTATTTATCACAAAAAAATTTTTTTTTCAAATACCCAATTGGGTATATGATATTTTCCTATAATTTTAACACCATCATTCAACTTTTGTTTAATATATATCTAATCTATAAAAAATAGTATAGCAACGCGTACCGTATAACATTTTTTTAAAATTAGCTCTTCAACTATTATCTGATTGAAAATAGTGCCAGCATTTGAAACGAAAACAAAGTATCAAGGGATTATTCTATTTTAGAAACCGATATTTGAAGGCTTGAGAAAGAAATATTTAAGTGAAATAAATTCCCTGCGGATTGGGGTCGAATTAGTTCATGTTTGGAAATCGTGAAAAAAAAAACAGTTTCTAAACAAACGCCGTTGAGACGGTGTCTTCTATTACCCAACTGGTATTTTTTTATTATTTAAAGATTCACTCGAGTCCCACTGTCCACTCCCCGTCACTTTGTGCCTATTGCCGTGTAGACCCTGGGCTGTTGGGGCAGGAATGCTAGAGCTTTGCTCAAAGAAATTGGGCAAAGACTTAACAAGTCAGCCGGTGACTCCTGCTCTGGATCCTTCTTGGTGCAAAGGATAGCGATTGCCATTCAGCGCGGGAACGCTGCTAGTCTGATGGGCATGGTTATTTATTTAGAATTCATAATAAATTTAATTTCATTTTAAGTTCAAATTAATAAATCAATTATGAATAAATGTTTATATTCAATAAATAATTCAATATTCTGTGAATTAATACATTCACAGAATATTGAATTATTTATTGAATTATCGTTATGAAGAATAAGTTTAAAGATTTTGACATAGATATGTATATTTATCTTTTTTTTCGTATTATAACACTTTCTCAAACAGCTTTGTTTTACCACAACAAGAATAGATTCATTAAATAAAATCACAATCAGAGTCACAAAATAAGAATAAATCTAATAAAACGTCTGCTGCCCGAAAATAAAAGTTTAAAACCAAAACGACTACGATCACATATTGTTTTTTCATTTGTGATTCAGTAACCAGATAAAAGTTTAATTCATACATGTCACATTATACAATTTAAATGTCAAAATTAAATTAAATTTATTAAAAGATTTTCTCAGATAAAAAGGATATTTATATTATCGTTTGAGCTCTCTAGGTTAAGCTTTATTAGCGTAGAACCTCTACACCGTAACACTGGCCTACGACATTTCGTAGCACGCACGTAGCATTGTAGGCTGTGTAGGACGTCATGTCTTTGAGATAAATTGCAACATTTTGGATCGAACACAAACCGTTACAGCAGAGAAACACAGAGGCGGTATCGGTACACGGTGAAGTAACGTAAGTCACGCACTTAGTTTTGCCTCCACCTTTGAACAAGTTTTTTTTTTATATCATCGTCACTAGATTTAACGATAAACTTTCTAAAGCGTCGAAATCAATTGGCATAGCTTATATTCCATACAATTATACATTCTTTCCATTTAACGACCACTCTCTATAACGCCATAAAATGCACAGTACCTTCAGTGTCATTACATAGAGTTTACACTGTATTTTTTAAATGTAGTAACTAATAACACTCCTGAATAATACACCATTCAAATAAAAGAAAATAAATTAAATTTGGTTCATATGTTCGACGTTTAGGAGTCCACAGATAATTATAGGACCCTTTCGTTTTTAGGTCATGGCTTAGTAACCTAAGCGTGTATTACACGAGTCAAAACGTAAAAAAACCTTTTTGAAACAAATAATTTATTTTTAAGCTTGAAAAAATATGCCCTTTTAAAATCAAAGGAATATTCCCAAAACCTTTGTATTATAAAGTTCAATAGATATCGTGTTCCGAAACATTATGCTAAAAAAGGTATCTCCTTCTCTGTGTAACAGTACACCCCCTTATTTTTGTAAGGAAGCTGAAACATTCGTAACTATACTCTTTTTCAGTTAAAATACTGCCATGTTTTATGGAAAAAATATTTTCTGATAATGCGATTTTTTGTTATATTTTATTTCAACTAACTTACATAAGAGTTAGTATTTTTTTTAGCGTTTACAATTTCACAACATCAAAACATAAAAATACATAAATTAAACTAAAACTTAAACTAAACGAAACCTAAAAAAGATCAAGGGTAGAAGAAAAGCAGCATTGCGACGTTGGATGGCAATGCTTAATTTTTAACCCAAATAAAAAAATACTTCATATTTAATACGTTAAAATCAAAAACTAAAAACACAATTTTTTTTTGGTTGGAATATATTATATAGAAGCCAATGTAAACCAATCTATGTTTTGCATTCGTAAAGATTTTTAATGACGAATAGCCAAAGTCAACATTTATGTTGCATTCATGTGTTTAACGAGTTAATTATAATGTTCAAAACTTTCAAAAATACATTATGGTTTGTATTTTCTTTTCTAGAAGTAAAATATTCTTGTTTCTGTTATACTTTACCATTTAAAAATTCTCAAAACATAAACAACTTCACCATAAAATGTATGACACCCAAAAATTCAATTTAATTTCCCCTTCTAACGGCGAGTTCATCAATTAACAACGTTTTCTGAAATCGTTCAAGCAATCACCGACATGCAAATAAGCTATTTTGACTTTCCGTTCTCGAAACTCATTAATTTTCTTATTCCGCTTTCAATAAACCAATGCAATCCAATAAGGAATTGATAATACGAGCGTTACCTAATTAAAATCGTAATAACGTACTTTGGCGATAAGACCGCCAATTGTGGCACACTTATTTGTAAGCCCTTTCATTTTCTTTTATTTTAATTTCGTGCTTAAGTCCAATAAAGAATTTTGTATCGACATACGAGTATCTATCTATCTTTGATACCTAAACTGTGACAATTTGACATTGTATTCTTTAGCACCTTAATTTGTTAGCTCGATCCACCCTCAATAACGCTTACCATCAGGTGAATTGTTGTCAAGCACTGACCTATAAAGAGTAGAAAAAAAAACATTATAATTAATCGCCATTTAGACAATTTTTGGGTTCTTCGTCTAAAATGTACCAACGGCATTCTATTGCTAAGACTTCGCTGCCTGTTCGTCACCGGGCTATGAACTAAAAATGTAATAAAATAAATATTTAAGGGGCATCCGCTGACTCGCATTTGGCCAGCGTGGTGTATTATAACCTTTATCTCTCTCCTTGCGAAAGAAGGCCCGGAGTTCCACCAGAGGGAACGTATAGTGAGCTGCTTTTACTAGAGTATACAATCGTATGCATGTAGGTATCTGTTTACGTATGTAGCACATTCGAAATGAACGGAAACCGAATAAAGTAAGATAAGTATGGAATATAGAACACGTTGAGAGGCTTTTATAATTTCCCTAGAGGAGCGGAGCGGAGCCGGCGGCGGCAACTAGTGTTCAATATTTGGTTTGGAACAAACTCGTATTTGTGACCATAATGAAGCTTGTATTGTTTTTTCCTTTTTTAACCCCCTCGCTAAACGATGGGGTGTTATAAGTTTGACTTTTCTATGAGTGTATATGTGCGTCTGTATGTCTATGGTATCGTAACTTTCGAAGTGATGAACAGATTTTGACTACCTAAGTTTTTTTTTTCCAAAAAAAAATAATTTTTAATTAGATATGTCTGGAGTGTCCTTAGTTATTAATCATGAAAACCAATCTAAAATAGCGAAATACATATTTTTACAGCACCCTCACATAAAAGGTATTTCTGTTGCCGCTGTAACAACTTTTTTTTTTCCTCTTTACATCTAAGTATTTGATTACCAGGGCGCATAACCACATGATATAGCAACACCTAAAGCAGAGCATGCCAAGTCTAGGCTGGCTTTTTAGAAAGCTGCCGGAAAAGGGCCGGAAAGGTGGTGACAGATTTTTTTTTAATTTGAGAGTAAACAGATACTAATAACAAAATTAAATGGTAAAGAGGGTTCCCATAAAATAAACTATTTTTTGGCGTATTATCGCAATATCATGCAACAGTCAATAAGTAATTTAATTTAAGCTTAGATAAAACTTTAACTAAGTCTATAAAAATTCAGTAAGTGTGTATTAGCTAACTTCTTGGCAAGAACAGCTAATTGCTACGTTTGAGAGCCAAAAGCTTATTAAACCAAGCTTGAAACCATTCTTTAGTATTGCTGTTTGTCGCATTAAATCTATTCTTGGCTCTCAGCCTGTGCCCAATTCTGTGGGTTCTAATCTAAGCAGCTGTTGTATTATTTATCGCGATAATAATGATTTTGGCACACTTCTTGATCTAGATTAATTCTGAGGGCCTACAATGAGGTTAAATGTTACCAAACGGTTGGTACGCATCACTTTTGTGTAGAAGCCAATGAAACCAATCATACGTCAATGTTACAATTTATGTTTTGTACTCGGAAAAGTCTTCTTATGTGTAACCTCAAATTTAATTTGAATGGAATTTTTATTTATTTTTACACAGTACAGATAGGCATTTGACCATCAGGGCGCTTAACCACAAGAGTCACTGTAACATAAGGTTGAGCATGCCTAGTCTGTAATAACTGGATCTCAAAGAAGTTCTAGAGCACACCGTTAAGGTCTTGGTGACAGATTTTTCAACTTGAGGATGGTTGCTATCCATGCGAGCATTAGGAAACATTCAGGCACCATGCTATGGTCACCTCACGATGTTTTTCTTTCACCGGAAGGCGGGGATCTAACCCGTGGTCTGCTGAATATAAGGCAGCCACACGCCCGAATCAGCTGTTATCGCTTCATTCATATATTAAACTAGCTAATTCAAAACTAGGTATCGAGTGAGAAGACTAGCATACTGTCAATTTTTTATTGCTGAAAACTTGTTTGTAGATTGATTGAAGAAAGTACATTTTATTTACCTGTTGAATTGATACATACTAACCAACCTAAATAAAATTCTTCTTAAAAAACAGTATTATATATCACGGATGTCCAGAAAAGCTGGCAAGATTTATCGATGTAAGTGTCCTAATAGGAAAACGTGACCCGAAGGACTCATTGGATCTTTGAATAGGCACATTGTTCAAAGGGTGTAAAATCGTGCGTGGAATGCCAAAAAAAAACACATTTCTGCCTAGCGTTAGAGAACTTGTTAATTTTTTGCCTTCTTATGAAAAAAAGTTAAAAATGAATAAATAAAGAATCGATTTAAAACATAAGGAAAATATTTATGTGATCTAAAAATCAAAAAGTATTTTTCAAGTAATAATACGTAATAAGAACGCTTGAAGTCTGCGTTTATAAAGACTAAAAGCCAGAACATACAATTTATCGTGTCATTGGTAACGCCACATGTAAATTTTACTTTTTTTAATGATAGTCTTATGCATGGTCCTCCATCCAAACCAGCGAACTATTTACTGGTACAAACACTGTCCGCATCGAGCGTTGCGTAACTCGACGCTAGCGACAGATCATTGTTGGTAGAACTACAGGCGCTGACAAAAAAATTAATATCACTTTTCAAAAATTATTCTCGACATTTGGACACATTCCAAATAGTAGCCGTTGCGACATGTTTGTCTCAAGTGCTAAGGGGAAGAACAGTTCTTGGCAGGAAGGGATGTTATCGCGGAAACTTGAGGATGTTTAATTATTTTAGAAAAAAAGGCTTAATTATTTTTATAAGACACACAGACATACACGGTTGGTTAGCCCTTTACTAAACAATTTCTAGTAAACAACACAACTGCTATACCACAAAACATAATTTTAAAAAGAAAATGATTAATTATTTAATTTATTTTATACATAGCAAATCTTTTGCATATTTTTCTTTCAGTATGAATTGCAAAAACTCAAACTCTTTAGTTACAAAGTTGTCCAATTTGTTGAAATTTGATATAACGGAATGCCTTCAAATTAAAAATTTTCTAAATACAGTACTGCTATAATAGAAAATATGAAAAACCCTGAACCACATTCTTTTATAAAAAACATAATAATGAAGATAAATATCAGAAAAAAAAATAAACGGTCGAGACTAAACCAGACGGCATATCTGCAAAGCGCATTAAACTTATACCTAACCAAAACAGCGCGAATTCTTAAATGTAAACAAATGAAACCATAAGTTTAACTCTACTAAAACTTTTATTTGGCGTGCGGTAAAATTTTGTCTTTTATGCTGGCCAATTTATTTTACGCAGCCAACATGCGGCCGAATATCCGTGCTCTTTCCTTAATGAATTCAGTCACAGAATAATTAATGTTAAACATTTTACGGTGCACAATAAAGTGTACCTTCTGTAAACCCCTAAAAACCACATGATATAAAGTAGTCATAATACGTGTGGGGCCCACTACGGTTTTAGGCTGAAGGCTTTATTTATATGACTGACGCAAATTAGAACTGGCTTAGCTTTATCTATTCATAAGGCCTAATGAGCACTTAGCTCTAGTTCAACTTACAAAGGTAGAATTACAAAGAGCTGAACCACTTAGCGCGAAAATTAAGTACCAAATTAATGATTTACAAAACCCGCGACATATAATTAAGTTTTTAATTTATAATCTATTTTGTTTGTACTAGTATTTTTTTTAATACTAATTTTTTACGGCATTACCACTAATAACTCAAACTGTAACACCTAAACACATGCAAAACGTGGACAAAACAAATCTAGCCCATCAGTGAAAATCGCAACAAAATCGGACTACTAGTTTTGAAGAGAAATGACAACATTGTTTTGCACATCCCATACAAATTTACCGGTCTCCGTTCCATCCGCGAGATTAAAGACCACAAAGACTTTCGCACACTACTTCTTATCGTAAAACGTGCGTAAGAGAAGAACACTACGAGCACACGTACAAAATGAAATGACACGACATGACGATACGCTGCAGTGTTGCACGTGACGACACGCGTGTGTAAAAACCCCTGTGTGCAACAATTATCTATAGTTAGGATTTCACTGTAAACAATTTAAACACAACATTATTATTTCCTATTTCGAATTTTACAGTTCAAAGAAATCAAGAAGGGCGTTGTTCACCGTTACGTTAAATTAAAAGGGCCTCTTAAAATAAGTAAATTAAATAATGTACATGTACCTTTTTTCACCACGAAAGAGAGAGTTTTTGAGCAAACAACCACCCTCAAGTTGAAAAATCTATCAAATCTGTAGGCTACCGGAACAGTGTTTCTGCAACCTCTTTGTGAGCCAGTTTTTTCAGATTAGTCAAGCTCCATCTTAGGCGATAGTGTAGCTACTCGTAACTCGTGTAGTTTCGCAACCTGTTAGCCAAATGTTTAACTGTATGGAGTAAAAAAAGTAAGCGGTAGAGACTAAGATTAATTGTGAGAAAGGTAATGAATGAAGTCAAGAGTAATTCAATACTTGCATCAGCTGACCGATAATAGATAGCGTCACACCGTGGCAGCATTCTTAGAAATTCAATTCATTATCATAAAAACTGTCACGATTAAAGAACGCCAGCGGAAAAGACGCAGAGAATATGAGGATAATGGAGCTAAAATTATTTTATTATTTTCCTAAAAATTCTACTAATTGCCCAACTAGCCGATAACGTTCGTGTGCGTGTATATACGCGTGTGTGTGTATGTGTTAGTGTGTTACGCCTCTTCTTTACAACATTCTAACTGAGGTTGAAACGGGTGTACTTACGCCTAATCAGAGCTAGAGTTTGTATATTTTAAGTATTATATTCAATTTTTATAAACAAACTAACTGTCCCGGCAAACGTTGTTTTGCCTTACTTAGGAGTATGAAAAATTGATAGTAGCCGATTCTCAGACCTACTGCCGCATATAAAATTTGGTAAAAATTGGCCAAGCCGTTTTGGAGGAGTACGATAACTAACATTATATAAGATATTATGGGCAAAAAATGCCACCACAAGGTTGTCGGCTTATTCAAGACCTTGTACAAATAAAAAAATATTAAATATAGTTTTTTTTATATATATTTATTCACACACGCCTGGTTAACCCCATACTGAACCATATCTAGTTCGTATTATAGTAGCTAACACAACTGATATACAACACATATATACAGACATTATGTATATTTTATATACATACATATTGAATACCCAGACCCACAACCAACAAATTTAGATGCATGTAGCACAGAGATGTTGGCCGGGCCGAGAATCGAACCCGGAACCTTCTGATTGGCAGTCCAGCATGGTAACCTTTACGCCAACGACGTCGTTCTATTTAAACTTATTTAAAGTTCACCGCGTGAACTATGCCACTACACTATTCAATGCAACACGGCATTAGAGCAATCTGCTTTGCATTTGTGTGCTAAGACCTGAACTAATACAGATTGACTAATGCAAGGTACACATGATGTAGGTACTCGCCTATCAACTAGACCTGTACAAACATTACTCACGCTGATCTGACTTCTGTACCTGCCTTATTGGAAAATTAATTATTATTGGTCCAATGAACTGTGGATTTGTTTGTGTTTGCTATAGACTATTTAGCTGTCTACCTACCGTGCTAATCTAAAGAGAACATTAAAGGTCAAGGAATTAAAACCACTAGTCACATGACTAGTGGCTTTTGGTTCAATAAATTATAATTATACAAATTGGTGCAAAAATAAATGATATAATGTAGTATTTTTGACCAAGCGAGCAAAATTTCTGAAAAAGCTTAATTTTCTTTTGTCTGTAAATAAAAAAAACAAGGAATATGTTATTAGGTATATCGCGAAACCTAATATTTCAAAATTACCAATATCACTGCAAATAATCCCTTTTTGTGGGAACCTCCTTCCAAAACAATAATTGCCGACGATTAAATTTTTGATGGATCTATAACACTAAGTAGAATTTATTAATTTTCACACTGTTTTTGTCAAGATTGTTTCAAAACTACGGCCACTACGTGAGATGCATTCAAACATAAGTTTTGTTATAACAAACATTGTTCCAAGAAATTTTCTTGGCCGCTTAGGTCTACTATTTAGATAAGTCATAATCACTAGTATTGTCTATAGAATTTACGTTCGTGGATTACATCCTGCTATTCTGGGTATTTGTAGTTCATTATAAATACCCAGAATTTCGGATATTGCAAGTATTTTGTAGAGCTACTGGAATTCTGATAAATAATTATCAATTAATAGCTACGTTGTTATCTTCAAAATCCTTACTTATAATATACTCGTATATTTATTAGTGACTTTGTGTGTCTGTTTGTTTAGCTTGGCTATCAAACACTCTTAAGTTGAAAAAATTGTCACCAATTAACGAATAGTATGTTCGGCCCGGCAGCCGGCAGCCTCCTTAAGGTACAGTTATTGCAGACTAGGTATACTCCACCTTAAGACTATGTCGCTAGCTTGTGTTGTCGCTAGGTTATGCAACCTGTTGGTAAAATATTTTTAAAATGCAAAAACATAAGCATTAAAATAATAATATTATTCTAGTGTTTGTATAACCGGTACGTACCCACTTACGTTTATTTTGTCGGCATTAGCCCGACATGTTTCAGCACAATCAGTGTGCCATTCTCAAGGGCAGGAACACAGCCAAAGTACCGCCTACGTATGGCGCCTGAAAAATACCGACGAAATAAACTTAAGTGATAGCTGGTTATATAATTATTCAAATATGCCTTACGAAAGTTTTAATACAGTAATATTATACTATACTAAACTAAGTTTATTATCATTATTTTGAATTAAGTTATAACATCACATATAGCATAAATTTTTTAATTTTCAACAAAGATTTTGTGTAAAATGGATCAAAATTGAATCTTAACAGGAAGCCGATTATAAGATGAACATTTGTTATTTTAATTAAAAGTTTGCAAATATACCTATAGCTATACAAATATACTCTTCCATATTAGATGTGGCATTCATTCTCTCTGAACATAATGTTCTCTCAGATAAGCTAAAAACGCATTGATTTACAAAGGCAACGTCACAATTTTTTTCACTTTCTATTGCCCAAATCAAGTCTTATAAGAGTAGGTAATAACAAACAGCAAAACTGGACACAAACATTACTGAAAGAGCTACGAATCTACAGAGAAATTCTGTGAGTTGAGAACTCAGCAAGCATTGTACTGAATACAGTCCGACAGTCAGATGTCAAGACTCGAATTTGGAATGCAAATTCACCAATTGACAGAATGCGATGCCGATCCAACCGACTCTTACACAGTAAGCCCGGTAAACCCCATATTTATTTATTTTTTTCTTACCTTTTGCCTCACTGTTGGGCAAAGATCCCCCAATGATCTCCACGCCTTTCTGTCCTGGGTCAGCTCCTTCCAGTTGGTGTGGAAGTCCACCAATTCCTTGCGCCATCGAGTTGGGGGCCGGCCTCGACGTATATTTTATTACTATTTTAATTTAAGATTATTATTATAGTCTCAATGAATCTGCAATTTATAAAGTAGTAAAATTAATTCGTTTGTATCTGGGGAACTCTTTGACCAATAAATAAAATCTTATATATAAAATTTCCGTGTCACAATGTTAGTTACCGTACTCCTCCGAAACGTCTTGATTGATCTTTACCAAATTTCACATGCGTATTCAGTAGGTCTGAGAATCTGCTACTATCTATTTTTCTTACCCCTAAGTGAGGCATAACAACGTTTGCCGGGTCAGCTAGTATTTATTTATACATTTTACAATAGCATAAACTGTGCACTCACTATACGTTACTTCTATCACGAGGAGACAGATGCAGACAACCTTTGGGGTATGTGAGTTTTGTCACGATGTTTTCTTGGTATGTGGTGTGGAAATTCCACACAAATCATGAAAATCAAAGTCTTAACTGTAGGGATGCATTTGATTCGGGATGTCGCGTATTACATACAGTCCAACGTTTTTCCGATGAGAGACAGTCAGAATTTTTAACATGGGCAATCTGTAGAGAATTAAAACTGTAGAATTATATAGTTTTTTTTGAGAAGCCTTTTTAAAACAGCAAACATGGCTTACTTTACAGTGTGAGCGTTGCCCCGAGTAACAGTCGCTGGTCTATAAATTTCTGCTCCTTACAATAGTTACAAGATTGCACCCGGGAGCTGTCCGGACGCCTTAGACTAAACTTGGACTATATTTACGGTGCAAAATAATACTTCTACTAGATAAATAGCAACACTACACTGGTAACTTTATTTTGAGAGAATAGGTTCTCATTTGCTTTCAATATTTTTTTACTTGCATACGTGTTATCATTAAAGAAATAGAGGCATCAAATGTTTGCTTTGGGTTTTGATAACAAGAATAAAAAAGCGTCTTAATTAAGGTCGTAACAAAGATTTAAATAAGTTTGTATGGAGTGAAGCAAGTAAATTATCTTCTTCTTCCAGAAATGAAGTTAAATCACAAGGGTATTCCACCGCGGGTGATAGCTAATGTGTCACAAATTTATATAAATTTTACCAATTAAAATATCCGTTCTAAATATCTATTGTTTCCTACGGGAGGGTCTTCTGTGAATATAAACATAATAAACCGACATTAATAATATATATTTTACTTTTGATCCCCGACGAAAAATCGGCAGGATGTTATAACGTTGACGTATCTGTGTGTATGTATCTGTCAGTAGCTTCGTAGCTCCCGAACGGGCAGCCAATTTGGATTTAGTTTCTTTTGTTTGAAAATTAATATAAAGCAGTCGAGAGAGTTCTTAGATCTTTGATAAAAACGAACCAAGATGGCCGGCGCATCAAAATGCAAATGACAAACATTTTTGCAACTTCGACAATAACAAATGAAAAACGTCACTAGTAGAATAGGTACTTACATTTTCCACAGGTTATGTGGAAAGCGACCTACACGCGGGCAGAGCCACGGGCAGCACTCAGTTTCATATAAATAAACTGTGCTTAAGTCGTAATAATCATGAACACAATTTTAAATTAAATTTCAAAATTTACCCGTTATAATTAATATTGTTTAGGTTGAATAAACAAATTTGTGTATCCCTTTCATCGAAACAATGTGAACCCGGGAAGTTTTGAAGGTCTTTTTATTTTACCCGACTGACTAGGAAGTGTATTGTTTTTCACGTGAAATGTTTTTTATTACCTCCTGTCTTCTTAACAATTCAATTGTCAAAATAAGAGATTAAAAAAAAGTCTTACTTAAATTTAAACGCAACAAATTAAAAAGATACTGATAAAAATATCCCTGTCTATTATTTGTTTATGAAATATGTTTAAGACCGTAATAACATTTAATATTAGCTTTCAGGAGAGGAAGAGGAAGACCTAGAAGATCATTTTTAGACCAAATTAAGGAGAAGGTGAAAGCCATGTCGTATAGAGAGGTCAAGGATTTGGTGGAAGATAGAACTACCTGAAAAAACTCCACAGACAAGAGCCCAGCTCTTAAATATTGAATGAATGAATGAATATACCAAAGCTAAAAATAATCTACGTTACGCATTTGATAAAATTAAGACGTTAAAAAAGGTAAGGCTTCTGTTTAAAGAAATAAAATTATTAAAATTTATATATCATTGTTCCAAAAATCAAAACTGTTTTTTATTTGGTTCACTATTTGTAATTTTAAATTAATCCACTTGCCGTAAATCTCATTGAAAACCTACTCAAGTGAAATTGTTCTAATTAATTTAAATTTTCGCCTTTCATGTCGTTTTATATAATCTTTCACAATTATCTATGAACAAAGGACACTTAAAGCGCTGTTTGCTAACTTATTTTGTGATTTTACAAAACGTTTACGACTAAAATGGAAATAATTTAAGAAGTTAGATTTGTTTCCAAAAATTTCTAATTGAAAAGCTAACTAAGTATTACTTAGTGAGGTAAACAAGAATTTACATTTGGAAGTATCCGTTTCCAAAAACAATACCACGATACTTAAAGTTAATTACAAGAATAGCTACCTAATCCTTAAGTGATTTGACATATTAAAGCGAACTATCAAATGTTTTCTTTACTAATAAGTTGCAGAGGCCATTAGATGGTTAGAAAACACCCAACACCTATACGAGAAAGAGAGATAGATGGATATAATTTTTTTTTATTGAACACAATAAAATAAAATTGACTTAAAATTAGTATGCCACAATTGGCGGCCTTATCGTTTAAAGCAATCTCTTCCAAGCAACCTTTAGATCAAAATATTATATAGACATAAATAAATAAAAAAATATTAGGACACATTTTACACACGGCTGACTAACCCCATACTGAACCATTTCTAGTTTGCGTTATGGTAGCTAACACAACTGATACTACATATACATACATCCCATAACATTAAAAGTATCTATTTAAGTGAACAAGTAAGTGTATGTGTGTGTTTGTTTGTTACTTTTTCACTGATGAATTTTGGTATAAAGATAGCTAAGATACTAGACTAACACATAAGCTACTTTGTATCTCCGAATAACGTAAGTGACACTATAGAACGTAGTAATTAAGTGATACATTCCTGCCTATATATGGCGCAAACCCCAATTAATATGGCTATTTCTGCTCTCACATACAGCTCTTACAATATTCATCCAATCAGCGATCGAGCATCACTGCACAAGCCTAGGCGAACTCAAGTGCTTCTAGGAAGTAATACAGAGTTACTGAAAACGAATGCATATAACTTTCCAAAGCTAAAAGAACATTAAAATAACTTGGTCTATGGAAATTCACGAAGACAATTCTGTTTTTCCACTCACTTAGTTGAGACCTCATAAGTTTGCATCAAATCTAATTACCACAATATATTAGGTATGGTGTATGTATACAATGTGCAGACATTAACTTAATTGTAGCGTACTATTGTCATAAGTTATATAAATAAATGTATTTTATATTATATAATTTTGGTCACGACATCACCCTTGGCTGGAGTCTAAGCTGCAGCTGAAGAGGTTTTTTTTTCAATCCAAAAATAATATTGTTTATCATAAAGCATAAGAATAAAAAACACACTCTTATTAATCATAAAACCAATTCGAATTAAATAATCATCGCTAAGACAATGTCTCTCGGGTCAGTTTTAAATGAAAAATTGTAGTGCCTGTAGCTCGGCTAGCTAAGGTGATCTGATGCGATCATCAAAGCTAAGCAACGGTCGATGCGGGCAGTGTTTCGATGGGAGACCATGCACAAGGCTGTCTTTTTTCAAGGGGCATTTTCATCTGGGCGCTATCGTGAGTCGGATGACACGTTAAATAGTAGGTCCTAGCTTTCTTTTCCGACAGTCTATTTAAATTGGGTCCGGGAAGGTTGGCAGTTCTTTTTGCCTATGTGGATGTTGCTGCAAGCAAAAGCTAGGAGGGCCTCAGTGAGTTTCCACCGAAGAACCTGAAGCCCTCTATAAAGTATCGAGGCAGAGCACCGAGGGGGTTTAATTGGGTAAAAATCCCATATAACCCAGCTGCACCCCATTGTAGCTGGGTATCTTATGGAAGATTTCCCCCTCGTAAAAAAAAAGGTCCCAGCTTTCTTGAGTACAAGCAGTCATTAAGCCAATTCAGAGGCCTTCGGGCGGCTAACTTTGAAAACTAAAACTCATGACACCAGAGCATCGCCGCTTTGCCACACGACAAAGAAGAAGAAGAAGAATAAAAAAAGAAAAGCAGAACAAAATCCGAAGTCGAGCCATGATTTCAAACCACGGCATCAGCCCACGTACATAAAAGGCCATAAATACTTTACAATCCCCAGAGATTGTACGTCACACGCAAAAAAGAGCGTTCCAGTCCGAGTTCCCCGTAATTCAATAAAAAGGGCTGGCCGCACCCCCTGGGGGCTCGATACCCGCGAGTCATACCCAACAAATTGATGAGATTTACAGTCGAGATTCCCGAAAGTTAGCTGAAGGGAAATTAAGTTGGGTAAACTTTTGACTTGTTCTACAGACGTCCCTTATCGCGTTGTGTAGGGCTTGGCCAGTGCTTGTGCTTTGGTCAAGGCCAAGAATTTTTACGTTTTTTAAATTAAGATGAATCATTTATTGAGAATGGAAAGAAGATTTTTTTAACTTGAATGCCTTTCTAGCTTGATAATACTAGTTACTAATAGATGTTGCCGTGAGTAAAATAACCAATTAGCGATTATTTAACCTGTTTAAAATTAGTAATGTACAAATATTATTACAAAATTAACATTTTTAGTAATTTAAATTTACTAAGTGCAAAACTAACGTACTCGGTCCACTTCTATAAAATTTATCGGGGCGCAGTTAGCTTTAGGAAAAGGGAAAAAATGATAAATTCTTATGACTCTTAATTTAGCTTTTATCGCTTATTTCTTAGAAATATGTCACAGCTACTTTTGTGACGGTCTATAATTTGTTAACTTTAGATCCCAGGCACTTAGCTGATTCGAAAAGAATGAAAGGTATTTTTTAATGAACTCAGTGTAATAATATCGAAAATTTAAGCATTACACATAGTTGTTTATTACAACAGCTAAATAATGAGAAAATTATGAAACCTAATATTGAAAATTTAAAGTTTCTTTTAATTTCTGTGCAAATAAACTTTGAGGCATGCAAAAATTAATGAAATACCGCGCGTTCGTAGAACGCAAATTACAATTAGTTTTTAATAAAGTATAACATAATTTCAATTTTAGAGGATTCTTATAGTTCAACTACGCACCGCCGTTTTTTTTTTCATATTGTGATAAGTTTGATTGGTACCAAAATAAGTATAAATATTCTTAGAGTGGCTCTTTAGACGGCTTTTAAGCTAATTTTTCGATATTTTTTTCCATTTACGATTCATAGCAAAAATCTGTAAAATGAAGATTTTGCCCGTATCTTCGCCATACTAAACACAAATTATATATCTTTAAATGATTAGTTCGACGATTTTCTTTGCATTTAAATAAAATAGAGATACTATATCGATAAAAATATATTAACAAGCATCAGAAACAAAGCGGAATGGAGATGTAATTCCATTTTGCGACACAATTCGTCGCCGGTATCGCTGGCGTGGACTCGGCGAGATATTTCATTCTCGCTTATCATTGCTGCGGAAGCGGGATCCTCAACACGACGGACGCTTCTTTCGATGGAGCTACCACTTCAGCAGGTTATTAAAAAAAAGCTTGTGACAACCCTATGCTTAAACCATCCTACTAATAATTGGGTATGTGAAAAAAAAAAAAAATTTTGTGATAAATAGAAAGATTATATATTAGTTTTATAACAAAACTATTTTTTTTTTTTTTTTGCTATAATTCAAAAGTTATTTCAAAATAAAAATTAATTTTTGAATCCAGTACCGAAGACACGCCGACAACTCCCGAACAAACCCGAGCGCGTGTGACGTCATAATGTTAGTTTTATTATACTTTGTATTCATTATTTTCCTATCAACTGCATTGAGTGTCTGAGTGAAAACTAACATTATGACGTCACACGCGCTCGGGTTTGTTCGGGAGTTGTCGGCGTATCTTCGGTACTGGATTCAAAAATTAATTTTTATTTTGAAATAACTTTTGAATTATTGCAAAAAAAATAATAAAAAAATATTTTTGTTATAAAACTAATATATAATCTTTCTATTTATCACAAAAAAAATTTTTTTTCAAATACCCAATTGACAGTTCAGATATTGTGCTCCTCAAACATGACAGTTTCTTTACGATTTTTTCCTTGTTTCCTGTGTGTGTTTGTTACTTCTTCACGCTTAAACGGCTGAACAGATTTTGATGAAATTTGGTCTGCCTCTGTCTTTTTCCGCTTAGAGAAGCAATAATTTGTGTTAAAAGTTTTGCGTTTGTCATGATTTTGGTTGCCTATATCGCTGATTGAAACACATTTACAATAAAATAATATTTAGCCGATATTTCATTCAAATAAATGGCCATATAACATTGTACATGTAGTACAATGTTCAAATGTCGAGCAACGCCATTTACAGGTATTTGTAAATATATCGGTAGGCATAAAAGCACGCGATTGGCGCAAGCAATGCGCACTAAAACCTACCCGTTGTGATTGGTCAAATCGACTGCCTTATTTATGATTGGCGGATTTACTCTCGAAAATACAACGACGAGCAAGAGGACAAGGCAGATGCTGGAGAGACGGCTCACGAAGAAGATATACATTGACTGAAGTACTACGCGATCATCATACATTAGTAAGTACAGTATACATTATAATATAGGAAAATTGAGTAGATATAATTTATCGTGCTACATCGCTCGTGTTGTGGCCCTGCGTCTACCATCCGCTACCGAATGGCGAGTTGCAGTGAAAAATAAAAGGTACACAATACAAAATGAACAAGAGTTGCTCTGTTGACATTTTCATATCGGCCGTGTACTGATGCATAATTATATACTCTGCAGGTATTTTAGTGTTACCATATTCGTAAATATATTTTTAAAAAACAAATTAGAAGCCTATTACGTACGTTTCCACTGCTGGGACTTTGTGTATTCTCTCACAAGAAGATGTATGTTATAATCTATCATGCTGGCCAGTGCGCGTGGCAGATGACACACGTTTTTGTTTTATGTGGTCCTCGCACCATGTGGAGTCTCTTCACGATGTTTTGCTTCACTATATTCAGCGATTTTATATTCTACTTCCACACATAAGTAGAAAACGAGGCATTCGTGTGGATGGATAGATCGCTGGATTCAATCTGGGTTGTCACAGACGAAATAGTTTTGATAAGCAAATGAAGCCAAAATAAATATGTAAATGTTGTATTATTTGCTTTAATCCGGGATTTAAAAGATCTTAATCTTAATCCAGAATGCATATTATGTGCATACTAAATTTTGTCTAAAACCGGTTTAGCCATTTGAACGTGAAGAAGTAACAAATATATGTACACATTTACACCATAACACACACAAACTCTCGCATTTCTAATATAAGCAGGAAGTAGGATTGTGTTTTAAATGAATCAAACACTACATAAATAGGATTACATAAACAATTTCATTGCTAGTCAAGTGCTTTCCTCAATTTCCACCGATTTTTTCCGTCTTAATATTCTAACATCATCTTATCGAATCTAGATTTTTTTAATATTTTTTTTATTTGTTTGGCTTGAGTTTGACCACAGCTTGCCAGATAAAATAATAATATTATCCTTGCTTTCACCTAACTATAGCTCCCAGAGAATATCCAGCAACGGAATTTAAAACACATCATCTGTAAACCTGACAAGTCCTTCTTTTGTCCACTGTCCAAGTACGTAGACAAAACAGCACTGAATTCCCGATTTGTTTCCGTCACCCAAACAAATGGCTCGAAATAGAGCCAATAAACTAAGTTGGCTGCTCCCGAAATGGCTATTACCCGTAGACCGCCGGGGTCAACCACGATCCCAAACACTGGCCACATTCATTATTTAAATCGAGAACACCCTTTGAGGTATTGCTGCTAATTTTCTTTTGACATTGGTAGCGATTCTGGAATACACACGACTAAACCAAATTAAAAGTAGCCCAGTAATTTTTCATCATCAGTGACTAGAAAAAGACGGCACGATCTGAGCAATACACAAAACAACTAAAATCACGTCAAAAATAGAAAATGTGGACTTCTTTAGAACGCACCCAAACACATCAGCTCTAAAACTACCTCCATTTTTGATATTTGACGTGACTTTCCTTGTTTTGTCTATGGTTGAGATCGTGATGTTTCTTTCTAATTACTATCGACAAAAAGAGACTTGGCTACTTTATATTTAGTTTAGTCCTGTGTTCACCAGAATTGCCACCAATGTCATCTGTAAGTACCACCACTAGTTCTTTGATCATCATCTTCATCCACAGCCCTTTTTATCCCACTTCCGGTATAGGTCTCCCTCTACATGTGCCATCGATCTGATCGATGCATGCTATTTGATATAGTTGTATAATAATAGTAATAGATTAATAACTATATTTTTATTATGATTTATTAGGAATTACTGCATAATACTTCAACGGTTTAAATGGGATTACTTTACGAAACCAGTTACAAATAAGTAGCTTTAGATTATTTCGTATATTTCAAGTTTTTGTCATTTGGGTTAGAACAAACAAAATACGTATGAAGCTTTAATGCTTGGGAAAAATACAAGCAATATACAAGTTTAACTGCCTTTCATGCCACTAGCATAAAGCATAACTTATGCAGGCCACTATACGTTCCCAATGCTGGGACTCGGGCCCTTTCTCACTAGGAGAGAGATATATTCCATAATCCACCACGCTGGCCAAGCGCAAGTTGGCGGATGACACACATTCTCGGATATTGCAGCCCACAAACGTGCCGGTTTCCTCACGATGTTTCCTGCACCGTAAAGCGAGTGCAAATCCATACATAACTTGAAAAACCAGTTCATTGGTGTACGACCGGAATCAAAACAGGAGCCGTTTGATTGAAAAGCAGACATTTTCACCACCGCGCCACACTCGCTTTATGCCACTAGTTTTGTTATATAATTGAAGTACAAAAATATCTTTACGTCTAAAATAACTTTAGTATTTTCGTATATACCAATAAACACACGTAATATGTGACAAAATAAAATAGCACCGACGTTTCCAACTAGTCAACATGAGAAAAACGCAAAAAATCTCAATCTAACTTGGCCTTACAAGGTTCCCTGACTACAGAGGAGAAAGTATTGGACAGACAATAAACATCTCTCAGTCCCTTATTGCGACAGGGGACAAGACATTAACTTTCTTGGTCAACTGCTGAACTATTGCCCACAGAAGGGCAATGCTAGAAACACGTCCAAAACAAAAGAACCATTCCAAAAACTAACACGGCCGTGCGCAATTAACGACGGTCTCTTAAGGCCTGCTGCTAATGTACCGGATTGCGGTCAAAGGAACACGGGTACTAATTAAGGCAAGCGTCGTACTATCGGCGATTTGGCGTGGATCATGTTAGTATTATGACTTATTAGTCAGAAATGTCTAGCTATTGCTATTGCTAGACATTTAACCAGCCAGGGATGTAACCGTACGAGTCAGCAATATTCTGGCTGAAGTTAGACCATATCCATGGTCAGCTTTTGGTCCAGCACTATTTCTAAAACCATTCAATTTACCGATAAATATTTTTTTTATAAACCGGTAGTTTTTTGTCAATATGCAAGTCTTTTGGGGCAAAAATAAACTATTTAGCCTATTTATCGTACTAAGTACGAGAATTGATATGATTTAGTAAACCAACATCACATAAAATTTTAGATTTGATTTATTTGAAAAAATAAATACGCCTTTGACGTCAAAAATTATGTCATTTTACTAAATTTCACATACGGCCCCAGTCTAAACCCACTCTAGTTTATATTATAGTTGCTAACACAACTGATATAGGTACTACATAATATGTATTGATATAACGTATTTAATGTATGTAATACATAAATACGTTATATCAAAACATATTATTATATATTTAACACCCAGACCGACAGCCCACAAATTTAATTCATCACGAAGAGGTTGGCTATGCCAGGAATCGAACCCGGGACTCTCTGTTTGGCAGTTCGGCATGGTAACCATTACGCCAACAAGGTCGTCATTTTTCAAATTTCGTTTCGTTTCGCGCGTTCATAACGTTTGCCTTCGACCAATGTGCAATGATCACCTTAGCTAGTTTATTTATTTACTAAAATAATTTTAATTTGAATCTCAATGTTTGGCATTTATAATTATTCTACTTGGCACAACGATGCCACGGCAGCACATGCAGGCGGGTCACCCTGCCCAACAAAGGACTGTCGACCCTATCAGCTATAAGGTTTAGGTAGGTGTTGGTGCTGCGCCGCACACGCCGCATCAGGGAGGCTACTCGCTTGCGCATGATTGCGTGGAAGCCGTCTAGGCAAGCCTCTGCAAACATACCTGACGCACTGCAATAGCGTGGCAGCCCCAACACCATCCTAAACGCATTATTGTATTGGACTCGAAGGGCGCTCTCGGCTTTTAGAGTACATTCGATCCATAGGCTTCCAGTATAAAAAGTCTGACAATAGGCTCTAAACAGGGTCAACTTTACCTGTTTAGAGCATTTTTAATGTTACACTAGACCTTATTTCGCTATCCGCTCCCTAACGCACCGCATAGCTAAGGCGAGTGCGGTGGCACTGGCTACCCAAAATGTGCCCACGGCCAAAATAACATTAGTGTTACTGCGAAAACATTTGTACTTTGTATCGTTTAGACCTGCTTTACTGCCCTTAGATGTTTCCGATCTCAAGTCTTCGTCAGTCAAATTATAAGGCTTGAGAGAATTAATTAGAAGATTTGTTAGCCTAATTGAATGCCAGGCTATGTTGTGACTTTAGTGATATATTCGTTTGCGCAATTATAAGAATATTTGGTTGCAATAATTTAATCTATCCTCGAAAACACTCAGTTTTACTCCTATTTTCACTGTTATGCTAATAAGTAAACAGGTAGACTTTTTGTATCAGTTACATGTATGGTATACAATTGAATTTATTCATAGTATGCACACAGGTTAGCGATACACTTACACACTTAAACAATTTCGTATATATCGATCTGTCTCTTACATTACAATGCCAAAGCTTTATAGAATTTACAACTTTAGGACCACAAATTTACTAAATATGTATCTATATAAAAAATGTATATAGTATGTAAGTTATGTTAGCAACCATAATACGAACTAGAAATGGTTTAGTATGGGGTTAACCAGCCGTGTGAAAAAAACCATTCAACGTCCAAAAAGTATCAGCAAATACAAAATTTTCAAAAGGATTAAAAACATAATAGTACGTTTCTCCAGAACTCACCCTCTAATTTTATTTGGCTACTCGGAATAATCCAGAATAAAAGTAGCCTACGCGTTAATCCAATGCTCTAAACTATGTTTTTACAACTTCATCACAACCGGTTCAACGGTTCGAGCGAGTTACCCACACATACACACTTTCGCCTGTATAATATTAGTAAAATGAGAATAATAAATAAATCCCTTTGCTTCATGCGCAACCAGAGCGCTCGCGTCTCCCGTGACAGCCTCATAATTACATCTTGTAACGTCACCATTAAATCCAACCACGTACGCAGCACGTCAGGGATAAGTCAGACAGCAAAAATTTATCATTTCCCCCCGAGTATTTCCCCCGTCAGCTGACGGCTGCGTGAATCTGACGTCGAGATAACTGTGACACCTTGCTAGGAAATTCCGATTCGGATACAGAAGCTACACGTGAATTGAAGCACTCGTATCTAATAAACTTAGAGTGATCATATAAGTCTTCGTTCAGTTATCTAGTAATATATATAAATCTCGTGTCACAATGTTTGTCCTCAATGGAATCCTAAACCACTTAAAATAACCGATTATAATAAAATTCGCACACCATGTGCAGTTTGATCCAACTTGAGAGATAGGATTGTTTAAATCTCAAATTATAGTCGCAATTTCAATTTATTTCTAATTATTGTCTGTTATTATTTGACAGTCACAATTATCTGTTAACTCCAAATGATTCTAATAGATGTCGATACCTTTCGACTGGGTTGAGTAAGTAATCAATAGATGGCGCTGCTATGGTAAATCTACGAACGTGTCATATAAGCTACACTATCTATTTCTCATACCCATAAGTGAGGCAAAACTACGTTTGCCGGGTCAGCTAGTGTACTATAAATATGTGAATTAAGGTGATTTCTCTAAAAACGGCAAGGAAAATAAGACCACAAGTAAGAGTGTGGTCGTATTTGTGTTTGAGGAATTTAAGCGTCTGGGTGTAAAATATGTTTCTATATAAAATATGTATGTATGTATATGTAGTATAAAATATCAGTTGTGTTAGCAACCATAATTCGAACTAGAAATGGTGTAGTATGGGATTAAATAGCCGTGAGTGAAATGTGTCCTAATATTTATTTATTTTTTATTATTTATTAAATAAAACATTTTTAACGTGACGAAAGTATAATAAGTGAGTATAATTATGCTGCTTAGTAATTTCCCCAATTAAAAGTTTCTACGTTTTCAGCGAACTTTACCCTCCCAAGGGAAGTAAAACTGCAAATAACTTAATTAGGATAAATGTTAGTGTTTAAAACCTAGTTTTGGTGCTCAAATTTAATTCTCTTGTTATTTTGGCATGACTTAGCTGAATGAGATTACGTGTTAACTCTGCTATATATCTGGTTGTATATATTATAGTTCTTCTTCTTCGTATGAGCTAAGTGGCCAAGCTTTGGTGTCAAGAGTTTTCAAGCCACCCGAAGGCCTCTGACTTGGCTTAACGACTGCTTGTAATAAGACTAACAGCCGGAACCTACAATTTATCGTATCATCCGACCCACGCTAACACCCAGATATAAATGCCCTAACTATTCAAACACTATCCGCACCGATCGTTGATTTGCTTTGATGATCGCGTCAGAGCTAGCCGAGCTACAAGCGCTATAAGCAAGCTTGATTATTAATAAATAATGTACCATAATAAAGACGTCATTTGACTCCAAATATCTTATCAATCTGTGACGATACAGATTAGAATTTGCATACAAAATGTAAAGCCGTTTAACGAGTTATTAAAAGAACGTCAACGACCGAGTTGCCGATAACTGTATTGCTTAGAGAAAATAAAATCGTACTAAAAATTATGAAACCAAAATTTCAAAGTTGAAATACCATTGGTTTGTAATATTTAAAGAGAGCTCCTGGCGTACTTATCTACTAATGAACTTCAAAGACGAATCTTTGGTCTACTATCTTTTATTGTCGTCGTGAATTACATTTTCTGTCTAGAACTTTAGGGATGTGACTAGTATTATCGCGTACCATCGACTTTATCCGATTACTAATTTTTCCGATTACTAGTTATTCTTATTTTTTTCTTTTTTACTTTCTTTGATAATAATTAAAGTATAATGCAATATTTTAAGTTTTAACCCTTTGTCCTCCCAAGTAATTACCTTCCCAGTTCTATTGCGAATAAACTCCACTTTGGGTCATTCCAATTATGTAATAAAATTATTGTTATGTCTAGGACACATACTAAAGATTGCTTTTATTTTTGTGCATTGTTTATTCATAATAAAATAAATTAACTTAATTAACTTACTAGGAGCTAAGTGGCCAGGTTCTTGTGTCGAGAGCTTTCAAGGCACCCAGGAGTATCCGACTCGGCCTGACAATAGCTTTTACTAAGACTAACATTTGGAACCTACAATTTACGTTCCATCAAGCCCAATATTATGTCCAGACGTAGATGCCACTTTTGAAATGATATTCTTTTGAATGCGCACCCATCCAAAGACATCACATCGGCCATGCTTGACTTCGATGATTGCGTCAGAACACCTTCTTTAGCCAAGTTACAGGGGCTACTATACTAAACCTACAGTTTCTTTAGAAATTATACAACAAATTCATACAAATAGTTACACGATATAAAACAAACACAATTCTAAAGAGAAATTTAACGCATGCTTAAATTTTTTTTTCTCTTAATAGGTCAGCGCTTGACCACAAATTCACCTGATGGTAAGTGACATTGAGGTCTACGGTAAAGCGCGCTTACCTAGAAGAAACTGGTTCACTCCTCGCCTTGAAAATTGCTAGATTATAGTCATTGGGGAACACGGAATTCGGCAAGGAATTCCAAAGTTTGGTGGTTCGGACAACAAAGGTGGAGGCAAAACGGTAGAGGTACGTGCCTTAGGCACCTTAACTGTAAACCGATGCCGCCTTAGCGTTTTCCTACTCGTCCGATAGTGAAATGCAGAAGAATCATGAGAAATATACTATATTGTGTTAACTTTATCGATGAATCGATATGACAAGTACGTTCGGTCCAGGTACAGCCCTATTACAAAGTTTCTGTCGATGCTGGGCGCTCAGACAATGATAAGAGAAAATAATGACGTTTCACAATGACGATACTTCACTGGCTTCGGAATAGAGAGCGATTGAAGCTCGAACGATGCTATTCTTCTGAAGCGAATTGTTTTCAGCTCTTTGAATTAAATGAACCAAGTTAGTTATCTTGTAAGTACCGTCATGTACACAAAAACACATTAATTAATAATTAAGTAAACATTAAAAAATATGACATATTTTTTAGAATTCCGTACCTAAAAGATAAAAACGGGACCCTTTTACTAAGCCTCCGCTGTTTCCTTACACATGTGTTTTATTCCCACTTATTGAAAAAAAACCTAGTTTTAGATAATAAAGAGTATGAGTAATCATCATTTAAACATATGGAATTATGTTTTACTAGTTATATAACCTCCTTAATATTCTTCTATGATGAAGAGCTTCACAGAGGCGTTTAGAATTTGAAAGACAAATGTATTTGAAAGATATATTTACTGTCACTGTCTATCAGTATATTTTTATTATATTTATAAATTTGAAAATAAAACTTTGGATATCTAATATATAAAAATAAGTCGGGTTTTCCTTTCTGACGCTATAACTCCAGAACGCACGAACCGATTTCCACGGTTTTGCATTCGTTGAAAAGGTCTCAGACTCCGTGAGGTTTGTAGCAAACAAAATTCAGGGAAAATTTCAACTTTGTGTCCAAACCGAGTTTGCCTTGTTTGCTAGTATCTTATGATTTCCAAAATTGTTTACGTTGTTTTACTACTCTTTGGCTTTGTTAAGCAATTACACATTTGTATTAACTCGCTTAGCCTGGTCATTGTACTTTTCTTTCAGATATTTTCACAAATTATTACAATTTCGTGACAATTTAAATTATAAAATCCAAATAAATCGGAAGGAACAACACTACCATGCATAATGTCACTTAAGATCTGCCGACTAACATTATATTCAAGCATCTGGTCCAGAATACTCTCAAATGCTAAAGAAAGTTAACCAAAACAGCTTTGAAACTATGCCATTTTTAAATACCTATGAAATTTCTGATATATTTTTGGAGAAGTGTGAGCAAAACAAATCCAACTTTGAGACGAAGACGATGCCCAAACTCAATTGCTCCAGTTTTTTTGCAGCAGAAACTAATGCAGAAAATATAAATTCTCAACATGCTACAATTCACCATAACAAAGGTTACTTCAATGCTGAGAAAAAGCTTGGAAATACACCATCGAGCGTTTATAAAAAAACAAGCCAATCAATATTACAGGTAGGAAAACACATATACTTATAATATGTGGCTCGCGGGTTCCTATCCCGAGAGTACAAAAATTTACCGTGAATTTTAATATATTGCTTATACATTCATTCATTCAATATTTAAGAGCTGGGCTCTTGTCTGTGGAGTTTGTTTGTTTCTTTCTTTCTTTCTCATTGCTTATACATATTTTACTCAAATATGTATTCATATTTTATTTAATTATAAAATTGCATATTTACCCAAGATTTTCGATTTATAGGTTAGAGAAACCCCGGTAAAAAGTAACGGCATTTTTGCTGTCAATAAACCAGCTGAGCAAAAACAATATGGACAAATAGAAATTAACAGCAGAAACCCAACCCAAATGGAAGAAAGTGCCTTTAAATGTCTCAATTTGTCACCAAGAACGCCTGAAACAAATACCACTAATACGTACAAGAAACCTTTAATAAAATATACCATTACGCAAAGGCTAGTCATTCAAGAGGTATTTACCAAGTCATTTACACTTGATATTAAAAATGTTCAACGTTTCTTTTAGGGCTTAGTGATTTACTAATTTATTCTTAGCAAAATATTAGGAGCTGTTACAATAATATTTCTTATTTTGCCAGTTAGAGTATTTTTTATGTTAATTAACAAGCCGATTTGCTTCTACCATTCTTGTGAGGACTGCAAAACTTTGGAATTCTCTTCCTGAGAAGTACTACCTGGTGGTCTTCAAATCTAGAGTTAATAGGTATTTTCTAGGTAAGCGTGTAACATCGTTGGCCATAGTATTGTCAACACCCGGCAAGCTGTGGTCAAACGCTCACCTATAAGTTATAAAAATAAAATCTAAAATTCAATGAACAACCAACCAAATATATAACTCAAATCAGAGCGCTATCACTTGCAACTCTTATATTCATCATTTTCAGATTACTCTGTTGACTCGTGGTCCCCCATGCAAAGCAAATCTATTAAATTAATGAAGAATTAATTAATTAATTAATTCTTATCTATCAATCGGACGAGCAGGGAAACACCAAGGCGGCATCGTTTCACTGTGGAGATACCTAAAATGCGCACTAAGCGTTTTGCCTCCACCTTCATTGTACGTACTGCCAAGGTGTGGAACTCTTTGCCAAATGCTCTGTTCCCCGAAAACTATAATCTAGCGGTTTTCAAAGCACGAGTGAACCGGTTTCTTCTGGGTAAGCGCGTTCCACCTTAGATCACAATATCGCTTACCATCAGGTGAATTCTGATCAAGCGCAAACCCATCGTAATATAAAAAAAAAAAAAAAAAAAAAAAAAATTAAGGCTCCCTAAATTAACTCGAAAACAAGATCCCGGCTAAATAGCGGACATTAAAATAATATATTAATTAAAGGGGAAAATATTAAATTAATTATCGTAGGCGGAGGCGAGCGAGCGGCACGGCCGGAAGGCAAGGGTAGAGATATTTATACTCGTACCATGCGCCACCCGCGCAATGCTCCACTTTATAAAGATTCGGGCTAGATGCTAAATAAAACACGTAAAGAGAAAGTTATTAAGAGAAACAGAAAAAAATATGGTGAAAATTTATAATACCGAATGTATTTACAATTTTACCCAAATTATTTTCTCACCAGCTGCGCCCTATGAATTTCCCGCGTTGATCCTTGATCAAAAGACTAGTAGCTTATGTGTTAATCTAGGTTCAACGGTATCTTTATACAATACTAGCTGACCCGGCAAACGTTGTTTTGCCTTATTAATCATGTTTATTCTAGTTTCTAGACAAATTCTAGTATAATTAAAATGTTACTTACTTATTATAAGTGTGTATGGTATATGCGTGAAATGGGTATGGAGCGCCATGAGCAAACGCCAAAAAATATTATGTTCAATCATATCTATTTAATAGTGCTTATTTTAACAAACATTAATTTGTTCTTCTTATATGGCACCGACGCCAAGAATACAGGATAAATACAAATTGAAAATAGCATGTTTATAAGTAAATCAAATAAAGTCTTCGATGGTACTTATGTGTAGGCATAAAATTATTTTTCACTTTTTAGATACAGTTAGAATTTATAAATGTAGGTATGAATATAGGCGAAATTTTTTAGCATATTTGTTCGAGCCGTTTGAGCATAAAGAAGTCCAAAACAGAACAAATTACATAATATTTTAAGTGTCGTAAGCTATGATCCAAAACGTCGTAGGACCAATGGCGAGCGAAGCGAGCTATGCGCGAGCGAAGCGAGCGCGAAAATTTTTAGCATATTTGTTCGAGCTGCTTGAGCATAATGAAGTCCAAAGTAGAACAAATCACATAATATTTGTAGTGTCGTAAGCTATGACCCAAAACGTCGTAGGACCAATCGCGAGCGAAGCGATCCGGATGCGAGCGCAGCGAGCTATGCGCGAGCGAAGCGAGCGCGAAAATTTTTAGCATATTTGTTCGAGCCGTTTGAGCATAAAGAAGTTCGAAGCAGAACAAATTACATAATATTTGTAGTGTCGTGAGCTATGATCCAAAACGTCCTAGGACCAATCGCGAGCGAAACGAACCGGATGCGAGCGCAGCGAGCTATGCGCGAGCGAAGCGAGCGCGAAAATTTTTAGCATATTTGTTCGAGCCGCTTGAGCATAATGAAGTCCAAAGTAGAACAAATCACATAATAATTGTAGTGTCGTAAGCTATGACCCAAAAGTCCTAGGACCAATCGCGAGCGAAGCGAGCAGGACGGGAGGGCAGCGAGCTATGCGCGAGCGAAGCGAGCGCGAAATTTTTTAGCATATTTGTTCGAGCCGTTTGAGCATAAAGAAGTCCAAAACAGAACAAATTACATAATATTTGTAGTGTCGTAACCTATGATCCAAAACGTCGTAGGACCAATCGCGAGCGAAGCGAGCTGGATGCGAGCGCAGCGAGCTATGCGCGAGCGAAGCGATCGCGAAAATTTTTAGCATATTTGTTCGAGCCGCTTGAGCATAATGAAGTCCAAAGTAGAACAAATCACATAATATTTGTAGTGTCGTAAGCTATGACCCAAAACTTCGTAGGACCAATCGCGAGCGAAGCGATCCGGATGCGAGCGCAGCGAGCTATGCGCGAGCGAAGCGAGCGCGAAAATTTTTAGCATATTTGTTCGAGCCGTTTGAGCATAAAGAAGTCCAAAGCAGAACAAATTACATAATATTTGTAGTGTCATCATCATATTGGTTGAAAATTTTTTGCTCATACGTTCGGGGTCTAGTTTATTAGTACATCAAATTTTATAGCTTCTTCTACGTAAGAACTAAGTGATCAAGTTATGTTGTCTAGAGTTTTGAAGCCCCTGCCTTAGTTTAACGACTGTTTGTGCTAAGAGGACCTACAATTTAACGTATAATCCAATCCACAGTAGCGCACAGATGAAAATACATTTTCTCACAACAGTCATGTGCAGGAGAGGTTATGCAATAAAACGACTTACACGCGGGTGGAGCCGCGGTTAAGTTAATAAGAGAGTTACATTGATACAGCAAAATGATAATTGTTAACAATACTACTACATACGATACATAAACAATAACGAAGGTCGAAATTTGTGTAAACAGTGAGAGAAGTCTGTGAAGAAGAATTTTGTGAGTAAAACAGGAGACCGGCTTCGGTCTATGGCATATTGTGGCATTTCACTCACCAGTAAAGTAAAGGCGCGGCAAATTTTAAGTATTTAAGATTGGTAATAATCATAAGCATAAGTATATCAGGTTAAATTTAGTTAGTTATTTTCTTCAAAAAAAAAGGATTTTTACTCGAAGTACAGTTAGGTAGATACTATATTTGATCAGTTATCAAGCGAGATGAAAAATGAATAAAATACTAAAATGGCCATAAAAAATAGGGAATGATGATAAAAAAGTAAAAAAAATAGGGTTGTATGTATTTTTAATGCCACTTAATACAAAAATAAAATGAAAAAATTCGTCGCAAAATTAAAAAAAATGTTTAAGGGTGATCAACCCTTATCACTTAGGGGTATAAAAAATAGATAGTAGCTGATTCTCTGACCTACTGTATACGTATATAAAATTTGGTAAAGATCAGTCAAACCGTTTCGGAGGAGTGCGGTAACAAACACTGTGACACGGAAATTTACTAAAATGGCCATAAAAAATAGGGGTTGATGATAAAAAAGTAAAAAATTTGGGTTGAATGTATTTTTAATGCCACTTTATACAAAAAAAAAATTTCGTCGAAAAATTAAAAAAAATATTGAAGGGTGATCAACCCTTATCAATTAGGGGTATAAAAAATAGATAGTAGCCGGTTCTCAGACCTACTGAATACGTATATAAAATTTGGTAAAGATCAGTCAATCCGTTTCGGAGGTGTACGGCAACAAACACTGTGACACAGAAATTTACTAAAATGGCCATAAAAAATTAGGGGTTGATGATAAAAAAGTTAAAATTTAGGGTTGTATGTATTTTTTAATGCTACTTTATATAAAATTCAAATAAAAAAAATTAGTCGAAAAAATAAAAAAATATATTTAGGGGTGAACAACCCTTATCACTTAGGGGTAAAAACGTTTCACGTTGGCTTATTCTCATACCTACTGAATACGCATATGAAATTTGGTAATGATCAGTCAAGCCGTTTCGGAGGAGTTCGGTAACAAACACTGTGACACGGAAATTTTATATTTAAGACTAGCTGACCCGGCAAACGTTGTTTTGCCTTAAAAATATATAGTAGCTGATTCTCAGACCTACTGAATACGCATATGAAATTTGGTAAAAATCGGTCAAGCCGTTTCGGAGAAGTAGGTACGGTAACTAACATTGTGTCATGGAAATTTTATAATTCTTTATTGGACACATAAATAAAAAAGGCACAGTAAAATACAATTAACTTAAAATGAGTGTGCCACAATTGGCGGCCTTATCGCTTAAAGCGATCTCTTCCAGGCAACCTTTGGATGGAAAGAAATTTATAAACGACTAAAGAAGGACGTAGTGTACAATTAAATAAAGAATAATAAAAAACATACATATGACATTAATATTCTTATCTTAATTGATATAAATCTCGTGTCACAATGTTTGTTCTCAATGGACTCCTAACCCACTTAACCGATTATAATAAAATTCGCACACCATGTGCAGTTCGATCCAACTTGAGAGATAGGATAGTTTAAATCTCAAATTATAGTCGCAATTTTAATTTATTGCTCTTTATTGTCTGTTATTATTTGACAGTCACAATTATCTGTTAACTCCAAATGATTCTATCAGATGTCGATACCTTTCGACTGGGTTGAGTAATTAATCAATAGATGGCGCTGCTATGGTAAATCTACGAACGTGTCATATAAGCTACACTATCTATTTTTCATACCCCTAAGTGAGGCAAAACCTAGTTTGCCGGGTCAGCTAGTATTATATATTAGACAACAGTTTAGCTCTGAGAAGAACTTTTGCGTATGTGTAGTTAAAAGATCAAAAACAAAAAAAAAACCCGTAAATTATTAGACTTCGTGCACGACCGCTGCGTAGGGAGCCGACCACGCGTATGAGCCGCGCGGGTACCTTACTCATAGATCTAAACACCCCTCCCCCGCACACGGCCTCTTCGCAACGGGCCGTGCAGCAGAAATCGTAATATTTTAATTTCACCATAACTTCAAAACCAAACGTCCAATTTTAATCATTCAAAGACCAAATATTATCAACATAAACTGTTCTTATTGATGAAATAATTTATTTTGATAAGGATTAATAGCATGAGTAAAATAAACGCGTTTAAATGTAGTCCAAAAAAAAATCAAGAATTTGAAATAAAAATGTGGTTGTTGTGCCTCACTCGACATAGATAGATATAGTGTGTCGCGGACTTTTTTGTAGATATTTATAAGATCTACAATTAATTAGAACATTTTATGGTTCTATCTTTTGTAGTTTAGGCAGCGTACGCAAAATAAGTAACTTCTTTGGTTGATTTTTCTCAGTTTGTGTCTGAAAAATCCAAATATCTTACGGAACCCTATTTTTTTCCAAAATAAAATATAGCCTATGTTACTCGTGGATAATTTAACTTTCGTATGGTGAAAGAATTTTTAAAATCGGTCCAGTAGTTTTTGAGCCTATTCGTTACAACCAAACAAACAAAGAAACAAAGTTTTCCTCTTTATAATATTAGTGTAGATGTAGATTATATTATATTATCTATATAGTAATTGAATTATCAATGAAGTAATTCGTAAAAATGAAGTATCTTTTTGTACGTGTAACTCCTAACCAAAAAGAAACCTGGCCATAACTAACCTTAGGCCTATATTACTTAAAGTAGGCGACCATACGTTTTTATCAATTCGCTAGTGCCTTGAAAATTCGCAAAACGGACACAACCGTCAACGACGTCTGCCCTCACGCGTCTGCCCGCGTTCGGGTCGCGCACTCAGCGATGAGCCACTTCTTCCCCACCGCACCTACGCCGCTATGACTCTGCATTTTAAATCTGTGATATCTTCGAAAATATTTATTTAATTTACATGCTGTAAAAAGCCATATTGATCTTTATTAAATGCACAATGTATTTAAGATACTTAATTGGATAAGGATTAATACTGTATTGCTTAAAATCGCTTCGTAAATAAGCCATTATTTCTCGTACAAAGTAAAGGGTAAAAAATGGTTATTGTGGGTTATTCATAAGAGATAAACATATACCGTCACGGACTTTTTTGTAGACCTTTTTAAGTTGTACAATACTGTAGTAAATTGTTTTGATCTATCTTGTAGGATTCAGTCAGCGTTTGCAATGTAAGCGCAAAAAATGTGTTTTTTTTTACGACCTCACATTAAAAACCTCAAAAATTGTAGCCTATGTGTTATTCTGATGTATAAGCTATATTGTGGTAAAGTTTCATTCAAATCCATTCAGTAGTTTTTACGTGAAAGAGTAACAAACATCCATACATCCATACTTACAAACTTTCGCCTTTATAATAGTAGTAGGATTTAACAGAATCCTGTCATTTGTCCGTGACGGAATAACGTTACACATTAATATATTTGCACACAGACTCTCATCATTATTATATTAGTTAAGTTTTATTGATAAATGTTGTCGAAAAAAATTCAGATATTTTGTTGTAATAAATAAATTTATGGCACACCAACAAATAGGAAAATAGTACAGGGTAGAAAACCTAAAAACTATAACCTAATAACATAATAGCAGCCTTATTGTCTATGATGAAGCAAGTAACTAAATTCATTTTTTTATAATTTTTTTTTTATTATCTTTCTCAGGATACTCCGGAAGTACAGAAAACAACTCAGACATCGGGTACAAGGCTCAGAGTAAGATCATCGATACTGATTAGAGGGTCATGGGGGCGCCCCCTGGAATTTATCCTAGCCTGCCTCGGCTACGCCGTGGGGCTGGGCAATGTGTGGAGGTTCCCATACCTCTGTTATAGAAATGGAGGAGGTAACTTATTGACTCAGGCGTTACTTTGCGGAAATCCATTGTAAAAAGAAGACAAAATTAAATATTTAGTGTACTTCCGCTGTGATCCGAAATCCAAATTAAGACAAGTAAAGGAAACAAGTAAGGTCTCTCGACTTGTCGTTCGAAGAGTCAGCATCTCCTGATGATGCCTTAGGCGAAACACGTGTAGAGTTAAGAATTTCCGAATTGTGATAGGTAACGTTAATCTTAATTAATCTTAGTTAATTTATCTTAGTTAATTTATCTTAGTTAATTTATCTTAGTTAATTTATCTTAGTTAATTTTTCCTTTGCTTGTCTTAATTTGAATTTCGGATCACAGCGGAAGTACACTAAATATTTAATTTTGTCTTCTACTTACAATGGAGGAGGTATTTTAGTACACCTTCTTTTCTACTCAGTCTTATCCAGTCAAATTTATTTAGCATTAGCAGCCCACTATACGTTCCCACTGCTGGCTCGAGGCTTTCCCTCACAAGGAGAGAGATATAGGCCATTATCCATCACACTGGCCAAGTGCGGGTTGGCGGATGACATTCGTCTTTGGATATTGTGATCTTCAAACATGCCGGTTTTCTCACGATGTTTTCCTTCACCGTAAAGCGAGTGAAATCCACACATAACTGAAAAGACATTGGTGTAGGCCAAGAATCGAACCAGGGGCCATCTGATGGAATATCAGACGTTTTGACCTCCGAGCCACACTTGCTTTTTATTAGGTCTCTAAATGGCACTTTTCTTCTTTAACACCACTGCATCAGTTAATAGACAGATCTATCTCCAAACGTCTCCAAACAAATGTTCCAGGTGTCTCTGTGAGAGCCATATCTTCTAGACTAGACATGGAACACTTTTGACGAGAGTGTAACTGATTCATGTGGTTACGCATCCTGCTGGCTATTTCCAAAACTACTCGTTATATTTTGATGCGGTTTTCAATTAAGAAAGATGTTACTATGACAACGCACCAGAGGCAACAATCACTTAAAAATTACTAGCAGCCTGTCCCGGCTTCACACGGGCTATAAAATAATCCAAGCTGTAAAGAGAAACAAAATATAGCCTATGTTACTCGAGGATAATGTAGCTATGTAACATTTCCAACAGTGAAAGAATTTTTCAAATTAATCGAGTAGTTTAGGAGCCTATTCACGTCAAACAAACAAACAATCAAACTTTTCTTCTTTATAAAATGTTACGTGTCTCAGGTATTTTTAAAATTTTTCTTTAGGAGTTTGTGAACATTTGACATTTTTAATTGCTTTTTTCAGGTGCATTTCTTATACCGTTCTTCTTGATGTTAATTTTCATCGGCTTACCGTTATTTTATTTGGAACTGTATATCGGTCAGTACACAAGAATGGGTCCTTTAAAAGCATTTAGCGCCATAGCTCCATTTTTCACTGGCCTCGGGTACTGTACTCTAGTGGTCATTACTATAATACAGATATACTACATGATCATTGTGGCTTGGACTCTTTTTTATACTATGGTGTCTATTACTGGCAATCATGACTGGGGATCCTGTGATAACGACTATAATACCAAATGTGAGTTGTAGCTATTACTAATATATTTAATTCTAATTAAAACAACTACTAATTAAAATTATTTCTATGTATTGTGTGGTGCCTGTAGCTCAGCTAGCTAAGGTGATCTTTCCTTACCTGTAACGAAAGTCTTTAATAGTTAATTTAAGTGTTAGTAAGTGTGTAGTGGCAAATGGTTTGGCGCCAGCAAACTAGAATATTCTAGTTCGCTGATCGGCGCGGATAAAACTGTAGCCCCGCAGCACAGGATCGCAAGATACTTAGCGCGGGGCACAGCGTCCCAAGAACGTACCACAAAATTTACTTACTTATCCCACTCTTAGCACATAATTATTGTACGTACACAACCTTAAAGTAAATACAAAATATTTGTATTTATTTGTATTTGATCTGACGCGGTCATCGAAGCTAACGGTCGATGCGGACGGTGTTTGGATGGGTGACCACGCACTAGATTGTCGTTATTAAAGTGTCATTTTTATCTAGTCGCTACCGTGCGTCCCAGGCTATTAGTCTTAGTACAAGCAGTTGCTAAGCCAAGTCAGAGGCCTACGGATAGCTTGAAAACTCTCAACACCAGAATTTAGCTCATACGAAGAAGAAGAAAACATTTTTTTTTCTCTCATCAGATTGTTATAGTGGAGAATACGATAGTGCATGTAGACTCAATAATACAGGAACGTCAAATGATCTAACTTATTACCTAAAGAAATGTGTGTCAATCGAAGAGATCTGTATTTCTAGCGGATTTAAACCTTACGACGGTATGCACTGTCTAAAAGGCACAGAGCAAGTGCCTTGGTATACAAATGTGACTAGGATATTGGCTGCAGAAGAGTATTATAAGTAAGTCAAGTAAGCAAATTTGCCTTATAGTTTAAAATATTTACTGCGAATATTTTGATGTTGTATAAAAATATTAAAACTTTATCGTTTTCGGCCCTTCATCGACCACTGCTGATGCCTCCATTCGTATACTTAAAAATAATTAAACTTGAGTTTTTTTTCACAATTTACTACGACTAGATTGTTTTTCTTATTAAGTTATTCACTTTAGAAGTAATTAAGTGTATTTAAAATTGATTTATTAATTTTACAAGTTAAAAACTAACATTTACGACGACGGCGACGACCTCGTTAGCGTAAAGGTTACCATGCCGGTCTGCTAATCAGAAGGTTCCGGGTTTGATTTCATGGCCCGGTCAACATCTTTGTGTTTAACTAAATTTGTTGGCCGTGGGTCTGGGTGTTAAATATGTATGTATGAATATGTTGTATATCAGGTGTGTTAGCAACCATAATACGAGCTAGAAATGGTTCAGTATGGGGCTAACCAGCCGTGTGTGAATGAGTCCTAATATTTATTTTATTTATATTTATATTTCATTAAAAAAAAACATAATATGTGTAATTTTTTTGTATATCATATTTATATAGATACTCGTAGTTTCTATAAATCGTAAGTTGTATTTAACAGTCCGTTGGTCTGTTATGTACGTAGACAGAGAAGGCAATAGACGGAGTCACATTTTCATCTCTTTTACTCAACAGCGAAACAGCCATATGTAAAAATAACATGCGTGAAAGAGAAAGGCTTATACTGTTTTTCTCTCTGTCGCTGTAACTGTTTGACACCAGCATATTTGTCAGTTTCGGTGTCAAACATTACTGCGATTCTGAGAATTTTGTGTTTTTTCGAAAAAATATCGTTTAAATTCAAGTGTAAGTGTTATTCTCGCGCGGTGAATAGTTTTGGACATCGACAGAATGGTGCAGTGTTGTATTTTGAGTTATTAGAATAGAACAGAACCTGGTTTATGTGATGTTACATTTCACAGGTTGGTACTGGCCTTTTTTATATACAATATATCTTCTAAAATCAATCCAAATATTAATTAAATAGGATTAATTCAAGTACTATTGATTTGGATGTAAAGTTCAGCTTCAAAGTGGTAAAACATGCAAATGCAAAATAAAAACATAACCTACAAGAAATTGAATAAGGGTTGTCATAATCTGACTTTAAATTTTAACCCTAGTTTTACAAAAACCGTTTGCACTGTACTTGAGAATTGCTTAAACAGTCCTTTTACTAATTTAATCTACTTCCATCGAAATATTCGCTCGCTAGTCGGGCTTTTTTTTACACTAAATGGGTTAGCGCTTAGTCTCAATATTCCTCGTGGTAAGCGATATTGTGATCTAAGGTGGACCGCGCTCGCCCAGTGAAGTTAAGCTCAGTTATTTGACATGAAGTTATCTTATTATGTAATTATCTGTACTATAAGACTCTTTGTCCTGACTTATTCATTCATTCATTCATCTATAGACAACGCAGAGCCCAATCGGCTGGTCTTAGGGTTGTGAATTTTTTTTTATTTATTTGGAATATTTATTGTTTATGTAAAATTAAAAATAATGGTATCAAGTTTTTTTGCCAGGGGTGAACTAAGGGTTTGTAATGGGGGGTGAAAGTTTGTATGTGAAATTCTTTATTTATCAAGTTAAGTTAGTTAGTCTTGTAAGTTGTTATGTTTGTAGTTTCTTTGATGGTTAAAATAAATTCGTAAAAATATTTGCCAGGAGTGCATTTAGGTATGCTAATGGGGTTTAAAGTTCAAAGGGAAAGTTTTGTGTTTTTGAAATGAAATACTTCTGAATTAGAATTTAAGTAAATGGTTCACTTAGTGGTATGGTTCACGTATTCTAGTTACATACTAGAGGTTGCCCGCGGCTCCGCCCGCGTGTAGGTCGCTTTTCGCGTAACCTGTGGACAAATTCTATTGTATCCTATTCCCGTGCCAATTTTATATAAACATTACATTGATACGATATCAAAATGAGTCGCATTCGATTCCTGAGATCTAGTTAACATCTGTTTTTAGCTACTTTGGTGACGATGCGACAGATTAGATAGTTTTCTGCAAGCAATTATTTTAATTTAAATAATTAGAATACTCGAACCATACCACTAAGTGAACCACTTAAATTCCAATTCAGAAGTATTTAATTTCAAATACACAAAACCCCAATGGCATACCTTAATGCACTCCTGGCAAATATTTTTACAAATTTATTTTAACAATCATATAAACTACAACCATAACAACTTTCAAGACTTTAACTTGATAAATGAATAATTTCCAAACAAACTTTCACCCTCCCCCCGCCCTCTACAAACCCTAAGTTCACCCCTGGCAAAAAAACTTGATACCATAATTTTGAATTTTACATAAACTATACATATTCCAAATTTCATTGCTAGAAGTTCAAAAACATAGAAATTTCATACAATCTGTTTTACCCCCTTTCACCCCCTTAAAGAAAGAATTTCTAAAAATCTATTCTTAGTACACATTTAAGTACTAAAATATATACACACTCCAAATTTTACACCTCTAAGTTCAAAAACACAAAACTTTTATTTTTAACTTTAAACCCCCATGGCATCCCCCTTAATGCACCCCTGCCAAAAGTTTTTATAATTTTAATTTAACCATTTAATAAACTGTTACCATAACAACTTTCAAGACTTTAACTTGATAAATAAATATTTTTCCATACAAACTTTCACCCCCCAATACAAACCCTTAGTTCACCCCTGGCAAAAAAAACTTGATACCATTAATTTTAATTTTACTTAAACTATACATATTCCAAATTTCATTGCTATAAGTTCAAAAACAAAGAAGTTTCATACAAACTGTTTAACCCCCTTTCACCCCCTTAGGGGTGGAATTTCCAAAAATCCGTTCTTAGTACGCGTCTACATACTAAAACAAATACACCCTCCAAATTTCATAACCCTAGGACCAGCCGTTTGGGCTCTGCGTTGTCTATAGATGAGTCAGGACAAAGAGTCTTATAGTATAGATTTAAATAATGGCTTGGAGAAATCGCTCGCATCATCACCAAAGTAGCTAAAAACAGAGGTTAACTAGATCTCAGGAATCGAATGAGGAAAGTGTACATAAAATTGGCACGGGAATAGGATACCATAGAGTTTTTCCACAGGTTACCCGAAAAGCGACCTTCACGCGGGCCGCGGGCAACCTCTAGTATTTTATATTTCTTAATATTTTTTTTACAGATTTCCATCGAATGCTGAACTTGTAGAGATTTGGATAGAAGCATATGGTAGATAATATTTTATGATTGGAAATCAACGCAAAATTCCAGGATTTGTTCCAACCATTTTATGGGTGACGTTTTTGTGAAGCGTGGAAATAAAGAGTAAGGAATGTGTACAATAAACTGATTTTGTTTAAAAATTAATAAAACGTAGAAATATAATCTGAAGTCTTTTTCTTTATTATGTGTATACCCTAACCCTAATTTCCTAAAGTGGCTAAAGTTCTACTAAAGTGGCAACATTGTCCGAAAATATCGCTATCTCATGTGCGGTCACACAGTACCTCCGTCTTTTTTTTCTTTTGTCTATGGTTATGTATAATGTACTACGTACGTTGTGTACCTACCTACGTACAACGTACGTTTGTACGTACTTATGTACGTACGATTATATGTACTTGATACTGTAATGGAACTGAACAAAAATTTTATTCACCGACTAGAAAAAAAAGTATGCTTAATCCTTAAATATAATGAAAATGTACAAGAACAAATAAATACGATTTTGTAAATGATTATACGAGCCTCTTATCTTGGCTTTAAAAATGTAAATGCATATTCTGTGTGTTTATTTTAGTGAACGAGTATTGGGTCGCGGAGATGCAACGTGGGAAAACTGGGGCACAATCCAGTGGCACCTTGTCGGTACACTTTTTCTATCGTGGCTGATTGCTTTTCTTTGTGTTATAAAGGTATTTATTTATGCTTTGTTTTTTTCTATTGTCTACTAGGAAAACGGCAATATGATTTGTTTATTTAAATTTAAATATAGAGCGTTAAATACATATTATATATATTTTGATAAAATCATGTAAGTTAAAAACGCTACGAAAAGTTAGAAGAAACCTTTTACCTTGGATAACGCCAGGTTTTTAGGTTAAGTATTTAAATTATAATATGTATTCTGTTTGTGATAATAATTATAATAAAAGCTTATTAGACTAGTCACGAATGTATTTAACGTAGGTATACTTTCTTTTGTTATTTGTAGTAATATCTTATAAGAAGATTTGTTTTTTGTTTGTGAAATGTCCAAACTATCTTAACTAGATCTGTTTGTTTAATAATGATAATTTGGTGAACTACAAGCGTTGAAAAGCTTCCTTATACTTTTACCTTCTTTTTCTTCTGATAATTATTAAACGCCCTAGCTCTTATTATGTAAGGAACAAAAATACTTGCCTAATCTAAAACCATATTGTTTTTTTAGCAAACTAATTAAAACCAATAAAATAATATATTAAGTGAGATATTAATGACACAAGGTATCGAAAAAGAAAAAGTGGGTATATATATTTTTTTTCTAGGGTGTACAGTCGACAGGGAAAGTGGTATACTTCACAGCTTTATTTCCTTACGTGATGTTGACAGCCCTATTGATCAGGGGTGTCACTTTGGATGGCGCTAGAGAAGGTATCATCTACTACTTATTACCAGATTGGGATATCTTGTTGCAAGCGAGAGTTTGGGGCGACGCTGCTTCTCAGGTAAATTTTAATAAGTGAAGAAAAATTAACTACATTAAATTAATTAAAAGTTTTTAATATAGTAATTTACGCCAATGACTTGATTTTCATGTTGGATATACACTTACTTTACGGTAAGGGATGACGTCGTGATTGTAACTGACATATTAGTGTAATGATGACCTCGTTGGCGTTATGGGTCGATTCCCGGCATGGCCAACATCTTTGTGTGTGTGTTTTAATGAGTGTGGCTCGGTGGTAATAACGTCTGTTTTTCATTCAGACGGCCTCTGGTTCGATCCCGGCCCTACACCAATAACTTGTTTTTCAAGCTATGTGTGGATTTGGACATGTGTTATCCGCCAACCCATACTTGACCAGCGAGGTGGAATGTGGCCTATTTCTCTCTCCTCGTGAGAGAAGGCCTCGAGTCCCAGCAGTGGGAACGTATAGTGGGCTGCTTATACTATGCTTATGCAACATCTTTGTGCTAAACTAAATTTGTTGGCCGTAGATCTGGGTGTTAAATATGTATTTATATAAAATATGTATGTAAGTTGCGTTTGCAACCATAATACAAACTAGAAATGGTTCAGTATGGTACGGTTAACCAGCCGTGTGTGACATGTAAAAAAAATATATCAAAAATATAGGACCACAAAATCCAAGGATTTATCCAAGTGTCTTCCATGAAAGGACCTGGACGACCACCACGATGTATTTGTATATTATGTATAATTAATTAATTACATAATTTTGTGACTTTATTATAATATGATTGTTATGATTTAATATTTTTACACGCTTTTTATTAGCTTCACCTGTACGTTTGTTTGTAACCGACTTCTTTGGACGCAATTTTTACCCACTTTAAACGGCCAGATTTCGTTCAAACTTTGTAGATATATTGAGGACCGATGACAATACACTAATTTGATAGAATTATTCCATTTTTTGTATGTTTATAACCGACGAAAGTGTATTTTTTTAGTTTTTTTAAACTATTATTAATTATTCTATTACCACACAGATTTTTTACTCATTCGGCGTGGCCTGCGGGTCTTTAATAACTTTGGCATCGTACAACGATTTCTACAACAACTGCCACTTCGACGCCAGTCTTGTTAGTTTTGCGAACTTCGGCACCTCCATATACGCTGGGTTCGCCATCTTCTCCGTACTCGGGTTCCAAGCGAGGCTCATGAAAGTGGAGGTTGATGGTAAAATTAAATTTCTCAATAACTGCAAATAACAGATGAGAGTTTAGATGACTAAATAACAGACTAGAAGGTACCATACAATATTCTGATTAGATATAAAACAGGTTAAAAAAGTGATTTTTTTTTTTTGTAGGTACCATAATAATATTCTTAGAGTTGTTCCTAACACAAAGACAGGCTTTGAGCTATTTTTTTTTCAATATTATTCACTGTTTTTTATTTACAATAAAGATATTGTAAGTTAAAGTTTTTGCCCTTGTCGCCGCCTTAGAGCATGAAAGAATAACAAAAATTCATACAAACATAGAAAATTACAAACTCTCGCATATTTTTTACTCCTTACATCTTGGCATTTGACTAGTTGAATGACCACACGAGTAAGCGGCACTGGCCTTAGGTAAAGCATAGCTAGTTTGAAATTACTAGCGCTCAATGAGGGTGCCGGAACATACTGTTAGGTGCTGGGTGACAGATTTAATAACTTGAAGGTGGTTTTGCTAGTCAAACAAAAATGCTTCACCTACTATAGTCTTCTTTTAATAATAGAAGGATGTTATACAACGTCTTCACTCTTGATCTGATAAATTTTCAATCCACAGATGTAGCAGAACAAGGTCCAGGACTAGCGTTCGTGGCGTACCCTGAAGCGTTACTGCAGATGCCAGTCCCGCAGCTCTGGTCCACATTATTCTTCTTCATGCTCTTCATCCTGGGTCTCGGGAGCCAGTTCGCTGGAATTGAAGCCATTAATACTGCAATCATTGACCGCTGGCCGCAGTATAGAAAACATTATTGGAGAGTTAGTAGAATGAAATTTGTTTTTTATATTCTACTTCAATGAAATCATGATAGTCAAATTATAGTTCACACATACACAACCACACACACACACACACACACACACGCACGCACGCACGCACGCACACACACAATGTTTACTCGTAATATATTATAAATATTGTGGCTTTAGTCTATTTTAATAAAAACAGCGTAAAATATAATGTAATAATGTAACTTGCTAATACATTATTTTATATAGTCTTATAGTACTTTAGAATAATTTTAAAGTTACCATAGAATACACTATGGTAACATTAAAACAAAACTACTTTGGGAGCCTTTGGATTCCTATTATTTTTATTATTATTTTCTAACCTTTGCCCAAATAAACATTATTGATTTTTTTTTAGTTTTAGAGTGCTCCCTTATCTGGTTGGACTTACAACACTGTACACATATATAGATATCACTTCGTTTCACTGCACTGCTAGGATATTTCTGTTGAGGCGTTTGGCTAGCTTGGCGATCCGTAATTGACTGCCCTGCCACTGTCCAACCGACAGTGGCCCCTGACACACCAATAGACTGTTCTAGACTCTAGGCTATCGTCCATAGACTACCACACAGACTATACATACATAAACTATACACTGCTATCCTATTAATATTCTAAAAATGTAGAGATGTGTGTGTTTATCTCTCACGCGCTAACAGCTAGACAAGCTATAGACAAACGTAAACCTATCGATAGTATAAATAAGCTAAACCTATGATATTACCTAGAAACTTTAACAAGCCCAGGTTAAACTTAATCATAGGTAAGGACTCCTATAGAAGACGTGAAGAACTTTTAAGGAAAAAGTCACCTAAACTTTAGTGAAAACTTATTGATTTATTATTTTTTCTTTTTAATTATTACAGGTGACAGCATTTACCTGCTTTTCTTGCTTTCTCCTCGGCATCCCGATGTGCTTCAGTGGTGGAGTGTACCTGTTCACACTCCTGGACTGGAATACCGCGTCCTGGGCTATACTGCTTATTGGTATAGCTGAGGTAAGATTGACGACCTCGTTGGCGTAAAGGTTACCATGCCGGTCTGCTAATCAGAAGGTTCCGGGTTCGATTCCCGGCCCGGTCAACATCTTTGTGCTTAACCAAATTTGTTGGCTGTGGGTCTGGGTGTTAAATATGTATGTGTATTTATATATAATATGTATGTATGTATATGTAGTATATCAGTTGTGTTAGCAACCATAATACGAGCTAGAAATGGTTCAGTATGGGGTTACCAGCCGTGTGTGAATGTGTCCTAATATTATTATTATATTATAAATATAATATTATAAAAAAAACATTCAACTCCTTGAATTCAAGGAGTTGAATGTTTTTTTTTTACGTTAACGTTTTTTAACAATTCAATTTTAATTAAATTCAAAAAACCGCCAAGTGCGAGACGGACTGCCGCAAGAAAGGTTCCGTATCATCAATGAAAATTGGCAAAAAAACAATTTTACCCCCCTAAAAATATATTTAGGCATGAGATATAGCCTAATGACAGACGGATGGACGTGTAGATGTATAGCGTAGTCTTATTAATAGGGTTCCGTTGGTATTTGTGTTTACGGAACTTTGAAGATAAATATATACATAAATTATTATAGACACTAGGTAGAATAACGAATTTTTTAATGACTTTGAAAACTAAAAACATGACTGGCACTTAAATTGAAATGGGCAAGCATGATTCCCATCAGATATTTGATAGACTACTCTTGTCATTATTTATTTAAAAATATATCTGTGATTGCAGTGCGTATCAGTATCATGGTGTTATGGCATCGATAGAGCCATGAAAGATCTGGCCAATATGGGTATGACGTTTAACAAATGCCTGCACGCCTATTGGATTGCAGTGTGGACGGTCATCGTGCCTTTCGGAAGTATAGTAAGTGTATACGTAGATACATAGTATATATAACGTAAATCAGCTAAGTATCAATACGATTCGGAGACGAGATCTTAAATTGGCGTTTAGAAAAGAGCGAACGCTTGGGTTACACAGCGCAAAATTTAATAAAATAATTTCATAAAATTATAACTGGTCATATACGGCACGTCATTTTTTTCTTTAGACACGCTAATTAAAAGCAATAAAACAGAGTCAATTAAAACAAACATTATTAAAATATTTTGAAAGATCCCGGCCATTTGTTTTATCACAGCAGTATTTAAGCTATAGACGCTTGGTTTTAAACTGTAAAGATGATATTATTCATATTTTAAGAATGTTGGATTTATTTACGTCAACAATCAAATACGTATAAAAAACTGAATCTAGTTCCCAGTTATTCCAGACTCGGCATGCTCCACAATAGACCGAAGTATCACTAACTCGTGCGGTTACGCGCTTATCAGGTCAAATGCAAAGTTGTACAGAGTAAAAATAGTTGAAGTTAGAGTTGGATATGGTAACAAAAAAACCTATTCATTTTTTACTAGAACAGTATTTGTTTTCAGGCAGTCTTAGCTTTCATTTTCTACGACTGGTCGGCGCCGGAGTTCTCGGGTTACGTGTTCCCTGTATTCGCAGCGCTACTCGGATGGATGGTCGGCTTATCCACGCTGATACTCTTTCCAGTGGGAGTGGCTTGGGCTTTTTATAGAGGTTATGTGAGTATGAGTCTTTGTATGAGGAGTTGTCATTCTAATGACAACTACCACTTCTCTGTATAAAAACAAAATATAAAACAAAATATATAGTCGACGGCTGTACGAAACGTATAGAACTATAAGAACGTACTGTTATTGCGTTTATAATGACAAAAAAACTTTACTTTTAAGTAAATTAATTTTAATGTTTTATAAAATGTGTATAAAGTATTATTGACATGTAAATTTAAATTTTACAAATAAAAAACTTTTACTTATAAAAACATAAAATCTGTTTTGTGCGAAGTCATCCTGTCAGTCATCATCAGTCCTTAAATCAAGGTTAATAACCTTTTTCAGGTAATCTTGCAACATTGCAGACCGTAGCTTAGCTTAACATCAGGCAAAATGTGGTCAAACGCAAACCTATATATATTTTTACATATGTATGAGACTATCTGGAACTTTCTTCATTCGAGTAGCATTGTTTCACAAATTTGAGTTGAGCTAACTGTCTGAAAAACGAACGATTAAACAGAACCAGACAGCCAGTTATTGCAGACTAAGCATATTCCACTTTAGGCCAGAGTGTCGTTAATCCGTGGTCTAATGGGCAAATGCCTAGTTCTAATTAAAAAAAAAATTGTATACTAATTAATTATGTACTACGTTAAGCATTACTAATGACAAAACAATTTTCAGAGAGGACGAGCTCTGTTCTCACCTACTCCAGCTTGGAAGCCTGCCATAGAACAACCTCTCAGTACGCAGTCGTCATTGCATATACACACATCTTCGATCGGTCGAATAAGAAATTGACATTATTGTATTAATTTTCTGAATTTAAAGTGTTTTGCTAAAAAAGTTACTATATAAAATGTATTCTAAAAAATATTTTGTTAAAAATGTGTTTAAGTAAAAATCAGTTTCGATAATCTTTAAGCTTTTTGTTCTAACAATAGATAAATGTACGGAAATTGTAATATGCATACGATATTATTAGAGCGAGAGCCCATACGTTTCTGACCTTCGTCATTTAATAAAAGCTGAAAATTGTTCTATGTGTGTCCCTAGTAGAGGTAAGAATGATCCCCAAACATGAAGCTGAGGCAGCAGTGGCTTTGGCAGATAAGTGGTAACAAAGGTGTATAAAATTCCATCTCAAATTCGTTATAGTATAAAACCTGATTTTTTCACATTTGATTCATAATAATATCAAAAGTTGCGTTGCTCATTGCCAGACGGTTATTATGGTGGCAACCCTCTGCCAGACACCCTTAAACTATTATAATTTATGAGTATACTTACGTTATATTATAAAACCTAAATTTTATATATAATCTTTTGGGGGCCTATTAATCTATGTTTACATAAAAGCCGGACAGTTTCGATAGTTCTATCATGTTGCCAGACGCATTCAAAGTGAGCAGTTGTTCGGGGAGCAAGGAGCGTATACAGTAACTAGTGCGAGTTAGACAGAGCGCTTGGTCTAATGCAGCCTTTCACTGTGCATCCACTGTAATCAAGTTTTTTTTATTATTAATTTCTTAATCAAAAAATTTCATTATTCTTTTTTTTTTACAGTTTGAATAACAAATATTTAAAACAATACCCATTAAAATTGTTCTAATACAACTTCAATCATATCGAAACTCTAATAATTTTATTTATATTATTTTTCATTTATATTATTTTGACGACCTCGTTGGCGTAAAGGTTACCATGCCGGTCTGCTAATCAGAAGGTTCCGGGTTCGATTCCCGGCCCGGTCAACATCTTTGTGCTTAACTAAATTTGTTGTCTGTGGGTCTGGGTGTTAAATATGTATTTATATATAATATGTATGTATGTATATGTAGTATATCAGTTGTGTTAGCAACCATAATACGAGCTAGAAATGGTTCAGTATGGGACTAACCAGCCGTGTGTGAAAGTGTCCTAATATTTAAAAAAAAAAAATTGTTATTCAAACTGTAAAAAAAAAAGAATAATGAAATTTTTTGATTAAGAAATTAATAATAAAAAAAACTTGATTACAGTGGATGCACAGTGAAAGGCTGCATTAGACCAAGCGCTCTGTCTAACTCGCACTAGTTACTGTATACCTACGCTCCTTGCTCCCCGAACAACTGCTCACTTTGAATGCGTCTGGCAACATGATAGAACTATCGAAACTGTCCGGCTTTTATGTAAACATAGATTAATAGGCCCCCAAAAGATTATATATAAAATTTAGGTTTTATAATATAACGTAAGTATACTCATAAATTATAATAGTTTAAGGGTGTCTGGCAGAGGGTTGCCACCATAATAACCGTCTGGCAATGAGCAACGCAACTTTTGATATTATTATGAATCAAATGTGAAAAAATCAGGTTTTATACTATAACGAATTTGAGATGGAATTTTATACACCTTTGTTACCACTTATCTGCCAAAGCCACTGCTGCCTCAGCTTCATGTTTGGGGATCATTCTTACCTCTACTAGGGACACACATAGAACAATTTTCAGCTTTTATTAAATGACGAAGGTCAGAAACGTATGGGCTCTTGGGCTATATTGTGTTATCGCAACTTTCACTTATAGTAATTCTGTAGCAAATTTACGCAGAATGCGTAGCTGTTTCGTAGGCCACCTACGCAACCTAGTTTTGGCTATTTTTTTAAAATATATTGCTAATATTACATTTACGAGACTACTGGCTATTTATTAAAATCTAAATTTAGGCAGCCCTTATAAGTGGATTAAAAAGAGTTTGAAGAGATTCAGATATTAAGGCGATGATAAGAGCAAAGTTTAGATTTGTCAGTTTTTCACTATAAATCGTAAAATAAAACATTGAAAAAAGCCGTCTAAAAAACCACTTAAAATGTATAACAAATATTTATACTAATTTTGGTACTAACCAGACTTATGAATTACAAATAAATCTGGTTTAAAAAATCTAAAATAAAGTTTTTGACGTGACAACGTCTTAAATTAGGTTGCGGCTGGGAGTCACTTATGAAAAAGTGTAACGCCCGGTAACGTTACGATGAGTCACCGAACGAGAGAGAGGCCCGCCGAATGCCTTGCGTCTCTCTCCCACTCAACTATGATCGGTCTGCCGCGCGCGCAGCACGCGGCAGACGTCACGTAAGATCTTCGCCCGTAAAACCGACTTTACAGGCAACCATTTTTTTTATTAACGATTTATAACGAAAACACCGTAAAATCAAGATTTTGACCATATCTTTTTCGCCTACAAAAATGTAAATAGTCCGCACAAAAAGTTCCTCAGCGAACTTTTTGTGGCAAATTTACATGTAGTTCTAACATTTTAAGATATACTATATCAAAATGCCGTTATTCCGTATTTACACCATCAAATACTTGGACAACACATTAGTTACTACTGAACTAAATAAAGATATTGGTAGAATTACAAAATAATAAATTGACCTCTGGTGTAAATAATTGCAAGGCTTTTATAAAGCGTGCATTTTCAAGGGAGTGATAACGTCAGATTTATACGTATATATGATGACCCACAAGGGAAACTTCTATTCTCAAATTTCAAAAGCAAATATCCTCTTTATAAAGACATATTTATTTTCCTCTTTATCTTTAGGTTTGGTATTATTTTCTCCCCGTTCGTTAGCCTCGATGCATATTCTCGTGAATTTCGATACTCGAGAGAGCAATCGTAACTCTTATTCAGATTGTTTGTCTGCCATCGTCGTCGTAGACGTTTTGTTTTCCGACAGATCCATCGGCAATGCTTTCAACTGAGCTTTCGGCTGATATCCGTTTCTTTTCTTTTAGTTTTCTGTCTATTCTGTTAGTAGCCTAAATTTACAGCTGACTTCGCTGCAAACCTGTTTTATTTTCTTCCCTTTAAATTCCCTTTTTGACGTATTTTTATCATAAATCAAGAGGAAGTACAAAAGATTCAAAAGAAAGAGGAAGATTTTGATTTCCATATTATGTTTTCTATGCTAGTTCAATTGTTATTTTTTCATTATTATATTGAGTTTATCAATTTTAGTATCAATAACGCTTCATTATGCTTCATACAAAAAACTCAAGTGAAAAGCTCTACTTTAACATAATATTTTCAAGGCGATACACCCAACAAAAAAAATCAAACTAAATAAAGGATTAATTTTGAGTTAATTTTTGAAGCTCTTGCCAAATTCCTTTCTACGCCCACAAGATAAAGAAAGGAATACTCCGAACACAAAACCCCACTTCACAATAACAACACAAAAAACAATATCACTTAATGGATGTCAAGAACCGCCATTGTGAGCGGAATAACGGAGCAATTTTACGATTATCCGAGACGTCTGTAAGCCTCATTGAACGTTAGAGACGTAGATTAAACTCATCTAGACAGACTATAATATGTATTCTAATTACGAGTATATTTAAAATGCGAAAGTTGGTAAAGATTTAATTTAAAATGCGAAAGAAAGCAGGGCGCGTAACTACACGAGTTAGCGTCACTCTGGTCTAAAGTGGAGCATGCTTAGTCTGGAATAACTGGCCCTCAAGGAGTTATGTGCTTGGTGACAGTTTTACAACTTGAGGATAGTTGCTAGCCAAACGAGCACTAGAAAATGACAGAATAGATGGTAAATATATGAGGAATAAAATTGTTTTAAAAAACAAACAACCGACTTCAAAAACACAACTAAAAAGGGAAAAATAATTTTAAGCCTAAATCAAATCAAGACTATATAAATAGAATAGGAGAGTTTATTTCATGTACTTATAAAAAACTATTTGCAATTTTTACTAATCCTGTATTCTTGGAGTCGGTGCCAGCAAAAAAAGACAATTGAAAATATTTTTTTTAACAAACATTAATTTGTTCTTATTAGATGGCACCGACTTCAAGAATACAGGATTACTAAAAATTGCAAATAGTTTTTTATAAGTACATGAAATAAACTCTCCTATTCTATTTATATAGTCTTGATTTGATTTAGGCTTAAAATTATTTTTCCCTTTTTAGTTGTGTTTTTGAAGTCGGTTGTTTGTTTTTTAAAACAATTTTATTTTTACATTTTTAGTGGTTGGTAATGATCGCGATCTATACGCGAGCAAAGCGAGCACGAAAATTTTTACCGTATTTGTTCCAACCGTTTGAACATAAAGAAGTCCAAAGCAGCACAAATTACATAATGTTTGTTGTGTCAAAACGTACTAGAACCAAGTGCGAGCAAAAAGAGATGAATGCGAGCGAAGCGAGCTATGCGCGAGCGAAGCGAGCGCGAAAATTTTCACCGTATTTGTCCCAACCGTTTGAGCATAAAAAAGTCCAAAGCAGCACAAATTTCATAATGTTTGTTGTGTCAAAACGTACTAGAACCAAGTGCGAGCAAAAAGTGATTGATGCGAGCGAAGCGAGCTATGCGCGAGCGAAGCGAGCGCGAAAATTTTCACCGTATTTGTTCCAACCGTTTGAGCATAAAGAAGTCCAAAGCAGCACAAATTACATAATGTTTGTTGTGTCAAAACGTACTAGAACCAATTGCGAGCGAAGCGAGCTGGATGCGAGCGAAGCGAGCTATGCGCGAGCGAAGCGAGCGCGAAAATTTTCACCGTATTTGTTCGAACCGTTTGAAGTCCAAAGCAGCACAAATTATATAATATTTGGAGTGTCATAAGCCCAGAACATCCTCGGGGAAATTCGAACGAAGCGGGATAACTCCTAGCAAAGCGAGCGCGTAAATATTTTCCTAATCCGTTCGAGGGTCTTGTCTTTTAATATATCAAATTTTACAGTTCCTTCTTCCACTAAGTATGACCCAAGTGGCCAAGCTCTGGCGTCGAGAGTTTTTCAAGCCCCTGATTTAGTTTGACCCCTGCTTGTACTAAGAGTAATGGTCCAGGCCCAACAAATTAACATGTTATCCGAAGCACAGTAACGCCCAGATGAAAATATCACATTTTTTATGGAGGTCTTGTGCATGGTTACCCATCCAAAGACTGGCCGCATGGGCCGTTGCTTAGCCTCGATGTTCGCGTCAGATTACTTTTGTTAGCCAGGCTGCTAATTTTATGAGCGAAATCTGTATTGCCGTATGAGCGCGAAGAAGTAAAATAGGTTATCGAGTTAGCTTCCCACGGGAATAGCAATGACTTTTAAGATAAAAAGTAACCTTCGTGTTATACAAGGTCTAGTCTACCCCCTATATCAAATTTTAGCGAAATCAGTGTGTCATGTGTTATTTGGTGCATCCCACGGGAACAATAATTATTTTCGGGATAAAAAGTAGCCTATGTGTAAACACATAGTCTAACCTATCTTCATTCCAAATTTCATCAATGTCAGTACAACCGTTCGAGCGTGAAGAAGTTAAAAAGATTTATATGTTATTTGGTGCATCCCACGGGAATAGTATTTATTTTCGGGATAAAAAGTAGCGTATGTGTTAACACATAGTCTTACCTATTTTCTTCTCAAATTTCATGAATATCAGTACAGCCAAACGAGCGTGAATCTCTCTTCATGCGTAAAAATAACCTAACTTTTTAGGTTTTTCTTCGATTTCCCTAGGAGTCCATCATCAGAACCAGTTTTGGTGACAATGGGACCAATTCAGAACCATACTCTTTCAATTAAAAAAAGAATTTTGAGAATCGATCCACAAATGGCTGAGAAATCGGTGAACATACATAAAAAAAAAAAAAAATACATACACGTCGAATATATAACCTCCTCCTTTTTGAAGTCGGTTAAAAATGGACTATGGATTCTTTGTTTCTCATTATCACCTTAGCTTTAAATAAAATAAAATAAATAAATATACTACGACACATTTCACACACGGCTGGTTAGCCCGCACTAAACAATTTCTAGTTTGTATCATGGTTGTTAACACAACTAATATACTAAATAAATATTTATATCGATATACATTGAACGCCCAAACCAACAAAAATGATTTATTTATTGACACTAGCCATTTACGAGTGCTCTATCAGTCACAAAGTGATGGTTTGCTTCGTGCGTATAATTATCAATCTAAGAAGTTTATCGAGTCCATGGTAGCAAAATCAAGAAGCAACCCCCAGCTTGCTCCGTAAGAAAGTCATTGTAAAAATGAAGACCGACGAAAGTGCCGCTCATTATGTAAATGAAAACATCTTTTATCCATTCCCATTAGCTGTTTTGTACAAAGTAATATTTGTAATTTGTGAACAAGATTTTTTCCAATTTGTCTGGGGTCTGGTCTTCTCTCTGCTACGGCTCCTTTGCTAATGGTTGGATATATTTTTGCATTAGACTCCCTCCGTTGTTCTGAGGTTGCTTGAGAAATTGTAAGCAATTTTATTAGTTTGTTTTGTGAAATTATCTGTGACCATTGTAGTGGGACGTAGGAATAATGGAACTTCAAGTAAATGCCATTTGCAATAATTTTGTTGCCTTATTTGTAGCAACAATAGAGTTTATTTATTTAGTGTGGTATGAATAAAGTAAATTCTAAACATAACAAACAATTAATGTACTTTTTGGTTGGTTGGTATTTACTTACATCAATTATGGTCAAGCATAAAATATATCTTATTATTTCTACATAAAATAAACTAAATATGATGGGATATCACTTTGATATAGGTACCAATTTATTGAATACACTACATTTGCGGCGTATAAAAGTAGAATATATATATGAATGTGTATTAAACAGCCAAAAACGAATACTGTACTGCGTCATATGATAGCGTAATTATGTTGGCATTATCTATATCTATCCTGCTACTAGGGATTAAGAAGATTTATAATAAGAATATTTTGGTAATAATGATTCACGTATCAATTTGGTAGTTGATAACTGAAAGATAATAATTGTGTGAAAGTCCTTTACATTATGTTATGGAATTAATATTTTCTTTTGAAAATGTTTTATTTCACCTTATGTTTTAGAAAAAAACTAGTAATTATTAGCGTTATGATAATTTCAACAATTGATAAATGACTTGTCTATTTTATACACGCTTCGTATTCCAGACCAGTGCGTTATAAAAAAGATTTTGTGATTCACAATTTGACGGTTTGATAGGTTTTCTATTAGTGTAGATTTGAAACATTTATATCTATCTAATACATTTCCATGTCACAATGGTAGTAACCGTACTCCTCCAAAACGGCTTGGGCGATTTTTACCAAATTTTGTATGCGTATTCAGTAGGTCTGAGAAGTGGCTACTAACTATATTTTAATGCAAAACAACGTTTGCCGGGCCAGCTAGTTATTTATATTGGTAATCGTCAATGAATACTATTTGCGGAAAATACATCGATAATTTCTAAGTAATGAATTAATGATTTGTAGGCATATGGCAATCTCTAAATGGAAAATATTGATCTCAATTAATCATCTCTAGATGCAATTGGAGAGGTGCAACGCTTATTGCCAAATAATAGGTATTTGAGTGGTATCACAACATAGATTGGTCTTATTGATCGAGCGCTTATCAGAACGGTTGGAATTCCGTCGATAGTGATCGATAAGTGTTTTTGTACTTAACGATTCAAAACCAGTCAGTAGCTTCAGGTGTTTCTTTGAGAGTGAACTGTGTACGACACTTTGGTGCATTTTTCGAAATCGTAGATACATTTTGTCGTGCTTATGTTGATCTTTAAATTCACTTGCATTAACTACGACGAATCTGAAAACAGTTTCTGGGAGTGGTTGGTAAAAATCACACTATGAATGAGGTAAATGTTTATATTTGGTTTTTTAAATATTAGGTTTAATAGCGCTTTTATTTGATTAAAAAATCATACAGTTGCAATACTACATAAGAATCACAAATAATGTAGGATGACTTCATTTTAAAATATTGTAGTTGTATTAAAAGCCACATAAGCCACAATGATGCTAATTCGTGTGGTTACGCGAACTGCTGGACAAATGCCAAGCTGCAACAATTAATAAAAAAAACACGCCCTTAATACTTCATTTGTTTTATTTTTAGTATTTGTAGTTATAGCGGCACGAGAAATACATATCTTGTAAAAGTTTCAGCTTTCTAGCTTTTACGGTTTCTGAGATACATCCTGGAGACAGACAAGACAGACTGACAGACAGCGGAGTCTTAGTAATAGGGTCCCGTTTTTACCATTTAGGTAGGGAACCCCTTAAAACGGTGAGGATGATAAATTAATGTCTTCTTATCCGAATTATCGCAAAGTATTTGTACTAGTAAAATGTATATTTTTTTAGTTCACAGAATATTAACTTTTTTTTTAAATACCAGAAATCTTGCAAAGCTACGTATAAGATGATTGTTAAATCAAATGACGAGAAAATAATGTTGTAGTTAAGTATTTAATAACTAGTACGTACTTTAAATTATGATTGCATTACTGGTTAATCAATATAAGATTTAAAAATATCTTCTAAGTTACTTTTCCGTCGTGGCTTAGGTGAAACGTATGATATACTATGAAACATTATTTCCTTAGATAAAAAAAATAAAGTGATATGTTTGTTTGTTTTTAATTATCCTTAGATTATTCGTAATGCAGTTTCTAAGACGTATAAAATGAAATTTGTGATAGTGGCGCCCGACGTGTATAATAATAGATAATAATATTAATATACTAATAATATGCTTTATAACCATTGTGTCGTATCTTTAAGTGTGTACATTACCCAGCCCCCTAAAATGAAAAAATTTTTAAATACTATGTGTTCATTTTAATTTCATATCTTTATTTATCAGCATCTAAAAAAATTGTATTTTTTTATTATTGCTAAAAATAAAATTATATACGTTGCATTTATGTACATACCATACAAGGTACGTATACATATATTATTATTTAAGGTAAACTTCAAAATGTTTATATAATTATGAATAATTGGTTTATTAGTGAAACGTAATAAAGCACAATAAATAATAAATGTTTAGTCACGTTTTATAACGTAATAATAGGTTTTACAGCTAATATCATACGACAATACGCAACAAGATTATAAATGTAATCAGTAGGTACTGAATAAAAAATCTGTTCCTATTCGCCGATATGTTATTAAAATCATAGGTAAAATAATTTTGTTATCTGACAATAGATAGTAATTGGAGATTTTTAACGAACATTAAATAACCATTCATTAACCGTTCTACGGCCGGTTGAACAAGATTTTTTCCAGTCTTTATACCCAATTTGAAAATTATAGTAGTTTTATAATATATTAGTTGCAATGTCAGCACTTGAAGTAAGTATTTGTACACATTGATAGAGCAAGTGGTTTATGGTTTCGTAAATTCATCAAGTGTTTATCTTTACAAACATTAAGTTTGTGAATGAACAACTGGTTGATAATTAAAAACCCTATATTTTTATTTTCTGTCGATATTATTTGTTTATTTTACTTATAAGTGTTATCGAAGTCCAAAGTTAAAATTACCTAAACTTTCAAGTTAGAGCAATAATTAATCTCAATAAATGGTGAAACTTGGAGTAGGTGCTCTTGACTTGACTTTACAACGAGTTCATTTAACGGTTACTTAATGGTGGTAGAGCATTTATTAGTGACAGCCTGATATGACATGATATGATAACTTGAAAAGCTCTTATCAAGAACATAAGGTGTAAATCGGAAGCCTTTTTTAGAGCCAGTAGCTCAAAGAGTAACTTAACCTAAGTTCATAAACATAATGTCGATGAATGTCTTCACTGGAATAATCTTCTAATATATAAAATTTCCATGTCACAGTGTTAGTTACCGTACTCCTCCAAAACGGCTTGACCGTTTTTTATCAAAATTTATATGCGTATTTAGTAAGTTTGTGGATCGGCTACTATCTATTTTCAATACTCCTAAGTGATAAGGGTGGTTTACCCTTAATTTTTTATTAATTTATAGAATTAATTTATGAGGCAATACAACGTTTGCCAGGTCAGCTAGTAAAATAATAATAAAATTGTATTGTTCATATAGTAATAATAAAACTTTACACGATAACATTTACAAATATATTTTATTATTATAATATCTCTCTGGTGTTTTTCACACTGAATTGCACTTGTTCACTACTCACCCGATGGTAAGAAAATTGTGATCTAAGGTGGAGCGCGCTTGACCAGAAGAAAAAGGTGCACTCGTGCCTTGAAAACCGCTAGATTAAGAAATAATCAAGAGTACTATTTTGTCAGACGATTTATACTTAACTGTCTACTTAACTGTCTGCGTCCACTGCTGGACATAGGCCTCTCATATCACGCCACGTGACCCCATCCTGGGTATATCGTCTTCACCAATTGGCACTAAGCCCCTTTTTGCGTATATCGTTGATGATGACGATAGCCTAATTATTATTAAAAGAAAATAATCTTTACTCCTCTGTTAAATATTGAAGAAGTTGCCCACACCGCGTCTCCAACTCTTGCATAACATTATTTGAATAGCAAATCAAACTGCGCGCCTCCATTCATCCCCAACAATCCCAGAATTTACATCTAAATGAGAACGATTATTCCCTTGTTTGAAGGGATTAAGTTTTAACCACTTCCCGATTTTCACCAAGTTCCGGTAATTACTTTATTGGCGATTACTTCTCAGAAGAGACATAAGCATGTTTTATTTTCCATAGAGTGGCTTTAAGGCAAGAAAGAAAGCTGTATCAAAATAATACATATAAGTTTTTTAATACACGTATCATATATTTTAATAATTGGCCAAGTGCGAGCCAATCTCACGCATGATGGGTCCCGTACCATTAATTGAAAAAACTGTAAAATCAGCCTTTCTACATGGGAGCCCCTAATATTACTTTTTTATTTTATTTATGTATTTTGAAAGATATTATACAAATTAATTTTCTGTACACATTTTAAGCGTCTATCTGCTACCGTTATAAATACGTATAGGGCACAAAAATACGAAAAAAATACTTTTATTGCATTATGGTTCCCTTTTTGTTTTTCATTTTTTATTAAAAAAAATCAAATACTAAAATATTTATTGTTATTATGGCAGCGGAAATACGTAATGTGTGAAAATTTCAGCTTTCTAGCCATCGTTTTTTATGAAATACAGCCTAATGACTGACAAACACAGACAGCGGAAGCTTAGTAATTTTGCCGTTTTTACTATTAGGTACGAAACTCTAAAAATATATGTGTAGAGATACCCTTACGGTAAATGTTGATCTGACGCGACTTAACACGAGTTATTTGTTGATCCAAAAACGTATGTTGATCCGCCGCCTTTTGTTGATCCAATATACATTTCTGGGAACAAATGTGGCTCCGACTGGATCAACATCTACAATCACGTGACTTTTTACTAGCGCTTGCATATGTTGATCCGATATACAAATCCACCTTGCGATAGTTACGGTAAATGTTGATCCGATTCAAATGAGCCAATCAGAGCACAGCAAGCGCTCGGATTGGCTGAAAACAGCCAAGACCTACTACTTATTATTCTGTGCCAAGACCTTTTTGTTATTAACAGATTCATAGTATCAACATATTATTTTTAACCGACTTCAAAAGGAGGAGGTTATAAATTCGACTATATGATTTTTTTTTTTGTGTTTACCTATTTCTCAGCCATTTGTGGACCGATCCTCAAAATTATTTTTTTACGGTGTCACTATTTCCCATTGGTAATATTTTAAAGGCAAAAGTTTGTGAGAGAGCGTGTGTGTGAGTGTATGTTTCTTACGTCTTTACTCTCAAACGGCTAGACCAATATAGATTAAATTTGGTAGAGATGTAGTTGACAGTCTAATTAGTACGAGACATTTTTAGCCATAAAATATTCCAGTGGCCGAGGCTAACAAACGCTACGCGGAGTTAGCATAAAATGCATTAGTATAAATAATTGGCCAAAAGCGAGTTGGGCTTCCGCGTAAAGGGTTCCGTGCGGTTATCTATAAAAATCGGTCAAGTGTGAGACGAAGTCGCGCATTATATTTATTCACAAAGTTGATATATTACTGACTAGCTGACCCGGCAAACGTTGTTTTGCCTTAAAAATATATAGTAGAAGATTCTCAGACCTACTGAATACGCATATGAAATTTGGTAAAAATAGGTCAAGCCGTTTCGGAGGAGTACGGTAACTAACATTGTGTCATGGAAATTTTATAATTCTTTATTGGACATATAAATAAAAAAGGCACAGTAAAAGACAATTAACTTAAAATTAGTGTACCACAATTGGCGGCCTTATCGCTTAAAGCGTTCTCTTCCAGGCAACCTTTGGATGGAAAGGAATTTATAAACGACTAAAGAAGGACGTAGTGTACAATAAAGAATAATAAAAAACATACATATAGTATTAATAATCTTATCTTAATTTATATAATCTCGTGTCACAATGTTTGTCCTTAATGGACTCCTAAACCACTTAACCGATTATAATAAAATTCGCACACCATGTGCAGTTCAATCCAACTTGAGAGATAGGATAGTTTAAATCTCAAATTATAGTCGCAATTTTAATTTATTGCTAATATAATTTGTTATAATTAACTGTAAGTAACCTATCTATATAGTAATTGAATTATCAATGAAGTAATTCGTAAAAATGAAGTATCTTTTTGTACGTGTTACTCCTAACCAAAAAGAAACCTGGCAATAACTAACCTTAGGCCTATATTACTTAAAGTAGGCGACCATACGTTTTTATCAAATCGCTAGTGCCTTGAAAATTCGCAAAACGGACACAACCGTCAACGACGTCTGCCCTCATGCGTCTGCCCGCGCTCGGGTCGCGCACTCAGCGTTGAGCCACTTCTTCCCCACCGCACCTACCCCCGCTCCGTTCGCCTGGCGCCGCTGCATTTTAAATCTGTGATATCTTCGAAAATATTTATTTAATTTACATGCTGTAAAAAGCCATATTGATCTTTATTAAATGCACAATGTATTTAAGATACTTAATTGGATAAGGATTAATACTGTATTGCTTAAAATCGCTTCGTAAATAAGCCATTATTTCTCGTACAAAGTAAAGGGTAAAAAATGGTTATTGTGGGTTATTCCTAAGAGATAAACATATACCATCACGGACTTTTTTGTAGACCTTTTTAAGTAGTACAATACTGAAGTAAATTGTTTTGATCTATCTTGTAGGATTCAGTCAGCGTTTGCAATGTAAGCGCAAAAAATGTGTTTTTTTTACGACCTCACATTAAAAACCTCAAAAATTGTAGCATATGTGTTATTCTGATGTATAAGCTATAGCCTATGTGTTATTCTGATGTATAAGCTATATTGTGGTAAAGTTTCATTCAAATCCATTCAGTAGTTTTTACGTGAAAGAGTAACAAACATACATCCATACATCCATACATCCACACATCCATACATACAAACTTTCGCCTTTATAATATTAGTAGGATTCTATTCCAAAAATCTATCAAAAGTCTTTATAAAGATTGAAGAAAATATGCATTTGTTTTATGGGATCCGCTCTTAAATACCAATTTATTTTATTCTATTTAGTATTTGTTGCTGTAGCGGCAACAAAAATACATCATCTGTAAAAAATCAACTCCCTAGTTATCAAGGTTTATAAGCTACAGCCTGGTGACAAACACAGCGGAGGCTTAGATAGTAATAGGGCCCCGTTTTTACCTTTTAGGCACGGAACCCTAAAACGCTACTAAACATTTTGCATCCCTAGGGAGAATCGCTTTGCAGCTGACTGAAATTGAAATAACTTAAAGCTAAGTGTGTGTGTGTGACAGTGTGTGTCAGCGTGTGTGTGAGCGCGCACGCGCATCGGTGTGTGTGTGAGCACGCGGTTGTGTGTGTGTGTCAGTGTGTGTGTGTGTGTGACAGTGTGTTTGAGCACGCGGACGCGTGTGTCTGTTTGTATGTGTATGTCAGTGTGTGAATGTGTGTCAGTGTGTGTGTGTGTGAGTGCGCGCGCGCGCGCGTTTGTGTGTTTGTGTGTCAGTGTGTGTGTGTGAGAGCTCACGGGCGCGTGTGTGTGTATCTCAGCACGTGGGCGCGTGTGTGTGTGTGTTGTGAGCACGCGGGTGTGTGTGTGTGTGTGTGTTTGTGGTAGCATGCGGGCACGTGTGTGTGTGTGTGTTTGTGTTAGCATGCGGGCGTGTGTGTGTGTGTGTGTGTGTGTGTGTGTGTGTGAGCTCGCGGGCGTGTGTGTGTGTGTGAGCAGGCGGGCGCGTGTGTGTGTGTGTGTGTACACACGCGGGTGCGTGTGTGTGTGTATGTGTTTGTGTGAGCACGCGGGCGCGTGTGTGTGTGTGTGTGTGTGTGTTTGTGTGAGCACTCGGGTTCGTGTGTGTGTGTTTGTGTGTGTGTGTGTGTGTGTGTGTTTGTGTGAGCACGCGGGCACGTGTGTGTGTTTGTGTGTGCATGCGGGCGCGTGTGTGTGTGTGTGTGTGTGTGTGAGTACGCGGGCGCGTGTGTGTGTGTTTGTGTGAGCACGCGGGCGCGTGTGTGTGTGTGTGTGTGTGAGCACGCGGGCGCGTGTGTGTGTGTGTTTGTGTGAGCACGCGGGCGCGTGTGTGTGTGTGTGTGTGTGTGTGTGAGTACGCGGGCGCGTGTGTGTGTGTGTTTGTGTGAGTACGCGGGCGCGCGTGTGTGTGTTTGTGTGAGCACGCGGGCGCGTGTGTGTGTGTGTGTGTGTGTGAGAGTACGCGGGCGCGTGTGTGTGTGTGTTTGTGTGAGCACGTGGGCGCGTGTGTGTGTGTGTTTGTGTGAGCACGCGGGCGTGTGTGTGTGTGTGTGTGTGTGTTTGTGTGAGCACGCGGGCGCGTGTGTGTGTGTGTGTGTGTTTGTGTGAGCATGCGGGCGCGCGTGTGTGTATGTGTGTGTGTGTGAGTACGCGGGCGCGCGCGTGTGTGTGTGTGTGTGTGTGTCAGTGTGTGTGTGTGTGTGTGTCAGTGTGTGTGTGTGTGTAAAAAACAGTGCTTACCTCGGGTTAAAGACTTATTTAGTCACTCGAACTATTAGCCAAACTCATTCCCGGCCCAAAATAAGTTACTTTAGTAAATAATTTAATTAAAAATAATATTCAAGGGGGGCTCACATACAACAATGGTACGGAACCCTTCATGCGCGAGTCCTACTCGCACATGGCTAATTATTTTTATTTTTAATTCAAGAAATAAATAATGTCGTTGATTATCAACTCAATATTCTCATAAACCAGTTGGCGAATATTCTTACAAATCACGAAAACAAAATATTGAAAAAAATATTTTAGCAATTGCAACAATTAACTTTAAATAAACAATTAACATAAAAATTAAAAAACAATCTGTTAGTTTCATATTAAACTAAATTTTTCAAAGAAAATCGATATAACACGAAACTATACCAAGGCCAAATTAGTTTAACCAAGGTAAAATAAAATAAACTAAGCATTTCAAAGTACTCGTACTCATAATTATTAAAAAATATATATTGCTTTGTTTTCGAATACCTAATCGTCAATGTTGGCTCCGGATCTAACAAATCACATTCAGTATGTTTTTTTCGACCGTTAGTGGATCAAACGATGTCGGTGTATTTGATGAGGAGTATACGGAAAACGTGCTAGTGTAGATCCACCGACGTCACGAGTATACCAAGGCTGGATCAGGGTATATCGGTTTTAAATGCGAGGAGCCGAAAATACACGCAAAATAGGTGGATCAACAATTGTTCCAACTTCACACTGGATCAACATTTACCGTGAAAGGTTCATTGTATAAATATATGTATATACAAAAGACAAATATTATATTTGTTATTAATATACCTAAATTTACTTGATGATATAGATAAACAGACAGACAAATTAATTGTTAATGAACTACATAGCAACAGTTAATTGAGATGATTATCGTATTTAAAATCACGACAAAATTATCACCTTATCGCGTTAGGCTGCTTTAGTTGAAGGTTAGGAATTATAAGGAGAAGTTTGATTTTTTGTTTGATTCTTTATTTGTATGTTTGACGAATAGGCTCCTAAACTGGATCGATTTGAAAAATTCTTTCACCGTTGGGAAGCTACATTATCCCTGAGTAACAAAGGCTATATTTTGTTTCTCTATGCAAATTAGATAATTTTATAGCCCGTGTGAAGCCAGGACGATCTGCTAGTGTAGTTATTTTTTTTTTTACACATTTCTCACACGGCTGGTTAGCCCCATACTGAACCATTTCTAGTTCGTATTATGGTTGCTAACACAACTGATATACTACATATACATACATATGTACATATTATATACAAATACATATTTAACACCCAGACCCACAGCCAAAAAATTTAGTTAAGCACAAAAATGTTGACCGGGCCGGGAATCGAACCCGGAACCTTCTGATTAGCAGTCCGGCATGGTAACCTTTACGCTAACGAGGTCGTCGAGTTATAAAACGCAAGTAGCACTATTTGCAATATTATTGATAAGCTGTATTCGTTTTTGGACTTGTCTCATACAATATATATATTACAATATATTATTTTTTACAAACATTATATACGAGTTAGTATACCTGGATTTTACTATTTGATTTTCCGTTCTATTCTCTGTTTAGATTCGTCATCAGTCTGTGGCGATTACTAAAGCATAAATGTATTTAAAAGGAAATTATCAATATTATTGACTAAAAATTGTTTTTATAAATTAAGAGAATTTTATACCTTTAAATTTACCTGACATGTTATTGTTTATTTGATGTAATTAACTTTTCTTTAATGATTCTAATGTATCACTATGTATAACGTACGAGTATGTGTTTTTAAGAAAACCAGACAGATGTATTTTGCACGCCCTAGTGGTAGGTTTCAGTTAGGACATTTAAATTAATTGTACAACATGAACACTCTGAAACCGCAATAAATTATTTGACTTTGACTTTGACTAAGACACCGGTAACTGAATAGATTAGTCCAAGTTTACAAGAAAAGCTGTTCAGTCCCCGCTGCTTCGCTTGTAGATGATTAGATTACAGAATCAATAGAAAGTTATTTGAAACGCTTTTGCATTGGCTTTTTGGCAACCACAGTTTTTCGATAAAAGCTATTTTATAGAAGGCGATCAAAATTTACCGAATTTGGCTAAGTTTTAAATCAGCAAATAATAATATCAAAAAAACACAACTGTATGAGTATAAATAGTAAGTAGGATTATTATAAAAACGTAGGTACGTAGTATCTGAGTGCTTGATAATAATAATATAAAAAAAAAACAAATCTGTATGAGTATAAATAGTAGGTATTACGTTTTTATTTGAATGCTAAATTGTTATTTTTTTCTGGTTTTATGGGTAGTAATTTTACTATTATTATTTTCTTCCATTCAAAGACAGAAAGTCAAATCTAAATAAACTAGGAGATCTCCATACAGAGCTGAACCTTTCTCGAAAATTCCTTCAAATTTTCAAAATACTTTTGTATTTCTTTCGGAAACTTGTTGTTCTTTGCTCATACTATTTTAGGAGACGTGCACACGTACACATTGTTTTATAACTTATTGTATGTCCTAGGCAAACGGAAAACCTGCAGTGACCGGCTCAGACTCAGTGACGTCATCGTCCACCCCTGACAGGGCGTCATGGGGGCGCCCCCTGGAATTTATCCTAGCCTGCCTCGGGTACGCCGTGGGGCTGGGCAATGTGTGGAGGTTCCCATATCTCTGCTATAGAAATGGAGGAGGTAAATATTTCTACATTACTTCAATAAATGAGGCAACGAAACTTGTTTTCCTTAACGCAGAAGTAGAAATAGTACAATAGGCATGCCTTTTTTTTTCTTTTTTTCGTGAGGAAATGCATTTACGCATCTTCCGCTACAGCCTGGGGGAGGCGAGCGGGGTATGTCGGACTCGACGGCCAGAAGGGCCGTCACTACCGACTAAAACCTCACGGTGTCCCATCTCACGACGGGGGCAGGGATGAGTCACAATAGGCATGCCTAGAGTCACATTCAGCGGCAAACCAACCTACCCCTAGTATTAATTATTTCGTTAGTCTAGTAATGGTGTTAATATTTAGCCTTAAGTTTACAGAACAATTAAAATACATTTGAATTTGAATTTGAGTTAGAAAAATGCTGGGAAAAATCGGGCGTCCAGAATCCTGGCTTTTATTTCGGTCAGAAACTAAGCATTGCCATCCAACGTAGCAATGCTGCCAGCATTTTGGACACCTTTTCCTCTACCCCTGGACGTAGGTTAAGATTTAGTTGAGTGTTTTATATCATTGTTATGTTGGTTATAAATAAAATTAAGTTAGAAAAAAAATTAGCTCTGTCGCTGCACAAAATAGCCTGTGTACAAAATAGGTACAAATTGCGTAATAAATGACGAAGTATAACAGAATTTCTATCAATTGATAACTGAAGGTCGCTATGAAACATAATTCACCTGGAGATGACCTAACAATTACTACAGAAGCTAAAGTGGGTTGGTCTAATCGTTAACTCATAGATAAGTAAGAAACACACGCGTCGATAAATATAAGCGACCACGTGATGAAGCCGATAATGGTCGGATGGATTAATCCCAGGACATGATAAAATATTTTAATATTGTTATCTGGGTCGAAATTGTAATAAAAGGGAAAGTTGCATAGGTAAAAGACATTCTTAATTGTTAAGGTGATGACAGGGATAGTCTCATAAAATTACAGTTTTTCGTTATAAATCGTAAACGTACGGTAAAAAATATCAAAAAAATAGTTTGAAGGCGGTCAAAAAAATAAAACTTAAGATTATTCATACTTATTTCGAGATCAATGAGATTGAATTTTTCTCATATTGATGAGAAAAACCAAGTTGGACACCATTTAACTTTTGATTTTTTTAAATCAGTTTTATTTCTAATTCATTAGTCTGATTGGTACTAAAATAAGTAAAAATATGCTTAAAGTTGTCCTTAAGATGGCCTTTTAGTTATTCATTTAATATTATTTGCAGTTTATGATTTATAGCAAAGAAACTATAAATTCAATATGAAAGCATTAAGGCCATTGATATCGCCTTAATGCTTTCATTATATGCATTAAACGCCAAGTTTTTCTATTCATAACTTTTGTTCCAGGTGCTTTTCTCATACCTTTCTTCCTGATGTTGATGTTTATCGGACTCCCAATTTTCTACTTGGAACTGTATATTGGCCAGTACACTGGAATGGGCCCTATAAAAGCCTTCAGCTCGATAGCTCCATTCTTCACTGGCCTTGGATACTGTACTCTAGTGGTCATCTCTATAATATCGATTTACTACATGATCATCGTGGCGTGGACGCTTTTCTACACAATTGTGTCTATTGCTGGAAACCTCGGATGGGGGTCGTGTGATAACGATTATAATACTGATTGTAAGTGTTGCTATGATATTCTGTTAATTCATCAACAATTCATTGATCAAAATGCTGGGGTATTTCTCAACGTTAGCATTGCCATATAACGAGATTATACTGTCAGGAATTCTGATAGTGGGTTGGTAGAATTTAGATTAGTTTTAGCTATGTATCTAGAGCAAACACAAAATTCTTATTTATTCTTACTATTATATTAGTAGTTTGTTGATAACATAGTAAATAAAATAAATCTAGTTATTTTTCCAAAAGTCTAATATTCTACCAAGACACGGGGTAAGACATAAAAAACATCTCAGTTATCGTTTTTTAAATCACTTAATTATTTAATTTTTTAACCACGCTTCTTTTTCATGTGTTTATATATCTTAAAATTATAAAAAGTGAAGCAAAAAACCATAAACTCATCTTAAAAAAGGAGAGTTTAAATTATTTTTCATATCATTAGAATTCTATTTTCCTCCGTTATCCTTTAATTTTTTGGCTTTGAAAATGGTTTTCCTTATCTAGCATAGACTATCTATGCTTGCATTTGACAGCTCATTCCAAGACAACTAGTATTAAATACCTCACCATGTTCGTTGTCCATTAATTCCTAATCGCATTTCAGTCTGCTACAGTGGAGAATACGATAAGGTTTGCCGAGAGAACAACACAGGAGGAGCAAATGACATGACATATTATTTAAGGCAATGCATTTCTATTGGAGAAATCTGTGTATCAACTGGTTATGAGCCCTATGATGGGTCATATTGTTTTGACGGGACGCAACAGATACCTTGGTACACTAATGTGACGAGGACTCTGGCTGCTGAGGAATATTATAAGTAAGTTTTACACTTACATCTATATCATCATCACCAGCCCATGCTCGTCCACTGCTGGACATAGGCCTCTCCCAAGGCACGCCACTTGGCCCTATCCTGTGCTTTTCTTCGCCATCTACTACCCGCTACCTTCTTCAGATCATCGCTCCACCTGGTTGTAGGGCGTCCTACACTACGTTTGCCGAGACGCGGTCTCCACTCTAGAACTCGTCTACCAACGGTCCTCGGTTTTTTGGCAGATATGTCCGGACCATTGCCACTTTAGCTTGCTTATGCGTCACATCTCTAAATAATATGCAATAGCGTTTTTATAATAGTGAAAAGGTATTTACTCGTAATTTAGCGTTTGTTTGAACTAACCGAGCGAACGATGTGTATCTATTTAGACTGGTTAAATTGGTTTTCATCTGTTTGGACGTCGAATCATGCGTATAGACCGTAATATTGAACCAATCTTGGCGAAACTTCATGTACATGTATTAGTCTCAGACTACAGGAATAAATCCAGTAGTCTGAGGTATTAGTTGGTATTATGCAATCTTTAAAAAAAACTATCATGTCCAGGTAGTGCGTAATTATCATCCCACTGAAAATGATAAGTACACTAATTATGTGACGTAATCTTATCATCTACCTATAGTCATTTAATCGAAATTTTATCGATACCTAAAGATTTAATCTTGTAATTTCATTAACCTCTCGTGATTGGATTGAAGTACATTTTGATGTGTAAAGTTTTATAAAACTACGAACGCCGGCTGCATGCACGAAACAGTTTCACGTTCCAATCGAGAGTGAAATATTGAGACTAAAATCTTATTAAGAAACATAATAATTAAGAAATAATAAGATAACAATTATGACAAAATAATTTAAACTCTACCAAAAAGAATGAAATGAAGATGAGAGAGATAATATTTGAAAATCTGTAACTACCAATACTCAAAGCAGTAGAATCTGTACTCGAAGTGGATGTCGAAATGACACACTAGAAGTTAGAAAAGTTCTATAATTATATTTGAGTATATTTTTTTCGTAAAACCTCTTATAGCTTCTAGCCATTCCAAAGGAGTTTGGTTAATTTTGTGAGTTTTATCTATGCAATGCACGGTATAAGTAGAAAATCTTTCTTTCTTTCAAAAAATTACAACCAGTGAGTTATAGAGTGGGGAAACGTTTGCTTGTTTCTTTGTTTGGTATATATGGAATATGTATAAAATGTTGTTTGTTCCAGTGAAAGAGTGTTGGGTCGTGGAGACGCCACTTGGGAAAACTGGGGAACTATACAATGGCACCTGGTTGGGACTCTGTTCTTATCATGGCTGATTGCTTTCTTCTGTGTCATCAAGGTGATTTTTAGTTATTTTTTTACCTACTTGTTAACGTTAAAAAACAATTTTCCCAATAAAATAACTGCAATATTTCGAAAAGAAACGTGTCGTGATGTATTGCATTTTTTTTTTTCAATTAAACCCTTGTTATATATAAACATACGTAGCGTGATCTAGGTCCCGACTGTTAGTAAAGCTTAGTACAAACAGCTACTAAGCCAGGTCTAAGGAACATGGTTGGCATAAAAACTCACGACTCTGAATATTTGCCACTAAGCTTTTACAAAACTACTATTATTAATGTTTTTAAAGTGGCATTTATCTGGGTGCTACCGTGGATTGGATGACACGATAAATTGTAGTTCCATGCTGTTCGTCTCAGTACAAGCAGTCGTTAATCCAAGTCACAGGGCTTCGGCGGCTTGAAAACTCTCGACACCAGAGCTTGGCCACTTAGCTCTTACGAAGAAGAATTATAATTTCTAACTTGTCACTAAAGAATGTGTCTCGGTGGTACAAACGTCTGTTTTTCTATCAGACGGCCCCGGGTTCAATCACGGCCCTACACCAATGACTTGTTTTTCATTTTATGTGTGAATTTGTCTTTACGGTGAAGGAAGACATTATAAGGAAACCGACACGTTTGAGGACTGCAATATCTGATGACGTGTGTCATTCACCAACCCACACTTGGCGAGCGTGATGGATTATGGCCGTGACGAAGGCCCCGAGTCCCAACAATGGGAACGTATAGCTGCTTATGCAATAAAGAATAATAAATATTCAAACATTTGTGTGCAGGGTGTGCAATCAGCTGGCAAAGTGGTATACTTCACTGCCTTGTTCCCCTACGTGATGCTGACGGCTCTGCTCATCCGTGGAGTGACCCTGGAGGGGGCTGGTGACGGAGTCATGTTCTACTTGTCTCCGGATTGGGAAACCTTGCTCGAACCTAGAGTTTGGGGTGATGCTGCTTCACAGGTATATTAAAATAATTGGTCAAGTGCGAGCTGGTCTCGCGGATGAAGGGTTCCGTATCGTTTTGTATGGAATTACTAAATATTAATTTTGTAAGTAATGTTTGTTGTTTACCAGCTTTTATAACTTAACAAAGGTCATGCTGGAAAAAAAAACTGTATTTAGTTCTCAATATGAAAATAATAAAACAAACTATTTCAAACAAAAACCATAATTCAAAATTTTTACATATCACGTTTGGAAAAACACGTCTATCGAAAATACAAATAAATCAAATTCAGCATCGATATAATTGGACAAATACGGTTTACAGATCCATGATGTGGATACAACGAGAAATTAATGACGGCCAAATTATTCGCAAAATCCTTATTATAAATTTGATCCAAGCGTATATTATTTATCAATTCAAAATGCAACCAGTAATTCTAGGTGCATTTCACGAGCAGTCAATTTGCTGAAAATATCAGACTAATATAACCTTTTCAGCATTCAATTAAAATTTTCCAAGTTCTAGACGACGACCATTAAATTGACTGATCGATCTGCCGAAACAATGCCAACCTAATAATTGCAAACATTAAAGCGTTAATTATTTAAATATCCGTTAATTAACCTTTTAAAGGGCGAGGGTTGCTAAATTAAGTACGGTATTTGAACACACAGAGTGGATTATGTCATTGTGTCAGAGTGGATTATGTACAATAACTATTATAAATATATAGAATCAAAAAAATATTTGCAATAACATATTTACCTAAAAGCAGAGTTATGATTAATAACCAGCTAAGTGGGTATGGACTCGTGCATGAAGGGTTCCGTACCATTGTTGTATGCCCCCCCCCCCCCCTTAAATATTTATTTGATTTCAATTTTATAATTTAATTTGATAGCCGATACATTTTTATGTATTTTGTAAAAATGTTAACTGTCTAGCAGCTACCGTTATTAAAATATAGCAAAAAATTACGAAAAAAACTACGTTTATTGTATGGGGGTCCCCCTTAGTATTTTTTATTTTTTTTTTAATTTCCAGTATTTGTTATTACAGCGGCACGGGAAATACATATCTTGTAACGTTTCAGCTTTCTAGCTATTACGGTTTCTGAGATACATCCTGGAGACAAACAGACAGACTGACAGCGGAGTCTTAGTAATAGGGTCCTGTTTGTATCTTTTAGGTACGGAACCCTAAAAATAACTTCACTAGTATAATTATACATGATACAAATAAAAGTCTAAGATGGCTTCTTCCAAAAATCGTTACGCGAGGGGTTTTTTAAATAATTAATTTATACTACCGGTCCAGTTAAAAATCTGTCGCCAACGGTGGGAATAGGCAACCGTTTTGAGAGTCAGTTATTCCAAACTAGATAAGCTAAACCTTCGGCCAGATTGTCGCTGGCTCCTGTGGAAACGCACCCTGGTGATCAAATGCCTGTATCATGTAAACATATCTTACCTTCTGCTTCCCAGCTTGCCGTTAGAAAGTCACTCTAGAAACTAGTGTTGTACCTACTCTGGAACTGGTTTCTACGCTGGACAAGACCAAAGTTAAACTAATCCGATTACACTTATATAGTTAAAGTTGGAATCCTCGTCGGTACCTACTTCCTACTGAGATAGCAAAGAGGATACTTTTAAATTACAATTTGCTTAGTGGAATTTATTAGGTGGTATTCCGGTGGAACTAAATAGACTGAGTTAAACAAAGTTACAACCAAGTTTCTCGAAAGCAATGTGATAATTAGTCTAATAGCACGATTTTGTTGCAAAATGCAGTGTACACGAAAACCTATGTACAAATGTAATTTATTGACATTTAACATATTAATTTACTTTATTGTCTTGACATGTAAAACTAATGGTGTTATTGGTAAAATTTTGTATTTGTATTTGTATGTATGTTATTATTACGGGTCTTTTGTAGACAAAAGTCAGAGGGATAGATAAGGAGTTTGGGTCTAAGTTTCCGGTAAACCACACTTAACTTGCATATTTGATGGTAAGACATATCCATGTCTGTGTTAGAATGCGCTTACCGAATAGAAACAGATATACTTCTTAAAATAACTAGATTAAAGTTTTCGAAGAACAGTGAATATGGCAAGAAGATCCATTGTTTAGCGGTTCGGTTAACAAAGGTAGTAGCAAAACGCTTAGTGAGCAACATTGGTACTTCTACCGTTTACCGATGCCGCCTTGGCGTGTCGCTTCTCATCCCACCCTGGAATGGGGCGGGGGTATTACATCGTGTAATTCTGTCGTGCACTCGCCGAAATGCAACTAAAGAGACTGGCAACTTTTGCGGTGGTGCACTAAGCTCTGTAACTTAGCCCTTAAATATTGAAGTGTATTCAAATTCTAAATTACAATGCTCTATTGACATTGTAATTTGACTTGTCCTAAATGACGCGTTGATAAGGTTAATATATCAGTACCTGGTAGACCTTTATTATTATATGACATTTTCTAAAAATGATTCCTAGCTAGATCGATTTATCGCCCCCTATATACTAAATTTCATGAAAATCGTTGGAGTCGATTCCGAGATTCCAATTATATATATAGAAGAATTGCTTATTTAAAGATATAAGATAAGATATATATATATATATTCTATTTATTCCATTCTATGCGTGTGTATATACATTTTATTTTAATACCGAATAATTGTAAATTGACTTGCCCGGTACGGCGGAATGCCGTAAGGTTAATAAATGATTTGATTTTGTTTTGTATAGCTTACTTTTTGTTCTTTGCAGATCTTCTACTCATTTGGTGTAGCATGTGGATCTCTAGTCACATTAGCGTCCTACAATAACTTCAACAACAACTGCCACTTCGACGCGAGCTTCGTGAGTTTCGCGAACTTTGGGACCTCCATATACGCTGGGTTCGCCATTTTCTCCGTACTCGGGTTCCAAGCGAGGCAAATGGGAGTCAGTGTTGATGGTCAGTTCTTGTTTTTATACAATTTATAACAATTATTTTTTTACACTGTACAGCAATTGACCATTTGAGAGCATGAGTACTCAGGGCTCAGAAATAAAGTTTAATTCTAATATTATGTACCAACCATTTCTTCTTCTAATATATAAAATTTCCATATCACAGTGTAATTCGACTTGTCCCATATGACGCATTGATAAGGTATATTATATTATATATATTATATCTATTCTATTCTATGCGTATGTAAAAAAAAAATATAAAGCTTAACATCAGGCTAGCTGTAGTCAAACGCTAACCTATCAAGGATAAAAAAAAAAAAAAAAAAAATAGTTACCGTACTCCTCCGAAACGGTTTGACCGATTTTTACCAAATTTTATATGCGTATTCAGTAGGTCTGAGAATCGGCTACTATCTATTTTCCATACCCCTAAGTGATAAGGCAAAACAACGTTTGCCGGGTCAGCTAGTAATTATGTATATTTAGATGGATAAATAAATGTAAGGACACATTTCACACAAGGCTGGTTAGGCCCATACTAAACCTTTTCCAGTTTGTATGATGTTTGCTAAAACAACTGGTATACTAAAGACATAACACTAAGTATATAAATACTTTAAATTTAACACCCAGGCCGACAGCCAACAAATTAATTTCATCACAACGATCTGAGCTGTGCCGGGAATCAAACTCGGAACCCTCTGGTTGGCAGTCCGGTATAGTAACCATTACGCCAACAAGGTGATTAAGGGCAATACTGTGGTTCAGAAAAATCAGATAAATAAAAAACAGATAGGTATATTGAGTTGTCAGCAATTAGCCTCCATGGATTGAGTAGCTAGTAGGTATGGATATCAAACAAGTACGGGCTTCGTAAACAAACGCAGCAGCTAGGCTGCCTGTTTCACTATTGTGAAACTGTTAATGTTTGTTCTGTTTTGTGATTTAAATTGATTGTTGCTGCCTGTTGTGTACATACTCCTGTATCAAGAAAGCGTTCGATAGCCAATTACAAACATGTTTTACTCGAAAAGTATTTATGGGTTTGCGAACCTAAAAGGTAAAAACGGTACCACAAGGTATTACTAAGCCTCTGCTATCTGTCTATCATTAGGCTGTATCTCAACTGTGATAGTAAAAAATCTACTATCACTTGTGATAGTTTCAAATTTTTTTGATATGTTATTCCACCGTATGTGTCGCTATATCAAATATAAAAAAATATATATTAAGGGTACAATAAACGTGCTTTTTTCGTAATTTTTACTTTAATATTAATAACGGTTGCAATTAGATGCTAAACGTTTTCACAGAATATTTAGTTAAAATAAAATAAAATAAAATATATTTAAGGGAGACTTCTATATAACAATGGTCCGTACCATGCACACTCTAACAAAAAATACCGGCAAAATTAATCTGCAACAACCAAAACTACTACGCTACTACCAATATAGAAACATGCTTACAGACAGAAGAAAGAAAATCTTAGTAGTGTGCATCAATGTATTAATAACTTTAACATTTTAAACAAATACCAATTGTCATTTCAATCTGTCTGTAAATATCTTCATAATATCACAAGACATATCGATATCAATAACGCACCATCCTACTTAGATATTCCACTTTCCCAATGTTTCAATGGAAACCCCTCGATCCCTGTTGATATCGCGTTACAAATGCAGCAGCAGTGGCAAGATAATGGATTGATTAAAGTGTAAATATTTTATTGACATAGTGCGGTTTGGGAACGCCATTCCACTCTTTGTTTCGCAATGTGTATAATGTGGAGTAAGCCGTTTGCAATCTACGTACGGAGGATACATAGTTTCCATTTGATAACTTGTGACTCCCTCTTGAAAGAATTAAAAGAAGTAAACCCTAGTAAATGCAGACGAAGATTCATAGTATGAATAATAAATATTAGAATATTAGATATATTGAATAAATAAATAATATTATCCCTATATAGGACACATTTCGCAGACGGCTGGTTAACCCCATACTGAACTATTTCTAGTTGGTGGTATGGTAGCTATTACAACTGATATACTACATATACATACAAACATATTTTATTTAGATACATACTCGTATTTTAAAACCCAGACCCACAGCCAACAAATGATGTTGGCAGTGCTGGGAATCGAACCCGGAACCTTCTGATTGGCAGTCTGGCATGGTAACCACAGTTGACGACGTTGTCGACATTGACGACCTCAAGAAAAAGTGACAAATCAGTACAAAATTCCTAGCTAAAAATGTGTTTCGCTACCTACATATACATAATGGTTTGACAAAAAAGGAAAACATTCACACACGGAATATCTTTTCAGAGAGAATTTATGTCAACACATCTCTCAAGTAGTTGCACAATCTCACCCGCAAAAGAGTATGATTGCCAAAAACACGTGTTAATATGGGCAAGATGAGAGCATTGTCAATATTTCCTTATCTGGCGATAAGCTACGTTATGGCGTAGTTATGGCGTTGACTGGCCGAGCAATAAAACTGTTATCGATGACCGAAAGTACTCGTGATTAATTGATATTGGAGGAAACTCGTGGAATGTACATAAAACGCTTACGCTTTTAATCGAGAGTGTACACTTAAAGTTTGATGTTAATTGAGATAAATAACATATTTAGACCAAATTAAGGAGAAGGCGAAAGTCATGTCGTATAGGGAGGTCAAGGATTTGGTCGAAGACAGAACTACCTGGAAAAAAACCCCACAGACAAGAGCCCAACTCTTAAATATTGAATGAATGAATGAGATAAATAAATACAATTTGTAAACGTTCTACTACTTTTTTTTTATAAGGCTCAGTTTTTTACAAAAATGAGTTCATTTTTATTACTTCGTAACGTTTAGACTTTGTTTATATTTTCCGACATTTATAGAATCATAATTGCACTCACGTAAATGTAGAACAGAATATATCATATCCCAGTCAGATATAACGAGTGATTGATAGCGTAATGGGACCATCCATTTTTAGCTTATAAAACACCGATATCGGTATTATCATGACAGTTATTTTGCAATGATGGCACTCTTCAGTATAAATACTCAAGATAAGCAAACAATTGCAAAATTCCTGGGATGATTTGTTTAGGTATTTTATTGTTTTTGCAGCGCACTTTTGATGATATATTCTGGGTGAAATGCTATACAAGTGCTATACAGGTGTGACATACTCCAAAGATTTATACATGTGTATAACGTTATTAATTAAATAAAGCGTCTTAACTTTCGGTCCACAGTTCAGGCAGCTTGACTGACGTAGTGTGCAAACTGTATATCGATAGTTGTAGGTTTTCAAATTAGGGAATTTGAAAACCTCCTTTGCGGGTTTTTTTATGGGATAGGCACGAAACTTCATTGTATTTTTTATTTTACGCAATAAAGAAAAACCTAAATCCTGTGAAAAACTATGCTTTATTTTTATAATTATTATAAAAATAAAGTTTTATTACTTTTTATTTATCTAAATAAAATACAATGAAGTTTTGAGTCTCTCCCGTAAAAAAAATCTGCAGAGGAGTTAGTAGGTTGTACTTTGTAAACTGTTATCGTAAGGCATATTATATATTTACACGAAACAAAACGGTCACACTTACTTAAAAAAACGTTGGATATACGTCCAACGGGTTTCAACGCATTAAGAGCGTCATCATCGGGGACGAGCTGCACACGGACTGTCACCGACGAGATGAGACGAGTCTGTGCGCGGATCTCGTCGGTGACAGTCCGTGTGCAGCTCGTCCCCGATGATGACGCTCTTAATGCGTTGAAACCCGTTGGACGTATATCCAACGTTTTTTTAAGTAAGTGTGACCGTTTTGTTTCGTGTAAATGAGTTAGTAGGTTTACAAATTAGGGTATTGATATGTAATATTTTATAATGTACAAAGCTGTATACAAAAATTTTGGTCAACAAACCATTTATTTATTACAAGCTGCGCCACGCGGTGTTACCTGCGTATATCCGGGATAAAAAGTAGCCTATGTGTTAGTCCTAGGTCTAACCTGTCGCCATAGTAAATTTCATCAATATCAGCCCAGCCTTTTGAGTGTGAAGGAGTAACATAGTTTTGAAAGCTAACTGCGTAACCCGCGGGAACCACAATTGTTTTGAGTTAAAAAGTAGCCTTTATGTTAATCCAGGGTCTAAGCTATCATCACACCAAGTATAATGATATTCGTTTCAACCGATTGATCGTGAAGAAGTAACAAACATAACACACAACAAATTTCGCATTTAAAACATTAGTATATGATTTTGAATTTTGACAAAATCTTTTAATTCGTTTTTTCGCACATAATTGTCCACAGATGTAGCAGAGCAAGGTCCAGGACTAGCGTTCGTGGCGTACCCTGAAGCTTTACTGCAGATGCCAGTCCCCCAGCTCTGGTCTATATTATTCTTCCTCATGCTCTTCATCTTGGGTCTTGGAAGCCAGTTCGCTGGCATTGAAGCCATCAATACAGCTATCGTGGACAGGTGGCCACACTTGAGGAAGAATTATTGGAGGGTAAACGCTTATATCCACTACTATTATCTTATATCTTCTTATATATAAAATTTCCGTGTCGCAATGTTAGTTACCATACTCCTACGAAATGGCTTGACCGATTATGACCAAATCTTATATTCGTATTCAGTGAGTTTGAGAATCGACTACTATCTATTTCTTATACCCCTAAGTGATAAGGGATGTTCACCCTTAATTTTTTTTATTAATATAAATAATTTATACGGTAAAACAATGTTTGCCGGGTCAGCTAGTTAACTATAATTTTACTTGGCCATCGCGGTAGATTATGGCCTATACCTCACTCACACCTCAGGTGAGAAAACTCCGAGTTCCAGCAGTGGGATAGTATAGTGGGCTGATTATGCTAAGTGGTTATATCCATTTAACGCGACAATGCTGCTCTTTTAAAAGCAAACAGAAAGACTTAATTGACAACCGAAAAACTTTGATTTTGTTGTCATTTGGGTTGTATTTTTCTGTTGTTTCTGTAATTCATGTATTTTTAATTAATATAAATTTATATGTTTATGTAAGTAATTTACACAATAATAAATGATTTTTGTTTATAGCATTATGCAACTAGGTATTTAAGCAGAAGTTCCCGTAACCACGCGTATAAGCGACACTGTGGGGCAAAGTGAGATACGCCCAGTATGAACTTATTGGCTCTTAAGGAGGCTACTGTGACAAATTCTGAGGAGCTTGCCGATAGATTTTCAACTTAAAGGTAGTAGATAATTAGACGAACACTAGAATATGCTCTGCCTTCCTTCAGTGGACGCTTGACGTCAGTAGCGGTGATCAAACCCATGTTCGTCAGATTGTAAGCCGATCAAACGCGTAACTGAGCTGACATTGCTTTTATTGTCGTGTATAAATAAAGTGTTTTCTCTCGCACTATGCAAAGATTTTAAATTAAAGATCCGTCCTTGTATAAATAAAGCAATGTACTAAACTGTATCATAAATACCGCAAACACTCATAGTTGTAAAATCAAATTAAACTTAAGTATCCCAACCAAAACTGTGAAGCCTGAGGCTCTTTCAAACTGACCAAACCCCAACTGTACGTGGAAATGCCGTGGATTTATTCAAACTAAGAGATATGCCATAAATGTAGCTTCTTGGTGAACAAAAATTGTTAACTAGTGTTTTTTGTGAGAAATATAACATAATTAATTATCAAAAACACTTAATTGCTTTCTAAAAATATTAACATCCCTTAATGTAAAGGGCAATTTGTATGTAGGTACGAGTATGTGTACAATCACGTTCATGATTATTAATTTTTAAATATACCACATACATTTTATAGATGTAATCAGCATCGCAAAATAATGATGGCTTTATTATGGAATAATTGGCCAAGTGCATGTCGGATCCGGGGCATAATGGGCTAAGTACTTACTATTTTGTAAAATAAGTTTAAAATCGCGTTTACTTTAGGAAAACCCAGTATTTTTTTTTTAATTTGTTATTATAGCGGCAACATATACGTTTCTGTGAAAAAAATATACTGTCTAGCAATCACGGTTCTCGAGATGGTAAACTGGTGACAGGTGAACGGACAAAGTTATGGTGATAAAGATTTCTAACCTTTGGGTATGGAATACTTAAATGGAATGTCACATTTTTAATATGTTTAGCATCTCGTTCAAAGTTATATTGAATTATTTAACATCACGTTCATTCTGTCTCTCACGAAATTCCATGGTGAAACCGATAACAATCACAACAAATTGCGGTTGGAAGCCAAAACCGCCCGTGGCTCGGTAGCCGTCAAATCTAAAATAGCTTGTGCCAAATGCGGAACTGCAAAAACATACTCGACTAAAACTGCCTTGTTGTTGATTGGCTTTGTTTGTGGTCCCGGTTTTGAGTCCCTTTCAAATAATGAATTGATTGATATTTATTGATAAAATTTGTCAGTCCGGCATGGTAACCATTACGCCAACGAGATCGTCAATTATCAAATGAAGATTTGATATATTAGATATTATTAAACGATGAATTTAAACGTCTTTTTCGAATTTAGGCTACTGAGCAGCCGTTGTATTAACATCTATGGCTTTGCGAATCAAGGGGAAATCTCACGTAGAGAGCTTTGATAAATAATATATAAATATAATATACATATAAAGATATTTTTTCTTGAAAACTATTGTGGTTCTCTTGGGTTTCGCAAATAACAACAAAATCTATGTAACTTCTTTACGCTCAAACGTCTGGACCGATTTTGATGAGATTTACTGTGAAGATAGATTAGACCTTGGATTACCATATGGGTAACTTTTTATCCCGAAATAACTTCTTTCGTCCCGGATTAACACGGGTAACTGTGCGGGGCTCAGCTAGTTTCTAAAATAATGACGACCTTATGAGAGATTGAGCAGTTAATCCAACCAACCATGGCTAGCATAAGTGAAAGAGATGCATGATTTATTGCTCTTATAACTTGTTTTGTCTCTTTCTACAGGTGACAGCATTCACGTGCTTCACGTGCTTTGTCCTCGGCATCCCGATGTGCTTCAGCGGCGGAGTGTACCTGTTCACACTCCTGGACTGGAACACCGCGTCCTGGGCTATACTGCTTATTGGCATGGCTGAGGTGAGACTAACAGTAAAATTTATAAAATGTTATAAACAAAAAAAAGGGCTTTTTATTTTTTTAACGGTACATCGGCATCAAAATTTGATTAACGAACCCGGAAAACAATCATTTAGTGGCTTTCAAGGCAAAAGGGCAAATATGTTATGTTACACTTTAGACCTTAATATCGATCGTCAATCAGGTGACTTGCGGACAAGTGTAAAAAAAAAATATTTTTGGTATTTCGACATATATGAAAATTTCAACTCTCTATTTATCACGGTTCATGACATACTCGTACAGCCTGAAAGACAAACAAACTGCGAAGTCTTAAGTAATAAAGCCCCGTTTTACCCTTAAAGAAGCCTAGAAATAAATTAAAGTTAGGAAATTATAATGGAATTAAATTGTTATTTTAATTTTGGACATAACAAATAATCGTTTATTCATTTTATTTTTACCAGTTTTTAAGTTTTTACAATATTATCATTTAAAGTAAATCATTTTAAAAAATAAAAAATTGATTTTATTTTATGATTATTTTATAACAGTACTTTAAAGCAGTATTTTGGCATTCATTATATTTTTTTAATAGTGCGTGGCAGTATCTTGGTGCTACGGTATAAGCCGAGCAATGGGAGATTTGGCAACTATGGGCATGAAACTCAACAAATTCCTTCGATTCTACTGGAGTGCCGTCTGGACCGTCATTGTGCCTTTTGCTAGCGTTGTAAGTAATTTTTTAACATAACCTATAATATCACACTGTTTTTTACTCCACTTAGCTTAACATGAGTTGTGAGCAGCAGTCTAGCATAAGTAAGGCTAGTTTGGAATAACGGGTACTCAAGGAGGCTGCCCGAACACACTATTTCAGTATGATTATAGGTAGTCGGCGAAGGACTTTTCAACTTGAGGGTGGTTGCTACTTGCAGGCTATTATTAGAAAATGCCGTAGCACTGTACAAAATAAAAGAAATCGTTTTAGGCAAAGACCTCCCCCAGTGATATCCAAGCCTTTCTATCCTGGGAAAGCTCCGCCCAGTTGGTGTACAAGTCCACTAACTCTTTATGCCGTTGAGTTGCAGGGCAGTGAACTCATTTACAATATATATTTTCTTATTAGCTTGTTTGGAGTAGAACAATTTCTTTAAAACATTTCCAATAAAAAAAATCGAAATAAAGACTTACTAACTTACCTCATAATGCATATCTATATAACGCTTTTGTCTATTAAATATTTCGCACTTTATTAATAAAGAAAAGAGCTAGCCTTATAAAACTCGTTTCCATAATGAAAACATTAGGAAGTAGACCTCAATATCACTTACCATGAGGTGAATTGTGGTCAAGCGTTCAGAGTAAAAAAAAAGTTCGCTTTAGCAACTCGAGTTGTAATACCATACATCCTTTTAAAATGTTAAGTTGAAGAGATAGACTTGATCGTCAGTTATTATCAAGTAATCGAGTAACTATATTAATATTACATTAAAATTAGGACATTTCACACACGGACGGTTAGCCCCATACTAAATCATTTCTAGTTTCGGTTGCTAACACAGCTGATACACTACATATACATACATAAATACTTTATATCCGACCGACAGCCAACAAATTTAGTTTATTACAGAGATTTTGGTCATGCCGGGAATCGAACTTCGGACCCTGATCTGGTTGGCAGTCTAGCATGGTATACGCAAACGAAGTCGTTTGAAATTATTAAGAAAAGTTAAAAAAGTTTTTTTTTTCAGGGTATCCTCGCTTTCATATTCTCGGACTGGACATCTCCTGCATATGAAGACTATGTGTTCCCTCTTTTCGCTGATATCCTCGGATGGGCGATTGGTTCCTCCACGCTTATTCTCTTCCCTGTTGGCGTCGCCTGGGCTTTATATCAGGGATACGTAAGTATTTTTATTATCTTGCCTATATAGGCATTGGACCAGTAGGGCGCGTAATTATTCGAGTCAGTGACACTCTAGTATGGAGCATGCCTAGTCTGGAGTAACTGGATCTCAAGGAGGCTTCCGGTATACGCCGTTAAGTGCTCTGCAATTACACGCTTTCTATTAGTTTCACCTGTATGTTTGTATGTTTGTTTGTAACCGACTTCTTTGGGTGCAATTTTAACCCACTTTAAACGGCCAGATTTCGTTCAAATTTTGTAGATTTATTGAGGACCGATGACAATACACTAATTTGATAAAATTACGGTTTTCTATAAAAAGCGTGTTTTTTGTGTTTTTTTAAACTATTATTATAGATTCTTCCACTTGAAGGTGATCTATAGCTAGGAGAGCCCATCCACCACGCAAATAAAAAACATTATAAAACTAAAGAGAATGAAATAATAATGATACGAGTAACTTTTGATATGAGTGTTATGAATCCCTAGATTAAGTGACTTATAATATAAAATGGCATGTTGGTAAAACAGTACAACGCTTTTATCAACAATGGCATGTTGATAAAAGCGTAAAATAAATACTGTTTGGTACTTTAATGTTCAGCAGTTATAGGATACCAATTTCTTAGTACATATAAGTTTGTAATTTCAAAAAACTATCAGCATTCTAGATTTAATAGTTATATTGATAAAATTCTAATTGACTTTCAGCGCGGCAAGGATCTGTTCTCACCGACCCCTACCTGGAAATCAGCCCAGAAAACGGAAACCTCCCGATCTGGATCCATAGTGACAACGGACATGGCTCACACGGGACCTTATGACAACGTGGGATATATCATGTAGACTATCCCTATCTCTTATTTTTAAAAGGAAATGTTACAACACATCTTATGGTGCTCTCAAAAATATTAACATTTTGACATTTACTAATGAATGTTAGGATTTTTACATTATGTTAGATGTTTTGGTAACTCCTACTGATGGATACCTAACTTTGATTTTTTTTCTTTAGCCCCTTTACAAACTTTTTAACATGTTCGCGTAGAAAACTAAGTAAGTAAGTGAGACCACACTTACTTATTATTAAAAGTTGGAATGAGTCCAACAGTTTCGGTGCTTTCCGAGCACCATCTTCAGGGGCGAGTGATACACGGACCGCCGCAGACGAGATCCGCGCGTGCACTGATCTCGTCGGCGGCACCGAAACTGTTGGACTCATTCCAACTTTTAATAATAAGTAAGTGTGACCGTTTTTTACGCGAAAATATTAAGATGCCTTACGTGAATAGATTACAACTTTTAACAATTTTGGAGCATCCTTGTAAAACAGCTGCAGTTCTTTTTAATTTAAATGAACAGCTGTTAATTTTTTTCAAAAAGTGCCAGTACTAAATTTTGGGTCCGTTTATAACCTCTAAAAGTGTACATAGTTCTCGGTGTGTTTGGTACGCACATACGATTTTTTTGCGTTTGGATGATATGAAAAAAAAAATAATAAATATAATATTAAAACTGGAGAAAAAATTATTTATTATTTATTTAACAACTATTTATTTATTGACAATGCTGTTAGATTTTAAGATAACTTAAGCATATTTCTAGTCAATTTAGTGAGTTTTCTATCTGTACTTAGATGTGCTCTAAACGTCCCTAATAAAATGTTAAACACCAATCATTAGGTTCAGATACGAATAGAAATCGTTGATAATGTACTCGTTTACAATAAGATGGTAATACAATAGTCGGTTGTTAAAGATAGAAGCTTATTATATCAAATTTATACCTGCACTAGGGGATCTTGAAACCTCAGTAATTCTACTTAAACTACCTAACATAATGGGACATTAAGTTTTATCACTGTATATAAAAGTACCTAGTTCAGCAATGGAAAGCTTAACTCGGGTGTGCTATAACTGTTAAGTAGATTTATGTAATAATCTATCTACCGAAAACAGATGCTGATGTACAAAAAATTTTTAAAGACATGTTTTTTCATCCGGGCTATCTGGGTTCTTGTTACATTTAACGACAATAATTTTATGAAATAATGTATTTATTAATGTATGATAATAAATTCGATACAATGAAAACACTCGCTGTTTTTTTAGAAAATCAAGTTCGTTTTATTTGTTATTATTAAGTATTTGACCTCAGATATACAAATATTTATTTATTTGAGTGATTTATTTTCTATGGTATTATGTATTATTTATGATTTATGATAGGTAAATGTTTTATTCAAAATTGCCGTCATGTATCACGTATGTTTGTATACATATATGTATGTACGTATCTTTCTTAATATTTTAAACTATAGATTATTTCAGCACAATAAAAACGCCCTTTTATGTATGAACGTAATTAAATCAGTACATTCAGTTAATATTTTAAACTTTGGAAAGTTAAACATTTCATACTTTCGCTAAACTTTTTACCAAACTTCTCGAACTTTGTCGAATTCTCAATAAGTTAGAGTGAGAAAGTTACTGCTACTACTGCACTTGCGGCATTAAAACCTATTTTACGAGGACCATAAGTGCGCTAGGACTTTTATGGTCCGGACACAACCAAATTACCATTTTACAGTTTGATTGTCTTGTCTTAAGTTCCGAAACTTGAGTTCTGCCTACTAAATAAGTGAACACTTAAAAAACCTGCTTTACTTTTAATAATACCGAGCCGTTTTCGATATAATTTGTAAAACCTACAGTAGGCATATTTATTTCCATAAATAAGAAATTTCAGAATAGATTGTTTAAGTAACGAATACATAAGATAACATACATAAAATAAACATACAGAAGAACTAAAAACTTCCTTTTTGTAGTTGTTCAAAAATACACTGGATGATTTGTGATTGATTAGCACTAAATATATGAAAGCAGATTAGGTACATCTATCTAGATGATGAAACATCTATTTTCTACGACTTTAAAGATATACCAAATATTTGCTATTTATTCTATACTCATATTCGTTGAGCATTAAAATGTATAAAGTACGTATGTAATTAAAGATTTTGTGCCCTCTTTGAAACTGAATATTTATATTAAATCTCTAAAGAGCAAATTGATTGTTCTAGATTTGCTACAACTTTTTGACGACGAGTACAAAAATTTACTCGCGGTTTTGAATTGTTAAATAAGTAAACAAATAATTAAATTTTTATCACTCGATTTTGACTTGCAGATAAATAGCAGCAGCCAATTAAAAAGTCAAGAAATATGAAAGCTTCTGAGAGTGAAAACTGATATCATCGCTATTTAATTAAATATTAACGCCTTTGCGAAACATCTTAAGTCTCTGGGGATTTACAACTTGGCCGAGACACTGACGCGTATATCCCGCTGAGTTTTTAATTTATCGAGTTTTGGTGCTGTGCGGAATTAAATTGCTATTACGTCATAGATAACAAGAGTTAAATTTCATAACATTTATGTACACATAAACCCATTATCATCCCAAATCCCGGTACATTTTATTTTCGCATTAACGGTAATGCGCTGGACTCTCCAGAGGTTTATTACCTAGAGTCCAGCGTATTAGTGAAAAAAAAATGAAATATTAAGCAATGGAATTAAGAGAAATAAATTAGAAAACCCAAAAAAAGAAATCAGTGGCTCATAATTTGACCGTTCAAATTATCAACACGATAAAAATACTTTACTTATTTTTTTTATTCAAAATAAACATGCTCTTAAAACCGTGATATATATCGTGATATGATATATATAGATCGAGGTGAAAACTTAAAAACAATGTAGCGCAGTTTTGCACAAAGCGCTCATAAAAATATAATAAAACAAAAAGTACCTCAACTTAGACAGCGCTTATGATATTAGCAGAAAATGCAATAAACACTCCGTCAGAAAATATGCTTTGCATATTTTCTTGCACAAGTTTAAAAGAAAAAGGTTTAAAAAGGAACAATCTGGAGTCCAAGTTGTGTAACAAGTTAGCGCCTACCCCAGGCTCTGCTGCACCTGGGCCCAAAGTTCTGCTTGCTCGATGCACTAGCGCTCGTATCTGGGTTTGCTTATTACATTACTATTCGCAACTCGCATTTAATTCAGAATTAAAGGTAGCATAGGTTTATTTAAAAAATACGTTTTCATAAAACAGTTTATTCAAGTTCGTACAGACAATTAAGGGTGATGGAATAAGAATCATTCTCATCATTTTAGTTCCCTTTTGGCATAAGCAGAAGCAGAAGCCTACAAAAATGTTGCTTATTTTTCTATGTGAGTTATCAAAGGAGTCCTAATTTGATTCTCTTTATGATTATTTTATTCTCTGAATCCTTCTGCCTTATAAAGGGTTGAGTTTGTCCGACTTGCTGTCGTTAGCCGTAGATTAATGGTTATTTAGGCTGTTTAATGTGTCTTAGTGGTTAATTTTATAACTCATAGCGTGTGTTTACTGTAATGCACATATTAAAATATGAGTCCAAATCACAAAAAAAATGATTGTTCATATCTAGAGAAATTGAATTGAAACTAAGTCAAAAAAGTAAAAAACTTATTTTGCTAAAATTTTTACTGAAAACAATCTCTAATTTTTATGTAGAAAGAGTTAATCATAAAAAAACTGCAACGAGCAAATATGCAACTTGGTACTTAGTTATGAGGTACAATTTGTTACGAACTTTTCATCGCCCGCCGGTGTTCCGGCTTTCACCTGAACGTTTTCATTTAACGGTTTTTCTTTATTTTTGCTTCTTTTACTTTTAAAATGAATAGTTTTTATTTTGTCTTGTAGCTTTTCTGAAAGATGGCTTACTTATTACTATTCTTATTTTATCTGCTATTCTTTATTATTTGCCAATCGAATTTTGAAGTATGGCAAGCTTTGTTGTCTCATGTACACATGTGAATATTAACGCACCTTATTTTAAGGCACGTACATGCTATTTATATCTTTGTACTAGTGTAAATGTTCAATCTAGATCACTTTTGTTAGTAAGTTCATTAAGCTTAAATAGCTGAAGTGATTTCAATGAAATCTTGTATGGATAGACTCTGGATTAATACATAGGATACCTTTTATACCGGATAAACTACGGTGACACCGCGGGATAAGGATTTTAGTAAAAAGTTGTTTTAATTTATAAAAATTAAAACAACTTTTTACTAAGAACCTTATCCCGCGGTGTCACCGTAGTTTATCCGGTTAGGTTAGTTAGGTTAGGTTAGGTTACTTATGTAACCTATTTTTATGTGATTTTCAACGCAGCTAATTAATACTATTTTTTTAATAAAACCGAGAAAAATAATTAAATGAGTGTAAGAGTTTTGAGCATTGCGGTAATATGAAGATTTACTGCAAATGTGTTGAAATAGAGACATAAAAGTGCTACGCAGTAAAATTTCGATCTTTACCAACATTGTACGAACGTGGCTCTTTCTGCATAAATCATATTTTATTAGAGAAATTTACTGCTCTGCTTACTTCCTAGTGTCGTTATTGATTTTGTCAGAGAGTATTTTTACGCTAGAATACTTTGCGAAGGAATTTAACCAATGCGTCGCAACAGAGTCTGTGTCATATCTACTTCTAATACTCGTATATAAAATTTCCATGTGTTAGTTACCGTACTCCTCCGAAACGGCTTGACCGATTTTTACCAAATTTTATATGCGTATTCAGTAGGTTTGAGAATCGGCTATTTTCTATTTTTCATACCCCTAAGTGATAAAGCAAAACAACGTTTGCCGGGTCAGCTAGTAACTATTATAATTTCATTAAATCAATATTTAAGGTGTGTTTCGGTTTTTATCTAAATACGTTTCATACGTTCAACATAATAAATTATGAATGTTCAATAAATAACTTTTATGTATTATATATATTGCTTATCCAATAAGACAAAATGTATAAATGTTTTGGCTTAGTATGTACCCCGTAGAATTTTTTTTTTTTCTAAAACTGTAAAAAACTCAAAGTTCACCAAGTGCACGTAACTTAATTTTAGAACCAAAACAAACATTTTAACATTTCTATATAGGAGTGTTCCAAAGGTAAAATATAAGTTTCACGATATTTTCAGCAGAGAAAATGAAATGAAAGAACAACCTGACTCTACAGTCAGTAGATAACTAGCCCTGTGAGAACTATTAATCTTTCACCACCTTGTTTTATTTAATTACTGGTGGCGGCAGACATTTTATTCGAAGCAATTTCGCTTTACAGTACGTTAATTAAACAATTTAACAGTACATTTTTGTAATATTAGACTACTTTGTTTATAAGTATATTTTTGGAACGAAGTTTCTTATCGCCCATTGTGAAACGCTAGACGGAAAAAAATCATAGGAAAAGTTGTCACGATACTTTTTGCGCACGTTATGGCATCGTCGCATCTCCAAAATTCGTTCGGAAGTTAAATACGACTATCAATGAAAGTATTCACTAATTAACAACAGCGCTATTCGTTTCAGGTGGAGTTGCGATTGAGCCTAATGATATATTACATTATGTTTGTTAGTAATAAAAAAAATATTATTATAACTTAAAAAAAATAAATATTATTACAATTCCTTCACTAATTTCTCGAAAGGAACTTCGTTCCATCCGGGTGTTCCTTGACACCTCTCAAGTTTTTTATTTGTTATAAGACTGTGTCATACTCGTATTTATGTACTTAGATGTACACAAATCACACAATACTTAGTAGAAGTGTTCTTTCTTTAGCAGTATAATTTAAAATGTAGATAACTCCCGACAATATTCTTGTGGTTACGCCCATATTGGATTTAAAATTTATGATTGTGTATGTATTCTACTTGAACTCAGAACACCCTTGTTGCAATGCAGGCCTTCACTTAGTGCTCTCTTCTAAGCTGTTGAGCCGTCGCACCTTGTATATGCACTCAATATACTTTTTGTATATTTCTTTTTTCCATATATGATTTATGAAGAAAAAACTGTAAATTCCGGATTTTGCCATCATTGTCATTGCTGTAGGGTAGAATCAGTTTTTCTTTGTTTGTCTCCTCCACACCGCTCTGTCTTTGCCATTTTCGTACAGCATTGAATCAGCACTTGCCATTGCCACAAGCACTGCATCTTGTGTTAGGATTTCCTCAATGAGCTTTTTTTTATACAGTTTATTTTACTACTAATAATTTCATGTAACATTTGGATATGGGACTTGATCCTAAAATAAATTTGAATTATTTAAAAAATGGCCGCCACAGGTGAAGGGATAAACGTGTATACGTCATCGTACATTTACAAATTTTCTTATTCGTATTTTAACTCTTTCTTTCACCGAGATTACGTGATAAATTCACACTTCACACTTTATTATTCTGCAAGGTACTCCGGAGTAACAATTCTAATAAAAAGAACCTTTTTCAGACGTGACTATAACCCGTCATTTTCATTACTTACCTACCTGAAATTTATGTGCAATTTCTCCGCGAAACACCTTGTATGGTATGAAAGTAATGAGATTTCGTACTAAAACGTTTTATTGTTATAGAATTTGAGATATTTTGATGCGCTTGTATACATATTAACTGGTGCACATATAATAATTATTGAATATTGACATAGAAATAGTGACATTTTGTATTGTATAGTATTAGTAACTTAGGATTTTAATTCAGATTTATTTTAAATTTCACGCGCCTTACAGGTAAGAATATAACTGACTTTTTATATTTTAATTACATGTAACATCTTTTAATTGCTGTGTTCTGTGAATAAATGATTTGATTTTGATTGATTTTGATTTTGAACATTTCATATTGTATGTAATTTTATTGCATACTAACTGCCCCGCGGTATTACCCGCATTATTCCGGGATAAAAAGTAGCCTATCTGTTAATCCAGGGTCTAAGCTATGTAGATACCAAATTTCACCAAGTTCGGTTCAACTGTTTGAGCGTGAAAAAGTAACAAACATACACACTTACACACAAACTTTCGCATATATTATAATAATAGTAGGATATTCGGTTGAAGTATCGGATTTCAATTTAGCACAAATCTTTTATAGTAATTATTTGCGTATCCCACGGGAAACACAATTCTTTTCGGGAAAAAGTAACATATGTGTCTAACCTAAATTAATTAATCAAAACCGGTTAAGCCGTTTGAGCGTGAAGTAACAAACATACACACACACAAACTATATTAGTAGTTAAACTATATAGTAGAGTAGGATATCAGGATTGAATACTGGTATTACCTGTATAGCAGGATTACTTTGGAAAACCTAGAGTACTTAGATGTAAGTTTTTAAAAGGCGCTGTTAGCCTAGTGTATTTAAATTTATGTTATGTATAGTAAATTTTTTTTGAAGGTGAAAGCACCGTCTTTTCGCCAAAGCCCATAATTAAAAGACCCAATCAAAGCCTCATAATAACTGGAATAAAAACTCTAGGCAGACAAAATGAATAGCTTTGTCGAGTCGAGTATCAAGTTAAATGAGTCTAGAAGGCTGACTTTATCTAGAGCTTTGGCCTGCCCCTATATCACAAAGTCAAGAACTTTTGAAGTGGCTTTCAAAGGAGTTTACACGATGAAGGAAGAAATTCCAGAAATTCGGAGTTGCGATGTATGATATTATGTATATGTCGCGTGAGACCCAGACATGTCGAAGACTACAGGATGCCGGTGTGAAGAAATACGACAAGTGATGCTTGTACAAACGTTTATTACACAATTACAAGTTATGCGTCCGAGACGTGCGCACACGGCGAGCGCTTCTAGTCGTTTGTCCCTGCGGCGTTTTTTTTTTTTTTGATAATGACTATGCTGTTGGCATGATGGGCCTCTACAGCGACACCGGACAAGAGACACAGTCCCTGCGGCGGCCGAGTGCAGGCGTTATATAGTGGTCGGGGCGCCGTGACTCACTGCGCGTGCGCTGGCGCGTGATTCAACCGCACGTTGTCATTCGCAATAGGCGGCTGACGCCGACATATATTAATATTTTAATACTGTATATAACTATATTTTATATAACATAATATGTTTTATGCATGATAGGCTTCCGCCTGACCTTAACTCACCTGATGTTAAGTGATATTGGATCTAGGATGAACTTGCCTAGAAGAATCTAGTTCTCTCTCTCAGTATTTTTATTATTAAGTTTACGCATATTTATACTAAATTTTTATTATTTATTTATATGTTTTATGTACAATATTTGTAACCACGTGAACAATAATATTAATCTGCTTAAATGTCTTAAAACATTTTTTAATAGATGATCGTCATACGAGTATCTACGAATATGTAGCAGTAAATTCAAGACTATAAAGTTTAAGAACCGTAAAAGTAAAAATACTCATTATTAAACGCAGCCTCTTCCATGCATTAGGCATCCAAGTTTCATTCCCAATAGATTTCTTCAGGATCTGTCGGCTTAAAGTTTAATTAAAGATGCATCTCCACAGGAAGGAAAGCTTATTCACTAATAGTTTCAACTCGCGGCCGCTGATAGCATTCAGCGGAGATTAGCGGTGGAAAACTTAGAGGATTTAAAATCCATTTATCAATGCTAGGAAACTTCACATTTACACTTTAATCCCATAAAAACGGATAATAACTCAGCTTAATTGTATTTAACTATACCTCTGTCTTTTGTCTTTTGTAGAAAAGTTAACCGATTTCTTTTAAATCATTATCATCCTCACATTTGCCTTTACCACTTGCCTACGAACCTACCACTTGCCTATTTACCACCCCAGTAGCACTTACTAAATGATAAAAATCTACATCGAAAGTTTACATGACTATCTATCAAAAACTAACATTAACTTTTCAATTCTTATATATCCTGCCTTAAGTTAAAACAATTTGTTTAGATTTATTTTTGTAAGTTTCTCACCACTAGGTTTATATTATGTACACTAGTTGAGTTTGTAATTGATTATTTTTGAATGAAGACAATTTGAGAAATAAAATAAAATTATCATCCTCAATAGCAGAATTGTAATGCCCAGCATTTACTAAACAATAAACATCTTAACCAATTATTCACAATAATACAAGTTGTACGTAAAAATAAATTCTCTATTCTTCTCTTCAGTGATTAAGTTATACTATAACTTATTAGATTGTACTTGTGGTTACTTGTATAAACAAGATAAATTAATGTGCATAAATTCAACCAACTCAAGTCTTAGCAAACCAAGGCGCTTGCTAAACTAATATGACGATACATGAGCGTCGGAACTGCTTGCATTATAGTACCTGAACTGATTCCGCGCTATTTGCCGACTGCTTTACAGGCAGTTTAATCCACGAAGACTGATACTCAATGCAACAATTTATTCGACAAAATAGTCTTAAGTTGTACAGAATCATTGAAAAGTATTGAATTTGTATGCCAGTTATATCAAGATTTTTTAATTCTAGGTCTTTTATAAAAATGTAGAATGTTGACTTAAATTATTAACTGTTGCGGTAGTTACTCGTATAATGCACAAACAGGATATACATATTTACTGAGTATAATTGTGAATTGTCAAAGTCGCGTATATATATTAGGCCCAGAATAGTTACAAGCACTCGATTTCATCAATCAATACAATACAATGCATGTTTCTAAATAAACAAAATATATAAACTGACATTCTAACTAAGAATTAAGAATATTATATTTTTTTATTATGTAATGATATTCATTTAATACATAATAAAACCAATCAATTAATGTAAATCGAATCTAAAATTAATTAATATTATTATGAAACGTGGAATCCAAGTTACTCCTCATTAAATCGTCTTCGTGAACTGATGAATCTATAGTATTCCAAATCTAGGAACACACGATGCGCATCAACAAACGTTTGCCGTCACTGCCGTATTCCATTTGAATAATTACATTTGCTGAAATGGCTTTCCGTAACGTGTGTACTAACCTTGTCTATACATACCTGTCTATAGGATTACAGGCAACTATCGCAAGCCTCTAAAGGGCTCACTACACTTTTTGTAGAAGTCGATGTAGCCAATGGTACAATTTGAAAAAAAAGTCGATCGTACGAAAATGTTGCATTTTGAAAAATCTTTAATACGAAACGTAAAGTTAAAATTTGAATAGCATTCATTTAAATGCCTACTTCCAATATTTAAGGGTAGATATCGTGTGAGAAATATGCATATCTTTATTCCTAAGACCTAAAAGTTGAAATGGACGTAAAACAGTAGTATGGTCATAATATGGTGACTCAGGCGTTACATTATGAAAATCCATTATGGATAGAAGAAAAAAAAATATTCTGAGTGGGATCACAGCGGAAGTTCAAACTAAATATTGTTTTTATTTCTTAGTGGTATTTCAGATATGGTCGTTGTATTTCAGATAATACGAACCTTGGCATTACTATCGTCCATGTTTGTTTTGGTGACGTACTATGTCCTTTTGTTATATATGATTTAAATTAACAAATTTTGTCCGTATAATAAATTGATAATTCGAAAAACTATCTTTCTGTGCACATTGCTGCGCAGCGCAAAACTCTTGGTATGAATAATTTGTTTTCTTTTTCACAAATTTCCAACACTTCTAGAACAATCGTGATATGTCTAAACGTACTAAAACCACCATTATAATAAGCATTTACGTAATCACTCGTAGCCCGTATTTACAGAAGCAGCAAATAGTGTTTCAACGACTAGAAATTAATTAGTTTTAGGCAGTATAACCACTACTACAATTACGCATTTTCTACAAAATATTTTTGTAAATACATTGTAGTTCTCATAACGCTTTATTTTATACAGTTTCAAGTTTCAACAGAAGCTCTTTAGTGAAAAAAGAAGCGTCCAATTATTTCAACACTAGACAATGTACCTAATCATAGTTGATTATTATAGCTCAAATATCTATAATAATTTATGAAAGAGAGTTAAAGCCTTTGACCGGAGAGATTTTGACTTTCAGACGAGTTTTAGGTCACTATCTCAGTCGGTAAGTCACACAAGACACAATAATTAACTCTCCAAAATAAAGTCTGGCTCAGTCGACGTCAGAGATCCTCATTTATCAGAGGGTCATCCCAGCGGGGTAATGCGGAGTGACGCGTGACGTGTCACCGAGTGCCAGCTCCTCAGAAGCTTTATCTGATTCGGGCGTTTTTGGCCTCATGATGATTAAGGGGTTCTGCTCTAATGAGTAAATGGAAGGAGGAAGTTAGGGAAGAAACTGGATAATATATTAGGGTTCTGATTTCTTTTATTAAGATTGTGTTTACAAGTTATATTTTGTTACAGCGCCCTTCACATTTTTTTTTAAATATAATTTTAGAATAAACTAGCTGAACATGCAAACGTTGTTTTGACTTAATAAAATGACTGATAGTAGATAGTGGCCGATTCTCAGACCCCCTGAAAATCGGATACGCATATAAAATTTGGTAAAAATTGGAGAAGTACGGTAACTTATATTGTGACATGGAATTTTTATGTGTAAGATAGTATATTTTTTTGTTTAAAATATGTATTGTACGTCTGCAGTGATTTGGAACTACGAAATTGAGATAAAACAAAAAACATGGAAAAAATACGACAGTGTACCTAGGTCTGTAGATGTCCGGGGCTTTTAGACAAAAAATATGGTAATCTAGGCACTAAAAACCAGAAAGGCAATCACGCCGGGCACTATAAAATCTGGTTTATGTAACTTTCTGTTGCTATTTTGTAGGCAAAAGCTTTGCGAACCTAATTGCCTTGTAACGTACAGCCACAAAGTTAAAACGGAAAACAATAAAGGTACAGTTAATGGCCACTAGTAAAGGATTTAATCAAAAATGGCGCAGCATCTGTCTGAGCTATTAAAAACGAAAAGCTTTAATATCAAGGCACATTACGTTGTTATTGCATCACGCTGTGGGACACACAGAGTCGCAAACTAGGGAAAAGTGAAATTAAATAAAAAAAAATATAATATTAAAATATGAGGAAACTAATCGAAGAAGTTATTACATATATGAAAGTTTGCATGCTAATTAATTTTATTTTTCAGCATTTAATGAATAAAAACTTTTTGAATACAGATTTTGAATAAATATAAAGAATAAAAATATAAAAGTGGGTATCATTTAGAGCTTACACAAATTGCTTTGCAGACTTTCATTGAGAGAACTGCGCAACTTTGAAACTCTATCCTTAGGACAGTCGCAAAGTCATTTAGAGTCACGAAGCTTCTTTGTCCTATTTGAGGCTCTTGAATTTTGGTTAAAAAAGTTCATTTTCGGCAAACGTTGCTACATCGTAGACCACAGTAAACCTTAACATCAGGCAAGCCAAACAAAACAACAGAAAGTTAAACGTAAGCCAATTGTACATAAAAATAAGTTATATTTTGTATTTTTATTTGTGTTCATGTTTGAGACTGTTAAGTCACGCCCATAATGCTATAATGTTATAGCTAAAATATAATGCTGACCCACCATCCCTCTGTTCATACCTCTGGTGTTATGGTGTATCTATGTATGTAAATACTTATGTAGGTAGTTATATTCCCATAGTCGTAGATATATAAACATATAACCCTGTAGTCTTAAGTATAAGCATATAACCCTGTATGAAAGCTGATGCGGCATAGCGACGATTCATAGAATCCGGCCACCCGGGCTTTGCCGTATCAGCAAACATTTCATTAGAAATAAGACCTAGCATTAAGAACAGTTTAGAATAAAATCTTCGACACTCAACACCTATTTTAAGTAGTTTAATTTTATAATAGTTTTTAAAAAGATATTGAAGCGCTCCCGATTCCTAACTGGCGCAGCCGGTAGGATAATCGGCTGCTGTCATCGCGGGTACCGAGCGTAGAATCCGTGAAAAGTGTACGAGCGTGGCAGCATTGGTGGCTAGCAGCATCGCGTGGAGCCATCCGATTATCCACGAACCAAATAAATGAGTTGGACGTCGGCGATGCGGGGCATGTAAGTGGCACACCCAGAGTAAAATCCTCCGCTTGTTCCACCCATTCCCATCCAATATCTTGTGTTAAAATCACACATTTAGTTTAAGTTTGTGACTGAAACTGCACACATTAAATTAAGGAAAACGTAGCGAAAATTGCTCGTTTTAGTTAAGAAAATTGTGACTGAAACTGCACACATTAAATTAAGGAAAACGTAGCGAAAATTGCTCGTTTTAGTTAAGAAATTGTATTTTTAAGTAATTATAGATTAGGTTAACGTGACTTAAACCGCACATAGTGTTTAGATATTTTTAGTTTTTTTTTTTGTGTTATACTTACTAAGAAAAATGGTTGACAACGCAGCGCAATTAGCACCTCCCCTTCTAAGGGATATGTTAAAACTAATTCCTGAATATGAGGGTGACGCGAATACGTTAACATTGTTCTTAAAAAAGTGCGAGTATGTTATCCAACATTTCCAAGGAAGTAATCAGCGAAATGAGTATCTGATGCAATGCATCACTAGCAAATTAAAAGGGAAGGCCGCCGCGTTAGTCAGTGAGAGGGAAGATTTTTTAAATTACGACAACCTGAGAGAACTACTAATTCAACATTTTGGAGACCCTCGCAGCGAGGAGTCAGTGGCCATCGAATTAGAATCGATGAAGTTAAAATCCGGAGAAACGTACCTAGAATTCTGCGGCCGCATTCAAAACGTAAGGGCCACCCTTTTTGCAAAAATTAACCAAAGTTTAATAAATTCAGACGAAGTAAAAAACGCTAAAAGACTAATACATAACAACATAGCCCTTAATGTATTCTTATACAATCTCCCAGAGCATATGGTCAGGGTCATACGTTTGAAAAATCCGAAAAACCTAGAGGACGCCTTAAAACAGGTAATAGAAGAGGTGAATTTCCATGAGCAATATCAGATAAAAGCTAAACTCTTAAATAACCAAAACACAATAAACCCGAAACCGCCGCCTCAAGCGTCTCCACAATTTAAATTCGGAATCCCAAACCAAGGTCAGTATAGGGCACAGTTATTTACCTCGCAACCTATACAACCTCCGATGCAGTTAGGCTTCAAACCAAACTTTCAAGCTCACCAGTATACTCCGCAACCCCAAGCAGCACCGTTTGGGTATCGACCTCCGCTACAAATGAATCAAGGTGGGTTTAGACCTCAAGTAGGACAGTTTGGATATAGACCCCAACAGTTTGGCTTCAGACCACAGCCGGGACAATTCGGGTATCAACCCCCGCAACCTCAGAGCTATCGACCACCACAGCTATTTTCAGGTGACGTAACAATGAGAACTGCACCAGCCCTGCCAAAGGTACCCATTAACGAGATGCAAGTAATGGAAGAAGGTATGTACATGCCTTACGATTATAACACCCCTATATATGGCACATACGACGAGCAACAGGCAATCGACGCTAATTATTACACCGAAGCTGGCGCCGAGCAGCCTTGCCAACCGGAAATGGATCCTGACGAAAAGGAAGAACAGATAAGTGCGGAAAATTATTGTATTACCTTTGTCCAAAAGCCCGAGGTAGTTGAAGTAAATTACGACCGTTCTCGAAAATTACCATACATGAACATCCCTGAAATAAACGGCAAATTTATGGTAGATTGTGGTAGTAGCAAATGTTTCATTAGCCCATCTAAAGCCAATCAGTACTACGCAGCGTACAAGTCTTATAAATTGTTTACAGTTAATAGTACGCATGCCTCTAGCGCGCATAAAGAAGTAATTAACATCCCACTCTTTTCGGTTTTTAATGCGGACTGCGAACAAAAGTTTTATATCTACGAAGTAGACCCAAAATATGACGGCGTGATTGGATTAGATTTGATGCTTAAACTTGACGCTAAAATAGATTTAGAAAATCGAATTTTCAAAACTAAACGCGCCTCGATCCCCATCAAACTCGACAGTGACCAGGTCCTAAATTTAACTTCGTGTAGTGAAAACCGCGTGAAACCACCGAAACCGCTTATCAACGAACCACCTAAACTCAACGAAAATATAACATGCGATATAAACTATACTACCGTTTTGGCTGAAGTAGAAGTAAAACAACTAAAACACAAGAACGAGCAGTTAAACGCTAACGCGGACTCACTGTCACACCTAAAACTTAATGCATTAAGTACTGACGAACTCGGCGACGATATATCAATGATAGTTAATTTAGAAAACCGTGACTCCAACGCCGACCGCGATCACTCAGATACAATATCTATTTCAGACTCTGAAAGGACCAAAACTGACAGCCCCATCACCGTTTCTGACTCTGATACAATAGATAATATATTCAAAAAGGAACCCGAATGTTTAGTGCGCACAGATTCAAGCTCCAGCGCTACCGAAACAGTACATTCTGGTAGAGACTTAGAATCATTAGGCATACTGTACAGGACGACCGATAGTGTTTACGAAGAAATAATTTTAAGTAGACTTTTTGTATAAGAAATATTTTTGTATAATAGACTGATAATTGTATAGCAAATAAATAATAATTTAGGTAGGATTTAATAAAGGAAAATAATAGAAATTGAGGAAAATAGGTAGGTGCTCACCCTACAGTAAAGATAGAGTTTAGGTCAGTACCCTGTTACAAAGAGAGGTTAGAAAGAGATAGCATAATAGAGGGCTCTGATTGGACGAATTAAATAGATTCTAATTGGTGTTCATTTGCAAGTCCAATCAGAGCCCAGACGAAATTTGTATAAATTGAGGGCTGGGATCCTGAACAATTACAGTTCGTTCCAGTACCTCAAGCCCTCAAGAAGACTCCTCCGAAAAGAAGAATAAAGACTGGCTGGCCTAAGAAGACTGGTGTTTCCCTTCACAACCCTGCGCATCCCCCCTCGAGTTGCGGTGCAGTCACACACGAAAGTCCCCGCCCCCGCTCCCCCGCTCGTTGAAATTACGTAGGAGCGCGGACGGCCCGGCTGTACCGCACATTTTGGTCCTTCGGGCGCCGGATACTGGGGGTCATCAGTCATCAGTCGTCGGTCATCGAGCCAGTCGTCAGTGAAGTCAGCGACGTCAACATGCCAGTGACGCGCTCAACGGGAAAAGGAAAGAAGATCGCGACGGAGCTTCAACAGTCGTCATCGTCGGGTGCTACGACAACGTCCGCCGTCACAAGCCAGTCCATCTGCACGGCACACACCGGCATCACCTACGGCACCACGACCACGGGCACCGCCGCCGCCATTGAAGCATACGAAGCCGAAGATATTATGGAATCCAGGAGGAATGAACCTGAGGTGCTGGAACGAGCCTTGTCACCCGAACCGCCAGAACCGCCAGCTCCTATAGTTATAGAAGGCGGGAATGCACAACCGTTGGTGCATGGAGCAGAAAAGAAACAGAATAGCAAGCCAGTCAAGTCAACGTCATCGAAGTCATCGAAGACATACAAGAGACTAAAGGCCAAGGAGGAGATAGCACGCCTCAAGCTGGAGCTAGCTGCAGCACGACTTGCCGTACTTGAAGCGGACTCCGACACGGACGACGATGGATCCGAGTTTTCAAAAATGGAATCGACACAACGTGTCGACGCTTGGTTCAGAGAGAAGAAAGGACCCACAACGCTGGCCGAAAGTGATGAACATCAGCAACAGAAGACTGCTGAAAATAATATACCAGTGATTGTGGACAGTTTGAAACCAAGTGTATGTGAAATAGTGAAAAGGAGCCCACAGACGTCGGAAGAACATAGTGCAAAGCAACAAGTGATTGAACAGCCCGATTTTGCGAAGTTTACGGAAGCGATAACACTCGCAGTGAGGTCTTCGAGACCGAAAATTATGGAGCTGCCTTTCTTCAATGGAGCACACCAGGAGTGGCTCAACTTTAGTGCAGCATACAAAGAAACTGAACAGCTGTTCTCGAAAGCGGAGAATCTGAACAGACTTCGAAAACATTTGAAAGGAAAAGCCAAAGAAGCTGTTGAGAGTCAACTGATCAGCAACACGGATCTAGCTGAAGTTCTGGAACACCTGGAAAGGAGATTTGGAAGACCCGATGTGATAGCGCGGATGGAGATCAACGCACTGAAAACGCTGCCGCGCCTCACCGAGTCTCCAAAGGATATTTGTGTATATTATAGCAAGATTGCTAATTCAGTGACAACATTGAAGACATTGAACTGTGTGTATCATCTGTACAACGTGGAAGTTTCTCAAGCTTTAATTGACAAGATGACACCGACAATGCGCTTCCGGTTCTTCAATTTTGCCGCCACTCTCCCTAAGGATGAACCCAAGCTGCTGACAATAGAGAAGTTCTTCAAGAGAGAAGCAGAATTGTGCGGACCATACGCTGAACCGGAACAAGTGAAAGTGGAAACTGTGCAACAAACGAGGCGACCTCAGAGACTGTATAGTGTGAACGATATAAATGGACTGTCTAGAACAATAGTGAAGTGTTTATTATGTGAAAGTGATCACACTATTGAAAAGTGTTCAAAGTTTAAGGACTGTGACACAAGTGAAAGGTGGGACATTGCTAAGCAAAAGAAGTTGTGTTTCCGATGCTTACGTTTTAGAAATAAAACACACTCGTGTCGTCAACAATCGTGCGGTATCAACGGGTGCAAATTCTACCACAACAGAATGTTGCATCATCACAAAGCACAGAAGAAAGAAGAAAGTGAAGATAAGGAACAACCCGAGGTCATCAACTCAGCGTGGACTTCGAGGAAGCAGTCTTATCTGAAGATAGTGCCAGTGACAGTGAAGGGCCCAATAGACACTGTGAAAACTTACGCGCTCCTCGACGACGGTTCAACAGTGACACTCATCGATGAGAAAATAGCGAACAAGATCGGAGCGCCGGGACCCATAGAACCACTGAAGATAGAGTCAATCAACGCATTGAAAACTGCACATTCTAACTCAAGAAGAGTGGATGTCACCCTGAAAGGAGCCAATAACAACGTACAGAGGATTCAAGCAAGAACAGTGAAGAATCTTCAAGTAACAGCACAACAAGTTTCATCAGAGCATATTGGAGAATGTAAACACCTACGATCCATCACCAAGTTCATCACCTACGAACATGCGAAGCCAGGAATACTCATCGGGCAAGACAACTGGCATCTCCTCGTCACCAAAGGACTTCGAAGAGGACCACGAGACCAACCAGTGGCTTCACTCACTCCGCTGGGATGGGTACTTCACGGAAGCCAGACCCGATCGACAGGAAATAGCGACTTCGTCAACCATCTTATAGAAGAACAAATAGAGGAAAACATGGATGAACTAATGAAGAAGTATTTCACAATGGACGCGCTCTGCATCAACCCACAGAAACCGAAATCGGATCCAGAGGAACAAGCACTACGTATTCTAGAAAGGCATACAGTCCACATCGATAACTCAAGATACGAAACTGCTCTACTTTGGAGAACAGAGGATGCAGTGCTCCCCGATAACTACGAGAACTCTTTGAAAAGGCTCCACGGAATAGAGAAGAAACTCGACAAAGATCCACTTCTTAAACTGAAGTACACAGAACAAATGGAAGATCTTGTGAAGAAAGGATACGCAGAACCAGCACCAGAAAGGAAAACGGAAAATAGAACATGGTATCTGCCACATTTTGGAGTTGTGAATCCATTGAAACCAGAGAAGCTACGTGTTGTCCACGACGCCGCAGCCAAAACGAAAGGAACTTCACTCAACGACATGCTGCACAAAGGTCCAGATTTATTGGAGTCGCTGCCGGGAGTCGTCATGCGGTTCCGACAGCATCAGATAGCGGTGACAGCAGACATCAAGGAAATGTTTATGCGAGTGAAGCTACGAGAGGAAGATAGAGATGCACTTCGATACCTCTGGAGAGGCAATAGGAGAGATGATCAGCCACCAGAAGAATACAGAATGACATCATTGATATTCGGCGCTTCATGTTCACCAGCAACAGCCATTTTTGTGAAGAACCTGAACGCAAAGAAGTATGAAGAGGCATATCCAGATGCAACGAAAGCGATAGTGAAGAAGCATTATGTCGACGATTATTTGGACAGCTTCAAGAGTTTAGAAGAGGCAATTAAAACTACAGAAGAAGTCAGACACATACAGAAGAAAGCCAACTTCGAACTCAAACAATGGAAATCAAATTCTACGAAACTTCTAGAAGCCATAGGAGAAACCGAAAATAGAGAAGGCATAGAACTCTACAAGTCAGAAGACAGAATGGAAAGAGTACTTGGACTCATATGGAAACCAGAAAAGGACGAGTTCACCTTCAACCTCGACTTGACAAGAATCCCACCGACACTTATTGAAGGAAAGAAGCCAACTAAGAGAGAAGCTTTGAAGATAGTCATGTCACTCTTCGATCCATTGGGCTTCGCATCACCAGTCACCATCAGAGCAAAGCAGATTCTACAAGAAGTCTGGCGACGTGGGACATCTTGGGACAGCGAAATAGATGAAGATCTAGCAGTACAATGGCGAAACTGGATATTAGAGTTGAAGAATTTGACAAATGTGGCGATAACAAGATGTTATTTGAACTACAGCGACGCCACATCTCTACAGCTACATGTTTTCACCGATGCAAGTGAAGCAGCCTACTCAGCAGTCCTGTTCTGGAGATCGACTGCACCGAATGGAGACATCAGCGTGTCACTCATCATAGCGAAGGCGAAAGTTGCACCATTGAAGCTCACATCGATTCCGAGACTGGAACTTCAAGCCGCAGTAATGGGGACACGACTGGCAGAAACAGTTATCCGAGAACACGAAAGGAAGCCAGATACGAAGATTTTCTGGACAGACAGCAAGACAGCTTTAACATGGATCAAGACAGGATCACGATCGTATAAACCATATGTTGCTCATCGACTTGCTGCGATTGAAGAAACAACGAAAGTGCAAGAGTGGCGATGGGTACCGACGAAACTCAACATCGCGGACGACGCCACGAGAGATGTACCAATCAACTTCGACAGGAATCATCGATGGTACAAAGGCCCAGAATTTCTGTATCAAGGAGAAGACTTCTGGCCGAAAGAGAAAGAGATAAGGACATCAGCAGAACCGACAGGGGAAGAAAGAGTTAACCACGTGACAGAAGATGAAGAATCATCATTATCAGAAGCCCTGCCGGTCGTTTCCCGATTCTCCAGATGGGAAAGACTCTGCCGATCAACAGCGAGAATTCTACAGTTCATTCAACTATGTCGTACAACCAAAGAAACAGTGAACTACAAAAGGACGTTAAAGAACAAAGAAAAGGATCCAGATTGGAGAAAAATGAAAACAAAGAAAGGCACAACGAAACCTCTTCAACGATCAAAAATAGAAGAAAGGAAATTTTTGACACTACCAGCTGAACTCTTGATAAAAGCAGAAGAGCTTTTAATGCAGTCGTCACAACGGGAAGCCTTCAAACAAGAAATTGAAGATTTTAAGAAACAGAAGACGGTCAGCAAGGATAGCAGATTGAACCAACTCAGCGTCAAAATAGAAGATGGAATCGTCAGATTGAGAAGTCGAATAGAAGCAGCAGAACAGATCTCAGAAAGAGTGAAGACACCAATGATATTGGACGGAAATCACACGACAGTCAAACTTTGGATAGAAAATGTACATAGAAGACTTCATCATGCAGGAGTAGAAACCACAGTCAACGAGTGTCGCCAACACTATTGGATACTTCGGTTGCGATCAACGACACGTACAATTTTGAAAAGATGTCTACACTGCAGATTGAAGACCTTAACTCCGTCATATCCGAGAACAGGTGATCTACCATCATGTCGTCTAGCTCACCATCAAAGGCCATTCACATACACTGGAGTGGACTACTTTGGACCATTAACAGTAACAGTTGGAAGAGCACATCAGAAAAGGTATGTCGCAATCTTCACATGTCTGACAACGAGAGGAATCCACCTGGAGGTGGCGGGATCATTGAGCAGCAGCTCTGCCATCATGGCACTCAGGAGAATGATAGCAAGAAGAGGATGTCCCACAGAAATATGGTCAGACAACGGAACAAACTTGAAAGCAGCTGATCGGGAACTTCGAGAAACAGTGGAAGCGGAAACAGCGGAAGAAGCATCAAGGAGAAGAATCTCATGGCGCTTCATACCCCCCGGAGCACCGTTCATGGGAGGAGCATGGGAGCGAATGGTCAGGTCAGTCAAGACAGCACTCTCAGCGACGCTACACGAGAAGTACCCGACAGAAGAAGTCCTCAGCACACTACTGGCAGAAGTGGAGTACACCGTCAACAGCAGGCCACTAACGCACGTATCAGTCGACGCGCAAGATCCAGAAGCCCTGACTCCAAACCACTTCTTACTGGGAGGACCTGGAAGAGTACCAACGCCTGGGAAATTCGACGAAAGAGATACAGTCACGATGTCCAGCTGGCGAGCCTCACAGAAGCTGACAGAAGATTTCTGGGACCGATGGATGAAAGAGTACCTCCCGACACTTCAAGAACGGCGGGAGCCCCATGGTAAAGGGCCCGAACTCAAAACGGGTGACCTAGTCTTAATCATCGACCCGAACCTGCCCAGAAACACATGGCTACGAGGGAAAGTCATCACCACATTCCCTGGACCAGACGACATCGTGAGGACAGCCGACATTCAGACGCAGCATGGCATTCTACGTCGGCCTACAAGGAAACTAGTCATCCTACCAATAGAGGACAACAGCGAGCTTACGGCGGTCGACGGCGAGGTTCCGGTGACAAGGGACAACGGCAGCCCTGCAACGTCGAGCCACAGCGTCGTTCCTGTACCGAGGAGTGCGGCGAGACCACACGGCGGGAGAAATGTACAGGACGACCGATAGTCTTTACGAAGAAATAATTTTAAGTAGACTTTTTGTATAAGAAATATTTTTGTATAATAGACTGATAATTCAACAACAACAATATTTTATTTGCCTTCAAAGAGGCAAGACTACTAACAAAATAACATAAATAGATACAGATTGTACTATGACAGGAATAACACTTAACTGGGGTTGCCAGCTTTTTGTGTTAACGCCATCATATTCGCCTTATTGTATAGCAAATAAATAATAATTTAGGTAGGATTTAATAAAGGAAAATAATAGAAATTGAGGAAAATAGGCAGGTGCTCACCCTACAGTAAAGATAGAGTTTAGGTCAGTACCCTGTTAGAAAGAGAGGTTAGAAAGAGATAGCATAATAGAGGGCTCTGATTGGACGAATTAAATAGATTCTAATTGGTATTCATTTGCAAGTCCAATCAGAGCCCAGTCGAAATTTGTATAAATTGAGGGCTGGGATCCTGAACAATTACAGTTCGTTCCAGTACCTCAAGCCCTCAAGAAGACTCCTCCGAAAAGAAGAATAAAGACTGGCTGGCCTAAGAAGACTGGTGTTTCCCTTCACAACCCTGCGCATCCCCCCTCGAGTTGCGGTGCAGTCACACACGAAAGTCCCCGCCCCCGCTCCCCCGCTCGTTGAAATTACGTAGGAGCGCGGACGGCCCGGCTGTACCGCACACATACCAATACTACATGAAGCCATAGACACCAAACCAAATCAAATACTAGTGTTCCACAAATATCAAAATGAATTGCAAACGACCGATTTATCCACGAAACATCAAAAAATCTTAGAAGTATTCCTACCTTACGGGAAACCCGATCTTATCTGTGAGTTTCTAAAAAAGTACATAAAACCAAAATTAAAATATTTCATATATTTCGAAACGACTCAACACCGACGCGAATTTAGCAACATTGTGACGTCATTAATTAAAAAGGACTCAATTAACTTCCAGGAATGTACCGAACGAGTAATAAATGTCGAAAATGAGGATGAACAGAAACTTATAATAAAAGAATTACACGAAGGAAAAACTTGTCATCGCGGCATAACAGAAACAGTAAAAAGAATAAAAAGAAACTATTTTTGGCCAGAGATGCGCGAAACCGTCTCAGCAGTAATTAATTCGTGTGACCAATGTAGAGCCCCTAAGTACGATCGTAAACCCCTAAAACCATTTTTACAACTCACCGAAAAACAAAACGCCCCGTTCCAGGAACTTTTCATAGACATATTTCCAATAGAATCAAAATCATATTTTACAATAGTAGAGCGACTCCATTCGACCTTAACTGAGATTTTACCAGCCTTTAAAGAAGGTCAAGAGCTACACGCAAGGGCAGTAAATAAAAGACAATTGAAGGATAAACCAAAATACCAAAAAGCAATAGTAACCGGTAAAGCACAACTAAACGTAGTATCCATAAAAATCAGAGACAGAGATACTAAGGTCCCAATTAGAAACATAAAACGCCCTCCACAGATGGTGCTTCCTCCTGATGAAGGCGATGGTCATACAAGCCCAAGACCTCTCGAGCCAGAGCCTTCAACTTCAAGAGATAACTGAAAACCCAGGTCTCCTCCCAGTAAAGCAAGGCCGTGCGTTTCTACAATACGAAAACTGGTCAATTATAAAAACTATAAATTTAACAGGTATAACTTCTGACTTACAATTTAACACGAAACAATACTCTAAATTTTGTGCTAAATTATCCTCTTCTAAAAATGTTTCCTCCATTATTAATAAACTAAAAGATTTCCAGTTACAAATAAATTACATCCGCGATGAAGCTACAGAGAAATTACAACAGTTAATCCCGAGTAAGCGTGTAAAACGCGGTCTTATGAATCCACTAGGCTCTCTAATCAAAGTCATAACAGGAAATCTAGATAACGACGACGCTATCCATTTCGAACAGTTATTAACAGATACAATAACTCGCGAGCAAGCTATTTCTAATAAGATCACCATTATTTTCGAAATGTTGGACCACATAGTCAATTTAAGTAAAATTGTAAATGAGAACACTAAGATTATAAACGATAGAGTTAATAAAATAGAAATGTTTATAAAATCAAAGGAAAACGATGAATTACTTGTGTTCCATATAACAAATATATTTAATCTTTTTTATAAATAACTTCCGTACCATTTCGATTAGACTAAGCGATGTAGAGACAGCTTTAGCCCTTAGTAAAGTATCAGTATTGCACAAAACTGTAATAGACTCTGTAGAGCTACTGACACTGTTAAACGAAATAAGTACTTACGGTAGCCTCATGTATCCTGTTAATGATAAGAACTTAATTAATTTAGAGGAAACGTTTTCTGTAAAAACCTACCTTAAGAACAGTAGCATAAGATTTATTATTGACGTCCCACTTGTAGAGAAAGAATGTTATATATATTACAAATTGTACCCATTACCCATGCTTAACCACTCCACCGAAAATACCCTTACCATCATCCCCGAATATCCTTACTTACTCCAGGGTGAGAAAAGCTACCGAACGATTGCCCGAAGATGTAAAGAGGTAACAGCCAAAGAGTACCTTTGCTTCGAAAACGACGTCGTCCCGTATACCAGAGAAACCTCTATAGAACAACTAATGAAATATCGACAAAACGTATCGAAATGTACCTTGCGACAAGTCATTACTGAAGATTTGAAGACTCAGAAAATCTCTGATAACAGTTGGATTATATTCTCTAAACATAAGAAAGTACTTACACAAAAATGCAGAGATGACGTCACACAGAAGCCATTGAAAGGTACATACATCCTTACTATTCAAAAACCCTGCGACGTTACAATTGGTACTCTACAACTACGAGCAAACCGCTTCCTTGAATCAAGAAATATATATAACTACGTGCCGGTTATACATTTACCTGTTTTACCAGAAAAGATTACAGAAGAAACCGAAACCGTAGACTTGCAAGGCGTTAACCTGGATGACGTACAACACCTGAACTATATACTAAAGAAAAGTGTGAAAAGTGCCCATAACCCAAATGTGAAAAGTGAAGTGAAAAGTCTTGGCATTGCCACAAGTGTTCTCTATCTAATGGTTTTAATACTTTCGGTATACCTAATATGGTCAAAAATAGTGCCCCTCGTGCGAAAATCTCGTGAAAATCAGGAAATCAGTGTAAACGTTAATGAAAATGTAAATGAAAACCCTATTTTACTAACTACCCGATTGTAATTAATATAAGCTCGTTGCCTCTGCTCACCCTCGAAGCAGGAGACGCGTATTGCGGAGACAACACTAGTAATAAGAATTAGCATAAGAAAATGTAATCTAGCATAGTTCCGTAGCCTCTAATCACCTAGTCCACACCAGACTATTGTATTTTGGGGGCCACAATTTGTGAGCGAAGTTCTCGGAAAACTCCGTTTCCCGTGAACTTCGAGCTGAGGGGGAAGGAGTTATATTCCCATAGTCGTAGATATATAAACATATAACCCTGTAGTCTTAAGTATAAGCATATAACCCTGTATGAAAGCTGATGCGGCATAGCGACGATTCATAGAATCCGGCCACCCGGGCTTTGCCGTATCAGCAAACATTTCATTAGAAATAAGACCTAGCATTAAGAACAGTTTAGAATAAAATCTTCGACACTCAACACCTATTTTAAGTAGTTTAATTTTATAATAGTTTTTAAAAAGATATTAACGCGCTCCCGATTCCTAACTAGGTACTTATTAAAACTTGAGTTAGTAAAGAAAACATTAAAAAGTTTGTTTCTTCCTCACACTTATTTAGAATATACACGCGAGTATTAATTAACGTTTTTCTAATGCTTCCTTAGCATGTAGAGCCTGTGGCTCGGCGAACTAATATGATCTGACGCGATCATCGATGTTAAGCAACGGTCCTTATATTTTTTCTTTATTGGAGCTAAATTTCCTCAAAAATTATTAGGGTAATTTTTTATCCTTATTAGACAGGTAACATACTAGTATGATGCTAGTTACTAGTTTTAAATTTTAGTTTTATTGCAATTAAGCAACGGTCGATGCGGACAGTCTTTGGACAAGAGACTATGCACAATACTATCGTTTTTAAAGTGGCATTTTCACATGGGCGCTACGGTGGGTAGGGTGACACTTTTTGTAGGATGCCACAATTGTAGGTCCCGGCTGTTAGTCATAGCCCAAGCAGCCGTTAATACAAGTCAAAGGCCTTCGGGCAGCTTGAAAACTCTCAACACCAGAGCTTGGACACTTTGCTCATAAGAAAATGAATAAATAAGAATTTCTTTACTGATGACTTATTAAAAATATTACGTGTCCGTGTGTATTCATTGACACACATCAGAGCACATCAAGTGAGCGTGAAAACTGACCGTTTATTGCTCCTATAACAACTACTTACTTTACCACAAGGATCTCATGAAGTAAGGCTTTAATACTTGTAGTTCTGCAAACATTACACCGCGCGAATACAATTTCTTTTTAACATCGTTTGTACTAAAACTGTACGATTATAATAAAATTCGCACACCATGTGCAGTTCGATCCAACTTGAGAGATAGGATAGTTTAAATCTCAAATTATAGCCGCAATTTTAATTTATTGTCTGTTATTATTTGACAGTCACAATTATCAGCTAACTCCAAATGGTTGAGTAAGTAATCAATAGATGGCGCTGCTATGGTAAATCTACGAACGAGTCATATAAGCTACACTATCTATTTTTCATACCCCTGTGAGGCAAAACAACGTATGCCGGGTCAGCTAGTAAGATATATAAAATCAAAATACTGTATCTGTAGACATTCTGAATATATAATAATGTTTTTATACAATTTAAAGATTACATTTTATTGAAATAATTGAAGTTATGTTTTGTTTTGTTTTTGAACTTAAAACATATACCTAAATACTAACTAAAACTAAACTTTACTAGAAGACAAAATCGATATTCAGAGTAAATATTATAATTTTAAATTTACCTGTAAGGGTAAATTTACCTCAACACCACAGCCCATAAATCCTCTATTCACACCTTCAACAAACTTACCTAATCCATTTTACTTTACTATAATACCCCATAAGCACCATAATGAAAATACATCCATAATCTTCGTGATAATCTCTAACCCTTTGTTCGATAACTGTAATACAGCGGTGTCACTGGGTATTATATAATTATTAATGCTTATGTACACACGCAATTGTTATTTCACTCTTGAGGAGCTGAATCATCTCAATCAATCAAGGCGGAGCGGGGAAATGGGGTAGCCATGATTTTGTGTTTCTATCAGTTAGTATATTAAAAATCCTACTTATATAATAAATGCGAAATTTTGTGTGTAGATATATTTGACTTTGGATTAAAACATAGGCTACTCTTTATCCCTAAATTAATTGTGGTTCCTGTAGGATCCGCAAATAGCTTCAAAATCTATCTTACTCTTTCACTCACCAACGGTTGGACCGATGTTTATGAGATTTTAATCTTTAGTTTACTTTTTGTGACAAATAAAAAATATTTATCTATCTATCTATCAATGTAGTAAAGGTAACTGTAAAATAGAAACTAACCATTTTGTTGAAACACACACAGACAAGAATAACGAAACGAACACACGAAAGAATTTAAATTAAGAAGTATTTTCTCCAAATATCCTGTTTTTTGATCAAAATATGGCTGCCGCTTGCAGTCGCGTGTCAGCTTTAACTTCGCTCACCCCTTACTGAGCCTATCTTGTGCCTATTACTACGTTCTACAGAGTCACGACACTAAGGCCTTTGCACTGAGACATGCTCGTAACAGCATTATAAGTTAAAACGCTTTGCTGCCCTAGTTACTTCACAAATTGCATGATGTCCTGCGTTCAATCCGGGAGATAGGATTCTCAATTTCGAAAACATAACTTGATTTAGATCATCTGTATATGTATTAAGTGCATAATATATAGAGCATTAACGACAAAGCTGAAAGAGTACTTTGAATGTGAATTTCTAACTCCACTATAATTAGTGTACATACGAATGTTGGTAGAGCATTTTGTAGTGTTCGCCTGGCTAGCAACCACCACTAGGTTGAAAAATCTGTCACCAAACTCCTAACGGTGTATTCCAGAAACCTCATTAAGAGCCAGTTAATCCATACTATGCATGCTCCACTAGAGTGGCAAAAACTAGTGTGTTTACGCGCCCTTCTGGGCAAATGTAGCTGTAAAAAGTAAAAAAATGTTTAAATATATTTAAAGAAAATGATTTATTGTGACAAATTAATATGATTTGACTACACAAGATACAATATAAAAAATAATAAAACAAGATATATCATAATAAATTTGTATGTAAGCTATTCTTAAAAATGCATCTTTGCGCGGTTGCAGAGCAAGCTTACACTTTGAAGTCAATAATCAGTCGTCAAGCAACCATCGGAGTCAGGTTTTTATAGACAAGGTCCACTTTAGTCCAGTGCCACCCAGGTTGAAAAACAAAGGTACATTTATCATTTATTTTGCTGTTTGATAAATGAAATAAAATCTTATTAGTATATGCAGTGCGCGATTCTACTAAGATACTATACCGATTCTGTACCTTGGTTCCGATTACGCTAAAGTAAAACTTCACGGCATACAAAAGTTTCACACCTCTCCCACCACTATTATTAACTAACAATATAAAGTTCCAGTCAGCAACTGGTAATGGATCTGTCGTGACCGCTCGCGCAATACATTAATATTGCTTGTCATGATTCCATTTGGGCTTTCCACAAAGTTGCCGGGTGTAAATTGTAGTTTGATTCTTGGAGCCCGAGCTACATAAAACTTTGGAACAAAAATTACTTATTTGCTCATCCTGTAATTTGGGAAAAAACGGTGTGAGTTGAGTTAGAGAATGCTACAATATATATATTTTTACTTGAATTGTGATGATCATGATCTAATTAGTGATTAAAATAGGGAAATAAATTATATACTTTTCAACGCACATTTTATTTGATTAATGTTTGTATAATCGACTATCACTTATGTCGGGCTAGTACCGAATATACTATACCTAGTAGTATGCTTTACGAAAGTTTTAATACAGTGAAACATGTTAATTGATTTTTGTTGATGATTGTTTTTAATCACAAAAATGACTAAATGTTATAATTTTGACGTGTCTTTATTCACCCTCACTGGAAGTATAAGCTACAACCCACCACGCTAGCCAAGTGCGGATTGGCAGACTCACGTCTTCGGAATTTGTTGTACTTGGAGCGTTGAATTTCTTTACGATGTCTTCTTTCTCAGTATCAGAGAGCACCTACAAATTCCACTTAAAATAATAAATACCAAGTCATTTGTTCAATGCGGGATTCGAACCGGCTTGTCAAAAATTGCCTGTCTAAATCTCGCCTGCCTGGGTCAAACTCGCTCTTATTAGCTAATTACACTCTACGCTTACACTACGCGGAGCTTAAAAAAAAAATCTTCCTTACCAAACCAAAAAACAGTTATACACTCAATTCGAAAGACTAAGGTTGAAATACTGGTAAGTGGACTTACATAATTCTAAGGCTAACAATATAGGTTTACTCCAGTTCCGGACTCCGCTCCGTCTAACCACGACAATAAATTACTAGGTATTGTTTTTGAAACTTATACATTAAAGTTTTATGCTGCAACGTTTATAGTACGGACGATATTTCATGTTGTAATGACGGCGATCGCAAGCAGAGCGCGGCGCGCTGAGGTTGGATCTCACAGTCGGGGTCAGTTGCTACAGACCATTTACTGCTTCTAGTTACATTGATATAATAATAGCAGTTTTCTTTGTTATAGAGAAAAACCTTTTCTGTAAACGCCAACATATTCACGCAACATATTAACGTTCACGCAAAAAACAATGAGCAGAATAAGAGTCCAGTACAATGACGCGTACCGGGCTCTTATGCGGCTCCCGCGGTGCTGCAGCGCGTCGACCATGTTTGCGGAAGCGGGGGTCCCCGATTTTTCGCAGTTATTAGGTCAAGAGTTGCGTCTTTTTGGCAAAGACTGCGCCGTTCTGCCAATACAATCCTTGTGGCTGTCTCTGACGATGTGCGTAGTCCAATGTTTAAGCGCTGGATCTCTGTTCACACGGATCAAAACAAGAAATGACCCGGCACATAATACTGTGACTATTTGTACTATTTTATTTTATTTTTTTATTTTTATATTGACTGGCACCCCTATACAGTGCCTGTTGTTATTATTATTATGATTTAATTTACATATGGGTTATTTTGTGCCTGAAATAAAGAACTTTTATTTTATTTATTTATTATTTATATTCAATCCTACGTCAAAGTTACAATCTAGGTTTTGCACTTGGAATAGTTAAAATAAAAAAAATGTACAGCATTCATGTATTAAACGAGGTAGTTCTACGTTCAAAGGGGGTCAGTTGCTACAGACCATTTACTGCTTCTAGTTACATTGATATAACAGTTTTCTTTGTTATAGAGACAAACCTTTTCTGTAAACGCCAACATATTCATTCCTACGTCAAAGTTACAATCTAGGTTTTGCACTTGGAATAGTTAAAATAAAAAAAAACAGCATTCATGTATTAAACGAGGTAGTTCTACGTTCAAAGGGGGTCAGTTGCTACAGACCATTTACTGCTTCTAGTTACATTGATATAACAGTTTTCTTTGTTATAGAGACAAACCTTTTCTGTAAACGCCAACATATTCAATCCTACGTCAAAGTTATAATCAAGGTTTTAACTCTCACTCACTCGTAAAAGTTAAAATTAAAAAATTGTACACCATTAATGTATTAAACGAAGTAGTTCTAAATAGATGACAAAATTAAATATTTAGTGTACTTCCGCTGTGATCCGAAATCCAAATTAAGACAAGTAAAGGAAAAATCAACTAAGATCAATTAACCAAGCTTAATTAACTAAGACTAATTAACTAAGATCAATTAACTAAGATTAATTAAGATTAACGTTACCTATCACAATTAGGAAGTTCTTAACTCTACACGTGTTTCGCCTAATCACAAGGCATCATCAGGAGACGCTGACTCTTCGAACGACGAGTCGAGAGACTCTCGAAGAGTCAGCGTCTCCTGATGATGCCTTGTGATTAGGCGAAACACGTGTAGAGTTAAGAACTTCCTAATTGTGATAGGTAACGTTAATCTTAATTAATCTTGGTTAATTGATCTTAGTTGATTTTTCCTTTACTTGTCTTAATTTGGATTTCGGATCACAGCGGAAGTACACTAAATATTTAATTTTGTCATCTATTTACAATGGATTTCCGCAAAGTAACGCCTGATTCAATAAGTTATTTGAAGTAGTTCTAGGTTCAAAGCTAGTGTGAGAAGATAGATGTACACTTTGACAGTTTTTATTCTTGACATATAAAAATCGAAATTTGCTTATGGTTTTTGCATTTCAGTTGTGCCTATGGCACAGCCAGAGACCATATTTTTCAAAGTGAAAAAGGCGCAAGTGGAAATTACCATGATCTAAAATCACACGTTAGGTGAATTCGTTAGAGCAGTCGGAACGCAAATCCTGAAATCCCAAATTTTGAAAAGGCAATACGGTTAAAAAGGCGCGCGGGGTTCGTTCATCACGACTGGAAATACCGACAATTCGACGCGGCGAAAAATTAATCCAACTCAAGAAATCGGACATTGAAAAACTTGATTCAGAAAATTTCAGACGTGCCAATTTGTTTGGTAGCTGTTCGCTCGGTACCAGGACGAGAATTTATGGGCTGGCTGGCTTAAAACAAGGTAGGAGTTCCCATTTTGCCTTTATCTTGCTTGTAATACATTATTTACAGCGGAAAAAATTATAGGCATTTGTCTTCGGCCGCCTCTGAGATGTCACGCCATTTTGCTACATCTGTACTCGCTTTTTTATTCACTTTCAGGATTATTTTATTTATCTCTCGGCATTTTATGATTTGTATGTAAGCCTTTTTGTGTTTTTGTTTGGAGCTTGTTCAGTTGTAACTTTACGACCTATTGTAGGTGTTTGTTCCTGTCGAATGTGTTTCACATGTGTGAGTCTGGATAGTTTGGACACGCGTGTATTTGAAGAAAATAATATTAACAATACAAGAGACAACATACAACATTATGAGAATTAAAAGTTACAATCGTCCCGTTTTCTATAACTTTACGTATTGCTAAAGTAATATAGATATTGTTATAATTATGGCCATTTAAAACATTGATTGGAATTTATTATATTGGAACTTTTGAATAAAATTAAATAAATAAATATTAAAATGTGTTCTACCTTTCATGCATGACTGGTTAGCCCCATACTACACCATTTCTAGCTTTTTATTACGGTTTCTAATACAACTGATATATTACATACACATGCATAAATCCTTTATATCGACACATCGAACAACCAAACCGACAGCCAACAAATTAAGTTCATCACAAAGATGTTGGCCGTGCCGGGAATCGAACCCGGGACCCTCTCATTGGCAGTCCGGCGTAGTAACATAACATTACACCAACGAAGTTGTCAACTTATTTTTAGTATAATTAATCAAACTCGTTCAATTGACTGTGATTTAGAATATTAACGCAGACCAAACCAACGATAACTACGCTAACTAATTTTGTCATTCCAATCGCGTAAAAACCACGGGTTTAATACTTTTTTTTTTTTTTCAAATAAAACCATCATGGCTGACGTTCATTTCGTTTCCCGGCAGACTGTTTGCGCTGCGACCGCTGTAATTATATTAAATCAATAGTCATTTAGTGCGGCGACACGCGAACATTGCGTGTTGCTATTCTACGGAAGGCACGTCCCGGAGATTACAATAAACCTCCATGAAAATACGAATGCTAGCTGCGGTACGCACAGCTAGTTGGGAACTGTACGCTTAAGGGGATAATAGCCCATCAAAATTTAAGCTCTCACGATATATCACAACACAGTCGCTATAACAGTTATGTTAGAAGCCTATAAGCTGATAAGAAGTTCATCATCATCATCAGCTTATATCTACCCACTGCTGGGTATAGGCCTCCTCCCTCTTATACCAGTATCTGCGATCTTGTGCTCCACGGCCCCAGAGCGTGCCCTCAATGGATCGGATGTCGTTGACCCATCGGGCTGGTGGTCTGCCTATAGGTCGCTTTCTATCCCGTGGAAGCCATTCAGTGGTTATTTTGCTCCATCTATTGTCATGACGTCTGGCAAAGTGTCATGCCCAGATAAGAAGTTGCTTTGTAAAATATATAGAAAAGTATAAGACAAAACCTGACGATCTCGTTGCCGTTATGGTTACCGTGCCGTACTGTCAATCAGAAGGACCTGGGTTCGATTGCCAACACGGCTAACATCTTTGTGATGAATTAAATTTGTTGGCTGTCGGTCTGAGTGTTAAACATGTATGGATATAAAGTATTTATGTATGTATATGTAGTATATCAGTTGTGTTAGCAACCTTAATACAAACTATGTAGATATGGTTCATTATGGGGTGAACCAGCCGTGTGTGATATTATGTGACCAATATTATTAATTTAAAACACTTATAATGGTTGCCTTTCGTTTATTTCTTATATTTATAAATAAGAAATAACTGATAAAATTTTATCTAAGAGTTGTTGTTTTTTTCTCACCCTACAATTTACATTAATTAAACTTGATTTCACACATCACAGCACTACGCACTAGCTTGATTTATGTTCGTAGATGTTGGTTGGTCAATGTCAAAGTTTAGCCGCTATATTAACATAGAACAAACTACGGACGACTGAGTTACAACAAGATGCCAAAGTTAAAGCTTATGATGTTTGTCCCATGCATCAATATTGAACGTAGTCGACACAAATTGCCGTTGCAAACTGAGTTAAATAGATAATAGTATACTCGTAGTTGGTCGCATCCCGTATAGTTTTGTAACTATGATAGTTTGAAATACTGGTAGTTCTAGCCAGTTCCAGTTTTCCACTTTTATTCAATGAACTGCGTGCCATAATGGAATTTAGTTGGCAACGAAATACATTTCTAAATCTGGATTAGTTATATACTTTTTCGATCTGCTGGTAGTGTACTTAATTTTGGACTGACTGAACTATAAGTATGCCTTGTCTTTAATGGGTCCGAAAAAAATGTCGTAACAGAAATTATTTAGCTGAAATTGGTTTAGCTATTTGTGCGTTTGGATAATTGCATAATTGCTTGAAAGTTGCCGTTATTAGCAGGCGAGTTGAGTAGACAACGTGTATGGGGAACGATTGTAGTATACTGATTTGTACATCATATTTGTACTGCAGTAGTCGCTTGGAGGCTAAACTGGCCGGGAATCGGAGATTTGACTAGCCTTGGTCTCCTACGACGCAGCTTTTTAACACTGAACATATTTTTACACGCTTTATAATAGCTTCACCTGTATGTTTGTATGTTTGTAACCGACTTCTTTGGGCGTGATTTTGACCCACTTTAAACGGCCAGATTTCGTTCAAACTTTGTAGATTTATTGAGGACTGATGACAATACACTAATTTGATAAAATTATTACATTTTTTGTATTTTTGTTTGTAACTGACTTCTTTGGGCGTGATTTCGACCCACTTAAAACGGCCAGATAAGCGTGTTTTTTAGTTTTTTTAAACTACTATTATTTTTTAAATTTTGGCGTTGCAGATAAAAACTCACAAAACAGTTAGGCCACAAAACCGGGCGCTTAAGACACCTTTACTAAAATCTATCATAGTAACAAGATCTATCTAAAACAATTAACAAATATAAATATACTAACCATAAATAGACCATTCTCGATCTAAATATTTCGGACTATTCCCTGCTGGCGAAGTATTTTAGGTCGCGTGCATAGCACCAGGCTGTTTCGCTAAGATAGCGATCGCAAAACCAGATTTGACTTATTCGCTTGTTTCGTTTAAAGCGGAAATACTGTAACTTAGTATAACTTAATCCGGTAAAATACTGGCTTTTTGGTGAAACTATTTAAATAGACAGAACAAGAAAAATAGGCAAATAAAAACTCTATACACTATGTAAATTCTTTCTAAGTCCATAAAATTATAAAATATCATGTTGTGGGATAATGTTTATATAATCGGCTATCACTTAGGTTTATTTTGTCAGTATTAGCCCGACATGTATCAGCACAATCAGTGTGCCATTCTCAAGGACAGGAACACAGCCAACGTTCGCTCGCAGTGCGGGCGCAGCCGTCATCGCGAGCGTACGTTGGCTGTGTTCCTGCGCAAATCGTAAATGATAGCCGGTCATACAAACATTATTCAAATGTGCCTTACGAAAATTTTGATTAAGACGTGAGTGAGATGTTTATGATTTAATCTTGATAATTTAACAAACATTACCGTATCTTTGTAGCTTGACGACCTCGTTGGCGTAATGGTTTGCCATGCCGGACTGCCAATCAGAAGGTTCTGGGTTCGATTCCCGGCACGGCCAACAACTTTGTGCGTAACTAAATTTGTTGGAAGTGGGTCTGAGTGTTAAATATGTATCTATATAAAATATGTATGTATATATATGTATATCAGTTGTATTAGCTACCATAACACAAACTAGAAATGGTTCAGTATGGGGTTAACCAGCAGTGTGTAAAATGTGTAAACAAAAAAAACTTGAAATAGAATGATTTAATATTATGTAGTTTTTGTAGGTCCTTTTACTCGTCTCCAACTCGCCGGAAGTTACGCCGAAGGTAAATCAATCATGTATGAAACAACGTCAGTAACAATAAACGCCAGCCGCCTCCGCCAATAACAAACAATATCATCTCAAATACGAAAATATTTCTGTACATTTCTTCCAGCCTATACACACAGGACACGAGAGCCTGAAATAATATTGAGCGCAAAAACTGAGAACAACGCCGAAATACGCAAATTGCAATGTTGGCCGAGTGGTCTGTGACACAGATTGCAAAGGGCAAAGTATAGGTTCAAATCCCGCGACGTGAAAGATTCTTGAAGTTAGGTTAAGTCTAGATTACATTGATTACTTGTGTATATTAATTAAAATAAATAATAGACTGGTTAATTCGAATATATTTTAGAGTAAGCTCGTTAATGAAATCTTTTATTTGTCTACGTTACATGGACTATTTTACTCAATAGAACATTACAAATGTTCAAACTAGTTAATATGACCTCAATAAAACTACACAAAATATATTCCTATCATAATAATCTGCCTGTGTTTTGATATTGCAAATGTTTTTGATCAAATCTCAAACCAATTAAAGAATTATAACAGTAATAAATCGAATTTAGTTGTACGAGTATGTTTTTTTTTAAATTGCCTAGACATTTACCTAATATTTATTTTTTTTCTTCTTAATATTTATTAGTTAACTACTTATTGAATTTAAATATAATAAAATTTGATAATTATATACACACTGAAAGTAAAATATATTGTTTCTTGTTTTTTTTTTTTATTAAGTTGTATATCTGCCTTTTTTTTCTTGTGATATCAGCGAGTGTGTGAGTAATATTTTGTGGGTAATCTCGAACAATGGGCATCCTTTCAATCGAATGATACACAACGAACGCTATTCACACAAAAACGATCTGTTGCCAAAATTAATTTCCCCAGATAAAAGCGGATATTTTCTCTTCCGGGGAAACTGGATATTTTACATTTTCTTTCGGCATTTGATATCTTTTTGAATATGGTGCTTCCGTGATTTTAATTTCAATGAGGTTTCTTTGGACCAAGATACAGGATATACGGTACAGAATACCCTTTCCTGTCTTACTCCTTCCTGATAACGAAAAACAAAATTAACTGAATAACTACTTTATAGACACTGGTTTGTAAAAAATACGAGTCTCATCGTAGGTACTACCTAAACAAATATTTTAACAGATTTTCTTCTTCTTTTTCGTATGAGCTAAATGGAGAAGCTCTGATGTCGAAAGTTTTCAAGCCACCTGAAGGCCTCTGACTTGGCTGTGATAAGACTAACAGTCGCTACAATTTAACATGTCATCTGATGGTGTTGCCTAACCTCGGTGATCGCGACAGATCACATTAGTTGAACGAGCTGCATGCAGGCTTTACAAACTTACTTACATTATTTAATTAATTATATCTTTTTAACATGCCATGTTTAATTAATTCAATTAAATATAAAATACTAGCTAACCCGGCAAACGTTGTTTTGCCTCACTTAGGGGTATGAAAAATAGATAGTGTAGCATATATGACACGTTCGTAGATTTACCATAGCAGCGAAACGTATCGACATCTGTTAGAATCATTTGGAGTTAACAGATAATTGTGACTGTAAAATAATAACAGACAATAATTAGCAATTAATTAAAATTGCGACTATAATTTGAGATTCCATCCTATCTCTCAAGTTAGATCGAACTGCACATGGTGTGCGAATTTTATTACAATCGGTTAAGTTGTTTAGGAGCCCATTGAGGACAAACATTGTGACACGAGATTTATATATATTAAGATTATAACTTGTCAAAATAAAAATGTCAATTGGTAACATAATCTAATCAAATCCAAATGTGAAAAGTGGGCTGTCATGCTTGCTGAATTACCACGCTGAATAAAGATGGCTTACCTTTGCACCAACAACGACCCGTTATTAAGCTTACGCTCAAACTCCTTAATGAAATTGTTTGCTTCACTGCTCCAGCTACCCAGGGTATATAAACAAATATATTTAATGAAATCTAAAAGTGGTCAGATATTCCTATAGACAATGTCGGCAAAGAATCGTAAAACACACACGTCACCTAAGTTTTGTGCCGTTATCACTAACTATGCAGATTTATTTCGCCAAGTTTGTGTGTGACGAGGCACTGATAGCGGCGTTGGCGACAAATACTGAACATTGTTGTTGCAGCTTGTGTATTGTAGTGGGAATACTTTCTCAGTGTTTATATTATGGGCTCATTGAATTATACCTTTTGCAACAAAAAATAGTTTACAATTTAATCATAGATCGATAAATATAATAGTCCTTCAACCTCTTGTTGAAAATCGTTCTACGTGTTTACATTCCATACACGTAGCGCCATCTATTTATATGTTCTTGTAACGACTTCACTCACGCTATTTACTATCGTTGAATCACTATGCGACTGCAGCGCGTTATAGAATTTGGCGGCAGCTAAGCTTCCCGCTCATTTTGCAGCGCTATCTAGGTTTCATGGGTAATTATGCTAAAATCCCCCAAACTCCCGTGCCACGCTTTATTGTATGCGAATCAGCAATCCTCTCTAGTACCCTTTCATATAATTGGATAAATAGCTAAAGCTAGTCCAAAAACTCCAGCCCACTACCAGAGGGCAGTGCCCAATATGCTGGCAGCGTTATTACGTTGAACGGTAATGCTGTTTGGTTGAGCCAGGAGCATTTTGGTCACGCGTCGTTTCGATCAGACGCTTCGATAAGTTATGAAAAATGATACAGCAGGCCACCAAAGCAACCAAATATTCAGTGAAAAGAGTGAAAGGAAGCTTATGAAGAAATTATATTAAACATCCTAAGGAATTTTATTAATAATTATTTAAATATACTAGGATAGGATTTTGTAAAAACATTTAGCAGCGCTTTTATTTATAAAGAGAGCTTTAGATGTTGAAGTTTAAAATCTGATTGAAAATGATTCCAACCATCCACCTTTAATCGTATTCCACACTACCACAGAATAATTACTTGACACTACTGATGGTCGTGACTCCCATGCAGAGTTTATTTATTGTCTGTATTTTCTGAAGTGAAATCTGGTGAGCCGCCCAGGTCATCCGAAGACGCGTGTCCTCAAATTACATACATACATAGATAGATAGATAGAAAATTATTTTTTGGACACATTCATTAAATTTAAAAAAAGAAAAAAAGGGCCACACTACAAAATAGTGTGCCACAATTGGCAGCCTTATCGCTTAAAGCGATCCCTTCCATACATATGTGTGTGCGTCAAACATGTCGATTTCCTCAGAATGTTTTCCTTCACAGCAAAGCAAGTACAAAAATTTTATAGTTAGATTGAAAAAAGTAATTGCGACATTGCTATTCCTAACTATAAATACGCCTTACTCTAGTTCTCTTCCAGACGTATCTAGCGTCTCTGTGACATTGTTATGCATTTAAATTATGTTTTAGTTCAGGAAAGCTAGATTTATGAGCACAATTAAGCTGAGATAGGTGTCGTTGTAGCACTTTCCAACACTTTGTTGTGAAACACAACAATTTAAGAATCGCGAGAAAACAAATTGCTTTTCAGTGTGATTTGGTAAGCGTTGAGATTATTTAAATTCTAGGAATAAGGCTTTGAACTTTAAACTCGTTTATAAGCTTAGCACCTACAGAAAATGATCTTTAACGACCACAATTTGAAAGCTCGTTAAAGTGGTGAACTTCTTAGTAACCGAAGTGTACCATTCGAACGACATTGCTTAAATTAAAGTTAGTTTGCAATACTTATACACGAGCATATTAAATGTGACCATATATAAATTATTATAATATTTTAATATTCCTAAAGACACATTTCGCAGACGGCTGGTTAACTCTATACTAAACCATTTCTAGTTTGTGTTATGGTAGCTAACACAACTGATATACTACATTTACATACATATATATCTTATACAGATACATAGTTACCACCCAGACCTACAGCCAACAAATTTAGTTCATCACAAATATGTTGGCCGTGCAGGGAATCGCACCTGCAACCTTTGATTAGCAGTCCGACATAACTATTACGCCAACGAGATCGTCAATAATACCCAAACTTGGAAAACGAGCCCACAAAAACGATAGCGATCCAGAAACTAGATATTTTTTAAGTTCAAATTTGAACCTGTTTATTGAGACATGAGGGTTGCATTCAATTCAATACATTACAAACAATCCCTCTCCCATACTGCCATCACTGCAATGTAAAATCCTCTGTGACGTAGAGATTTGCCAACGGGTACAATTCAATTTTCTCTTTCTTTTGCTTCCTACAGAAACATACATAAGGCAATAAGGTCATATTTCTAAAATTATTACTTTTTCGCTGAACAAAACAATCTAGTTCTCCGAACACCAGATTCTCGCGAAGTAAATTTCTTGGAACAATTTTTGTAATTACGAATACTTCTTGACTTTTTACGTCAACAATTACGTGAGCAATTTTATTTATATTTAGAAAATATTTTATCGTATTAAATCGCTCTACCAAGTATCATTTAAATTTATCAGTATATAGCACTGCACCAAATTTCCATCTTTTTAGGCTGCCGTACCTTAAAGGTAAAAACGGGACCCTATTACTAAGACTTCGCTGTCTGTCTGTCTGTCTCCAGGCTGTATTTCAGAAACCATAATAGCTAGAAAGCTGAAACTTTCACAAGATATTATGTATTTCACGTGCCGCTATAACAACAAATACTAATAATAAAAAATAAAAATATATTAAAGGTAAAACGTGTTTTTTCGTATTATTTTTTTTCTATATATCAGTAACGGTAGCTGCTAGACTCTTAAAATTTTCACAAAATATATAAATGTATATTAACTATCAAATTTCATTATAAAATTTAATAAAAATAAATATTTAAAGGGGGCTCCCAAACAACAACGGTACGGAACCCTTCATGCGTGAGCCCACCTCGCACTTGGCAAATTTTTTATGTGAACCATTCCCCAAAACAAAAATTGCTGACGTTTAAAAACATTTTTAAGTATACTTTAACTGTATACAGAGTTTTGTCGAGATTGGTTTAATATTAAGACACGTACAGAAGAACCAACATGCAAACATAAGGACATACAAATAGACGAAATCAAAATTCGCCACCATACACTGCAATCACTACCAACGATCACCGATATAATAACTGAAGATCGCTGTTAGACTGTGGAACGCTCTGCTTTTGTCTATAAGGCAGGCTAAATCACTCAACATTTTCAAATCTCAGTTATTTGGTCACATTCTATCCATTGCTTAATTATTATTTATTTTCCTTCCTTTCCTTTTGATTTTATTTTTCTACTTTTTTATGTTGTTTACTTGTACCACCGCCTTCTTTTGTATGTTTTATTTCCATCCCCGATCCATTTCCGGTTGCCTGGTAGAAATCACCATAGGTGATAAGGCCATTGTACTCTACTTTTAAGTTTTTTTCAAATTCAAAATCAAATGTATTTTTATTGTTCTATAAACTTAAGGCTAAATATATACACCATTACTAGACTAAAGATAAAAATGAAAAAAATAATACTAGGGGTAGGTTGGTGTGCCGCTGAACCTCCCTTTAGGCAAGCCTATGTCGCGAGATCCAGGGTTTTAAATTTTATATATATTTTTTTTGTGGTTGTACAATAAAGTTATATTCTATATAATAACTTGTTCCTATAACATTCGCAACCCCTCACACCATCTCAGGTAAACAAGGTCTCCCAGATAGATTTATGTTTCGTTAGGCTTACACAAAAAGTTACTCGCACAAGAAATTACATAAAGATTTCATACAGTGGACTAAGAGAGCGTCTGAAATATTAAATTGTAATTTGTGCTCTTCAGAAAACATACAATGCCGTTTGTAACTTTGTGTTTGTTTCACAGTTAAGTTATTGTTGCAGCTTGCTTGTTTTTAATTCATTAGGCACGGATTGTCGCGCACTCATGAGTAATATCGTGTTTTTAAGAATAAAGGTTTTTTAATACCTAAAAAAAGAAACTCGTAGACTTGCTAGTCATGTTTATTTCATAAACTATACTGTTTTGGGATTAGATGTTCTTGTTGTTTTTTATTACATTTTGTAAATAATAATGATATTATATCAGTTTATCAAACCATTAAATCACTGATTGCATAAAAAACCACACGAATTTGTTAAATCTTCGACAATTCATTTGAAATAAAGAGTGTAATTCTCATATTGAATTTAACTGAAAAGTGGTTATTTCCTTACAACTCACTGACTTACATTTTGAAAAAATTACATTTATTATTATATCCACGATAGTCTAGATATATCATTTATTTTAATCTTTAAATTTTTATACATGTAAGAAGGCCTCCATGGCATGGGCGCGAATGCTTCCAGTTTCAGGGTTAGTGAATAAGTTTGTTTTGTAAATGTGAATTTGAATAAAAACATTTTGAATTTCCTTTAATTTTAATTAAAATCATTGAATGACCTCTATAAAACAAGATCTCTAAAAGTCTATTGTAATAATGCTGCCTTTACGAAACGCGTCAGAGATATGGGCCGTTAGTTCGTTATAGAATAAAATTGATTAAGACTGAATGATGAGCATAAAACATAATCAATGTGTTTTTGCAACAATAACACTAACATACGAACACAAACATTGAAAATCAGCGCTGGAGTACTTAGTGCTCTCAGCATTATGCTGAATTTGCTCCTTTTGTGCACATAGCACTATTAGTTATAATTATCTACTCGCATCATTTATTGTATTTTTTTTTCATGCACAATAAATGTATTTTCTTTCTTTCTTTCTTTCAAACACACATTCTCAGAACATAAACCCCAACACCGCCGAACACAGTGAATTCATTAAAATGAAACCATAAAAGCGTGCGCTTGTTAATAGTCCAAATAAAAAGGCAAATAGCCGGTAAAGTTGCCAAATTAAAAATGGTCCCGTGATTAACATTTGCCGTCGTAAAGTTGGCAGTGCCCGTTAAATGGTTGCGTCATCATTATTTTGGGCTTTAAAAATAAGCGTTCACTCCGCTATGGTCATTCTAGAGATTTACAACTATTGCCACTGGTTTAATGCATCAGTAAAACGGTAAATTACAAAACATTCCGCTCACAAAGTCCATATTCTTTTTTTCAATATGCACGTGTTGGATTTTGGAATAAATGTCATAAATAAAACCAACTAAACATACTCAGAAAACCTTATAAATAATAATAAATTTAATACACAAATAAATAGGACAAATTTCACACACGGCTGGTTAGCCCTAGACTAAAGCATTTCCTGTTTGTGTTATGGTTGCTAACACAACTAATATACTACATATACATACATATTTTTAAACAGATACATAATTAACACCCAGACTGACAGCCAACAAATTTAGTTTAGCACAAAGATGTCGGCCGTGCCGGGAATCGAACCCGGAACGTTTAGATTGGCAGTCCGGCATGGTGACCATAACGCCAACGAGATCGCCAAAAAGATGTTTACGCAAGTATGTAACAGTCAATATAAAAAAATATTTTATTTATATAAAACTGTGTTGGTATCCTCTGTTCAACATACTTGGCTTTAAAAACAATAGTTTATATTTACATAAAAACGCTTTACATGTGACATTTATGTAATACTTAAGATAAAAATGTCGTAACAACTTAGGCAATGTTTTCCAACGTAAACTATTATTTCTTCATTTCCTATGTTTATTTTTATCCCTACGATCTGTCTTGCAAAAGCCAGGCCTCGCTCGCTACGGCCGAGTTTTATCTTCACCTTTTATAGCCCATCCCAACTTGTAAATAATACTCATGGTGAAATAAAGGGGTTAGTATGAATAATTCCAGTCTTAATGTTTTATTTGTCTATATTTTTTAACCACTGACATGGAGAGGACGGGGTGTTATAAGTTGGCGTGTCTATCTTATTTGTGTGTGTGTGTGTGTGTGTGTGTCTGCTGTGGTATCGTAGTACCCGATATTTGGACACATTTTACACACGGCTGGTTTTCCCCATACTAAACCATTTCTAATTTGTATTATGGTCGCTGACACAACTGATATATATATATACTCGTACCACGTATTTGATACATACACCCAGACCACCAGCCAACAAATTTAGCTCATCCCAAGGATGTTGGCCGTGCCAGGAATCGAACAAGACCCTCTGCTTAACAGCCCGGCATGTGGTAACTATTACGCCACCGAAGCCGTCAATTAAAATTATGATTTAGTTTTTTTGTTCCAAAGGTTTGTTAGTCGTGAGTGTTCTTATGTACGTGGACGAAAATCGTTAAAAAATGGTCGCCACTACAAAAAGGCGGATTAACTTATCACTACTACCTCAATATGATTGTTAAACGAAAGGGCGTTTGTAGAATATATAAACTGTGATAAATTTCAAATCAAAGATGGCCGCCCCTTCTAATTTCAAGACAAAATTGAACATTTTAAAGCGCCTTCAAAATTGTTAATTTACACTTGTTATACGTTTGTAGTAGGAAACTGCCGTAAAGACAGGCGATTGAATGACTTTATTAAGACCAAGAGCTTTATTAATGTTTACTGGCTATATTAAACACGTAAACGAAGAAAAGACATTTTATATGAAAATAAAAACAGTGTTTACTCACTAGACTACTCTGAAAATATTTTCCGTGAAAAGCATGAAAAATATTCTTCATTTAATTTAATAATAAGGCTTGATGTTATACTGTAGCTATTTGGAAGGCTAAATGTTTGTTTTTAATTAGTTATTATATTAAGAATATAACAATATTTTTTTGATTTTTGTCTATATTTTTTTTAAGTCTAAATTCAAACGGTTTTGCATGTTTTGTTCGTTACTTTCATATTATTTGAGCAAGTTTTTATCTTCTTCTTCTTCAAAGAAGGTAAGAGGCCGAACTTTAGTATCGAGAGTTTTTAAGCCACCCGAATGCCTCTGATTTACCTTAACGGTTGCTTATACTGAGACTAACCAGCCGTATCAGATCAGTTCAAATTGATCGCGTCAGATCACCTTAGTTAGCTAAGCCACAGGCGCTACAAGTATAAATTAAAATGTATGCTTATTAAAATGTAAGACGGAGCCATGATGCCACATTTTTTTTTATTCGTGATGCCACAGATAGAAACACACACTCTCACAAACGGTGGTCAACTTATAACATCTCGACGTTTTTTCATGAGGGGTTAAAAACGAAATGTTGAAACCTATTTTACGAGTCTGTATTAAAACTTGACCCTTGCGAAGGTAACGGGTATCTAATGTATCTTTATTATTCTTAGATCCTGACATAAGATCGCAGAGTGGGTTGCAAAGCGGTGCAACCTGATTATATTTCCTAAGTTTCTTGATAAATAATTTGTATAAAATAAATAATTATATAATAACATTTCATGATTTTTTTTACGCTATCCCCCATTTTACTTTTACATAAAATTGACTATTGTGATTTCTCGATTGTAGGATTGTATTTCTCAGAATTTCCTGTTAGCAAAGCAAAACAGGCATCCCTTCCTTTCACTCCCAATTTAGGTTGTTCAAAATCACATAAAACATTCACACACACGATGAGAAACAAGTCCCAGAACTGTTGCGAAGTCTCGAAGATTGGCTACGTACTACTTACACTACTAGTCGGTGATTTAAAATGTGAGATGGATCAGAAAATAATAATAACAATAACATCAATTTCAGTCATGCACTAGTAAGTTACTAACCACGATTGGGGGCGGTTATTATCCGTGGTAGTCAGGGATTCAAAAATAGTCTATACGCGGTATAAAAAATTTTTTTTTTCAACACTGGTTAACCCCATACTAAACCATTTCTAGTTCGTATTATGGTTCCTAACACAACTGATATACTACATATACATATTTTTTTATATAGATACATATTTAACACATATTTGAAAAACATCCTTTTGCAAAATTACATTCTGATCAGATCTCTTCATTTGACTGTGAATAGGTAAACAACAAAAAGACAGAAAGTCTTTCTCGGTCTTTTCCGTCTTTCCGAGAGTCACAAACTTTTTTAAACGTAACGGAGAACATTATATGTATGCTTTTGAGATTATGTGTGTTTGTGCTTACCAATTGTTCGATACAAAGTGAGTGGACTGTATGAAAGTTCTGAGTCTCACAAGGAATATGCGAAACTTAGAACCACGTACCTTTCATCCACGACGCCACTCCCTGGGACAACTCCTCGCGTCTGGCGGCAGCTTGGTGGGTAACGATCTTCAACGTAGCTTAAGCTCCTCGGTTAAATGTTAACAGTATTTACTGTACACGGCACAGTAAAAATCCAAATGCGAAGCGACACGCGACTTTATTTTGGATATATAAGCGAGTATAAAGAGTTACTCGATAAGGCGCGGCGATGATAAGCGGGGATTGACTCCCATACGATGATTCCAGAGCGACTGCCTCGGTCCGCGACGCGCGGGCTGCAGGTTTTGTAGTACTACCCTCATTTCACATTTATTCCGTTATGAGAATCGAACACCAATGTTGCCATTTATCTCCAAAACCACGTGCTAATGCTGTTAGTTTTGCAGTCAATGCAGTTTTCAGTGATGGGTTAAGGTTTGATTGGTACGTGTTTTTTTTTTTCAGATAGATATTACGGAAACTACTTATCCTAGAGTTCTTTAGAAAACTTGTTGATTTTAGTTATGTATTGCGAGTTCGTTACATTTTTAATATTTGTATTTGTTTATTTTTATACAGTGGACAAAGTTAAATATTGAATTACAGCAGTCAGTAATTTGTCTAAGAGCAGTCAGCTTTATTTTATCAGTGAAAGTGTAACTCGATGCTCATACATAAAAAATAATGTATTCAAATGCCGCCATTCTGTAAGAAAAACAAACATGTTCAGTTCTTAACCAGATTTATAGCAGGCCGAGTAGATTTGTAGGCCCCTGGAAATGATAAACCGGGTCCTTTACCCGTACTGTGCCGTTAAACAAAAGTTAATAGTTTTGACAGTCGGCCCTTCCCTTCTCTCGTGATTAGTGTGACACAAAGCCAGAGTTTAATTTGGACGATTTGCGATGTTGACGATACTCTTGAGAGTTTGGGTTCTAATCAGAATTTGTGATTAGTAACTATGTTAATGACTTATGAATTAATTATGTCACGAACTTTGTAAGGGTTTAGGTGTAATTATGTAAGCGTTATTTTTGTATATCGTACATTAAAAACATAATAATGAATATAAAACGGATGTTTTATTAGAGAAGTTATAATAATAAAAGAATAGAATCACAGCAATTGAGGTTTCATTTCTGAGTTTAGGATAAAATCCTACATGTGACTATCCTTGGGATTCCACGTTGTACAGTATATAGCCCGGTTGGTATATAAAACTATATTTAATTTAAAATCAGTGTCAGTGGGAAGAGTAACAAAAGTACCAGCTGAGTAGGCTCAGAACATAAAGCATTATAGGTACATAGGTACTGTGATCAAGTAACTCGTAATAAATCATAGATGTTAATTAATATTACTTTTTTAAATATTATTTTGTTTAACATAAAAATACCAACAATTTTGTTATAATTACTTTCTTTTTAGCCCCTTATTGTTTTGTCTTATCTTTTCTTCGTCTATATCAATATTTTAGAGGAATATTTTGATTTTTTGCTTATTTGTTAGTCTATTATATTATCCGTGCCGTTATGTGCTATAATAAATTATCATTAAGTAAAATAACACTATCAAATGCATGACCGTTACTGAGTTGCGACTTTATTGCTGCAAACATAGCTTATGTTAATTAATAATTAACACTAATAGAAAAAAAGTTTTCTATTAGTGTTTTTCACTATTACCGATTTATTTACTCCTTACTCTTCCTTTCTAGATAGATATTTATGCAAAAAAAATAATAGTACTGCATTCCATTTATCTTACAAGATACGAATAAGTCGCTAACCTGTGTTTAGACCATTATCGTGATAATATATCACTTACATTAGCCAAGTTACCTTCTACAAAATCTACTCACAAACTAAACACTAACCCATAAACTGCATATAAGCAACATATTGTAGGCACACACAGCTTTGCCAACAAATTAATTGCGGATAGAGCTGTGATTTGTGTCCGACACCGTCGTAGATCAGTGTCGGGGGAATATCAACAGCCGCTTGGAGGAATGTCCGGGTCGTAGGTGACTATACATACGTCACCACTCAAGTGTACTCGTATATACGAACCTCCTCACCTACAGGCATAACTTAAATTACTAGTATATTGATGTTAGTGTCCGGGTTCACAAAATTATACTGAATGGAAATCTTAACATAAACATTATTTATGTAGTACCTACAGAATAAAATGAACAGATTCATAAAATATCCTCTTCTTCTTCTTCTCCTTTACCATTTCCCACTAGGTGGGGTCGGCACAGCCGGTTTTTCGCTTCCACGCCACTCTATCAACCGTCATCTCCACATTCACTCCCTAAAATATCCTAAATACAAAAATTAAAATATTATTTAATAATAAGAAACAAATACACGTCAACACATAAGTAGAAAATCTTAATGTCTTTAACGTTGAAATAAAATAAGTTGGTCAAATATGTATCTCAACACATTTTTTGACAAATTGTAAACCTACACAAATAAACAATTTATTAAATAATTCCAATTTAGTAACTAGTTATTTAACAAATTCATTCTTATAACGTAAACAACAAAAACACAAGGGAAAAAATTAAGTATTTTCCTTGTTGTTTCAGAATTATGTCACATTTACATATTTATTGTTATTATATTTATATTCATACAAAATTATTATGGTTGAATAAACAAAATGCTAGCAAAATGTTTTGACAACTCTTCAAATATTGAAGAAAATTAAAACCAAACTAACTTAAAGGCAGTTTCCTTTTATCCGTAATTATATCACTGAAACTTAATTTGACCACCGGTTACTTAAATAGAAACTAGTCATTTACCTAGAAAATATATAAAGTCCTCCGAGGCGTATCCACCAATGGCAAACCTGACTATGTAGAAAAACAGAGTAGAGTTAGTATTAAGTATTTAGAATTAATCTAGTACAAGAAATTTGCACTGTATAAATACTTAACGGAGCGTAGTGTGCATCTGGTTTAACCGACTCTGCAGAATATGCTCGAATTAATAGCCCGTTAGAGGTATATGAAGCGTGCTATGGCAACTAAGACACTGGACAAAGGATTTTAGGGTAATTTTGAGTAAATAAGCCAGAGATGCCATCGTGGCGGCCTCAGGCGGACCATTATGCGCTGAAATGCAAATTCTGGAAGAAAGGTAGAGATTTGCTGCGTTAAGATCAGAAATTAAGGAAAGTTTTTTTAATTAATTTTGTGTCACGTTTTTTTGTATATTTTAAATTCATATTTTGCCCTTACTGTGACTTTGCTTCTAAGTATAATAATTAAATCTAGCGTTAAGAGTTGGTTATTTGTTTTATTTTTATCGAAGTACTTTTTGCTTAAATATTATTAACCTACTAAAAACAACACAATTTCTCTTTGTTTGAAATCTTTAAGTGAAATTCCACGGTGGAGCTTATAATTATTATTTAGAAGACAAATATCATTATTTGCTTATCGTGAGTCTGAAATGGACCACCATTGCAGATTCGCAGTTTATGCAAATACGAGTAGTTCCCATAGTATTTGTCACTTTAGCTGATGCAACTAACGAGGAAACGTTATAAGAATGTCGAGTTTCGCTTTTTTAAAATATGCCATAAAGATGACGAGAATAAGTGTATATGAACATTTGGGAAGGGGCGGCCTATGAATGTATGGATAGATTCTGTTAATTGTAACATTAAATTTGTCAATCTACTGTTAAATAATCAATTAACTATATTACTAAAACTATAGACAATTCATCTGGTCTCCGTGCTAAAACTTAAATTCCTAATTATGCTTCATGTACTAAAGTACCTGTATACCGATAGCATCCTTGCGGCGCCCCGGGGTAATCTTCTAATTGTATAAGTGTCAGTGTTATCTTCAAGCGGTTTAAAGAATTCATTGCGGACTTCGGGGCCGCGGGATATTATTTGTACGAGATAAGGAACGAATACCTAATCCTCCCGTAATTTGAAATGCTGCTGTTGGATAAGGAAAATTCACTTTTTCTTTTAGTAAACTTGTAAAATGAAACGAAGTGGATGTGGTTTGGATGGCTTTGTGGAGTTACGAGAATAAATAATACTGGAAATGTGTATAGCAGAGAAAGTTTGAAAGTAGGGAAAGAACGGACGACTAGCGTCGCGTCATATAGGTAAGGGATGCGTAGAGTGTAGATATGGAAATACTAGCTGACCCGGCAAACGTGGTTTTGCCTTATAAATAATTTCTATTAATTAAAAAACAATAAGGGTGAACAATCCTTATCACTTAGGAGTATGGAAGATAGATATTAGCATGTACCTACTACGCATATACAATTTGGTAAAAATCGGTCAAGACGTTTCGGAGGAGTACGGTAACTAACATTGTGACATGGAAATTTTATATAATAGGTGTAACAGGAAAAAAATAAAACAGGTAGTGTTAAGTGAAAGGTAGGTAGAAGGAGCATCGTAGACAGAGAAAGCAAAGGAGCATGGAAAGAGATCAGCTGAGTTGACATGGATATGATAATGTCTCAACGATGACAAGAAAGAGAAAAGAGTTTATATGGCGTTTGAAAACTCATTCAGTTTACACTGCCATCAAATTAGTGGGAGCAAAAAACGCGGTACTAATCCCATAGTAAAACTGTACGGTAAAAACAAAGAAGCTGAATTTAAAGAAAAATGTAAAACACAAAATAGGAGAAATTGTCTGCTTAGTGAAATTGTATCTACTAAGTACATGAATAAGAAATATGTATTTATTCAGCAATTTGAATTCCATGCAATCCAATCTTCTAGGCACTCGTATATTTATGCGCTGTTTTGCTAACCCATCCCTATTCCATAGTTTCTTTTCAAAACAGATTGAGCTTTCAATCAAATGGAATACTTTCTATTCTATTCTTTTAGTTACTCGTCCTAAGAAAACACGAAAGCAATATCTACGTTAGACATATCTAAATTATGCGAGAATAATCTCAAATACAAACCAGACAGGTCCAAAACCTCTATGAAACTGTGTTTTTCTGGAAAAGTAATAATATGGAACGCACGCTGAGCAAAAAGGCGTCTGTCCTTCGTTTGCATTGGACATGGAATGGAACTCAAAATATCTGTTTGCACAGTCTACAATTTATCTGGAGATTGAATATAGAGTTTATATTGAAATACGAGTACATACGATATGATATTTATTCGACTTGGATTTTATTTAATGTTATGATACGGTTATTTGACTGTCTAGTCGTAGGTTAACTAAAGAACGGCTAATATGATGACGACCTCGTTGGCGTAATGGTTACCATGCTGGACTGCCAACCAGAGGGTCCCGGGTTTAATTCTCGGTATGGACATCTTTGTGATGAAATAATTGTTTTCACTGTCGGTGTGAATGTATCGACATAAAGTATTTATGTATGTATATGTAGTATATCAGTTGTGTTAGCAACCATAATACTAACTGGACATGGTTTAGTATGGGGCAAAACAGGCGTGTGTGTAATGTTCTAATATATATTTATTGAAATTTTTCAAGTCGATATGAATAACTATTAAAGTTTTAAATACTATTTATGTACACTTTATTAACTTATTTAAAAAAAACACATACTATTAAAAAGGAATTATTGAGCTTCGCTAAATACAACAAACAGTCAAACTTTATTAACGTAAATGGTTTGAAATTCTCCAGAGCAGGTAAAAACCTCATCATACGAGTTGGTATGGTAAACACATGCATTTGGGAAATTTGAATATTCTTTTCCACCTGAACAGGGAAGAAATGAATTTTCAAACAAAAGTAGGTTGGGCATTTTATGTTGTTTTATTTTGGATATGTTTCATACCTATGAACCTACTCGTCAAAATATATCTTAGTACATATTATATGTTTAGTAGAAGAACAAAAAAACCCAAGTAGAAGGAAAGATAGAAGCCAGGAGAGGAAGAGGAAGACCAAGAAGATCATATTTAGACCAAATTAAGGAGAAGGCGAAAGTCATGTCGTATAGGGAGGTCCAGGATTTGGCCGAAGACAGAACTACCTGGAAAAATCTCCACAGACAAGAGCCCAGCTCTTAAATATTGAATGAATGAATGAACCCAAGTAAAGATTTCGTCGTCGCCATCGGGCGTCGTTTGCATGAGAAAGCGCAACACCCGTGGGCTGGGGAAGTACCTAAGACAGCAAATTTCCCCTTGCCATACAGCAGGGGAATGCTGCAAGTCTGATGGGCACGTTTGGGCGAGGGACTTAGACGTAATCTTTTGATTGAATATTTATTTCATTACATGTAGTCTTATGTATTAAATTTAAATTTATTTAGTAAAGTAAAGATTGTGAAATTTAAACAAAATGTTAAGCTAACTCTGTTATGCCACAATACTCACTGTTATGACGTAAGTACGACGTTCGACTCCTCACACACCGGTACAACCTGAAACATATAGGTAATTCTAATATTAACCGCATCTTGTAAACCTCCTTCTGTTTAATGTCCTTTAGTATTATTAACTATTCCTATTGAGGGAAATCAATCGAGCACACACGCAATAAAATGGCAGGGCATTAGAAACGTTCAGGGAAATCAGGTTATTGCAAGGCGACGTCTTGACCGCGACGGATTTCCCGGGAGAACCCATTTAATTACGTCTCTCCACTGGGCCCTGTACTCAGAATCATTTAATTTTTATTGCAGACGCAGAAATTGTTCGCGTTAAAATAGTTTCGTTCAGACATTTTCGCTCTAGTATATTGTAGCATTTGACGACCTCCTTGGCGTAATATTTACTAATAATAATGGTCATCACCTGACTGCCAGTCAGAGCCACTGCCAGAGCGAAAATGTCACAATGAAACTCTTTTAGCGCGAACAATTATCAGAGGGTCCCGGGTTAAATCCCCGGCACGGCCAACATCTTTGTGATGAACTAAATTAGTTGGCTGTTGATCTGGGTTTTAAATTTGTATCGGTACATTTATAAAATATGTATAATATAACCACAATGGTAGCCCATAGCTTGTCTATGTCGGATATCAAAAACTACGTTTCTGTCCTGCATATTCCTACATCATACAATGATCGCATTTACAATTGGGGTACAACTCCGCAAACCCGGTTGATTTTAATATAGGAACAGTTGTGATGTATGTCACGGCACAGCCCCCAGTGCCATACGATCGTGCATTAGTCAAGACCGGACAAAGGCCAGATTGGCTGACGTTGCTATTTGTCTGCGACGCGGGTAGAAGTTTGTGAATAAATCTCCCGATCCAACCACGAGGCTAGAATTTGTAGAGTTAAAGCTAGAGTAAGGTTGTTTTGTAAACCCTTTCTCAACTCTATTCTCATTTCTACTTATTTTGCAAAGTATATTGAGTCAACGGTATTTCTAAATACTCGTAATTGTATGTTGCTGGCAAGTCCTTTCGTCCGGATAACAATTTAAATTCCGTAAGCTTCGTTTTCAGTAAATGGTTATTAACATTGTTTGTATAACGAAGTAGGTACATTTCAAACTATAAATTAATTTTGAAATCTGATTAACAGTTGCACCGTCCCGGTGCATGTTTTTAATCATTTCGGAACAATCAATGTTGTCCATCCTCATAAAACAAAGGCTTTCTCATTCGTGCTACTCACTACGATTTTGTCCTATGTTGTATATGACATCACATTTGCATACATATCTTATACCAATAAGCGAAATCATAGAGTGACATTATTACATTTACTATTCTTACTACGGAAATCAGATTCGGGACTTCAGTATTCACAGGCCAGGCCAACTGAACTTCTTCAAACTCGTATAAGTATTTGTTCAATAAAAATCAATAATACTAGTTGCTGGAAGATACAAAGGCCTATATTGATAAAGGTTGTCACGTTTTATGTTTGTAGGCATGTCACGTAGCACCCCTTCGTCAAACATGGTCGCCGTACATATAAATAATTTACAGCGCGAAGAAAAGGAAATAAGGAAGAAAATTAACTCTTTGTTATTGTACACGCATACGAAAACAAGAGCTGGGGTTATTTAATAAACATCTCTAGAACAGAGGCGGAGTTAGGTCGGGGTACACGCTCAGGTACATTACACGATCTAGCTTGCAGACAAGTTTGTAGCGCGCTCGAATCAGTGTCGAACAAGTCTGCTAAGCAAATATTGAATTTTGATTCTGCTGACTTGATCAAGTTTCTAGTAACATGTAAACTTTAACGTGAGAATTGGTGGTCAATTATGCACTGTAAGGAGGAATATTTATTTTTAGACTAGACCGTGAAAAAACTAGTAAAGCGGGCAATTATGAAAAATCTCGTTAGTAGTTAAATTTGACTCAGTAACAGCCTCGCTTATTTCGAGATGCTATTTCGTGGATTCGGCCGGCGAACACTGAATTTCTATAAGTTTTTTTTTTCAATTTAGTATTCAATTTTCGTAATTAGAACACTTTAAGTCAATAAAGCTGTGTACATATCGAGCTTCCTTATGAACAGAGGACACTTGTTTTGTAATTCTACTTTGGTTTTTATATTAATTATAGTCGGGAGCAGAAAAGACGCCATATTCCTTTTCACATTTTAATTGCAATAGTGATGGGTAACACCGACAAGTTGAACATAGATAAAAAGATAATTAGAGATGGGAAACTATTCGACTACAATATCCAACAGTACATACATATATGTACGCATACATCTCATTTCTGGCGTAAAAATAAGACCTCAGTACGTCCAGGTCTCAACACCCACACAAAACTGTTTGTACAAAGAAAATGTTTTATTCTAATTACGCCTGTGGTGACAACGAACTCCCGGGACCGGAATTAATTTTTAAGTGTGTGTAATTTGGTAAAAATGAAGTATACATTGTCCTGAATAAATAGTTGGCTAGGATAATTTCAACTTTATAATTTGTTTGCGTCGGAGTAGAAATGTTTAATTGAAACCAACTTGTACCGCGGGTGAAATGATTTCAGCATTCTTTTTGTACAGTTGTCTAAATTACTTGGTACGAGCTTAATAATTAAACGCTAACCTAGATACATCTAGGCTAGCGTTACCTATACCTATGTTTTCGGCCATGATGCTTTGGAAATACAAGTATGTACCTAAATGCCTAAAATGCACACTAAACGTTTTGCCTCCACCTTCATTGTACGTACTGCCAAGGTGTGGAATTCCTTGCCAAAATTAAATGCCCTGTTCCCCTATAATCTTGCAGTTTTCAAGGCACAAGTGAACCGGTTTCTTCTGCGTAAGGTAAGTTCCACATCAGATCACAATGTCGCTTACCATCAGATGAATTGTGATCAAGTGCAAACGCATCATAGTAAAAAAGTAATAAAAATCCAATTAAACTTTAGAAACTCCACGACCCAACATTACGTGGTGGCACTCATTTTTTAGAATTATTTTTAAATGGCATCTTGATGGTGTATGTATGACAATTTTAATAGATAGATAGATATACTCTTTATTGCCATACAAAAGGAAATACAGAACAGAAAGAAAAACAAATAATCAACTTATAAGTAGTGTTAATCACTGAAAGCGATCTCTTCCAGGCAACCAAAGAACGGAGAGGAAATTACAATAAATACGATAATTACTGTTATAATAATTGTTGTGCATAGAAAATAACGGATTTTAGTTTAGCTTAATATGTGTGCTATGTCATCAAAAATTAATTGAAAAGGTCATTCGTAGTTTTGCTAGAAATAAATTATCGCCGACATTCCTTTGGTTATTTTGGCCCTACCAATGGCGACGTCCTCAAAGTCTGTACCCACCCCGTTCAGATTAGCAAAGTTTCGAATGGCGTTATCATGTACTCGAGTGATCGGATCAGCCGACTTCGACTTTGAACAAGCTTTGTTCATTAGGCGCTGTTTGTTTTGACTTGTGCTTCAGCGGTATCAACGATTTATTTGTAAGAACGAGTGTTTGAACAGAATTATTTGAATATTTAGCGTGGAACCGCAGCATTGTAAATTGAAGACATTTCTTTAATTTAATGGATGATTAAACTGATTAAAAGTAAGTAAACGACATTGTAATCTAAGTTGAAGCGAGCTTGCCCAAAAGGAGGTGATTCCCTTTGGCAAGAATGAAAGAAATCCCAATGCTTGTCAGTTATGATGTTCTCAACGTGACTTGCTAGCATACTTTTCTGTGATTAAATAATATTAAGTAATATTAAAACCTTTTAGTATTTTTAAACGAATTAGATTTTTTAAATGTACACTTTTTAAAAGGACACTTTTCAGTTTAATGGATTGTCACATTTTGTCGTTTGAACATCGGTTCGTTAGTATGTAGAGTTGGCAAAAATGATTATTGTAATGACAATTTATGATACAAGTATTATAATAATACACTTGGAATGAAGATTTCATGTCGCCTCCGGCATGGTTCAACTACTGCTTGTACTAAATGATTCACAGGCGGAACCTACAATTTTATGGGTGATCCGACCCACAGTATCACCAAGATGAAAATTCCTTATAGTCTTTTTTGCACGGATGCCCATCAAATGACCGTTGCTTTACTTCGATGATCGCGTTAGATCACCTTAGCTAAGTTTGTGCTTATTGTCTAAAAGTATACCTAATAAGTAACCTACTGTGTGCCCAGTGCCTAATAAATTATATTGTAAGTATATTGTTTTGCTGACCGTACAACAGTGGTCAAACATTCGCAATCAGTGGAAACTCGTGTTTGCCGCCCACGTAGGTATGTCCCAATTGGGTATCGAACATCGTACGAATGCTATCTTCGATTGCTGTCAACCTTATGGTTAGTGAATAAGTATCATTTTTGCAAAGCAATAAAAGAAAATTTCCGATGACCAGCAGATTGTAAAAGTGGATATGCATAGATAATGATGATGCTGCAGAAGTAGATCTTTTATAAAACGACGTGCTTGATTGGACATGTTACGAGTAGTTAGTTTAATAGTTCATAGAAATTATGCAAAAATCCAGACACTGGTGATTTTTCATTAGGATTTGTTGAGTTACTTTGGTATGCATAATTGGTTAAATTAATCTTAGCTTTTGCCAGATGACAGAATAAAATTAAAAGTATATAAGTAAATAGTTTTTATAAGTTGTATATGAAGGTAATAAAAAATATTAATTTTTAATCAAGTTTAATCAGGGGAAGAAATTCTCAACACTGCAAATAGTAATTATTCGATTTTACTAACAAACATACAAACAAAAATACAAAATAACGATTTTACTTATACTTATAATAATTATTTAATTGTTATAATCATACATATGGATAAAGTTGTTTTAAGGGCATACACAAGAGTATTATTTGCAATAAGGAAAATTAATGTCGTCAATTAACTTGTCTCAATTGTTTTGGGTTGTACGTACGTAGAATCTAGCCCTTAGCAATTTACCTTTTTCACCTCACTCTAACATAACAATAATCGTGATCGGGAAGGGAAGCCAGTTTTCCTCGCCTGTACATAACCATCAAGATAAAACAGTAGACAATCTGCATACTGAATGTATCTGCACACATCACAAAAACGTCACAGAATAAATATACAGAAAGATAACATGACTTACTGCTAAGTTCGGCAATGTACCTACTTGATGCACAGTCCACTGGACAGCCCAAATATACTAGTATATTTAGCGCTTTTCTAAAATATTTGACAAATCTTGATTATAACGGGTTGTTATCGCGTATATGAAATTTCAATGCAAGGTATCTTCAGCCTGGCCTCCATCCAGCAAAGGGATATCCCCCCGGACAGATGTTGTGTCCAGAGACGGCCGTCCGACGGCCATGCATTGTAGCTTGGACCAGTCGTACGCGCGTTGAAAATACCGTTTGCGCGATTCAGGATTTGCGTTCTGATTGGTAGCGAGCGATGAAGTGCGACAGAGACGTCATAGATTTAAGCGGTCACTATGAGCCTTGTTAGTTATGTATGTTATTAACATGCATAAGTGCTTACAAACGAATCGGAGAAGAAAGAGTGTAGTTAGTAAATCCTCCTGAGTCGTATCCCTCATTACTGAGAGTCACGGCTGGGAGCAGAATTTAGTTGGGGCGCCTGGTTCCTCTCACGAGGAAGTCACATGGTATCTGATTTTGTGGTCCTTAAACTCGTCAGTTTCCTAACAATGTCCTCTTTTACCGTAAGGCAATTGAAAATCTACACGTATCTTGAAAAAAAAATGTCCAAGTGCAAGTCTGGCTTGGGCATGAAGGGTTCCGTATTGTTGGTGTATGGGACGCCTCCTTAAATATTTATTTATTTAAAAATGGAGGGGGATTGAAAAGTAGACGCGTTTCCACCGACCTACTCGTACAATTGCTTTTTCTTAATAGTAAATTAAGATTGATAAATATTATTACGTACGAGTAAGATACCTTACTGCGCACTACTATTGACTGTATCTCTAAGCCCCAGAGAGTGAAGTTATGGAAGCGAGGTATGGATTCAATAAACAATTGAAATGTATTTTTCCTTTGAATCGCTGGAACCGTGTGGGGAATAAAACGCATGATTACTGTAGAATAACCGGTAGTTACCATAATACTGTATTACCTATATAGCAATTCAATATGAAGCTGCGTATTAAATAAATTGTGGCACCATTGCCTTTTAATGTTTGTAACTGAATATTATAGAATTTATACTGGCTTATAAATGTATGTTCTGTGAATATTTTAAGCGTCTACCTGCTACTGATTTTAATATATAACAAAAAAAAAAGGAAAATACGTGTTATTGTATTTTATTTGTAGTAATTTCAGCTCTCTAGCACTCGCAGTTTCTGAGTACAGGCTGTTAATCGAAAGGTGTATTTCTGTTAACAGGCTATATTTTATCTCAGAGGTTTAGTTAGGGTTCTGTTTTTACCTTTAAGTTACAGAAACCTAAATATCAAACATATTTTAATAGACTGAGGCTATGGCTTAGTGGTCAGATAAACAAACCAACAGCGCTTATTCGACTGATGGTACATCATTCGGTTATCCAATGGTTACTTATAATTTACTGCACGAATACTTTTATTTGCTTACTTTATTTGCCCGTGAAACGGCCAGTTTGTTTGATAGTGATTTATTTAACTAAAATATGGCCTTGTCAAAAATATGCACATTTAATTTCATATATGAACTGATTGAGAGGCCAGATAGTTATTCCAGAGATTTTGGTATTGAAGAACCAATATATTGAACAACAATTATGAGTCAAATAACCAGACTAATAAACATATTTTTATTGCTTTCTAGTCGTAACATATATTTAATATTATTTACATTTTTTTTTAATTAAACTTTATCTAACTATGAACTATGATGGATTAAAAATTAATTTAAATACAAAATACAAAATTAAAAAAAAATATATACTTACGATGTAGCATTCATAAAAGTTTTTATTTTTTAGTTTCCGTAACAATGTGAGCTTTAAGTATCTCCATAATTATTGTTAAGAAGGAAAGGGATGTCACCAGACAGGCGTGCCAAGAGTGAAGTCCAGCTGCAAACCAACCTGCCCTTTCATATTATCTAATCTTTGTCTTAAGTACAGTAATGGTGTTATAAAAATACATCTGATTTGATTTGAAAACAAATAGCACAGTACTAATTAAAGTAGGGAAGGATCGTGGAAACCAAAAGAATCGGATTATTTCATAGTTTCTCTTGTTTTCTCGCTTGAAGCGCGAACCTTGCAAATTGAAAATCGTCATTAGTATGCAACAAGATCGCTTTGTTCTCTGGGATTAAGTGTATTGTCTGATGTATACAGATACCAGATTAGTCTGTGTTGTTTATTGTCTAATTTGTTGGTTTTTATGTTTCCAACACGTAACTTACCTTTACGGCGATACCTTACATACATAATTTATGAAGTTAAAAGTGAAATGTCAAACATTTCGCTTTTAACTTCACGTTCTTATTTGTAAATATTATTATGTTACGATTTTTAGTATCTAAAATGATATATACATTACTTAGTAAAAATATATTTACTTTTATTTTTACATAATTCTAAATCTGTCATATGTATTGTCACAGAAAAACTGTACAGCTTTTCTGGTACACAAATTTAGATATCTCGTTGCAGTTTAAAATATACCGTCTATTATACCGATATTTTGTATATAATAGTCATTAGACAAACGCAATTTTATTTCATACGAACACTAAAAATACAAGTCCGTAAAGAAGACAACCCTTTGTTAAATTAATCTCAACTATACGTTTCAAATTGTAACTCAAAAACTTTACAGTAAACAACTTGACAAATTACATTCCAACTCATAGTATTTACGAACAAACTCTTTCATTAGATTTTCATTTCTAAATTGCTCTCTAACTCTCAACCTAGAACTCAACAATTCAACGTCACAAAAGATTACATTTTACTTCGGAATTTATTTCAAAGGGGATAAAACCCAGAAAATATTAAGTCAAAACATGACTTCCTTCCCCAGTTTTTGCTATTTAAATAAATGAGGTTTCCGCGGTTCGTACGAAGAATACTAATCCCAGCTGCTGCAAGAGACTGTGTAAAAGGTGATAAATCCGCACAAAGCTATGTGAGAGGACATCGCCTTCGTTGGAGGACTCTCTATTTGTACCATTTATACAGCTTAAACGTAGGAGCTTTTTTAAGCAAGTTTGTTAAACTTCGAGCGACACTGGGTTTTGTGGTTTTAAAGAGGTGGAGTTTATTTTATACTGTTTTCTATACATTACTAAGGATATATTATTCACTGAGATGGCGGAATTTCTCTATACCAATGGTCAAAATGCAAAAAAGCGAGTGTGACTCGGTGGTAATAACGTCTGCTTTTCAATCAGACGACCCCTGGTTCGATCCTGGCCCTACACCATTGACTTGTTTTTCAAGTTATGTGTGGATTTGCACTCGCTTTACGGTGAAGGAAAACATCGTGAGGAAACCGACATATTTTAAGGCCACAATATCCGAAGACGTGTATCATCCGCCACCCCGCACTTGGCCTGTGTGCTGAATTACGGTCTATACCTCTGTCTTCGTGAGAGAAGGGCCTGAGCTCTAGCAGTGGGAGTGATTAGTGGTCTGCTTATACTGCATCCAAAAAAAATGTAACAGCATTCTACCCAAAAAATATATATTTTGAAATGTACACTACATACTGGCGTAGATAAAATAAGTATAAATAATCCACGCAGCTTTAATTGTACAAATAATTACACAGACATTTATTTTATCCAAATTACAAACTTATTTATGTAGGTCACATCTCGGGCTGGATAGCGCATGTATTGTGTACGTTACTCACGTTCGTGAATTCAAAGCTTTTATGAGAATTTTTACTCAAAATTTATGCAAAATTTGTCACGCAGTGGAGTGTTGCAGTGAGCCGGTAACAAGCCAGACCGGCAATTGTTTCACCTCGACGACTCTTTTGTGGCCACTTCACAAACACGCCGCTACGCAGATAGGTCCCTCCAAACTGGCAGAAGTTAAACTTGCTATATTTACACTTCACCGGAAGTGACGTAGTACTAAACCAACTCTGTGACTGACCTTTGTCATTTCAGTGACTGAGTAAGCTTTGTGCGTATAATAACGGTTACAAGATATATGTGTACATACATTGGTACAGAATGTTATTGTTATTGTGTGACTTGTAACTGTATTGTTATTAATAAATTACTTTGACTTTGACTTTAGACAGCTATAAAAAAAAGTTTTATGTATCCTTTAATTATTGACGTGTGGTGAATTTGATAACTTTACCAAATTTAAAAATAAATAAAAAAGGCTCCAAATTTAAATTGATGATCCAGTTTTGATATAATTTGGTTTATTTCATTTCATGTTATTCTCAACCAAGAAACACACGAGTACATAATTGTTTGACAACTAAACATCAAAAAATAAAAACATGTGTCAAAATAAATAAAAGATACTAGTAGAACCATGTTAAACAATGAAGTTTCTATAGAAAAATCTTGTTAATAAGAAATTGATACTTTCTCATATTGTATACAATCTAGAAAAGTCAAAAATCTAAATATGTTCCAGAAAAACTAAGTATGTACGTGTATGATAAAATAGGTGAAACTTAATATACAAAATAATATATCGTACTCGTACGTTTGCATACTGTACCGTACCTCGACTGGATATGTACGTCATAGAAATAATTTATAATAGGCTTTTACCATTGTAACGTGCGACCAAACAAGCCTGAATATGACTTAGAATGAATAAATTCGATGGCTGAATAGCATCGGCTGGCTCTGGACACATAATCAACCTAAAACAATATCATTGTGCTTTATTATTCATCTGTTTTCATTTGAATATTCCAAGACTTCATTTATAGATCATTATTTTAAAATATAGAACGTGGATTATTTTTATGACTGGACTTTTCTTGGATTTTGTTAGTTTAGTATGCTTTATAAGACGTTAGACCCTTCATAAATCTATATACTATATACATACATTAATATATATTGCTGTTCATTAGTCTCGCTAAACTTGAGAATGACTGAACTCATTTATCTTATCTTGCAATAGAAATGTTTGTAGAGGTCTAGAAAGGTTTAAAAGTTAAGAAAAAAGCTAGGAAAACCCTTAAAACAACTTCGCTTCATTAAAATTAAATACGGATTAGTTTTGTTTGTTTTAAGATTATTTTATACAAAAGTTTGGATTTTTATTTATCGATTGAGTCAGTACAAAGTCTGCTGGATCGGCAATATATTAAATCGTAAATAGTATATATTTTATTTATATGTATACTATATCAATCATAATCGTACATAAACCAAATCAAATCGAGTGTGTAGCAACTGCAAAAAACGAAAAGTAGCGACGAATTTGTTATTCCGTAGGAATTTTATGAAGAATTTCTGTCGACGCCCAAACATTCGAAAACACAATTCTTATCAATCGTCGAGAAAGTAGAACAAAGGCCGAGGCTATTTACGAACTCAGCGATACTCATAAGGAGGTAGCACATCAATGTGATTTACTCCAGACATAACCAAGTTACCATAGGAGGTTGTGGGCCACATACCGCCCCGTTTCGGCCATAGTTCCCTGTTTCCTTGATCATAATTCTGGCTCATCGCTTCCAGTTCTCTTTTCTTACGAACTACATAGGTTGCAATTTTTGACAGTACGTGAACTTCAAGTTTTGCGCAGTTTGGGTGGTGTAGTATATAATTTAGCAAACAGCTCGAGGATTGAACGAAACTCCGAATAGAATAGTCAATTGGGCGTGCGGCTGCCTTAAAGTCGTCACGAAAGTCATGGGTTCGTTTTTTTTTGTTTTGTTTGTTCCCCGTCAATGAGGTCGAACTTTTGGCGAAGAAAAACATTGTGAGAAAACAATAGCATGGTAGTAGGGCATATCACTACGAGTTGAAAACTCTGTCGCCAAGCACCTAAGGCCAGAATGTTGCTCGTTTTCTGCAAGTCAAATGCGCAGTACATACAAGTAAAATAACATTATTTTAACCGACTTCCGAATTGGAGCGAGTTTTCAATTCGAACTTTGAAACTTCAGATGATTTTGGGGTTTTTTATTTGAAAGTTGTTGCTTACCTTGTGGTCAAATTTTAATTTAGTCCGATTACGACGGTCGATTGCTTGCAATACCACTTACTTTGTAGTAATTGGTTGTGTTTTTGTTTAAATTTGTACTTCGTCATTTGGTCATTCAGGATCTGTAAGGATTTAGGCTACTGCCTTACACGATGATGTTGTTTCAAGTCGGAACACAGAGGGCAGTTTACGTCGTGTTCTCACGCCAGAAAGCCGTAGATTCCTTAATAAAGGATCTAACATGCGCCAGTTTTGTCTTGTACACTTATTCTTAGAAATATTCAGGATCGTGACACTGAACTTGTATTTTATCATTGAAAAGTTGCTCGCACTTAGAAAATAAAATAGCAATTATTTCAGAAAACTAGAATTTATTAGTGACTTCATCTGTTTCTAATAAAGACCCATACCATGAACAGAATGTCAATTCACAAACTAAGCATAAAGGCTTAAGTTAAGGCGATGCTGTACCGAGTTCAGCCGTAACATACAAATTTGAACTAAGCGTATTTCATACAAAATCAAAAAAATAAAATTATTAGCTCTAACGATTCCAGATAATATAATTTACAACAAATAGGTGAGACTTGTTTTAATATTTTTATAACTTACCGAAGCACACATTTTTTTAACTTTAAAACGACTTATTGTTAAAAAAAAATTAGACGTTTATAAAGTGATCAAGGCTTGTAACTCAAACGTTTCTTAACACTGAATCAAAGATTACAAATACATAATACAAAATAATTTTGTTGGACCAACTTACATTCTAAAAAGATTTGGTGACTAAAACAAAAAATCGTAGATCCATCATTCACGCAGGATTTATGAAATATTTTATATTTGCTATTTTGCTATCATATCGCTTTAAACGATAAATTATGTAGAATATATGGTTCAAAATAGACGATAGTATAAATTCGAATCACGGCGCCGTACACATTGAATGAAATAGTGTAATTTTGGACGCCATTGATCAACTAGCATATTGATAGACCAATGAAAGCTTTGTTTATAGAAATACTCGAATAGAAACAAAGAAGTAGTGCAAATGACATCCAAACCCAGATATGATTTTAATTACATAACATTTATGAGTACAAAGGGCCAAAGGGCCAAATTTTAATGAGTACCTACGTTATCGCTAGTTTAACAATACAGCCAAAATCAGATTTAAAAAATGCAACTTATATATCGCTGGGAAGTAGCAAAAATAAAAACGTTATAAAAATTTTTAAAATGTGTAACTACATCAATTTCATTCATAACACCTTTTCAATTCCAACCGTACGTCTAAAGCAAAATAAGATAAAGAAATTGTGTCATACAAAAGTACAATATTAAAGGATGTTGTCCAGTTCCCAAGCAAGTGGTATATACTAATGGCATAATATTATAACTAGCACAAAAGTGCGTTAGCTAAGTTTTGTAATTTTTGTTTTGATTGTGTTTGTTTTATTTTAACAATTGAAATGAAAGTGGTAAGCAATGTCTGATATAGTTTAATGAAAAATGTTCTAAATCATTTACAAAAATAATTACATAGTACATGAAAAAAAAACTAGGTACATATTAGTTAAAAATAAAAATAACAACTATTTACCAGGATGATTTGATGATAGTGATTGTAGCGCTTGTAGTTCGGCTAGCTAATATGATCTAACGCGATCATCGAAGTTAAGCAACAGCCGCTGCGGACGTGGTTTGGATTGATCACCATGCACAAGACTGTCGTTTTAAAGTGTTTTTTTCATCTGGGCGCTATCGTGGATACGTATGGGATGATACGTTCAATTGTAGGTTTCGGCTGTTAGTCTAAGTACAAGCAGTCGTTAAGCCAATTCAGAGGCCTTCGGGTGGCTTGAAAACTCTCGACACCAGAGCTTGGCCACTTAGCTCATACGAAGAAGAAAGAGAAGTCTACAAAAATTACAAATTATTTATGATTAGATGAAAACTCATTGTTCCCAGAAAAGTCAATACGAGTAGGGTCAGTCAATAAAATATTTTGTTCTATAATAATGCTCACATTGAAATTGTAAACGGTTGGTAGTAATATTGGTATGACAACCGAGTGCACATGAAAAGAAACTTTGAGTGTGTACCGTACCAGGTAATAGCGTGAAACCAATATGTTTAGTGTACCTACTTATTAATATGATGTAATAAGTGATGTTAGTTATTTATTTAGTTATGTACCTATTATGTTAGTTATTCGAGCCATACATTTGCAATCATCAAAGATTTGGATGAGTTTTTTTTAGGAGTTCCCTATCTAAAGCCTTGTACTCCGCTGTTCGTCTGTCTGGCCGTCTATTCTGCCTGTGTCCAGGCTGTATGGGACACCGTGAGGTTTAGTCAGTAGTAACTGGCTCTCGAGCCTGACATACCCCGCCCGCCTTCCCCATGCTAGTGGCCGGAGGAAATACCTAAATGCATTTCCTCACACAAAAAGAGGCCGTATCCTATGAATAATTACACATTTAGATTTTTCATAAATTATCAATTATTTGACGTTTTAAAACAAACAAAAACAATACAAAATTAGTGAAATATCAAGTGTGTGGGTTAAGTGTAAAAATATAATATTTTACATAAAAAGCGTTTTTATTAATTTAATAATATATATTTTTGTACAAATTTATATTTTTTGTCCACAAGACTCGTGAAATACGACAGTTACAAAAACTCACCGGAACAGGCATACCCGAGCCCCGATAATCCGAATTCCAGCTAAATCCCGAACAGTTTTTCAGCTGAACTCTTTAGCATACGAACGATTGGTAGGGTTCCCATACAATACGGTCATAAGGGTCGTCCTTATAACAAAGTGAATGGCCACATTTATTCACAAAGTTTTTTATTATAATAGCTCTCTTACGTAAGGTGCAAAATTTATCTAAGGCTTAAAAAAAATAATAATAACTTTGTCTCATTAATTACACTTAGAACCAACATAAATAGTTATATAATCATTTGACAAAGGCATTCATTGAACTGATTATGTTTCTAATTATTTGTCGAGACATTGCAAAAAAATGTTGCCTCTAAAACCATAATGATGTCGGTTAAAAACAGAAAATAATCTATATTTTAACTTAGCTCATTGTACAACTTTAAAATAGATTCTTAAAACGTTAACTACAAACATTGATCAAATTCATAGATTCGAAAAAGTGTTGTAATTCAAACATACTCGTATTTGCGGGTTGCTATAATAGCAACCCTAAGCATAGTTCGAAACTCTTTTCATTTCTCACCGGCCGCCGCGCGCATACCCAACTAGATTTTATTTTTCAGTGTCTGCTAAAAGGCAGTTTTCTGCAAACTACCGAAGCTGTACAACTGCTCGGATTGTTAATATTCCACGTCGCGGCAACACGAGTTGCCGACGTGCCCCAACTGCTAACGGAGCCCGCTCGCCAATGCAACGTCTTTAATAGGCGCCATAAATTGAATATAAATAGTTAGGGTTACAGATGGCTCATTTGAAAACACAAAATAACGATTAATACCTCCTAGCTCTCATATCTACTCAGGTAGGTAACTTCAGATACCAGATGCATCAAACAGTGTGTTTTAGCAGCCTTCTTGAGAGAACTTTGACCAGAATGTCGTCTGGTTATGCGGGTCAAATGCAAATATAAAGTTGTCAGCTAGTCCTTATTCTGAGCTATTAAAAAGCAGTGCAGCATCCTCACTAAAGCGTCCGCTGAATCGCTTCTAAAATAAACAACAACAAAGTGAAATAGGCCTTGTTACTTTACAACAAAGTTCACTCGCATTGAGTAGTAATTATAGCCTCCTCTCCCCATTTTGTCTCCTTCACAAGTATAACAAAGCCTCGAAGAATAATTAGTGCGCTTCGCAGCCGGACTGAACTTACTGCGCCTTAATTATTTCGCTGCATTTCAAACAACTTGGCAAAGGAACAAACTCTGGGATGCGCCTCAATGAATATTCAAAAATATTCACATTGTATATACAATTGCGTACTTACACGATGACTGGTTTGATATTAGTAAGTGTTCTTAAGTTACATTCACAGGTTACATTCTTCGAATGAACGAAATGGCCAATATGCGCTGATTTCGTTAAATGACGTGAAAGATTTGAAAGTGACGCGGACGCAAGCTATCGAAACGCCCGACACGAAATTTTAAATCACTCCCATACATTGTACGTCATTTGTCGATACCACATTAAAACTTATCGATAGAGTCGCTCCAGGTCCTCACTTGGCATTTACATCCATTTGCTACATACTAAAATAACAAGTATAAATTGAAAATTTAGAAAACCTTTAACAATATTTTGTGGTGCCTGTCATAATATTATTTGTCCCATCGAAAAATTCGTTTTTTACTTGAAAATAAAAAAGTTTTTATATGACGGAGTTGAGGTTATAAAAACAAAACAAACATACATAGGGTCAGTCGAATTAAGAACATTTAGTTTAGAACATTTAGAACATTCCTGGTTCGATCAGCATTATCAGCTCAGCAGCATGAGGTTATAAATATAATACTCATATATAGAGCAAAAAAATAAATTAATATTTATTTCAATGGTCAGCAGTAAATGCAAGCTTACGTAATCGTGTGAGATTCCCCAAAGAGCCTTGCCTGGGCTCAGTTGAAACTAACACCACTACTACGAGTAAGTTATGCGGAATGAAATGTATCTACTTAACATAAAGGCATTTATGCTGAACATATATATACTGGGAAAATCTTTACTAAGAACTCTGCACATAAAATGCTATTTTAATCCAGTGCTACTTAAAGCCCTTTACCTAGTGCGGATATACTTATTAAGTAAGATCGTTTTCGTTGACTTCCTTTACAGTTTGGGATAGTAAGGGTTCTTGGCAATTGGTTTGATCTCATTAGCATCCAACTGTTTTATCTCGATGGTGTCAAGGAATGTATATACATATTTCTCATGTTCTACTGAAATACTAGTTCCCCGAAGAGTGCATACCTCGTTAACACAACATCATTTACGGCAAAGCTTTATGACATAAAAATTCGTGACTAATTTTATTTATATTCAAAAAATTTAGAATACGGTATTTTGTGGTATCCCAAAAACAAAAATATCAGCCAGCAAAAATCGCCGAGGCAAAAAAAAAATTTCTTGATCTCACCAAGTTAAATCGAGATTATGTTTCAATATTAACGCATCTACTATCTTGTATACTCTATTTCTAGCATTCAATCACGGTAATATATACTCGTATTAAAGAGTAGTATATACATAGTTACTAGTAAGGGGATAAAAATCTACAACCATTTCTATCGCAAAACTGTTGCTGTTCGTAAGAAAAATAAAATAACAATAAATCCTTGAACAGTAAGCCCAGAGAACGAAAATAAAGCATAAAAACATTCATCGATGCGGACTACAGTTTGATAAACTGTTTTACTTTCTGCTGTGATATCAGTCTAAAAAAAAATTACAATAAAAACCTTACAAAATTAAAGCTTATATAATAATATGTAATTTCACAAAATGTTTTATCATTTTCTTTTATAATTAAAAATCATTTATGAAAAAAGTCTTTCATTAAATTAGATATTGCATCAATTCAAGATTTGTATGATTATGATAATACTTTGTATAATTATTAATATGTATTACTTTGACACTATTGACTATATTATTTCGTTATCGCAATACTATTGTTTAAATTCTTTCGAACTGAAATTAACACACGAAAAGTATTTATTCATACAAAATGCGCAGTGTTTTGTTTTGTTTTTCTATTTAAAAGTATTTATTCATACAAAATGCTCAATGTTTTGTTTTGTTTTTCTATTATTACAAGAAAGCATAGGTACTTTCAAAATGCTATATTTTCAACTTGTCCCTCGAGCTGTATATATTTTAAGCAGTGCTTATAAACTTCGAGCGAATTTCTCAGTACGAGCGGTGTCTTGTTTAATGTGCGCTCACCACACATGCCCAGGAGGGCAGTAATTAAAGCTAACGGAGTTTGTATGCAGATGAGCCCTCTTTATCGTTTTTGGGCTCAAGCATCTATTAAGTATATGACTTAATAAGGAGCCATCCAGGTGGTCCTCGCTTTAGGGATGAGACTAAACATATTTGAAAGAAAGAAAGAAGTACATTTATTGAGGCAAACATAATATTGTAAATAGTTTTTTAAGTTAATAAGAAAAGCTTTTTCTGAACTAAGGTTATTTAATTTCTACTTGTTTTTACTTAGTCAAATTAGAATAAACAAAGCAAAAAACTTAATTAACAGTTTTTAGTTTAGTTTTATTCTTTTGAGGCACCTTGTTCTAACAAAGCGATCAATACATAATAGTTTAGAACTCAAATGGTATCCAACTTATATTATAAAAGCGATAAGTGAGTATATTTTGTTACTTCTTCACGCTCAAACGGCTGAATCGATTGCGGTGAAACTTGGTATGAATATAGTTTGGACTTTTGATTAACACACACACACACAACTTTTTATCCCGGATTAACGCATATAGCAACGCGAGGCGAAGCTAGTGTGTTTATAAAGAAAAAACGGTGTGAAAACAATGTTACATATTTCTTAACAATACAAGGCTTCATAATCTAGTCAACAAGTGCCTTTTTGGTCAACTTTTTTCAGCAGTCTCCGAAAATTATGATTGAGGTGTCATTCGATTCGGAATGGCATCTAGATAGTTTTCGAAAAACAATGAAGTTCCGCTGAAATATATAATAAGTTTAAATAATATTTATTCATTCAACCGAAGGAATGAATAAATATTATTTAAACTTATTAAATATTAAAATTAAAATTTTAAAAAATTCAGGTGCCTACAGGACAGATCAATAAACAATAATCCGTGGTCAAAAACTTTAAAATTTCTTTTTTTTATTTTATTTTTCAGCGGAACTTCATTGTTTTTCGAAAACTATCTAGATGCCATTCCGAATCGAATGACACTTCAATCATAATTTTCGGAGACTGCTGAAAAAAGTTGACCAAAAAGGCACTTGTTGACTAGACTATCAATAAAAATTACTTTTAGTTTAGCTCCGTATGCAATGAAATAATTTTCCCACCGTTCCCGTCTCTATTTCTTCGGCTTAAATAAACAACGAAAGTTAATTTCCAGCGAAACCATATGGAGTCAGGTCGGAGCCCCAATAACAATCACCTACATAGGTATTATTTTAAGCATTAATTTAATTAAACAAGAAATTTCATTAACAATAGACGCGCGGTAACTTTGCCAAGCAACTGGCTTAATTAAAACAACCTGTATAAGTTACCTGCAAAATGAGCCAATTTTAATTACTAGCAGGTTAATCACTACTCCATTAATCTAACAGATGATTGGTTTATGTTAGTAATTTAATGCTTTGCTTTAAAATTAATATATACTAATTAGTAAGATAAACTAAAATGTTGTATAAAAATAAATATTTTTCACAAAATCTATCTAATACCGATTCAAACGATTTTAGTTATAAATAGTAGCTCTCTACAAAACTTTAGAGATATCATCGTTTTAATCACATGACCTATGAACTGCGCTGACCTCCCAGAATGGCCTCCACAGAATGCGCGAATTTGCAAAATGGCCGCCACAGACGAAGGGTTATAATATATAAAATTCCCATGTCACAATGTTAGTTACCGTACTCCTACGAAACGACTTGACCGATTTTTACCAAATTTTATATGCGTATTCTGAATCTATATAAAATCAAAATTATATTTTATATGGTCTGAGAATCGGCTACTATCTATTCTTAAGGCAAAACAACGTTTGCAGGGTCAGCTAGTATATCTATAAAATAAAACTTAAGCAGTCAAAACCTTACTCTAAATTTAAGACACCACAAGTAGTTTTAAGTACTTGTACAATATCTAAGCAATTAATTTCGGAGTAAATATTTGACTACTAAACAAATTTTCGAATAAGATTTTATTTGCATTTTATTTAACTCAAGGAGACAAAATGCTGTAGGTTATATACCGAATAAAAAAGGGTATCGCAGAGGTTAGGCACAATTATCTGGCCCTTGATTCCCCGAGGGTGAACCCAGGTCAGAAAAATTACACGTTTCTAAAGCATTTCTCACGACAACAGAGGATTATTTCATAGCTAGGTTTTGTTCGAACATTCAAACTTATCTTCTTAACTAGATACATGTGTAATAAATAGTATATAGAACGCATTCTTCGTAAGTTGACCTTCTTGTTGGTCTTGATGAAGGTGCTCAGTGCCGAGATAATTAAAAAAAAAAAAAAAAAAGGTCACCGAGATACCGAAGATAATTCCACAAACTTTGAAAAAGTGCGATTGAAGGTATTATTTTAGCTTAACTGACAAAAATAACAAGTTGACATAACTTTACACCTTATTGATAAGTGACCAAATTGTGTGAGCAAATTATACTACCTTGACAGTTATATTATGTATAAAGCAACTTATTTAAATATTCTTATCATGCATGTATACAAAGTCACAGAACTTTAGTTTCTGTTCACGGTGTACTGACACTAATTCCGAGAGTTTTCTTTCTGCGCTTAAATATTTTGCGCTAAAAGCCGAAAACAGGACGCTTACGGCTAATATACGTAACATTTTTTCATAGAAATCTCAAAGGGCTGCCCAAAAGCGAGAAGTGATAGGGGACTACCCCAAATGGAACACATTAATCCGAGTCTGTCAGAGAGACGACAACTTATCTCTTACGGTCGGTCTCGGAACTTGCCTTTTACTAGGTCAACTTTACAACGCATAGGCTTACCTTACGCTTTAGGTCTAATTTCAAAATACGACTTGAGACGATAAATGATTCAGCTCTTTAGGAAAAAATAGTAACCTAACTAACATCACTTTGCTTTAACTCTTTATAGCTAGATGAAATGACCAGCAGGGCGCATAACTAACAGTTAGTGACACTCTGGTGGAGTATGCTTAGTTTGGAATATCTGGCTCTCAAGGAGACTGTCGGAACATTTTTTATGGATTAAGGAATAATATGATTATTTTCTATAATATCAGTTTTAGCATACAAAGTTTTAGCATCCAGGGTTTAATCTTTCTCCATACCTTTATTGTGATGAAGGTCCTTCATTATAATTGGTCCAACTGGTTGAGCGTTATGTCGTATCACACAACCTATCGCTTTTATAATACTAGTGGGATAGTGCCTACTGCATATTTGAAAGAATACAACCAGCTGTTATGGTACGACCTGAAGGCACTTTAGAATTGAACCGATATTTGGTAATAAAATCGTTGCAGGCGCCAGTTTGTAATATCCGGTTTCTACTAAACAAAACAGCTCGAGGCGAGCACACAAGCCCGAGCCGATATCGCTATGACCTGACGACTAAGACTCTTGGCATACATTGTACAAGCAAATTTTACTTAGGAAAGCTACAAAAGATATTAAACTGGATTTTTAACTACTTATTGGTAACGTGACATGCGATAAATACCTTATACTGTAAGATGTCTAATAATAAATAAACAAATGAACGCCGTAGGTATTTCGAGTATAACTTGATTTAATAAAGAAAATAGTTGAATATTGCTATTTCTCTCTTTTGGTGATACAAGTGAGTGAGGACATGAACTCTCAAATATTTTCTTTATTGATTCGTAAGGCAATTGGGAACTCTATTTTACACACTCTAGAGATGGTGAATATTTTGACCTTATGGATATTGGTCGTTAAAAAGAGAGTAGAAACAATTGTATTTTAAAAAATGTATAAGCGTTTTTTTAGACAAATGTTAGTTTGCTTACATATCTGCATCCCAATTTGCGAACAAAATAACCGATTTCTTAGAAAATTTCATATGGCAAAATAAAAAATATACAAGTTTTGTATTTTTGTTTATGCTGTCGTTATTGAGATTGAGTGTAATATTATGTGTGTTGTATTTATGAAAATCTGTATTGTATAAAAATCTAGCAAAACGAACCGAATCCGAGTGTTTTCGATGCATTAGGGAGTTTTTGATAAATAATATTAGTGTAAACGTTACATGGAGTTTACACTAATATAAGATAAGAATCAAAAGGCTTTATAAGAAGATAATCTTTTGAGTAGTAAGTATTTTGTAAGTAAGGTATTATTTGTTAGCCATCAGTTTAAATAAAAAATATACCAGAGCCAGTGACTTGACAGTTTTATAAATCTGATAAAAAGTCAAAAGAAAATTTAAGAGTCACTGTAATTTCGTTTTCGCTTTGATTAAACGAGAACCTAAACTCATAACGTAGATTCATGGTTAAATATTTCGCATAAGCTGCTCTCTATACCCATGTTTCTATTGCTGGGACTTGGGACCTTCTCTCTCGAACAGAGAGATACAGGCTATAATCCACCACGCTGACTAAGTGCGGGTGGGCGGATGACGTCTTCGTATATTGTAGTCCTCAAACATTTTGATATCCTCACGATGTTTTTCTTCGCTGTAAAGCGAGTGCACTTGAACCGCAATCAAAGTTAAAAGTAATCCCCTGTAAAAAAAATAAATTATAAAAGCCGTACCATCTGCCGAACATTTAGCTTTAAATAAGCCCAATTAAGTACACTGAGTAAAAATTAAATAACTTTGAGACACAACACATGAATAAAAGCCGTACTTCAGGAAAAGGGAAATGAATTCGAGGAAAACTCCAAAGTTAAACACGACGTATGTCAGGATGCCACGTGAGACAACGAATGGAAGTTGGCTTTTAATATAACTTTGTGATGAGCGAGACAAAATGTTTAAGTTTCTCAGTAGCACAACAAGATTTGTTTTTAAAGTTAAATAGCTAAGCAATTGAAACGATACGCCGAAAACCTTTCAGACGTTTATAGCTTATGGATAATTAGCAGATCGCCCCGGCTTCGCACGGGCTATATAAAAATCTAAGAGGCATAGAGAAACAAAATAGAGCCTATCTTACGTAGAGATAATATAGCTTCCCTAGGGTGAAAGAATTTTTCAAACTTTGCCTCATTATTTATTGGTATATATATAGATAAAGACTATTTTTTTACACTGAATGGGTTTGAGCTTGATAACAATCCACCTGAGGGTAAGCGATATTGTGATCAAAGATGGAGCGAGCTTGCCCAGAAAATATCGTTGAATGTACCAAACAAAGACCCGATAAGGTATAACTACACAATGAAGAAAATTGGTACACACAATATTTTCCATTGAGTGGTTGTAATCAGCAGTATTTTTAATCTATTAAAGCAATTAAAGCAAAAATGATAGCTGAGTCAGGCGTGCAGCTGTCTCACGTTCCGAAGGTCATGATTTCAATCCCAGACAGCTCAAGCTTTCAGTAAAGGAAAATGTCATAAGCAAACCATACCATGGGTAGTAGGGCATTTTCTAGTGCTCGTCTGCCTAGCAATCACTCTCAAGTTGAAAAATCTGTTGTCAAGCTCCACACAGTTATGTTCTGGCAGCCTCTTTGTGAGCCAGTTATTTCAAAAATGGTATGCTCCACCTTTGGCCAGTGTCCTTAACTCGTGTGGTTATGCGCTCTGCTGGTCAGATGTTTAGCTGTAGAGAGTTAATAAGTTAATAAGCCGGGCGGGCCGCGCCGCCGCCGGTGCCTACTGGCGCCCGCCCATCGCTCCGCCGGCCGCGCGCGATGCAGGGCAACAATGCTCATACTTCTTATCAATGACATGATTACTCAATTACCAGATCCAGATATATTCACCGATAGGTTTGCCACATTTCGAGATGGAGTGTTGGCATACCTTATCAATTCAATAATCTTAATATATATAAATCTCGTGTCACAATGTTTGTCCTCAATGGACTCCTAAACCACTTAACCGATTATAATAAAATTCGCACACCATGTGCAGTTCGATTCAACTTGAGAGATAGGATAGTTTAAATCTCAAATTATAGTCGCAATTTTAATTTATTGCTAAGTATTGTCTTTTATTATTTGACAGTCACAATTATCTGTTAACTCCAAATGATTCTAACAGAAGTCGATACCTTTCGACTGGGTTGAGTAAGTAATCAATAGATGGCGCTGCTATGGTAAATCTACGAACGTGTCATATAAGCTACACTTCTATTTTTCATACCCCTAAGTGAGGCAAAACAACGTTTGCCGGGTCAGCTAGTTACTATATAAGCACAACCTATGGTTAACAGTTCCACGGCCCCGGTGCATGTTTTTTTTTTATCTTTTCATAATAATAAATGTTGTCCATTCTCATAAAACGGACGCTTTCTCATTCGTGCTATTCACTACGATTTGGTCCTATGTTGTATATGACAATACAGATTATATACTTTTATCTGTTTCTACATATATAGTGCGCTGGTTGTTAATCTGTAAGTTATATAGTTGCTGAATAAATAAATAAATTAATAAAAAATAAAATTGAATTTAAAATTACAATAAATATTTGATGCAATAAAACTCCTTAGTTTTTTTCTAAAAAAACATAAAGCCGTATCAGAAAAGTTAGTAAAGTATCACCGTAGTAGAGAGCTCTTCGCATTCAACGCTTCAAGTGGTTGCTGAAAAAATGGACGACCACGTCTAGAGGCGTATTTTAAGCTCTATTAACACCCTTAGCTTTGCACAAAAATATTACCCGGTTACTTTAACTTTTAAGCAGTAATTTAAACCAGCAATTTAATTTGGTACAAACAGACCCGACAAATGGTTTCTTTACTGCTGGAATATAATGCTCGAAAAATTGTATTTCTAATACTAATTTATTACTAGTCTATGCTTACACAATATACTATGTCATATCCACACAAATTTAGCTCTTTAATTTATTACAGTAGAAACTCGATTATCTGGCCCTCGGTTATACGTATTCGCGATTATTCGGACTACAGACCAATTGTCCTAAGTCGTATTTTTGCAAGCATGAACGTGTTGGACGAAACTGTTATCACCCCGTCTACACCGGTTTCCCATCGGAAAAAAAATAATAGAAGAAAGAAAGAAAGAACACATTTATTTCAGACACAGAAGACACATACATATACATTATTTTAAATTACATAAAACGAACATGAAAAAAAGGCATCATAGTATGTGTCCCCTAGCGTCCGAAAAAGGTCAGCCCTCAGTATAAACGCTACAGATTCCTCTGCAGCACTGATTTAATACTAATTTTCTTTATACTTTCGATTATCCGAATGCCTAACAACAATAATTAGTCCGGTTAATCAATTTTCTACTGTATCAAAATTGTATGCTTTATAAAAAAAATGGAATGAAACTAGATACAATACGGAGAAACCCAAAAACATCTCAAATTACAAATGTATCCTTAAAAGTTAAAAGCGCTGACAAAATATTTTCCGCCCGGAAATTGAGAGACAGCTAACAGAATAAACCCTTCACTCGATATGCTCTCACGTTTTGCGTACAATTTTATTATTGTCGAAATTGAGTAATGGTATTATTCAGAATATTACTCAATTTATAACAACACCTTTCTAACAAAATAAAATTGTATGGCGCTGTCATACGCGTACGTATACGGCACGACGACGGCGGAAATTTTGGGGTTTTGTAGTAGGAATAGCAAAACATAAGCAGCCTTCTATACGTTCCCACTGCTGGGACTCGAGGCCTTCTCTCATGAGGAGAGAGATATAATCCACCTCGCTGGCCATGTGCGGGTTGGCAGATGACACACGTCTACAAATATTGTGGTCCTTATAACATGTCGGTTTCCTCACGATGTTTTCCTTCATCGTAAAAAGAGTGCAGATACACACATAACTTGAAAAACCAGTCATTAGTGTAAGGCCGGGATTAAAACAGGGGGATTGAAAACCAGACGTATTTCTCACCGAGCCACACTCGCTTACCAAGCCACACTTGCTTGTTGATACAAAAAATAAGAATACCACCAAAATCTTTTTCCTGTAAAAAAACAAGCATAGGCTTGTTTCTGTGCTAGCTACAATATGAATTATCATAACGTTTTAACAGTGCGATTCAAAATGTCTTGTGTAGACGTCATATTACATGAAATCCTTTTTGTATCTATGCTCATATTTTCCATCGCGCGCTTTTATTATCCTCTAATTTCGGGAGCGATTTACATAAAAATTATATATAAAATCAGATGACACGTATTTGTGACAATAGTCCGTATACCAAATACTTTAACCTACCAAAGTTTTTAGAGCAATAAAGTGCTATTTATTTTTCATTTGGGCCTTTCGATTTCACTGAATTCGTCCCTGTATTGAAAGGTTTCGTAAACATTAGTCATTCCATTCCGTAATAAATTGGTTTGAAACTCAATATAGTGAGTATAATGTGTCTGAAAATAATGCTCTAATGGAATACGCAATTCCTTTCAAAAGCGTGAGACATGAATTATGAAGATAAATGACAATACGATAAAATTGTTATTGCAGAAAATAAGATAACCAATATGTACGTGTGGCAATTTGTCTTAGAAAATATATGAAGGTACTACAAGTACATTTATGATAAAACATATGGGTATTGAAAGGACGCCTGAATTTTTATCTTTTGTGTCATTCAATTTTAACCAATATCGAATTAAAAATCTTTATGAAATACGATTTCAGGCGGCGTATACTACAAAATGTACAAAATAATAAAGTTTACTTCGATAAAGTTTTTGCTCTAAGCTAAGTTTCGTATAATAGTTTAACCAATATCTAGTTTCATAATATAGGTCCCTGAAAACCTTTGCATTTTAAATGCGTACCTATATGAAATTTAACTTTCATTACAAAATATGCATTGATGTGTTTCAATCTTTCAACTTGAAGAAAAAAAATGTATCGTTCCATTTTAATGACAGACATATCACTGCCTCCATAATCGATTCGTTTTGATTCGCGTAAAATCTTTATTGGCTTTAAATTCCCTTATATATTATTTAACAAATGCTGTGTAAGTGAAATTCCTCCATCAGTTTACCTACCTACATATTACGATGTTTCAAGTCCTAGATAGCCGGATATTCGCCAGACACGAGTTAGCGACTGGCCGGCTAGCACGTACGAAGCCGTTTGCTGAATGGCTCTAAAAGATCGAGAACACACCATTTGAAATCAATATTATTTAGTTTTACAGAAAAAAAAAATTCCGTCATGAGGCAAAATTAACTTCATTAAGTGTTAATCAGGGCAGTATTAATGCTACCCACGACACGGCGCTTTTACAATTCAATAAAATATGACTTTTTTGTTTACCAAAAAAACAATATTATATTAGAAGGGAAAAAATAGAGGTTATACATTAGGTGGCCTTATCGCCTAAGGGGATTTCTGCGGCAGGCAACCTTTATGCGATAATATAATTTACTCTAGTAACAAAAGTATGTAAAAACTAGTGCACAAAACGCGTGATTTTTAATAGTAAGATATCGTAAAACAACATTACTGATACAACCTTACATCCAATTCTTTAAATGTCGAAATTATCATTTCAATAAATCTGGGACCAAGGCATAAATCCAAATTCGGAGACAATTCCAATTGGTTTTGACCTCTCGACTTCCTAAGACGGGTCCTTTGGAATGACATTATGTACAGATATCGTTATAGTACCAAAAAGGTTTGTAAAGGTATTATTACTATATTTATTTGTGATTTTCGTACTAAGTCGTAGTAAATTAATGAAATTGGCTTGAGATTTTTATTTCATCAATATTTATATTTACTCAATTAAGTGTTTTTACAGATCCTAAATTAAAACAAACATTTTTTTTTTTATCTTATACATACAAGTGTGACAAACATACTAACAAACTTCTCAAGCTGATGTAATAGTATAGTTTAAGTGACTCACTGCGCCTGTGTGCACGGTACCTTAAGATTAAGAATACGTAATAAAGTTATTCAGAATCGTCGGAAGTGTCGCATTGATCCGGGATCCGGATGAAATTTGCGAAAAATGATAGAACGACTCCCGGAACCGGATACATTATTGAATTTGCCTTGCAAACGCCAGTTCTCAGGAAACTCCAACTCTTAGGAAATTTCTTAACTTAGATTCATTTTGGAGAGCTGAGTTTATTTTCTACTCAAACATTTTATGTACAAGCACGCTATTTTGTTTTTTCCGTCCATCGGGCTTCTCGATTCTAAAAAACAAGCAAAATTGTATCTTGACATTTTTCCTGCAACGTAAACAAACTCCATGAAATGAACTAGATATTTTCTCCCCAAAACTTCCCTGAGAGAAGCAGTTAATCTTAATCTACGTCTAAACCATTTGTCACTACAAATCCTTTTTACAAAAATATAATTTCATTTGGCCCATTCAACACAGTTAAATTATGAATTATTCACTTCCCTAACAAGTAAACTCAACACCGGGGTAAAAATATAATAAAATAACGCAAAATGGTAAAAAACCGCGACTGAACAGTCTTTGCCAGTTAAGGGTAATAAATTACTGCTGTTATAGAAAATAAAAACTCCCCAAGCATTGAGTGTGAAATAAAATACGCAGATTCCTTACTAACTGGAAATAATGTTGTTACATTTATTTGATCATAAATTATTATTTATTCGAATAAAAAAATTACAAAATATAAGTATATATGCGACGGGACGCCATGAAGCTCAACTAAACTATGAATGAAGCACAACAAGCCAAATATTTAAAGCAGAAACAAAAGAATCACGTACAAAATAATGATTATTTAAATCGGGTACTTTATAAAAGTATCGTTTTTCCACATCTTAAATTTTTGTTATGATTTTTACGCGCTACACTCACGCAGATCTCGTCAAAAACGTCCTTCTTCCTGTCAATTTTATTACACCATCCTAAACTGTGGCGACATAAAACTGCGCTCGTCAAGCCTATGATTGCCTCCACAATCAGGTGAACCCAAATATCATGGGACTACTAAAACCTACGAGTAGCTAAGCAAAACAACATTAAACCATAGTGGTTATAGTTTTACTTTACAAGAGTCATCTTGCCAGTAAATCTTTGTCTCTTGCAGAATAAACAACGTTGTTATTATTCAAAACTAGAGATGCGCGACTGCGAATAAATCTGACCAGTCGAATTATCTACAACTACTAATATACACGTTCGACTTAAATATTAGTAAGATAGTAATGTTAAATCGAATGATGACTACTAATTAGTTACAAATGGCGTTTTGACTCGATTGTTAGCGAATCTTGTCAATGTCACTTGTTAGTTTCAAATGAATGAAATGAATGAATCGTTCGCCGGACTCCCGCGCCGCTCCCTAGCGCCACCGGCTCAAGTAGTAACTTATGTAGTATTCATTCAGTCCGGTTAATTTTGAGTGGGTGTCATGTAAGTTACTAATTTTCGGAGATCATTCGAATGAGTCGAATGATTTATAAAGTTGAATAATTCGACTGGAATCATTCACAGTCGCGCATTGCTATTCAAGACTTTATTAATCTCTCTACTTTTGACTACGCTGGTACTGGTAAACTTTGACAACGAATTAATAATGTTTAACTAGGCAAATCTTCAAGATTTGCCTAGTTAAACACTCAAGTACTCAAGTACAACCCGAGAAAACCATGGTGGTTGGTGAGTGATTTATGGTAAGCCCCCCTGCTCCCTATTGATAATAATACAATCACATGTTTATGAGGTCCCGTACAATGCGGAGTCAATGATCACCATGCCGTAACCCGCCGTAAATACGACATAAAAACTTCAAACCGAACCAAACAACTCGCATGTACAGTTCATACACAGTATCTAAACTAAGATATCATGTTTGATTGGTTGGTGATTTAATTAAAGTACTCTTATTTTATCGCATCAAGTGTAGAAAGAGAAAGGGAGAATATTGATGAGTTTTATGAATGAGGATATGAATGAAAAAGGAGTGTGAAAGCAGAAAAACAAGTTGTTCCAACCCCACCTAGTGGTATATGGCAGAGCAAAGGAAGATTTTTGAAGAGTTTTGCACCATGTAAAAAGGACGCCATAAATACCATAATTATATAACATCGGAAGTTTTCACGGATAAGCGCAAACTATGAGTTTTTTGCTCTGTCCGTGGAGACTTTAAGCCCGTGGTCGTCCAACACAAAAACTTTTTGTAAAGACATTGGGAAGCGGTTGGTCCTCGCTTCTGGAGATCCAAGAGCTGGCAGCTATTTCTTACAAAGACTAAGTTTAGTTGTTCAACGGGGTAATGCTGCCAGCATCTTGGGAACTCTGCCCCGCAGCGACAGCCTGGATGGTGAGCTTACTCTAATTTAAATTGTAATGTTTAAGTTAGTATAAAAAAAAGTTAAAATAAACATCATAATTCGCCATTCATAAATAAATTATCAGAAAAAATTATAAAACATTTTTATTACACAGTATACTATTCAATATTGGATGTTTGTTTGCTAGTATGTTAATACGAGTATACCTATCATATATATATACGAGTATAGTATATGAAAATATATTTTAAAAGATACTGACTTAGGTATAATTTGCTATTTGTGATCTAGGTTTTTCAATTTAAAATTGTTGTTTAGTTTTTTTAATTTAATTGGGTCTAAAAAGCGTTACCATCCAGTGTACTAGCATTTTGGGCACATTTTCTAACCCTGGTATTTTATAGGTTTAGTTTCAGTTAAGTTTTAGTTAGTAGTAATTTATGTATTCTTATGTAAAAGTTAAAAGTTTTAAGAGTTTTCTTAATATACAATCTTTACATTACTTTCTTAGATAGTTTCTAAGAAATTCTATTATATTCTGTTTGTTCGAGCACCGTGGAAGCTATACAAGCTCCGTTTTACGCGCGGAGCGTCGTGTGTTCGTTAACGGCACGTAAACGGATCGTTGCGGAGCCGTTACGCTGCCGTAACGCCGTAACGCCCTCGTTGGACGACCGAAGCAAGTATTCCGCTTAATTTTCTAGTTGTTTGGCATTATTTTGCACACTCCAGAAAACCTATGTCACCTTACGGGAGAACGCCAAGAAAAGGATTTAGTTGACGACCTCGTTGGCGTAATGGTTACCATGCCGGACTGCCAATTAGAAGGTTCCGGGTTCGATTCCCGGCACGGCCAACATCTTTGTGCTAAATTTGTTGGCTGTCGCTCTGGGTGTTAAATATGTATCTATATAAAATATGTATTTATGTATGTATAAGTAGTATATCAGTTACGTTAGCAACCATAATACGAACTACAAATGGTTCAGTATGGGGTTAACCAGCCGTGTGTGAAATGTATCCTAATATATAAAAAAGACTATGATATATAAAAAAAATTCTTCTATATAAAAAAGTTCTAAAATACATTTTAGCTGTAAAAAAATAAGTTAACAATATCTCTGTACAGGTTACAAAGAATTTCTTAACTTTAAAATTATAATTACTTTTTAACTAAATGAATAAAAACAAATACGAGGCGAAAAGTAGAAACAATGGCAGTGGTTGCGGCGCCAGCTGTTCAAATACTTAGTTATAGGAGAAGTAACAAAGACGAATTAATGTACCCAGTACTTTAGAGCTATCGCTTAAAAGTAAGATAGGCACAATCTTATCCTAAAGCACCTTACATTAGAACAGGGCTTCTAGTCACACAACCAAGTGACTTTTGTACATCTAGTCAAACGCGGCTATTAATGATTCGCGGTAAAAATCAGCTTCTATATGTATTTTATCGTGATTTAAATAACTATTTGTGTGGAAAGCCGCGTAAAATAGACATTGCTGAAAATATGGTTTTGCTTTTTGGGTAACCGGTGTTTTTAATTTTAATGTTAAGTAAAAAAAAGCGTAATAAAATAAGTAGCCGTCAAAATGCGCGCATGTGTTTGTCTATATTTCAGGAAAACGCTTGTTGTTGTTTCTTGTGTATATGTTTTTATTTTCTATTTTTAGTACCTGTTATTAAGAATACATCAAAAGTCTAAATTTCAACTTTATATCCGTAATTTATAGCCTGATGACAGACGACGATAGCATTTCAGTACGGAGCCCTATTAGCAAAAATAGGCATAATGCTTTAATACTTAAAGCTTATTTTAACTTATGCTGACTTCCTGTAAAGTTCCTCTATTTCTTAGTATCATCAATGTCTTCTGAAAATAGTGAGTGGCTTTGCCATGCGGCTGACGCGAAGTACATAACGTAATGCTGTCAGTGTATTCACGTCTAACGATATTACCGCCGAGATATGGAGGCTGTCTGCAAGGCAATGGAGGCTTATAGGATCATCTGAGTGAAGCTAATACGCTCGCTATGTTCAATTAATTCACCTGACATCTCTGTTGCCGGATCTAGATTTCAGATAAAACTAACTATTGACAGTATTTGTTATGTTTTTTTTTTATTCGATGCTATATCTCATATAACTGACACTGTTACTTGAGATACATTTAATTTTTTGTATACATTACTCGTACTAGCTGACCCGGAAAACGTTGTTTTGCCTTACTAATAAAAACATCACCAGCTATCATTATTTACGTCATTTTTTAAATATTTTGACTAATTCACACATTATCTTTAAGTTGCTTTTAATTAATTTAAGTGTTTTCTGTATTTCTTTGTGAGTGTTTTAATAAATTGATTATCTATTTATTGTAAAAAAAGTGTAGCCTATGTGTTATCCTGTTGTGTAAGCTATAGATATTATTGAGAGCTTTCATTAAACTCCGTTCGGTAGTATTAGCGTGAAAGAGAAACAAACATCCATACTTCCATACAAACTTTCGCGTTTAAAATATTAGTAGGATTAGTTAGTTACATTTTAACTGCTAGGAAATTTAAATTATAACACTTTCACCTTGTCTAATAGCCCCCTATGACTACTACATCTTCTAGTCATTACTCGTTAACATATTTATACACATATTTATCATATAGCAACAACAGCAATATCGTAAATTTTAAGTCAAATAAACACATAAGTACATTAAAGACATGTTAATACATTATTCTCGACATCGCGAGTGTTTTAACGTATAAAGTAAACCTTTATTGCTGAGTATCGATCTTTGTGAAATATAACCTTTGGCTTTTAACAAATTACAGCGAAGTCGAAACCACTTTCGAGATAAAAGCTTATTCTATTAAGTAACACAATTTATTTACTCCACGTTTCTATTGAAGGTACTGTTTATTCATGTGTTTTTTATCTTCATGGGCTTATGATATTCTGATTCCAATACGATATCTTCGTTTAGCTAAAGTGGACATTACTTACTTCTATATAATATCTGATAAAGATAAATAGATAAGCACATTGCTAAATACAATTAAAACTGCAACAACTAAAGATATGAATATTTTATTTATTTATATCGATTCCTATGCGAGTATGCGAAGCGAAAGTTCTCTCAAGCGTTTCATGAGACGTAGACGCGATAAATTACCTTCATTTGACAATACCTAAAAAAATACTTTACTACAAAAATCCCTTCTTCGGTTCGCCTACTACAAAATATGAATCAATGGCATATTGTTTTGTTCATGTTACAAAATTAATGTTTCTTTTCTTCTTTCTTTCAATGCAAGACATATACTCGTAACACATTTTACATATATGAAATCTTACGTACGTAACGTACCTTGCCACAATCAAATAGATGTGAAAAATCAACACAGCAAAATACCCACGCATAACAAAAGAAATGTTAAACATATCAAAAACCCACAAAGAGCGGAAATAGTTTTCAAAAGACAACAAATCTAAAACACTACGTCTGTAAATGGTACAGAAACAGGTAGGTAATTCGATACAAACAATACATTTGTGAACCGTTTGGTAAACGAATGTTTCCGCACCGAATGCAGACCGGATGTTGTATTCATGTCAGTGTTGTCTTTACAACGTACTGAAAACTGCTCCTGTGGACGTACTAAGGATGCCTGAGGGGGGAGGATCACTTGAATACATACATAGTATTTCTCCCAACAATAAGTCTGTATCAGTAAGTTTAATAATATCAGTACGAGTATTAATTAGGAACAATGTAAAAAACTTAAAATTAGAACTATACCTAATTAAATAACCCACCCCTGACCGTTCCCAGTGCAAAGGTAGCTTTATAATAACGCCCGCAGCATTGCCGCGCTGTAAAAAGTAAAAGAACGAACGAGCTGGCGCGAGTTTCTGTCCTATATCAGTGAGTCAGATTCTTACGGAGGCTGCCGGACACACTGTTAGTTGCTTGGCGACTGATTTTTCAACTTCTGATAATTTGGTATAATTAACCTATCGAAATTTTATTAAAAAATAAGTCTGCTTTTACTATTTTAAAATTTTATTAGATGCTAATATAATGTGCAAGGAACTTCGTAATTTAAAATTTTGTCCGTATACAAATAAAGTTGAAATTAAATTTAGAATTTGTAACTAATACAATTTATTTTTATTCATGTGTCAGATACATACTATATCTGTATAATGCCGTCTAGATTAGGTTTAAAATTGCTCAGTCCTTAATACGTCAACATACTTTACAATTCTATCTATCGCTAACCAGCGTTCCGACTGCTCCATTGATGCAGCTATGATTTTTAAATGTACACTATTGTGTTGAGAACGTTTCTTAAATTTGAAAATATTCTGTGAAGTCGTTTATGGTTTTAAAGGTAGTATTCTTTATTTCTTGCTTTTAAAATTGTATGTAGGATTTGTTCATTTTCATATTTTCATTTCATTTTCAACTGGATTTTTCTATGAAATACAAATGTCAATTAGATCATATCGACGGTTAAAAGGCAAACTGCGTTAAGCGACAAATATTTGAGTTTTGAGTTATATACATATTTGGAATCAGCGATTTTTTCTGCGTCATCTGAACCCATTTTTGTTCAATTCTGAGCACTTTTTTGTCGCTTGAGACTATTGCAAAAATTGGCCTATTTTTGGCTTGCATGGTTTAAAGCGACATGGAATTTGATCATTTTTGACACAAATGTATTTCAGCTGTTTTAAATTGTTCTTAATTTCTTATATATTGGCACTTAAGCACACTGTTTGAAAACATGAAGTCGGGTAAGATAAATGACCTCGAATTAAAATAAACAGTGATGTCGCTTGAAACATTTTTCTTTTCATTCGAATGAAAGCATCGTGTCGCTTAAACTGTTTCATTCAGAGTATGCTTTAGGGCTATTTGGGACTTAAGCTGGTTTGCCGTGATGTGATATCGATGTCAAGAGTCATATGAGCCTGTTATGTAGTCATAATATTTTTCAATATTGGTCGTTTTAAACAAAACATTAAATACATTTTAGAACTTAAAACATTTTTCAACATGTCGAAAAACGGAGCCTTGGAGGATAATCATCTCGAAATCTACTTTCGCAGCGTAAATAGTGTCGGTTCATTCAAAGAAATTTTCTCGCGCACATGTACTAACCTCCAGCGTGTAGCGAGAAACGCCATCTGCACGGGCGCTTCAGTCAGCAGTAATACATCGATGGGGACGGTTGTGTGTACAAGTTTGCTTCGAAGTAAGTATTAAACACACCACACGGAAACAGTATGCTGCTATTCTATTCAAGAAAATATGCTGTTTATGTTTTTATGCAAGCATAACAAGAAACGGATTTAGTTTTACATGGGGGGGAGCTGGAGGAAAAAGAGGTGGCGATGAAGTAACCACAATTTTACAAAAGTATATTGCTGATGTAGATTCACGAGGTACGATTAAATCCCCGATTTTATACACAGATTCGTGTCCGCGTCAAAACAAAATCAAAATTGTGCTTGCAGTTCCTCATAATGCACTCTTGCAATCAGTGCATTTAGAGACCGATACAGATGAACTATTTGCTCCCAGGGCATACTAAAATGACGGTAGATAGCATGCATGCATGCTACGATCAGAAATTCAATACGAAACAACATTATATGAGCAATTAATTTTTTTTAACGTGAGGAAATGCTTTTACGCATGCCCACCACACCTGGGGAGGTGGGTGGGGTATGTCGGGCTTGATGCCAGAAGGGCATCACTGCCCACTAAAGCCTCACGATGGCCTCCTCACCGGAAAGCGGGGTGAGGTTCCGCTCTTTGCATCAACCCACTATCCCGCCCACCTCGGCTAGCCGGCGACACTCCTCCTGAAGGGATGACTGCCTTAGCAGTGCACCACTTGTGCACCGCAACCACCTCGGGGACCGTGAGTGCAATGGACGCTGGACAGCTCGGGTCCGACGTCTTAGGTCCCCCGCAACGGGTCAGGTCTGTGGCCCCGTCACCTGCCACTACGGCCGCAGAGAATAGGGAGAGTGGCAGATAGTGGTGCCACTTCCTTCTTCCTGTAGATCCACCGCGCCCACCATCAACCGGTGGCGACCCCGTATAGGTAGCGGCAGGTAGGAAGAGCGGCGCATCGTAATACCGACACTTCTCTCCTGCCGTGGCCCCACACCTTTGGCTGCAGTGCCTCCATATCCACACCACAAGCCCGCCTCAGTTGCAAAACCCCCTCCGGAACGAAGTTCCGCAACCTACTGGTGCCACTCCATCTAGAACTAGCATGGAGGAGTGAGTGAGTACAAGTCTAGGGAGTGCCCGCCTCAGGGACCTTCTTCGCTTCCCCGTGGGTGACCAGACCACGGTTACTGAGCGCCCCCGCCTTGACAATGCGGGGCCCCACGGGGGGATTATATGGGCACCCTTGCAATGGGCTACAGATTTTCAGCTGGCCAGAAAAGATCCATACATACCAAGTGAAGACGCTGACTCACTTTGATTTCAAAAATTATGAAGAGATGTCAGACAAGTTTTTCAAAGGAAACCTCACAGGAAAGATAAGCAAATACGGGTAGTGACATTTAAAAATCTCCGGGCATAATGACAATTAAAAACAGTATGGAAGAAGATGCAAGAGCCGAGACAATTCCTATAGTTAGACCGAAACCAATAAATGGAAAATATAAATCTATGCTGCCAATAACGTGTTAGTTATTGGCAGCATAGATAAATACAACGAATTGAAAAAACTGTGTGATAATGGTGTAATTCTAAAAATATTCCAGTTGGAATACACCAATCTGCCTCACCGAATCGGAAAAGATAAACTAATTGATACCGACATAGAAGATGAGGTAGATCAAGATTTATAACTTTTTGACACCATTGTATGCTGAATATGTAACTAAAATTTAAAACTAAAATATCATACCAGGTTAATTGATTATATAGACATTAAGATTAAAATATATTTTTTTTTATATAAAGTGATTAATTAAAACGTTCCGTTAAAATTATAACACTCATAAACGCTGTTTTATTGCGATCAGTCATTTATTCAATTCCATTACAGGTTTATTTTTCTTATCGATTGTCATTAAGAATGAGGTTTATCTGACAAGCTTACAAAAATTAATGCATTTTAGCGAACTTAAGTCAATCTGGCTAGTATGTCCATTGTCGCGTGAGTCACTTTTCCTTTATTGTTTTTAACTCTTTGATACACTCTTGCCAATTTGACTCGTTCTATTTTTGTAATTATGTTGAGCTTAAAGCATTTTACTTCGATCTAAATATGAGGTCACCTGCACTTAAACTTTTTTTGCTTCGAACTTATTTTAAATCCTGTGGCGGTTCAGTCAGTTATCCTTATCCCTAAATAATGCATTTGGGATTAAGCGACACTTATTTTTCAAAATAATGCTTGTTAGACCACGAAACTTTTGCAGTAGTAGCGTTTGACTAAATAAAAAATACGTTTTTCATGATTCTTTAATCCACCCAGAAATTTCTTGATTATGATTTTTTTTCCGAAATAAAAAACTTTGAATGGCTCTCCTGTAAAGTTCAAAAATTGTCGCTTAACGCAGTTTGCCTTTTAACCGTCGATATGTATTATTGCTGAGATTTGTTATCACATATGTGTATTGTTGCTGTGATAGGACCTATATGTTAGTTATCGCAATAAGAAAATATGTAGTTATCAATAATGCTCATGTACCTACAACATTAAAAATTCCCTCTCGAAAAAAACACTCACTGAAGTCTTTTTAATAATAGTTACATATACAGTTATGCAGTTTACAAAGTTTAAATTATAATACATTTGGCTGTACGTCATTACATCTAAGTGAAGCCACTGAATCTCACGACATAAAAAATAGTCATCTACCTCGTGTGAGATTCAAGGGTCATCACCGTAATTGTGTACGAGTATGATATTTCGCTGCTTTGGAAGAATACTGTCATAAGTCAAATTGAGTGAATTTTTCAGTAGAGCACTATAAAGTTTTTTTCAAATTACCAAATGCTGTATTTTTTATTTACTGCGAAAATGTTGATGACACTTCAATAAAAACACGAAACATATATTGCTCTTTATGTTTATTAAATGCTTTTAAGAAAATAATACTTATTTAGTACTAAATATTGAAAATAATTACTAGGTCTCAGACTTATAACAAAATTATACAAACAATCTTATGAAGATTACTGTCTCATTACAAAAAAGTACAAGAAAATATAGGATTATTTTAAATAACAGTGGTGTTTTTAGATTTAATACATAATATTCATTGTGTTTTTCTCAGTTATACTGATACATTATGAGTTGTTACATCTTAGCATTATTTATTTTTAAACAATAGCGTCACAATACCAAATCAGTCGCTCTGTTACATAAATGCCTATTGTGTGTAACATGTTTAATGGAAAAATAAAGTATTAACTGGTTTTACAACAAATAATAAACGTACGAAAATTAGAAACACAAAAGAAAATAAGAAACTTTATCTTAAAAAATTGCTTAAGTAGGTAACTGTTATAGCATAGAATCTATAAACACTGGAAACAAAGCATGAAAATTGAAAAATGCTCATAATAGAACATGTAGCTCTTATCCACTTAAAGTTAGAAGAATTTTATAAATTCTAAGCCCAAAATAGACTTTCTATTTTGTACAATATTTTTTAAAGCTCGTTTGAATAATCCATTTTTTGGTGAATATTGGGGGGACTAATTTGTCTTGAACTTGAATTTTTAGTCACTACTGAAATTGTGGGATCGATGTTCTCAGCAAACTTATTTCTTTCAAATTGCTTTGCGCGTTTCTTACTAGTTAAGTCACTAAGATCAGAATCGGAATAATAATCCTCAGTATTTACGTAATTTGGGTCTTTGACGCTGTAATCTGAACAATAGTCATGTACTAGCTGGTTTTGCGGATCTCCTGTTTCTACAAGCTTGTTGTTTTCAGACGGTAAAGGAGATAATACAACGTTCCGCATGACCTATTCTGTCCTCTGCTTGATTTTCCTATAACATAAACAAAACGTAACAAAATCCAATGAAACATGATTAAAATAAAATAAAAATAGTATTATTATCGATATTAATTGTTAAAAGATATTGTTATTATAAAATCTACAAATCCAACCACCTACACTTCATGTAAAAGTAGGTAAGCACCACTTCGTTTATTACCTTGATACTCAACGGGACATTGATGTTCCGGAATAAATGTAGTGTCCGTCGGTTTGCCCTTAAAATAAAAATAAACAAGGAAAAGTTAGGTAGGTACGAGTATATACTCTCACTTTTAGACAATTACCTGATTCTGATTCCCTATCGTAGATATCGGAGCTAGATCTCTTATGTATTCCCGACAATATGGCTTTCGCCGGAACCGGTCAACTGGGGATCTTCTAGTGTACGCCACGCACATCTGGAGTGAGGCCATTGAATTCGGAGAAGCCCTAGCGGTTTCTCTCGATATTTCTAAGGCCTTTGACAGGTTTTGGCACGACATCCTTATCAGTAAGCTTCCTTCGGTTTGCCCACTGGTTTTTGTTTGTGAATATTAAACTTTTTGAGGGATCGATCAATCCGAGTAGTCATATATGGCTGCTCGTCTGATCAAATGTCTATAAACGCCGGTGTTCCTCAAGGTTCAGTGCTCTCTGCAACTCTCTTCTTGCTGCATATTAATGATTTGCTTAAGCCTGGCATCATAGGGTATGCAGACGACAGCACGGTTGTAGAGAGCTCTATGCCCAACGCACGAGCCAGTGCGGCCGATATGCAGTTACTCAGAGAGGGCATGGTCGAGCGCATAATCGACACCTTACAGGCAGTCTCCGATTGGGGCGATGCCAATCTGGTTAAATGCTGCTAAGACTCAGGCGTGTCTATTCTCCGCCAAGAAGAGGCCAATTCATCAGGCCCCCCTTTACGAAATGTATTCGTTCCGATCACAAACCAATTAGAGCTTCTCGGTATCACCTTGACCTCGTCTCTCAATTTTGGCTTATATTATATTGAATCCAAAGCGCAAGTGGCTGGAAAAAAGCTGGGTATCCTCTCAAAGGTGCGACAGTACTTCAGGCCTAAACAGTTGCTTATCTTGTATAAAGCGCAAGTTCGGTCATGTATGGAGTACTGTTCGCATCTATGGGATGGTTCTGCCAATTATCAGCTAGAAGCGCTTGAGTCCATTGAGAGACGGGCTAAGAAGCTCATCGGCAATTCTTGCGTTGCGAAGGCGAAGCTTCAAAGCCTAGAGCACCGACGCAAGGTTGCTAGTTTGTCGATCTTTTATCGGATACATTTCGGGGAGTGTGCTTTGGAACTTCATAATTTGATTTCACCATCTCCGTTCTATTACAGAGAGTCAGTGAAGAGACACCGATACAGAGTTGAGGTTCCAAACTTTCTCACGAAACGCTTTGCGTCGACCTTTATTGTGAGGACTGCGAGGCTTTGAAACTCACTTCCTGAGTCTCTGTTTCCTGAGAGGTATCTTTCGGGGGTCTTCAAAAGTTGAGTTAATAGGTATCTTCTAGGTAAGCGTGCCACACCGTAGACTGCAGCGCAGCTTAAAATCAAGCTAGCTGTAGTCAAACGCAAACCTATCAAAGATAAAAAAATGTAGATAGTCTTAATCCTACGTAGAATACCTACTCTTTATAAGTACCTAAGTACCGTAGCAATAGAATCTGTTTACCTAGAATACAGCTACCTAGAATCTACTAACTATCTCTAACTAGCTACCTAGATTACAACGAGTCGATATGTAACAATAAAACCTGCTAGGTATCTACCAAAATTTTTAGCTTCAGTAAGCTCTTCACGATTAGTAAGGTAGTTATAATGCATAAAAAAAATAGTATTTGTGGTGCTTTTTATCTGAAATACTGTATCAAGTACAATAACACGACCAATTGTTTTACAGGATAAAGTCTTATTACGAAAAATACTATTACAATCACGAAATAATTTATATAGAAAAACGTAGTAGTTGTAATTGTACCAATACTTACGACTCTATTTTTTATTATAAACAGTAATATCTAATTATAATACATTTAAGTTATACTTACTTTTTGTAGAACAACGTAGTAATCCCAAATGACACTTTGTGTATGAGAAGTTTCAAAAAGTGTTTGTAGATTTTTTTAAGCAATAGTGTCACATCTCGTAATAATGCAGTGTTTGAGATAAATGCGCACTCAAAATCTGAATTATTTTGGAATATGACCAAATTCAAGAAAACCAACAGGAGGTTCACTTCTAAACACTAGTTGCAACTGGCGATACAACGCTATCTATAAAAAAATGCTGCCAAATTTGACCAAAAGGATATAGTCTTTTGGTGGTGCCACGCCGTGAAATGTTGTTATAAAAATACGATCTTAACTGGGTATACAAAACAGATCATTTTACTTTGAATGGCGTTGAAAAATGAATTTTGTAGTATTTGGTAATACTACGCTATTCTTCCAAAGCAGCGATTTGTCCTTTTTTTTACAAATGACGTACAAAAATGTATTTTTTTGTACTTTATGTCATAAAGAATCCCTTGAACATTTATTGACAAAGAAAAATTTGTATGTTATGAACTTTTATATGTTTATTGTACCAAATTTAGTTATGGAATAGCTCCTGTAGCTCGGCTAGCTAAGGTGATCTGACTCGATCATCGAAGCTTAGCAACGGTCGATGCGGACGGTGTTTGGATGGGTGACCATGCACAAGACTTTCCTTTTCCAAGTGGCATTTTCATCTGGGCGCTAACGTGGGTCGGATGACACGTTAAATTGTAGGTCCCGGCAGTTAGTCTTAGTACAAGTGTCTCTAAACAAATCTTAGTTGCAAAAAGAAACAAGCTAAAGCCTATGTTACTCAGGGATACAATAGCTCCCTAACGGTGAAAGATTTTTTCAAATCGTTCCAGTAGTTTCGGAGCCTATTCGCGTCAAACAAACAAGAGTTTGCAAGAGGCCTTCGGGCGGCTTGAAAACTCTCGACACCAGAGCTTGGCCACTTAGCTCATACAAAGAAGAAGAAGAAGACGGACCCAATTTATAAACCAAATATGTATTTATATGTTATATGTATGTATGTATATGTAGTATATCAGCTGTGTTAGCAACCGTAATACGAGCTAGAAATGGTTCAGTATGGGGCTAACCAGCCGTGTGTGAATGTGTAAAAAAAAAATATCTTGCTACGCAATCAAACTAGACAGACATCTGACAATAGAAAACACATTACCTTTCTAATACACTTTACATGACTCAATTTTTTCCCCGTTCCTGCGAGTCCGGCTGTTTTTGCCAAGTAATCCATCTTCATTTCACGGCGCGTTGTCAGCTCAACAACTCTCCGCTAGAGGGCGCTCTATTGCCATGTAATTGGATTGGTTCTCAGCGAACGATTCCTATTGTTACGACTGAGGGCTGTGAACTTTTCTCAGGACATTCTGACATTTGTAACCTGAAAATAGCTAAAATGTTTAAAAAATGTCACCCAAGCTTAGTTTATGCAACTGAGAAAATGAAACAAAGACAAGCAATACTTTTAAAATAATCGAACAATGCTGTATTCTAAGTTTATCGTTTACTCATATTTTGAAATCTGATAAAATAGCTGTCTGACAAATTCGTAGCAGATTGCCAATCATATAAAATCCAATCTAAATGATTGGACTACTATATAAATGAAATTCAAATTGTCTTTATTTGCAAAACATGTAGTACAAGAAATGTGCACCCTGTGTTTAGTTAAATGGGCACAGCTAAGACTACTTAAAATTAATAATAGTAATAAAATAATAACATAGCTAAGACTACTAAAATAAATCGCAATACAGCATTATTTTTATTTATTAGATATGAAATTACATAGGTAAAAATAGATATTAGAAGCATAATCGTAATCCCAAACATTTTGATCGAATTCTTACTGAAAAGCTACGGCGTGCCTGTTCCCAACGATCCGTGTCGTCGCAAGAAGCTATTGAGAAAGTAGGAGACAGATTAGAGGATAAATTGTGATTCATTTGTTGAAGCATTATTCTCGCTATCACTTCAAGATGGAGACTACGAGAGGCGTCGGAGGGATTTTCGGGAACTAGATTTTATAACAAAGTGCGAGTGGAACGATTTATATCGGTACTTACCTATTCGCTGAACTCGTTTTAAGCCAGAATAAAATATAGCCTAACTACATAGCTAAGCACAATACCTACATAGTTAATTGTAGGTAGGTAGGTAGGTATGTATGTAGGTAGATATGTGATCTTTGCAAGGTTAGACCAATTTTGATAAAAAAAAATAGAATAATAATAGAATTAATAGGTATAATAGAATTAATTCAAGCCATAAGCTATCTCAGATCAGCTGAACGACAGCTGAACTTGTTTATCAAAACAGGTTCAGCTGCCGTTCAGCAAAGCGTGAAAGAGTACAAATATACGAGTACACACACACTCATACAACCTTTTACTTAAATTATAAGTAAAAGAATTAGAATAGTAGAATAAGCTTGACCACAGTTTACGTAAATTAAATTAAATTGTACGTACATATTATACAGGCCTGGCTATTACTTGTATACGGACACTTAGAGTATGCAGAACTCATATTAAGTTCTTTTTTCAGTTGTTTGACATTACATTCACAATATTTCTTGTATTTTTAGAAATCCTTTACACACAAATTGAACCCAATGCACCCCAATGCTATCAGCTGCCATAGAGTTGGTATAAAGTAATCCCATTGTACCATCAAAATAAATTGAACCATTACGTAAATATGGGCAGAACCCATGCATATTTTAGTGGGCATGCACGTTTGGGGATTGCTTTAGTAGGTTTTCGATCCCCGCTGCTATGGTAGATATTCGGAGATCACGCTCCGAAACAAAACTCTCCAAAGCATGACTATACGATTCTACGTTTCACTTCATTTCAAAAAGTTTTGTGAATCCAGAAACGAACCTTTGATTTTAATTAACAAAAGGTCAGGCTACGCATACATATATATTTGACTAAAATACCTACCGTGCAAATACCCGCCGAAAGTATTTATTACTCATTATATTAAAGTAGTTATTTACTCAATATACAAAAAGAAGACGCACATACATTTTGACGTAACGTAAATAAAAAAGCTTTTTCAAAATTGTAAAAAGTAGGGGTCTAAAGCTATAAAATGTTTATTAATTTCTTTTGTTAGTAGTCGCAGACCCATTTAAGGGATACTTAATTTCATACGAGTATTTTATAAAAAAAATATTAGATTATAACATGCTCGTTCGAAAGACGATCGGTAATATCTGCAAATTACATAAAATACATCTTCTAAACAAAACACTTAGTCTCTCGTTTTTTTTTTTCATTCTGAACTTTGTTTCACAATTAGGTGCTCGCCGCTGGCGGCTTCTGCCATTATTGATATGAGCCGATCCTTATTTTCTCATCCTTCTACTTGGTTTGTATTAAGTACAGCAAACCAGTTATTATTATCGCAAAAAATGTGGTCCTGAAAAGTTGCTTTCCTAAGATAAAAGGCATTAACTTCAATCTGATTAGGTTCTCCATTAAAACCTTCCCTATCTTTTTGGCGTAAAAAGGTTAATTGCTCTACCTTTATTTTTACCGCGTGTTAATTTTCTTTCGGTCTCTCATGCTTTTTTCCTTTGAATAGCAATAATGAAATGATCGTGATTATGAAAACTTAAAGCTTAGTTAAGTATATAATATTGTAAGTGACGGTGGATTACAATTGAATTGAATTGTACGGGCAGTCAATTGTATAAATTAATATATTGTAAGATGAAGGGTCCACTGCAATAATGATGAATGTCCTTTGTCTTTAGTTTTGAGATAATTGGATTTTAAATTTACAAACGGTGTAAAAAATCTCAGCATGAAGTTTATAAAATGTTGTTTATTAAAGTTAAAGTGTATTATTTTTTAGAAAATAATCATTCTCATGGTATTATAAACTAATTAAAAATAATTGAATCTTAAGTAAGGTTTTAAAATTCAGGACTATAATAATCACTGTCCACACTGCGTTCATAGTCAATAATGATTGTTGTCCAAATGACTGATTTAATTAACTTCTGAATCTTTAATATTTGCAGCATGTGGAAGTTCATCGTATTAAAGTCTTGTGTCAGGCTTACAGAACTTTTTCAAGAACTGCAGGTCGTTATATTTCGCTGTTGATATACCTAGGTAGCTTCTCTTTATAAGCCAAACCAAGGTAATGACCCTATGATCTTCTGAACCGTGATAGAAGGTTGAAATGTTCACAGATGATGTATTTCTGTTGCCGATGTGACCACAAATAATAAAAATTAGAATAAAAAACTAGAGGAGCTTCCACAATTCGGGGTTTTTTTCTCATCATCTGTGAACATTTCAACCTTCTATCACGGTTCAGAAGAGCATAGGGTCACGTTAGTATCCTACCCGAATAATTTTATAATAGGATTTCATCCTAGCGTAGCGTCGCAGTAGCAGCCGCTCGTCAGGTGTGAACTAGGCTTTACAGATCAAGGCAGCCGCGACATAAGCCCCGGCACACAAGGGTGTATCGCGTTGAAACTTTTCAGGCGCAGGGATTTCGGTGGATTCCGCATTTATACGTTTTTCACGGGTGCCGCCCCGAGCGATAAACCGTCCGAGGTAAGCTTAAATATTTATCGTTTTCTTTTACCGGATGATATATCACTGTGTCGTGCGTACAAGCTTGGGATCGCGGCTTATCTAAGTGAGGAATTAAGGAACCTCCTACGAGGAAATATTTTGCCGTTTATCGAAAAGTCTATTTTTACACAGAACATGTAGATATTCTTTTTTTAAATTTTCTATTCTTAGAAAGTTATTTGTACAAAACTGTATACGTAATATTATCTAAAATAAACTAGGATTGAGTGATTAAACAGTTGTTCAAACATTTGCCTCAAATACCGAGTAAAGTTTTAAAAACAAACAACAGTTAAACTTTTACTTTACGTTAAAACTTGGACACGCTCGACTAAAACAAGCAAAATAAAATGATATAATACAGGCTTATTGATAAACAGTAGAAGAAAGAAACCTTTAGGCTAGTTTTACATTTTAAAACCGAAACAAATTCAGATTCTTTTATTTCCTGAAAGTCAAATAAAAACTCTTCCTTGGAGGCTGTTGGCGTTAGTAAATTTCGATTATACATATTTATAGGGAATAATAATTACTTATTAATTTATTACAGCTAACATTTCTGATAATTCTTGACTAAGGCAGGTATAGAAATCAATAATCTCACACACTTTTTCACTAACCTTGAAAAAGAGCAACTTTTTATTAGATCCGCGTATAAAACGCCTCAAAATAACTTGCGCGAGGAGAAAACGTTTTATGCTGTCACTTGACGCGGAGTTGGCAAAGTTTATCAAATTTCATCACACTTCACCCCCACTAGAACATTCCATGCATATGTGAGGATACTTTATGAAAATACAAAAGTACATCACCAAGCAAGATGTTGCCGTTAATAATGTCAAGAACCGTACAGATTAGAGGAGAGGCAGCTATTTAACTCTGACCGTCATTATAGAAACCTCGGCAATAGCTACGAAAACTTACGTTGTTATGTTTTTTTTAGTATAAACATAGACAAAATGTATATTTTGTCTATGTTTATGGTATAAACTAACCGTGCCCTGCGGGTGTTACTCGCGTTAATCCGGAACAAAAAAAAACAGGATAAAAGTATCCTTTGTCCATCTCATGTGGTATAACTAACACCACTTTCTTTTATATGTATATAATTAAAAAACGTAATATAATAGGGTTATAAAAATGTTTTACAAAAGCTATAAATATAAATACGTTTATATTTTAGCCCGATCTGATCGGTCGTTTAGCCGTGATGAAATAACAAACACACCCATTGACACACAGACAGAGTTACAAATGTTTTATGATAGTAGTATGGAGTAATATAGGTACTCAGCAACAGAGTGGTTCATAATTGGCATAAGTAGCCTGAGGAAGTAGTCAGTGCTACATCAGTGAACAGCTTTAAAAGCCGGCTTGATAGCTGGTTGGAGTAAACAAAAAATCTCTTGCTAACCTGTGATCAGTGCACCAGTGGACTTTCAACATTGACATTGAACAGTGGACATTATGTGAAATGTCAAAAATCAAATTTCAACGCAGTGTGATATAGGCAGATACATCAGCATAATGCTGCTCGCCTATAAATCAAATAAATAAATAACTATTTTAATGACCTTTGTATCTGTCATATTCTGTCCACGACTGCCTCGCGCGGTGTGAAGTGAAGAGCCGAGTTACAGATGTGTTGTCTTGACTTTTGGAGCCTCCTCTTCTCTTCCGTCAGCTGGAGCGCTACCGTCGTTTGTGTGACATACTGCTGCAGGTTTGTCAACGCTGACAGATGAAGTATGAGGAACTATTTGTGTGAAATATTTTTTTTTGCAAAATTATGTACATTAGATCTTGATATATCTGAGATATTCTACTACCTTTTTAGGCCCTATAGTTTGTTCTGACATATAATATTTATATTTATTTTATTTCGTCTGTGTTAAGACTTAGAACTAAGCTTTGTACAAGCTAACATCAAGGATTTTCAAACCGAAGCTGTGAGTTGTATTTTATATTAAAAAATATGTTTTTAATGTTAAAATACAGTACTCGGCTTTTTTAGTTACCTATATATTATTACTTATAGTGGTCATATACTTAACATCACTTCCAGATGTGAAGGTTACTTACCTACTTACCTGGATAAGTAGGTAAGTAACCCACTAAGCCAAGTTTCACTGTATGTTACTCTAGATTATTTAAATAATAATATTTACATACATTTTAATGCCATATTGGATCTAACCGAGTGAGTTTCCAAGGTTTTCAAAGCAATGTAACATGTAACACACGTACATTTCTCTACTTTCTAATCGCAAAACATGCTAGTGTAACTTTAACTTAGCAATAAATGTATGCAAAAACTATTTTAACCAGCGTAGTTCAAAATATTCCGGATAAGGAAACTAGTACAAAACAGGTTTGTAACAAATGGCGAGTTTTAATCAAATTAAGCGTAACTAATGCCGCACGGGACCTTAGCCGTGTGTAGTCTAACTTTCTTGCTTGACTAATGACTCGAGAACAAGTAGAGCAGAGGAGCTCAAACTGGGATCTGTGGAGATTTGGTACTTATTACCTACTGCCCCTTTATTCACAGGTAAAATAGAAAAAGACAGTACTAATCTGCAACAGTTCTTCTCGTGCTTTTGCTGATTAAATAAATAAATAAAATAAATAAATATTAGGACACATTTCAAACACGGCTGGTTAACCCCATACTGAACCATTTCTAGTTCGTGTTATGGTTGCTAACACAACTGATATACTACACATACATACATACATATTTAATATAGATACATATTTAACACCCACACCCATAGCCAACAAATTTAATTAAGCACAAAGATGTTGGCCAGGCCGAGAATCGAACCCGGAACCTACTGATTGGCAGTCCAACATATATAACCTTTACGCCAACGAGGTCGTCATTGCAGATAGAATGAGAAATGAGGGAAAAAAGTAGATTCTACTTATGCACTTTGGCCACGGCAAATAATTTGATTGTAAAATCAATAAGATTAAAAACACACTTAAAACAATTCTGGGAAAGAAACTGACATGCCATTTAATTTTTTGTACAGTTTCCGATACACATTAGACAAAGTTCAAATTTTTTTTCGTTACTTGCCTGCTATGCCTTATTATGTATTTTTTTTCTACTTAAAAGATTTATTGCTCTTCAACACCTGATCAAGTAAAAACGTATGTATTTATTAAGTTATTTTTTTAGAAGTGTATTAAAGTTTAAGGTTGACTATTTTTACAGCAGTACGTTCCTTCGAGTGTTTGCAAACCGCTTGTCTTCCCGAAGTTTTTCTATTAACATTTTTACTAACTTTTGCCCAGAGACGTCATAAGTTAAGGGCTTAGCACTTTACGAGACAAAAGTTTTTAGAAGGTATTTTTTTATCGTAATACTCAAACATTTTTACTGTTCCTTGACGAAAGCGCACCAACCAATGGGACCCTTTCTTATTGACTTAGACTGCGCTGTCCAGCCGTCTCATTAAGTGTGATAATTAAAACAATATTTTATTTTTTATCACGGGTGGTTTTGAATTTGCTACATATTTTAGTTGCCACTTGATCAGATAATATAAACAACATAATAAAATAAGTACGGGTGTTACGGATATCCCTTAACGTGCGAGTTCGACTTGCAATTGGCCGGTTATGATTTCTTAGTTGTACAAAAGAAATAAAGCTAAATCGATTTATAAATCTCTAAGACTTTCGAATTTAAAATACAAGTAAGATACAAAATAGTTTTCTTTGAGTCATAATTACTGAGAAAAAAGTAATAGTCTATTACACTACAAAGTTTATATACCAAGGGTTCACAAACAACGAAGGGCATCGTTAAAATTGACAAAATCAATATGAAGCCAAACATGGAAAATCTAGTTACCATTTCATACGTTCCTGAAATGCCCTTCGTTAGTGATTGCAATCGACTCTACCTCCATATGTAACACTCGTGCTTTGTGAAGTTACAGGTGGAATTGCGAATTGCGAAACTCAATAGTCGAACGTCTAGCAATCTTTTTAGATATTGGTTTACGTTAGTAAAGTATTATTTACTTACCTGATATTTTTTCTTCTGATTTTATATTCTAGGTAATGCCTGCGAGCTTCGAAAATACTCGATCGTAGTACAAGCTACATGCGTAGCTTTTGACGAACTAAAAGTGAAAAATAAAAAAATGGGAAAATGATTTTTTTTGCACTTCAGTTATTTAAAATGAGTGGTTTTAGTAATGTAAGTGTGGTACCTAGCTCTTGCAGTAGGATAGGGTATCCTACTGCAAGAGCTAGGTAGCTCATAAATATTGATTCTGTTTTTTTGGTATTTTTTTATCTAAATTGTATTGGTTGCTACGTACCTACCATTTGGAACTAAATACTTTTCAATAAACAACTAAATTTTTAAATTGTTACATGAGAGGGTACAAAAATAAAAACTCTTCTACCTTTTTTTAACGGATAAAAATTTTACCGTTGAACGGTTTTCTGGTGCAAAATACATGATGAAAGTAAATTAATTAACGTAATACGGAGCTATTCAAGCGATATACGCAGTGATACGAGCAAGGTGTCGACGGCTGTTAGGTACATGCGTTATAATTTATTTACTTCCAAATAAAATTAACTCAAATTCTTTAATAAAAAGTAGAAACAAGAACAATATTGCTCCTAGCAATAATTGTGACAAATCAGGAAGTGCAATTGTGTCATTTTATTTTTGTAAGAACCAACCAACCAGCTGTATGTAATTAAATAAAGATTTTATTTATTTATTTATTATTAAAAAATCATTTGTATGATAAGCTTATATCTGAATATCAAGACAGAGAGTGCTCGTCAAAACAAATCAATCAAACGCAAATTCGATTTGTTTAACTTGTTTAGGCAAAACAACTCCATAGTAATTGTATTAGTAAACAAAATACACTTTATTTTATTTTTTATCTAATCGGGCATCGGAAAGTGGGTCTAATTTAGACTAATAGTTCTCTTTATTGTAGACCTCGCGACACGATTTCTTAGAACATCGTTTGTATCAAAACTCTATGACCTTCATATCTCAACAAAACACCAAACAAAAATCGTCAACGATTAAAACATTTTATTAAGTAGAAATATTCGTGTACCAAGTTTCGACAAGATCGATTCGAAATTACGGCCACTACGCGAGAACCAATATACATACAAATAGACAGACTAGAAAAAAAAAACATTTATAAGTAACTTCTTTCATGTATGCTACTGTTATTTTTTAGCAATAATTCTGCTAGACATTTCACGAGAAATAAAAGAAATAACGAACTAAAACAGGTTTACGAAAAACAAAGCAGTTTTTCATTGAATAAGCGTCTAAATAACGTAAAAAGGCGATCATCCTCGTGGCTATCCGAGCGAGTAAACAAAAGAGTTTGATACTAAATCCTATTTGGAAAGGGTGCGAATTCAACCAAATATCACGGACACGGACAATCTAATACTTACCCCAGTAAAGAGACAATGCTAAGGTTTCTTACAGAGTAAAATGTAAATAATTTAAAAGCGGGTTTGTTTTTCTAAGCTATGTTGTAATGTAGATTACGTCCCTTTTTTAGGGTTCCGAACATATCGACAACGAATAAACGTGCCCCTTTTACGAAGCTTGTTAGTCTGTCTGTCACCAGGTCTCATAAACCGTGGTAGCTCGAAGCTAAAATTTACACAAATTATATATTTCCATTGGCGCCATAACAACAAATACAGAAAATAAAATATTGACATGTTTTTTTTTTGCTGTAGATAATGTTAAAATTCAATCATAGGTAGTCGCTTAAAATTATATTAATTTATTACAGTATATTAATTTGTTTATTACCTTTGAAAATAAATAAACAAATGAAAATAAAAATATTATTGCAGTGGGGGCTTCCCATACACCAAACGCCATTTTCAAGCATTTTTTACTTGAATGCTGCAATCTTAAACGACAATAGGTAGACCCTCTAAACATTCACAGAATATTTAATTTAGTAATAACTTAAAAAAAACTATAAAACTAAAATAACATAAATGTCTAAAGGGGTTCCCATACAATAAAACATGTTTCTGGCGTTTTTTATACATAATTGGTACAAAACCTTTCGTACGCGAGTCTGACTCATACTTGATCAATTATTTCAAATGGGCATTTAATTGGACTAATTGTCATATAGCCTATGTGTTAACTACATACATTTATTTGTATAAAATCTTTTGTTTAAATTAAATCCTTTGTATCATAATTGTGTCAAACAGACTTGTTCATATTCTGTGGGAGAGGCCATCGGTGCTGAATCACAGTTCCATACTAGTTCAGCACTAATGTACTGTACTTGTAATGTACTTCTAGTCTAGTCAACAAGTTTAAAAACGTGTTAATTATATATATAGCCATAGCTATATTTTCAGCGTTAAAAAAAAATATATATAATATAGATAGAGTTCCAGGAGTTAAGATTTTTTCATTGGAAATTTTCTCCTCTTTCGGGTTCTTTTTTCAAAATTCCTTAAATATCATTATTTTAAAAGTTATAAACGAAAAACTAAATACCTTTTTTTTCTTATTTTGTTAATAACAATCGCAATTTTTTATGTGCTAATAAACCCTTAAAACACATTTTTCTAGACGTCATTCCGAATCGAATGAGCTATGGCACATATTTTTAGGAGCTTTATGTCTATTCAACACGTTTTTGAACTAGTTGACTAGACTATTCTATGTTTTATGCCAATAAAGATATTATTATTATTATACTCACTTCGAACTAATCCATTTCACAGTTCACAACATTTTAATTACAACATTGTTATACCAAATCGATCTTGACTGCGCGTTTCTTCCCAGCGCAAAATATTTATAGCCAGCTTTGTTGAAACGTGTCGTTGAGCGGAAAATTCACAGCGAAACGTAATTAGTGTTAATCCCGGGGAGCAAGGGAGTGCGATATTATTTTGTTGGGACCTCATGGAACAACTTTCCATTAGGAGGGATTATGAGGTAACACCCGTGAGAGGAGCAACTCCGCTGAGCTCAAACTGTTCACGAGTTACGCAGTAGGTAATGTGGGGAGCAAAATGAAAATATAATCTGTATTCTGGTCAAAGCCACTAAAATTATTAGTTACTATTGCGTGTAGTGCTAACGTTTAAACATTATGTACTCTAGTCTGTTTTCTTAAATCCGTGAGTGTAAGTATATAACCTCGTAGACGTAATGGTTACCATGCCGGACTGGCAACCAGAGAGTCCAGGGTTCTATTCCCGGCACGGCCAACATCTTTGTGATGAAATAAATATTTTGGCTGTCGGTCTGGGTGTTACATAAAGTAAACATAAAAATAACTTTATTTGAACAAAGATTTTGCAAAGTATGTATGTAGTCTAACAGTTGTGTATGCGATCATACGAGTAATACAAACTAGAAACGGTTTAGAATGTGGCTTACTAGCCGTGTGTGAATATTTATTAATAAGAAATAAGTAATTGGTTATATATTTTGTACTTACTTAAATAGCTTGTGATATCAATTAACATAATATATCTATTATCATCCTATAAATCGCGTCTCGTAAAATAATGTACACAAAAAAACGAAGGCTTTATTATTTTCTTGAAGTAATGCTACCAAATATACTTCTAATATATATATCTACTAATAGTCTAAGTAATATAAAAAGCATTTTTATTCTCGTGCCAAAACATCAAAGTCAAGTTTTTGTAATTAAAAACCTCACTTTAAACCTGAAGCACTCTTTGAAACAGAATATTCTTAAACAAGTCTCCGTTACGGATTCGCGTCCGAGCTAATTTAAAACAAGGAACCGCCATTAGAAGCATACCTTTCTATAACATGGAAACCAGTTGCAAATTTATTCAGAACACTCATTCCGCACTCATCAAATAATATCGTGGGAACGTTTTCCTTTGCAAACAACGCTGACGAACCAAGCTTTACTGACCAGATAGTAAGGTCTAGTTTCTATTAGGGGAAATGTTAAAACATTTCAATTTTAAGTAAAATTCGAGCAATTTGCATTGCAGTGGCTGTTGTCGCGGTAGTGGTAACTGCCCCTACGTCTCCTCTGGATTTAGAATAATAACATATTTTGAATTATGCCAGTGCGAGCGGCGGCTGCATTTAGAGGAACAAATAAACACTTTAGTCCAGGCTTAGGGGCGTTATTTATACAGCTCGAGGTCAGGTTACATTATTACAGAGCTCTGACTAGAATATATTTACTGTGGACACTTGTTTTTGCGAAATGAACTTTTTGATAGACCTTTGTAATGCATGGATCGATCGATGATTTGACGACCGTTGAACAGAAGGTTCCGGGTTCGATTCCCGGCACGGCCAACATTTTTGTGCAGAACTAAATTTGTTGACTGTCGGTCGGAGTGTTAAATATGTATCAATATAAAATATGTATGTATGTATATGTAGTATATCAGTTGTGTTAGCAACTATAATACGAACTACATATGGTTCAGTATGGGGCTAACCAGCCATGTGTGAAATGTATCCTAATACATATTAAAAAAAAAATTGCCCAAGATGATTAGATAGATCTACCCTGTAATTTACTTATTTGCCTGTAGACAGTCATAGAAAAACATGAAATTTACTTACAGCATACAAGATTGGAAATAGTGAGTGATCTGAAACCAAATTTAGATAAGAAAAGAAAAATATAATTAGTTATTTCTTCCATGAGTACAATGGATTTCCGCAAAGTAACGCCCGAGTCAAGAATAGATTATCAAAATTACATAGCAACAAAATGATATCTATTAAAAAAATCTGCCACCAAGCACACCAGCGTGTTCCGGCAGCCTTCTTGAGAGTCAGTTATTCCAGCTTAGGCATGCTCCACCTAAGGTCAGAGTATCACTAAGTTAAGTGGTTACGCGCCCTAGTGTAATGAGCAAAAAAACAGATAAATTAATTCTTAATATGTTAATAACTTGGTTCTACCTTATACATACAAGCAATCAAATGAAGGTAAAAACATATTTTTGAATGAATATAATAGTCTAGTCAACAAGTTCAAAAACGTGTTAAATAGACATAAAGCTCCAAAAAATATGTGCTATAGCTCATTCGATTCGGAATGACGTCTAGAAAAATGTTTTTAAGGGTTTATTAGCACATAAAAAATTGCGATTGTTATTAACGAAATAAGAAAAAAAAAGGTATTTAGTTTTTCGTTAATAACTTTTAAAATACTGATATTTAAGGAATTTTGAAAAAAGAACATGAAAGAGGAGTAAATTTCCAATAAAATAGTCCTAACTCCCGGAACTCCATCTATATTATTTATAAAAAAAAAAATTACGCTGAAAATAAAGATCCGCGAGGGCGTTACGGCATAGGCGCGCCGCCTAAAAAGCCGGTATCACCTAAAATATTTTTTTTACAATATTAAATAACAATTTAAAAATTTGAACAAATTATAGTGTAATCTAGACACTTGAACGAAAAACAACTCGACTATAATCTATTTATTAATGTCGCACCTTCTACCATTCACTCAATCTTCTTAAATCTTTCAAAAATAAAACTGCAACTTATAACGCGCTTCGTTTTACACCGGAGAGATTTAAAAACGAACCGGCTCTAGCTTGAACCCCAATTTTTCATGCAGATAAAAACTTTTTGTTTAGTCTGTCTGTCATCCAATTAAAATTGTACGTTGTTTGCCTAAGCGCAGCGTAGTTTGTTTTGCAGCTGGGCTTCGTATATCGTGGCTATCTATGCGTTCATACGCTATAATTGTTATAACGAACTCTGGAGGGTTTTTTAGAGACTTCGTGACTGATCCACCACGATAATCGGATTCAAACTCGTTGTGCGTGGAATGAAAACTTAGTGTAAATGAAAACTCAAGCCATGGAATATTTGGGTTTGGCAACCCAAACCCAGTCGGAGTCATGATTGCAATACTCTAATACGGGAGTGGACATATTAACTCGCGTCAATAAAGAAAACTTTTAAAAGTTCATGTCTTCTCGCTTGCAAAACTGTTCGAGTGTGTAAGTGCGATAACTGTGTGCGCAAATTTGAGGGAACTTTAAAATGATTTCTTTATTGACGCCGGCTAATATGTTCACATCACGGTCTGAAGTAATGCACTCATTGACCGATCACCGTATCATAATTAACACAATATTTTATGTATTACAATGATGTTATATGTACTAGATTGGCAGTTTACGGCAGCGACGCGTTGCAACTTCGAAGACGCCTGTGGCCTAATCTGACGTCAGTTGCCTGCTTGACATGTAGTAAGCGTGACGCGCCCTTTAAAATAATTCATAATGGTGAAATTTGCTGTTAAAAATTGTGTATCGCGGTCTGAAAAGGATGATAAAGCAAGTGGCGTTACTTTTCATGAGTTAGTTTGAATAATTTTGATCATATTGTCTAAAATTAAATCAGAAAATAAAATAAATATATCGTCCATTATTTTTGACATCGATGTTGCCAGTAAAGCGATTTTGATTTTTCCCATTTATTTGGGAGTTTAGTTAATTAAATAATGAATGACGCAAGTGTGTGCCGGTAATATCTGTGAATAAAATTTCGGCAACGTCTGTTATATACTCAATCATTACGAGAAGTATTTTATTAAACTAAGTAATGTTATTTCATCATCGTAATGTGTAATCATCTTAAAATTGTATTAAATTCTCTTAGAATGATATTTTATTTGTTTTAGTAGAGTATGTACCTAAACCTTCTACAACAAACTTATGTTACACAGCGGTGTTTAATCACAATAACACCCTGCAGTTTTATATACAATAGCACACTTTTTATTTTTATTTCTATCTACAGAACGTGTTACTATCTTAGATTTTTATTATTTACTACCTTTTTAAATAAAAATCTGCCTTTTATTCATATTAAAATCTATTCACTACAGCCTTTTCAAAATATTTTCAATGTAGGTACACACACGCTTCCGTTACAGTTTTGTAATATCTAGTATAAATTGAAAGTTTTATTAAATTCTGTTCAGAATATATAACACCAAAGCAATTAAAAACATTTATTCGTTCATTTATTTTGGGGAAATTATTTCGCGCCACTGGCAGCTCTGTCCGTTTTCATGCCAGCAATGTCTTGTCTCACTTCTACGGTAATTAGATAATGACTGGAAGAAAAGAGACAAATATAGTTTACTTTGGCATAATGTATCGGTTTCAAAGCTACGTCTTTTGAACTATCAAGTGGCTACGCATTTCTGAAAATCGTTTGTTGTCATTGCTACTCTAGTATATATAGCTCAATGATGTATTAATCTACTACATATTTATATTTGGAAGATTTTTGTGTGACGTATTATAAAAATTAATAATTAATAATATGTCAAAATACAACCATTCCACATTGTACAATCAAAAATGTTTTTTCCAAAAATACAATTATTCATATGCGCGCGTTAAAATGACAGCAAAGAGGTTTCGAAGTCAAATTTCACTTCGCACGACGAGTTTATTTATTTTAGAAAATAAATATCCTGTATAAAAAATGACAGAAACCTTTGGGCAGCTTGAAAACAGGACTCCGCACCAGAACTAGACTATTTAGTTTACACAAGCAAGCAACCGACCAGTAAAACCTGTATGCCCTACTTCTTCTTCTTCTTCGTATGAGCTAAGCGGCCAAGCTCCGGTGTCAAGATTTTTCAAGCCGCCTGAAGGCATCAGACTTGGCTTAACGACCGCTTGTACTAATACTTACAGCTGAGACCTACAATTTAACGTGTCTGACCCAAGGTAGCGCGCCCAGATGAAAATGTCACTTGAAAAATGAAAGTCTTGTGCCTAGTCACCCATCCAAACACCGTCCCGCATCGACCTAAGCGTTGATGATCGTGACATACCACATCAGCTAGCCGAGCTACATGCGCTATGTACTGTATATGCTCTACTAGAAGTGAAGTAGATTATTTATGTAAGTAGTTAAGTGAATAAGAAACTAAACAAGTAAGCTGTAGAGGGTAAACATTAGCGATGGACAGGTGAGAGGTCGCGTGCGCTTGCACTCGACTGAACGGTTCCGGCATGCAACGGCGGAGCTACGGACCGACCTCCGTTGATGGAGATTCATATAGTCTTATATAAAAAAAAAAAACTGTTTAGTTACATTTAATATTTTACCTTTATTTTTAATATTTTATTTTTGTTTTTGAACACCTTGTATAGACAATCGACGACCTCGTTGGCGTAATGGTTACCATGCCGGACTGCTAATCAGAAGGTTCCGGGTTCGATACCCGGCACGGTCAACATCTTTGTGCTTAACTAAATTTGTTGGCTGTGGGTCTGGGTGTTAAATATGTATTTATATATAATATGTATGTATGTATGTATGTGTATGTAGTATATCAGTTGTGTTAGCAACCATAATACGAGCTAGAAATGGCTCAGTATGGGGCTAACCAACCGAGTGTGAATGAGTCCAAAAAAAAATTGTATTCTATGGACTCTGTGTCTGATAAAAAAGATTTATCTTATATCTTTAAATGAGATATTCTTGTATTTATATAGGTATCATTGGAATCTCGGAATAGGCTCCAACGGTTTTCATGAAAATTAGGATATAGGGCTTAAGGGGCGATAAATCGATCTAGCTAGGAATCATTTTTAGAAAATGTCATATTAAAAAATACCGAGCAAAGCTCGGTCAACCAGGTACTTATTATTATAACACAGACACGTCATTTTTATAACAACTCTTTTAAAAAAAACTTTTTCGAGATGAGTAGACTCGCCAAAAGAATTAGTAGGCAACAAATTATCTTAACAATGATATTATCGCATCGTGCTACGAGTACTTATCATTATTTCAGATACGTAATGCGAAAAGTGGGAAAGAAATTACTCTAAAATAGATAATCTAAAGTGGCGAATGCATTCTAGGGTGAAAGTTATCATCTTCATCGTCAAAATCATTGGCTTATTATATACTCACTATACATTTACATAGGTTTAATTATGTATTCACTTAAAAATAAATTATATAATAAAAATAATATGTTATATTGTTTTTATACAATAATTTTACGGAACCTTTCATGCACAAGCTCGACTCACACTAGGCCATTTTATAAGTCGGTTAATAACCGCCGTTCATAATCTCTTTACACCATAGAACTTTGGTAAGGGGTAGTAATAAAAGCTCCGACAAAAAAAGAAGAATTGTCCTTACTCAAAATATTAAATCTACTGCCTAAAATACTAACTTTCCGACTACTTTTGTCCGAATAAAAATGATGAAACGACCGAATGAGATACTGAAATCTTCGAAAAATAAATATTATTGTTTATTGCGATAATACTTTTCTACCAACATAAATTACGTTCTACTGAAAACTGCTTTGTAATTTTTATCTTTAAATGCCTAGGTACTATTAATTTATAAATTACCTTTCATATTTCATAGACTGTGGTGCTATTTTAACATTATACTGAAAATATTATTCTGAGTGGTTATACAGAAACTTATAAAAATGTACTTGTAACAACAACTTTTACTTACAGCATATATCATGAATTTTACTTACCACGGGTATGCTTACCTATTTCAGGCGTTAAGAAGTTAGAACAACATTCAACTGAAAATACTATTCTACTAACCTAACCTAACTTGCAATAATAAAAATAAGTTAATAATTAATGTAAATAATAACAAAAGGCATGGACCCAGGTGTCTATGGTGTGCAGAATAAATAAAAATATAAAAAAAACCCTAACCTAACTAATAGCAACAAAAACAGCCAAACGCGACCCGAACCCTATTAGCACGGGCCGAACAGTTGAGGTATTTTCATCATTATTGCGAGTTAAAAAATAAATTTGATAACTAACAATAGAAATTAAAACAGTTCATGCAAGTTGTAAAAATATGATAATTTTGACAAAACCTCTGTTGTCGGTAACTTAGTAATTTTGTCGGAGGTTCAGTATTCTATTTGGAAGTTTAGTTTTGTTATTCGAAGATCCATTTTCTTTTAGGAAAAAATGTAAGGTGAGGTGGGGTAAGAGGGTCAGCGGGGCAAGAGGGTCACGAGTCCATAACTAGTAAACTAAAGCGTTTATCACTTCAAGCTCTCCGTCAATAAAACAGAAAAGTCAAATTAGTTTGAATGGTTTTCACTATATGTCGCTACGTTAGTCAAGAGCCGCCAAAAATGAGTAAACGTCAGACAGTTGTGAATTTGACTAGTACAAATTTGACGCGTTATTTTGCAAGTGAATAATTACTTAAAAAAAGACTGATACAAATAATTTGATGGTGAATATACAGCGTGAAAACTGTAAATATTGTGTTTTATTAGTTATTTTAGATTAAAAACCACTAATAATACGAATTTTTTTCACTTGTAAATTCTTACCTCAAAAAACATTAGCTGGTGTAAGAGGGACAAAGAGACGGGGAAAGAGGAACATATGTTTCTCTTACCCCATGGCAGGGAAGACAAACATTTTGAATATGTCATTTTAACTAGTATAAATTAAAAGGTATAAAGAGTACCTAGGTACCTAATGTAACAAAAACGTAAACGTCCCTTTTATAGTCGATACTTACTCGTACTTATAACAGATGTAACAGATGTAGTTGGTAAGAAATTGGATGACAGGAGCAGGAACACAATTGCAAAAGATGATGTGAATGAAAATATAGAGGAAGAGAAAGAGAATTATCAAATAAATGACAACGTCTTGATTCGTATTCTTGATTGACCGAACCTGTATGTTCCTCTTACCCCGAATTGGATTACACTTTATTTACATTCTAAATGAGACCTTATTTCAACAACAGTACGATTCAATATTGACTGAAGCAGTTCTATCTAGAACTTCACGAGAATTTAGCAACGAATATTTAAGTTCAAACTTAAACTGTATGAAATACAATGACTGTCCCTCTTACCCCAGTTGAGGGGGAAGAGGGACGTTCTTACAATTTGGACATTTACACAAATATCGTCGTAACGACTATTAGTAGCGCAATGAAACTTTGTCTACGGGAAGCTAAAAGATAAAGACAATTTTTGTGTGTTTTAAAGATCTTGTAAGATTTTATCTGTTCTTCCTAGACCACAAAATACTTTCCTGAAAATGAAGTATGTTCCTCTTACCCCACCTCACCTTAATTTGAACATGTTCTTAATTGTTATCTATTAAATTGGAAATTTTTATTCGTTTATGTTTTGGGTTTTTCGTCGGTAATTCATTATAACGCTGGTTAATTAGAATAATAGTCGGCCACAGATCGCTGGAGATTAATTTGTTTTTCGGAACCATTATTATTTCCCTTTGGTAAGTACACAATAAGTCAAGCAAAATTATACCCGAAATAATAAATATTCGTCCAGCCCGTCAATTTATCTCCAGCAACTGCGAGCACGGAAGAAACACGTTGGCTGAATGGAGTAGCCGTCACGAGTCAGCTCCCACGGCTACCACAGAAACAGGGCGCAGTACGCGCGGCGCTTTCAATATCCGGCTTGTCACTCCGCTGGCCAAGTAGACCAGGCTGTTAGGTGGAAAGAGATCAGTGGGACGTGTGACCTAGTTTCCAACCTAGGTAGTCTAGGTGTGCACCTATTCGTACTTGTTGATTAATCTCTTTAATTACTCGTACCTGGGGGAGTCTTTTTGGCGTTCCATACCTAAGAGGTAAAAACGGGACCCTATTACTAGGCCTCCTTTGTCTGCCTGTCATCAGGCTGTATCTTAGAAACTGTCATAGTTAGAAAGCTAAAATTGTCACGAAATATTTATTTTAGTTTTTATTAAAAATTAGAAAGGATATATTAACCGTACTGAAGAGAAGAACTTCGCTTTTAGACCTTAAATTATAATCGCCTTTACAGTTTTCATTTTACTTTTATTGTTAAATTTCTGTACCTAGTCTCAAGCATTTTTCTGTCTTTTTATATATATATATATATATTTATTTAAAGAACCTATTAGAAGACCCAGTAGAAGATACAAATTATTATCTGAAAATACTTAGGTGCTTTTGAAAATCTGCAATTATCATTATTCAACATTCTCTCAAATCCGTTTGAAATTGAAATCCGATATCTATATTCCGGCATAAAGTATACCTAACACCCATAACAAACGGGCTGATCCCACAAAAATGGGGTGTAAAGTGAAAAAGAAAAACGGATATTACTATTTGATCACGCGATATATCATCAAAATGGCGGCAGGGGGAAAACAAACTCGCAGTCCCGATATCCAATGAAAAATCAATCCATTACAAGCAATAAAAAATCTATGGCAATAATATTTCTATTTTTCCAAGTAGATATAGCTATTAGTGACTTGCTGTAGTTTTATCAAGTGGGCAAGAATTTATATAGGATTTTGATATTTCCATACATTAGGTAGGTAGGACATAGATAAGTGTCTAATTTGTTTTATCACACTGTTAGGTGCTAGATGACAGATTGTTACACAACAAGTGCGCAACTTAATTAAGGAGCCAGAGGGTTACTAGCCAGATGAGCACTAGAAGCGCCTGTAGCTCGGCTAGCTAAGGTCTGATGCATCAAAATAATAAACACACTTTTCAGAAAAAAAAATGGTCCATCCAGGAGCTACAATGCCAAAAACAGACACTCACATGCACACATACACACACAAAACAAGTGAAACTCATAACACCCCGTCGTTTTTAAATCGGACGAGGACCTTATAAACTGAATTTAGACTGGGAAAATCATCGTTACAGAATATTGCTTACATTAAGCTCTATACTTTGTAAATTGAAAGCATTAGATTCTGTGCCGAAGTCAAAAACTTGTAAATGACTCGAATTCTTGAAAAACCTAATGTCAGTGTCATATGCCATGTTTCACAGACTATTATTAGCTATCAGCTGTTTTGTATTTAGATGAAATATTACATAGAATCAAATAACAAAATTAAATTCATATTAATAGCGTTTTTTGAGCTACGTAATTCTAATTCATGAACGTGTTATTACGATCGTGTAAGATTTTTATTTTCATATTGATACGCTTAATCTTATGAGAGAAAGAGGTTATGATTTATTAATCTTCTCATTTACTTAATAAGTTAATACCTACCTAAGTTTTATCTATAGGTTTAGGGAATCTTTGATTCTATCACAGCCGTAACAATCTCGGTTTACTAGTAAGTACTTCATTCATATTCCTTTCTTACTAAATTCTTGTATTTTTCTTTTAGGCATCTCGAATTTTCGAAGAACAATGTCAACAAGCGGTGTAGTGGAAGCCACAATAAGAAATAAACTACAAACAACGCTCGAAGCTAAACACTTGAATATAATTAACGAATCATACATGCATAATGTTCCCAAAGGAGCAGAGACACATTTCAAAGTTGTAGTGGTATCGGACAAGTTTGAAGGCTTACCCCTGATTAAGGTTAACTAAAGCAACTCTTACAACAATTATACTTTACTATAAGCCTGTTTCATGCCACTGATTGCCAAAGGTCTTCTCTACTTCCATGTGGGGCAGGATTTTAGTGGCATGATCCCTATTAAATTTGTCTTAGGACTTTTTAATAAAATACCTTGATATAGACCATATAAAGAACAGCCCGAAGAATATTTATATAAAATTTTGGTAGTAATCTGACTTACGAGTAAGAAAAAAAAACTTGTACTAAAATAAAATTACATGGGCTAGTTCCTTTCCTAATGGTAAATTTTTGGTTTTGGTATAAATATTCTTGAGGCTGTTTTTTATATGGTCTATATCAAGGTATTTTATTAAAAAGCGCTCTTCTTCTTATTCGTGACGCTCTTGTCAGAGCGGTCGTGATCGTCATGGAGGGTCACTAGAGGGGGCAGATATGATTTGCCTCACGACATCTCGCCATCTCTGCCTGCTGGATGTCATCCGGCTACAGTCATTCAAGGTGCCTCCAACTGCTGCCTTGATTTGGTCAGTCCACCTCGTGGGTGACCTTCCGCGCGGTCTGGTGCCTTCTACTTTCCCTTGTACGACAAGGCACTCAATGGACTTGTTATTTCGACGAGAAATGTGTCCAAAAAAGGTAAGGATACGCGACTGCACTGCAGAAAACAGTCGCTGCTTGATACTGAGTTCTTGAAGTATCGAGACGTTCGTGCGAAACTCAGTCCACGAAACTCCAAGCATCCTTCTCCAGCACCACATCTCCAGAGCGTCTATTTTCTGCCTTTCCACTTCTCGTAAAGTCCAAGTTTCGGCCGCATAAAGGAATATGGGGAAGATAAGTGTCCTCACGAGTCTGATTTTCGTAGTCCTAGTTATGTTTCGATTCCTCCATATTCTCTTCATTTTGTCCATCGCCGTTCTCCTTATGCCCATACGTCGCTTGACTTTGTCTATGCACCCACCATTGTTGGATATTAGAGCCCCAAGATAAATGTATGATTGGAATTTGGACTACGTCGCAATTCGCAATCTGATTTGTTTCCGGCGAATTATTTCTGGCACGGTCTACAATCATCACCTTGGTCTTGCTACGGTTAATCTTCAAAAAGCGCTAAGACAAATTTAATAGGGATTGTGCCACCAAAATCCTGACCCACCGAAAGATATGTGTATCAGCTAACTTGACCAATGTGGTGGATAAGGCCTCCTTGTGAGAGTAAGCCACAAGTCTCAGCAGTGGGAATATACATAATATATTGCCCCGAAAGTCAGCTAAGCCAATGGCAACTTACGCCACTCACATTCATAATGACCTCTACTATCAATGGTGTGAGATAAAATAATTATTGCACTACACAATGTAGTAAGTATACAATCTTATTCATTCAGTATGTTTGACAAAAAGATAATAAGATTGTAAACTACTGTTTAGTCATTCAGCACAATAACAGCGGTGGTTATTATCATGGGAGTAGAGTCAGTTGCAATTGGCTTTTTACTTGACTTCAGGGGCTGATCTGCTTGCTTGATATTTCATACTTTTCTTATTATTGTAATGTAATCCTATTAAATTGCTTGTATTTCTTACTTTATTGTCAGTTATCTTTTTATTTACAGAGACATCGGCTTGTGAATGATGTCTTGAAAGAAGAGCTACAAACTGGAGTCCATGCTCTCTCTATAGTGGCAAAGACTCCTCAGCAATGGGATGAAAGTGATAAGGTGGTTGAAAGCAGTCCTAACTGTAGAGGAGGATTTGGGAAATAAGAAAAACAACCCATAAAACATTAATTTGATAGTACTTTAATAGGATCAAGCAACCCCCTGTATGGCTTATTCATATGAAAAGCAAAGAAGACAAAAACTCTACTAAGTCAATCTTTATTTCTAGTATATCTTATAGTAGTTACAGTCACCAATACATTCACAAGTGCATATATCGGCTATAGGCATGTATACAAATACATAAAAAGATAATATTCAGCTTTTAGTTTTAATATTTATAATACTTTATTTTTAATACAGTATAAGAGTTTATTCTTCATATCCAAAAAGTGGACATAATACTCAAGAGTAAAATGAGCGAGGACATTAATAAATGTCCGCTAAATTCACAAACACAACTTTAGTAGTTACGTCTTGATCGAGAATAGGTTAGCAGAATGGTTCTTCAACTATTAAAATTTTGATTTAAGTGGGCTCATTATGCGAGTTAAGTGGGCTCATAAATAGCTTCGCTTATTGTGCAGTTGACCCCAGTCTTAAAGGTGGAAAATTACCACTGCACATAAAATTTGATAAACTGTTCCATTGCACTTCCTTGCACTCACACACACATTCACACCGCGAGTCACGCGCGGTGTTAGTTGTATCAAATGTTGAAGTTGTCTAGACGGAGCTTGCCCTCATTCTCGGTCAAGTATAAGAGATCTGCCATGGTTTGTTCGCAGATCGCTTCTTCCGCTTTCTCTGACATCTGGAAGTTGACAGTTGATTGTTAGTTTCGCCTAGGCTTTAAATATTATTTTTTTAATAACCTGTTAGAGTTATAAATGGGAGTAATAATATATTTATTTATAGCTACCTGCGCCCGCGGTATCATTAATTGTAAAGATAAGAAGTATCCTATGTGTTAATATGGGGTCTAAGCTATACCAAATTTCAACCGGACTGGTTCGGTCGTTGATTTTTAAATCTCCAACGACTGAACCAGGAAAGGTTCATATTTGTTATGTTAATCTTTAGATTAACTTTCCTCAATAGCGTTCGCGTTTATATTGTTAGTCGGATGAGCCTGAATTCTCACTGCTAGGAAACTGCGGCTTCTTTAGCTAAACTATAAAAAATTTAAAAGTATGTTAATTGTATACATACCGGCCTAAACTTATGGTCGGTCACCGGCGGACACTTGAAATTGGGTCCAAAGTTGACACTAACAGTGATGTTCTTATGCAGCGACACAGTGGGGTAGTAACAACCCTGATAGATATCCATGAATGCCTCCCCTTGGCATTCTCCGTTCTTGAAAAAGTATATCTTGCTGCCTGGCAAAGGCTTCAGGCTGTTGAGAGATTCTTGCACATTATCCTTATCTTCATAGTAAAGGTGGCTCTTGAATTTCACAAGCGGCTGAAAATAATAAATAATTTGTTGTCAGCCAGGGTTCTTCAAAAGTAGAGTAAAAGTTATGTTCTAGGTAATTGTGCTAAGTGCATACTACAGCAATACTTTTAATCAATACAGCTACAGTCAACCACAAACTTATCAATAGTAAATTTACTTAAGTAGGTTAATAAATTCTTGAACACAAGGATAGGACAAAAAGGCGACCTTATTAAAAATGCGATCTCTTCTGCTACCTCAAAAAAGACGAGGTGTGGCAACCCAGGTGTTGACAATGTTTTTTATACACTTGATTAAATACCACTCTCATAACTTTTTGGGTGTAACAATCAACTGTTACATAGGATTTTTCTACTGCCGCTGCCTTGCTATTTGCCTTACAGAGGAGTAAATTGACCAAATTTTCGTTCTAAAGTATACTCACTCTATCTTTATAAGTGTTGGGTGTGTACTTAGTAGTAGCACTCTCTGGCATTATGATGAGAAAGCCCAGTGTATCGCCCTCGCCGTAACCAGAGCTGTAGTGCTTCCCTCGAGATTCATGGAACCTGCAGAAAGAAAAAATACATTAATAATGACAGGTTTGAACTCTATGACAATGCAATTAAGATCTTAGAACTGTCACACTTGTATACTTCTAACCACAGAGAAAAGAAATCAGTTGGTGCTTCCAACCTCTCAAATTATGTCCTAACCATCACCATTGGTAGCGGTTACTAGTAAAGCAGCATAGCTCTTTTAATTTTGTTGTTAATAGCAATCTTTGGGGGTTATTATATTACATTAAAGGACATATCACATCTGATTGGAGTTATAATGGTAAATATAAATAGCAATTTCAACATTATGTCTTTGCAAATATTGGACAATGATTATAAATAGAAAAACTTTGGTCTCAACATTTAAAAGCCAGCTTTGGCAATCAGTGTACCAGCATAACAGCCCTTATATTCTCAGTATAGATTCAGAGTTTACAAGTTAACCTAAATTAATAAGCAAAACAAACCTAAATTAATAAGCAAAACAAACAACTGGTCCAATAAATAATATTTTATTGCGAATGTCACCAACTAAAGTAATAGAAAAATTATGCATCACAATAATATTTATAGGAGAAGGTATACCATATGTAGGAGTCGCTTACATTATAAATTATTGTAAATAAATTATACAATCTATATTGAATAATTTATAATATAAAAAATATTATATTTTAGCGTATTTGCTTGCATATTTTACCAAATATCACTAGTGACGTTATGGCCCAAATCGCATAACATATGTACAGCGTTGTACCATGCTCGTTGTCGATCTTTAGTGATTATGTTCAGCAAAAACTTCACTGTAACATGTCATAGTCATAGGTCCCCATTCCCCTTCCACTTGGCTTATAACCTCTTGTAATTTGGCCTGGCTCGGAACATCCTGTGCTAAAATATAGTTTTGAACTACTATTGATCTCGGCCCCCCGAATCGAAGAGTTCTATACGCCAAAAAAATGTACTTGTTTTCTATGCTCTTTACAAACGCTTTGGGAACTATCAGTCCGCTCATGTTCGGACATTCACAGTGAATCCTTTTTAGCGCTGCTTTTTGTTCTTCAAACGTATTGAAAGTCATAAAAGGGATCACGTCTTCGAATGTTGTGCGCCCTTCCCGGACCTTCGCAAACTTCAATGTTGGTACCGTTTTTTCATTACACACGCACGATGTATTTGTTCGTTCCATTCGGAATTCTCTAATACACTTAGGGTCGTATGTCTTAATCTCTGTCGCCTCAGCGACGAGTATCCAATTCTTTGTGTGAATAATTTCTTCAATCAAATCACATCTGATTGGAGTTATAATTGTTAGTATAAGCAGCAATTTCAACATTATGAAAGACACAAGTCCTTTCAACAGATAAGTAATAAATGAGAAATTATAAACTCGCTGTCGAGCGATGTAGTTAAGGTCACAGGGGTTAACATACTGATAAAATAAACATGTCAAGAATATTGGACATTAATCGACGACTAAGTACTAAATACATAGTCTGCTATCAGACAGGTGTTCTTAAAGTATATATATACATTATTTATTTATTAATAATAAAAATAAGAGTAAAACAATACCAATATGTTTAATTATATAATTATTACAATTGTCGTAAAAAAAACAAGGAATCTTTTACTTAATTAAAATGAGTAAACTTAAACATTGGTTGCATCATTATGCTCATCAAAAAACTCACTGTAACATGCCATACTCATGGGTCCCCATACAGTTTCAACTTTGTTCATAATCTTTTGCAACTTCGCTTGGCTTGGAACATCTTTCGCCACAATATAGTTTCTTAACCACATTCTTTTAGGTCCCCCAAAAGTTAAAAATCTATACGTCAAAAATATGTAGTCCTTTTCTATATCTTTGACAAATATTTTGACACTGGTGTAGCCATGTCTCTCCGGGCACTGGCAGCTCATGTTCGTTACAGCCGCTTTTTGCTCCTCAAGTGTATCGAAAGCAATAAAAGGAAGAAGCATTTCAGCTTTGGGGGTTCCTTCAAACATTTTCGTCAACACCAACATAGGTGCCGTTTTTCCATTGCACACGCACGATTCGTTAGATTCTTTTATTTGGAACCCTCTAGAACATGTGGGATCATAAGTCTTAGATTCTGTCAGCTCAGCGACGACCACCCAATCTTTAGTCTGAAGAATTTGTTCAATAAGACCACACTTTACTGCGGATATAGAGAATAGGAAAAGCAGTAATCTCAACATTGTGAAAGACAGCGTTCACGGAAAAAAATCAACTATAAATGATGTTTTTAAAACAAGCCATTTATACAGGCGATATCTTATAGGTCATCTCATGAGAGTCAACTGATAAAAACGCCATTTGATATTATTATAATACGACGTACATATTATGCCTAGTGATTCTCAAAGCGGTATATATAGCAAACAAAAATTCGTGGAACTTCGTTCGAATCAATAATTTGACATTGTATTGAGATACCACAAATTTTGTAGATTTTCAAAATATGTATCATCAAATTCAACCAGTAATAGAATTAGAAAATTCAAGGTGGAACATGCCTAGTCTATAAGTACTTTCAACCGCTCCTGGAACACACCATATGTGCTTGGCGAAGGCTTGTTTAACTTGAGGGCGGTATCTAGACAAACAAGCACTGTAAAAATCTGTATCACCTGATGTGGACAAAGCTAGAGCTAATAAAGAATACATTTGAAATTCCATGTTCTGTCACTTACATAACATTTAAAACAAAAAATGACCCGGCACATGATACTGTGACTTTTTGTATTATTTTATTTTTATTCTTATATTGACTGGCACCCCTATACAGTGCCCGTTATTACTATTATTATTTAATTTTCACATGGGTTATTTTGTGCATGAATTAAAGAACTTTTATTTATTATAACCAAATGCGAGCGAGCAAGAGAAAGTGGACTTTAAAATGTTTACTCTATTATAGACTACTATATTAACTCGAGTTACAAGTGTTGTACTCACTTGGTCCCCTTGCGGCTGCGCCACGAGTAGGCGAACTTGTCGTACCCGAGCGGCGCCTGCAGGTTGGCGTAGCGCCGGCCCCAGCCGAGCCGCGACGCCGCGCCCTCGGGCGCCTCCTCCACTGTCGCCTCCCAGTACCACGAGCCGCGGGACACGCCTGCAAAACGATGCGTTTACGTAATTCTTGAAAGTGTGATTTAAACTATGAACAATTCCGGCAGCCAGTATTTCCAGATTATGTCACCAAACCATGAAATTTCGGGCGCCTGCTCATCAAGTGACTAGCTGTAATGATAAAAAAAATGTTGCCCTTGTAGCGCGTGTTCAACTAACCAACCTAACCATTGTACGTACAGTAGTACTCAGAGGTAGGAGGTACCTGGCGTACTTCACCCTTCAGGGGATTTTCTCGTTCGGAATTGAATTGCTACCTAAATGTTGAATGTGTTTTTTTACTATTTTTATTTTTATAATATTTATATGTGTAACTATGGATCATAAGTGTCTGCAATAAAGAGATATTATTATTATTATAGTGGAGTACTGACCATGCGTGGCCCGCAGCATGCAGTAGCCCTTGTCCCCGGTGACGGCGAGGCGGTCCTCGGCGACCCGCAGCTGCGGCGCGCGGTCGTGCAGCGCTAGCAGCACCCCGCTTGGACACAACGCGCGGTACAACCACCCCGGGATCGGCTTGCCGCTCCATTCGTTGCTTTCGTCGAATTCCTGATATAAAAAAAAAGGATAGACCAGGTTGTTGACCAATGTCGTCTAAAGGACGAGACGCGTCTTAGACATAGACGACGCGTTTTAGACAGAGCGATGTTAGCCCTCAAGAAGATTAAGAGGCAGTAGAACCCTCAATGTCTCGATATATTTCTCTGCTAAAGGTAAAATCATAGCGCACGCACCAGTTCAGTTTCAGTTTACTAGTAATAATTTGGATGCTGACACATCACATCGCTATTACTATTTATAAGCAACATTTACTATTTATTAAAATATAGGCAAAACTTTGTACATCTTCTTTGTGAGTTACGCTAAACAACGTTTAATAAAAGGTTAAAGGTTGGTTTTTGAATTTATGTAACCTAACTTAGAATCCCAATTGACTAACCTGTCTAAACGGCGCATGTGGGTCAGGCTCTGCGAGGATATACCGGTACCCGTCTTTATTGAAGGGATGCTCCGTAGGGTAGCCGTGTGAAGGGAGCTTCAGAGCACCAAGGTCAGCAGTGCGGCCCTTCTTCCCTACTGGGGCGCCGGCTTCCGCCGCCCCACCGACCGCCGGCCGCCGCTTGCCTTGTCGACCCTTCACATTGCCGGCTAAGGGGACTGAAATGTGCAAACATGAACCATATAAATATAATCACGATATATAATACGACGAAAGATGATAAAGTACTTGTAATACTTTTAGAAAGCTTCAGCGAAATCTCAAACTACATCCGCAATATTGACAAATAAAGTACATTATAGACGACAAGTGTAATTTTTGTAGCTCACTAGTTCACTAGCTTTATTAGGACACATTTTAATGTGAAGTGGACCACACGGAAACTAAGAGAATGCTTACAGTCGTATTATTTCAACTGAAGCACAGAGCACAGTGTTTAATTTCGAATGTCGATACAACATCTATATTTCTGTAAATATTTAAAAATTCCACTTATTATTGTGTATTATAAGCAAGTTATTTAGATAATATCAAATCGTAGCCCAAGCAAACCGCGTTAATTAGCATTAGTAGAAAAATAAATTAAACCAGAAAAATGAAAAATAGGAAAAGCGTACAACGCACATTCGTGGTCCACCATAAGTAAAACGTTTTCGAGCGACAAACGTTCACGTAGTATGAATATGAACTGATATAAAAATAAAATATAACATTCAAGTACAATAACAACCTATAATAGAAGTATTATATTACTACAACGAGTTGATATTATATTTTTCAATGCAAATACGTCGTTGCCGACTATTACTTTCAAGGTAAACGTATTATCGATCTAGAGTTTTGTAGCACAAGGCATAAACTCTAATGGATCGCTACCTATTAAGGGATCTTGTATATCTGCAGAATCAAAGGTGATGTGTAGGTTTTATTCCAATACGTTAGTTTATACTATGTAGTTAACCGGTCTTATACCTATAAGAATAAATTGTTTCTAGTTTCTGTAGCTTGCGCTATGATGAGGCTTTAACTGTATCAAACAGATATCTAGATCACCCTTTTAATGCAATGTTTTTAGGTGGGATTTTTACATGCCTATTGAAATGATATGATGATTAAAATTATATTTATTTTTATTGCAATTACCATAACCTATTTCATACTGGCATTCGTTAAATAACAGGTTCGTGTGTAAAGGTTTATAAAATACTTAAGTATCAGGATCAGATTCAGATAAAAAAATCTTTGAAGTCTTCGTAGATTACGTAAGTGTGTCGGTCACGTATACAAAATGTAGAGGTATTTACTATAGATGCTTAAGTCGTTTCTATTATGATTTTAGACAAATGATTTGCATATCGTATATTTTAATTATAATCATAATTATGAATTACCGGATACAACATTATTATTTATCCTAGAGTCAGTGAACAAAGTATCAAATATTTGAACTAAAATGAACGTAACAGGAAAACGATTAAATATGTAAAAATTAACAATTTGGTACATATATTAACGGATGTGTATTATGAGAAAAAGAAATGGCATAAATACTTAAATAACAGGACAGTTAGAAAAATAACTTACGATCCATTAAATCGATCCCAGAAGACGATGCAATAGGAAAAACGAAGTATGTATTAATTTTATTTGGTACAATTTAAAAAAGATAAGATAAAACGGTCATATCAAGTAGCACGTCCCTCGATGCCGTTGACAATAAGCCACGGATAGCAGCTCAAACGAAACGAAAACAACTCCAATTTTACCATAAAAATGTGGGAACCTCGTTTCACATACAAACACAAGTATTATACCTACTACGTACCTAGAAATAAACGTCCGTTCAAGGTAATCTCGATCCGTTATCTTCACAACAAACCACTTATTCTTTTCGCGTCAAAAGAAACGCGAAAAAGAGAAAGAGAAAAGTTTCACTTACCAGCCATGAAGTTCAAGGCAATATACGGCGCTATTTAAATATAAAATCAATAGAGAAATCGGACGAATGCGACGCTGCCTGAACACACTTATCGGCAATATCACACACACTAACGCGTGGGCGCCTAATAATGTAATGTGCGTTGCGCTTGTGTGCCCCGTTAGTGTTTACAATACATGTACTGCGAGAACAATGTCATTATTCAGTCATGTCTTGTGTCTAGAATTTTATGTATAGTACTTACTGCGGATCTAGACTGAACGGACGCGATAGTTTTTCAGGTTGGCTCGAGGCCAACTGTATATGACTACGATTCAACAACAAGGACACAGATTATGATATTAGTTTGTAGCTAATAGCGGCAGAAGGCCGGATATGGAGCTATAGCTACAGAGATACGGTACGTCTTATATCAAATTGATTAAATGATTACACATGGTGTTCTCAAATGTATCAAAATGTACGCACTAACCGGGGTCCTTAGAGCAAGCAAATACTTGTGTTAGCATGCTTCCTTCACTCTATCAAACAAATCGATTCAGATCTGAGCGTCAAATAATAGCAATCGTCATTTATTATCTCAATGGTACCTATGGTTGTAATTTATTCCAACAAAAATCAAGGCCAAAAAGAGTTTACTGCATAGATTCGAGTAGTACAATACCATGTTACCTAACTTCATTAATATTCATTAATTTACATATGAACCGCCTAGATAACACAGGAAATCGGCGCCGGCGCGGGCGGGCCCCAAGTAACTATCTATTGACTATTCTGTGTTCAGTAATATATTAGCTTGTGTCAGAATAATAAAACGAACGAATGCCGAATTCAAAATTTAGGAAATACGCGACAAATTATTGTTTACAATAATAAATGAACAATAAGTTATTTGACTTTTACTTTACTGCAGCACCTTTGTGAGTTTTTACCGTAACACCTAACAGTGCCAAACCCGAAGTCCCTGACTGAAATGCGTATTAAAATCAGACTGTTAGCTGTGGGGATAAATGGCAACATTGGTTTCTACAAAGTACTCTACTTGTACTAAGAACATGAACCTTTTTTTTGGACACATTACACACACGGTTGGTTAGGCCCATACGAAACCATTTCTAGTTTGTATTATGGTTGCTATTACAACTAATATACTACATATTCATAAATAAATACTTTATATCGATAAATATTTCCTACCACACAAATTTAGCTCATCACAAAAATGTTGGCCGTGCCGGGAATCGAACCCGCAACCCTCCGGCATTGTAACCATTACGCCAAAGAGGTCGTCAACTAAATTGTTGTTGTTGTATGTGAGCTTTTGTAAGCATCAAGGCTTAACGGCTGTAATTATGGAAGTATACATTTGGAACCTACAATTTAAAATGCCATCCAGAGACGAAAATATCCTGGCGGCCAGTACCTGTTGACCATATTTATATTTATTTGCCATAAACTTTGACACTATGTTATGACGATGCGAGTATTTGACATCCATAAAAAAAAATTTCAATGTTATGATAATAAAAATGTTCTAAGAGCTGCAACATATTCTCTACGACTATCTTGGATATTGTGAGTATTTGGATAAGTAATGGTTGTGACAAACTGGCTGATGATGATGTTGATAATATTCGTTTATATGTAAATGACTAGATGCGCCATGCGGTGTTACGCGCGTTAATCCGGGATGAAGTTAATCCGCGATTATAAGTAGCCTATGTGTTAATCCAAAGTCTTCACATCCAATTTCGTCAAATTCGGTTAATCCGTTTGAGTGTGAAGAAGTAACCAACATACACACAAGCTTTCGCATTTATAAAATTAGTAGGATAATATTCTACACACTTAAGTACATATTATACCTCTAAATAAATATTATCTTTGAAAAAAGTATGTTAACCTATGACAAAATATTTGGATATGCAAAGAAATTCCCTAAAAAAGTGATCTCGACAAACTGAAATGATTCTCAAGTTTTGCCTGAGGTCTAGTGATATTTTAACCTGCTCTAATTTGGATGATATAAAGTATATTATTATCACCATTAATAAGCAAACATTCATTTAATAATTCATTAATTAGCAAGGCTACATTTATCCTGGATCAATGCAAGAACTATGGAGGGCTAAGAAAAAGGTTAGCATTAAATTTAATAGTCAAATAGGATACCAGCCATCAGTTATATGCAGTATTGTTATGTAAGTATGTTAAAGCAACAGTTAATAGAAAAACCTTATGCAAGTGGTAAGAGTAAAAAAAATATATAAATATTTATTTTTCTCAAAAAAAGCATTTATATAACTTAGAATATCTTATGAAATACTGGTCAAAATGTATAAAGATTTGCAATTACATACTACATAATACTTATTGAATTTCTTAAACACTGGTAAGATTATTAATTGAATACATACATTTATAATTGTAATTTTTAACTGAGTTACTAATATATTTTAAGGAAAAGTACTCACTCGTAGCAATGCCCATATCAGTGACCTTTAGCTGTCCCTGTTTGATCATAGCTTCATAGTTAGGCTTAATTGCTGTCAGCTCTATATTGTACAGACCAAACATCGGCCCTAGAGTTGCATCTTCTTCATATGTAAACAGAACTTGGATATCCTTGATGAGTGCCCGTTGCACTGTAGCATACCACGACTGGGTAACTCTAAAACAAAAGAAGGTGATGTCAAAAAAGGTTAAATGTCAAACTATGACTCATCATCATCCACAGCCAATTCTATCCCACAGCTGGGCATAGGCCTGTCTCCTGTCATGCCATTTACACTTGGTTATAAGTTTGCTCCACCTGTCATCACGCCGCCTGGCCTAGTGTCCTGCCCAGCTCCATTTCAGTATCACAACTGCAGATCCAACATTCAACAACTTTCGTTCGTCGTCGGATCTCAGAATTGCGGATTCGATCTATTAGTTTGATGCCGAGCATAGACCTTTCCGCGACTCTTATTTTGTGCACAGCCTCATCGTTAAGAGTCCATGTTTCGGCACCATATGTCATGGTGGGTAGGAACATTGGTTGTAGAGGCGAGTTTTCAGACATTGTGTGTCTCATCTCTGTGCTAATCAAACTATGACTAGCACAGAGCTATTTTTAATACTGATGCTGATAAGTCATAAGCAATGTATTTAGCCCATTCTAATATTATATTCTATAATAGGATTATATTAATTATATAATTATTACTAATATTATATCCTATAATAGGAACCATATAATAATAAGACTTATACATCTGATTATTTACTTAATTATATTTTTCACTATCAAAACAACATCTAGAACCATGATGTAGCTGTTTAGAATCCTATGCAATATGTACAGAAGAAAGTTTTTTTGATATTTGAGTGTCAGTCCAACTTTCCGATGGATCGATGATATGAAACAATGTCCATTAGTCTGTTTTTTGTGTATCTCATAAACCATGAAAGCTAGAGAGTTGAAGTATCCACAGATGATGTATTTCTGTAGCCACTAAAGCAATAAATGAAAGTTCGCTTTCCATTGCTAATCCCAGACAAACAGACCATCTGACGCAACAGGGGTGGAACAGGTATGCCAGCGATCCAGGGCTGTGCTCTGTTATTTAAAGAGCTTGGTTGGCTTGGGCAGGCTGGTAAGAGGGGAATGCACAATACGCCCCTAGCGGTATGTCAGTGCAGGTCTCATGACCCCCACTTCAAATTAGAATTAGAATGCCTATACCTATTTGATGAAGTTGTGAATCAAAGCTAGAAGAGATTAGTTATTTCTAAAATCCACAACCACTATGACTATCAAAAATCTAAATTTGTTATACTCTGGTGTAGAAGTGGAATATAACAGGCTGTGTATGATGATGATTCATTTGAGCTTTAATATTAATAATCATAGGTACATATAAATTCACATTGAAATAGACATTATTTAAGTTCATTAACTGTACCCTTGAATATAACTTGAGACATTTTAACATATTATTATGAATAATCAAAGCACAAAAAGAGGCATTTTAATCAAAGTTAATAGTAGTTAAACTATACATATTCACTGCTATTTCTCCATAATTTTTTTTTTGTTCTTTCTGCTATCATATAGCACAATTTTATATTATAACAAGCCAATTTGAGTAATATTTATTCTTACCAGAATAAGTATGAGCAACATAAAAGTTTAATTTACAGGATGTCTATTTTTGCCAATTTTTGCAATGTTATAGGAAAAACATGTGACAATCTAACAACAGAATGAACTAATGTCTATCCTGACAGAAGATATCCAAGAAGGATTTGTTCTTTTATAAGAAGAAAGAGTTCATTTAGGTATAGATATTTTTTTATTATAGATAGTTGATTATTTTACGATGTGACTATTTGTATGGGTACTGGAGGATTAAATTATATTTATTCCTACATTTTTCCAAGGTATGTTTTTTTTATTCATAAATTATCCTGTCTGCGTATTTTATTAAAGGTAGGCCATAGTAAATGTATTTTCTAAATTTTTAATTATCTAATTACTTATAAAAAATAAGTTTTGAATTAAATATAATAAAGCTTCTGAAATAATTAGTCCTATATGTTCTTTTTCGAAAAAGTTATTTTATTTAATTTCTAAAGTTATATGAAATGTAATTAGAAACAATATTAATTAATTTTTGAAATACAATATAATAAAGCTTCTGAAATAATTAGTCCTATATGTTCTTTTTCGAAAAAGATATTTTATTTAATTTCTAAAGTTATATGAAATGTAATTAGAAAGATAATATTAATTAATTTTTGAAATACAATATAATAAAGCTTCTGAAATAATTAGTCCTATATGTTCTTTTTCGAAAAAGTTATTTTATTTAATTTCTAAAGTTATATGAAATGTAATTAGAAAGATAATATTAATTAATTTTTGAAATACATATTGCTGGTCACATTTAGGAATGTGTGCAGAGCGTAATAAATATGAAAATAAGATATTTAGAAGTATAGTAAGGATGTGGCGCTGAGAGCGCTTAGAATGCCTGGTATAAATGATAGTGAAAAATATATTTAGATACTTATATATGTAATGCCTATAAATTTAATTTATTAAAGAGCATTTATTATATTTGATAATTAAAAATAAATTCAATACTTTACAGTATTTTGAAACATTTTTATTAATTTGTCCAGTACAATATTAATATTATAAATTGTTCGTACAGTACCTGTATTAATAGACTCAGCCTTTATATTATGAATTATTTAGCCTTTATCTTAACTTACAGGCTGAATAACACAGACTGTATTGTAATTCAAAATATGTGTATTTATGTGTGTGTTGATGATATATAAAAGCCAGTCACCATAAACTATACCTTATAAATAATATACCTTCTAGGCATTGTGGTCATAGCTTCCCAATACTGATCTATGTATGGTATAATTTCCCGATCTTTGCTGAAGAGACTCTTGCTAGAGCCATCTTTGATGCTTTCTTGTCTTAGATTTGCTATTGCAGTGAGGCACATTTGTGGGAACGCTGAAAGGACAGAAGATTTGTTTAGGTTAGTATAAAACACAAATACATTTTATTTTTATTTTTTTCTTCAAAAGTGTATTTATATGTAGGAGTTATTGTAAAGAAAATGTAACTAATTAACAATGTGTGGTATGTTATATAAACATTATGCCCCACACTAAGTATCTTTTAATTCTGTGCTGCAGGGCTACAGTTTCATCTGCACCAAGACATTAGCTGCTTTTGTTATTACACTATACAATATATTACTATAAGATACTTAAATTAAAAAGACAGACCACACTTAGGGGAAGCAGGGACATATTATCTTACTATTTGAATAATTGCCTATTGAAATAAAAGTAATATTTGTTTAATGAAATTATAATATCATGATAAAACACAAACTTACTTCGAATATTTTCAGTAGTTTAAATTTGCATTATAATAAGTCATACAAAGACAGGTAAAATTTAGTTTATATGTATACATTTAATTTTTTTTCAAAAACTAATAGTGAGCAAATAATGAAGAGTAAGTGATGAAATTTATGTTGAAACACTATCCCAGTAGGTTACATTGCAGAAGTTGGTTATTTAGTCATTGTTAGACATATAAGAAGAAAGAGGTTTCTTATTTAAGTGACATTATATCATAAAGAAAAATACCTATTATTTAAAAGTACCTACTAATTAAAAAAATACTTACGAGCTTGATTCTTTTTGAAGGTTTCCAAGCCTGTGGGGGAGCAGTTCTTGCAAATAAACAGGTAATTGGTCATGAACGGGACCAGTTTGCCAAGCTGGTATCCTATGCAAGACTCGTGGAACCATCTGTTGCATGATGCACATAACAATTCTGCTATATTGAGGTTACGTTCCTTGCCACTGTAAAAATAACCATTTGCTTGTTATTGTGAGGCAATTAAATAAAACAGAGTGTATTAAGTACTAGGATATAAAACAGAAGCACAAATGCAATGTTTTAAGCATGGGTTGACCTATACAAGAGTACCAGTTAGCATTAATCGAAAACATTAATTTAAAGAGGTTAATTTAGTTAGTTAGATCTGACTGACGCAAACAAATAGTTTTAATGCAAAAATAATTTAACCTATTTTGCCGCCAAAAGGCGGCTTAACAACATTGACATTACGAATGTATTTCTCAAAACTAATATTAATAATTGTAGGAAATTATAAATGTAAGTACATACCAGTAGCAACTGCCCTGAGATTCACTAGATTTGTTCTTTTTATCAGCCTCTTGTCTTTGAGATTCTAGACTGTTTTGCGAATTCGAAGCACCATCGGCGTCCATCGATTTTCGCAATGACTCGTTTGATGTAGACATCTTTGTAGCTTTATTTAAAGTTCGTTATTATGCTTATAAAGATCTACGACCATGGCGATGCTACTTTCTGTTATTCCGAATAGAATAATTTCAAAGTTATGTTTCGCAAAGCTTTGTGGGATCGACACAGCAAGTAGATTTTTGTAAACCACAGACCAGTAAGGAGTTCATTGTAAATTGTAACCTATGTCAATCGGTAAAATCAAAACGAATACATTGAAAGGTGATGCATGATCGTTTTATTAATGAGACAGATAGAGAAAACAATATATAAGACAGTTTCTGCTAACTCAGTCGGATTGCAAGGCGAAAAGAGTTCGCTACTTTTTATTGTAATGACCACAGGTAATGAACGACCTACGTATTCTATATTTGGCGATCTACAGTTTTTGTTAGCAGTTGGTCAGCGGTTGATGGTTCACAATTTCACATGTTCGTTTGGTAATTGGCAAATGCATCCTAATTTTTGGAATGTGGACTATTGAAAAAACATGAAAAAAAAAGAGATTATAGTGTCTCTAGACAAGCAAATCGCCAACGCAGTTGCTAATTGTTATCATTATAAGGATTGTATAAGCATTCCAGTCTGAATCAGAATAAAATCTTTTTACCATGGGTTCGAACTTGGAACTTTTTAGCGTTGGTCCCGAAATTGTCGCATCCAAACAAAACACAGAAATATGATTCAATCTGTGGATTCAACTGTCAGTGTCAAGCGAGAAAAACGTTTGTAATTTGTATTTATATTCAAAAACTTTTGTTGTTTGAAATCTAATAATTTCTCTTTCTACGCTAATCATATATTTTATAAGATTTCGCAATGGATGGGAATACTAGCACTGATGACTTGGTCACTGAAATAAAAATAACAACTTCTCAAGAAAACCTATTACTGGGCATGATTAAAGAATTATGCAGTGATGACAAAATAACTCAAAAGCTTCGTGGAAAAGTATCCAGGATCATAGCTGATTGTGATCTCTCTCATCATTCTAGTTTACACAAGATCACCACTGCTGACGAGAACAATTCTACGTTATTGGGTGAGTTTATTCATTTTACTAAATTGTTAAGCTACTTTCAGCTACATTTTGGCTTGTAGGATAATATTAAACAATAACTGCAATAAAATTAATTAATATCTCTACACGACTAATGAATAGATAGCTGCATTGGTTATAATTAATATAAACACATGAAAATTAAGCTAGAAGTAAATCAAAATTACACAGGGGTTTTAAAGCATAATAGGATCACTTTTATTGAATAGCATTCAACTGAGGGGAGTAGTAATTTGGTTTTATTGCCAATTCAGTTAACAGAGCTATGTTTTATGATTGTACTTCAATAGCATTTTGTTATTATGATAAGTAATATAAAGTTACATTGATAAGCTGCCCGTTCCAAATACCTACTCTATTTTTTTGTATAACAAAAATGTTTGAAAATACTTGGTGCATGTGATTGTGACCCTGTGATATTAGATCTTTAATATCATTGCCGAGAAATTCAACAGAACCTCTATTAAGTAGTAAAATATCTGGCAAAATTGAGGTTCAGCCTCGACAGTCCCTACGTAAGTAGTTTACTATAATAGTATGATGTGATAATCTATTCTCCTCATTTCAGGCTTCATGCGCCAAACTGCAAATGAGCTGACATATGAAGAACAAGCAGAGTTGAACCAGGCCATTATAAAAAAGATCCAAACCAAACTCCCCACTCTCACGCAAGAACTGGAAAGTCTCAGAAAAACTTCTACTGAGAATAAAACCTCTCGGAAAACTCAAATGAAGGAGCTACAAGACAGTTTGGATGAAAAACTGAATACACTGAAGGAACAAGAAAATGAGAAAGTTGAGCTAATGATGGAATGGCTCAACCACAGGTTGAATGAAGTTACGACATTCAGTAATAGTTCTAGTGAACTCATTACTTTGAAAACTAGGATTTTAGAGCTCAAGTCTAAGTAAGTTTATTTAAATGTCCCACTATTTAGGCAAAATAACACCAATAAGGCCAAATCTTTGATTTTACAGTTTTTTTCTTTAAATTGTAAACCAACAAAATATCGGAAAAAAGAATAAAAGCCATCTAAAGAACCACTCTAAGAATAATTGTACTTACTTATTTTGGTACCAATTAGACTTATCTATATGAAATGAGAATGGGTCCACAAATGGCTGAGATATTGGTGAATATACATAATAAAAAAAATACATATAGTCGAATATATAACCGCTTCCTTTTTTGAAGTAGGTTAAAAAAACTGATTGAAATAATGAATTTAAATTTTTTGTACCAGTTTTATTTCTAATTCATAAGTCTGATTGGTACCAAAATAGGTACTAAAACCCTAAGTATAAAAATCTTAGAGTGGTTCTTTAGACGGTTTGCTATTTTTTCATCATCATCACATAAATAATTAAGTAAATAAAAACTACATGTTTTAATAAAATTATATTGCAATAATAAATAAATAAATTGAACTTAGAATTCTTAAAAAAATACGACATTTATTTGAAATGGCCAGTATGGCCATGAGCCATGTATGGCAAAATGGCAATTTGATAGATATAGGCGACTTTAAATGTCCACGATTAATGTCAAGTGGAAATACTTAATGAAGGAATTTGTTCCTAGTTACCATGCTATTATTGTGCTTTTTCACTGTGAGGTAGAAAAATGGTGGAAAGACTATAGTCCTCGTCCCATGCTAACCCCACTGCTTTCTATGGATTGAATGAAGACATAAAACTGTAAACTTATGTTGATTATCTAGATTTAAATAAAATTAAATTATTTGTTCACAGAATATTACATCTACAAATTCTGCAAAACATATTCACAGAAACAAACAAGTCTATTGAGGCATACAGTGAAATCCACAAGGACCTTAAAGAATCCATCAAAGTTACTGAACAGAATATCAAGCACTTTAATGAAGTCATTGAAAGTGATTATTGATTTACAAGTTCCTTAACATAATATTCTTCTTATTATCTTATTCAATTTCATAGATTATAATTTAGCATAATTTAATAATTTTATGATAATCTCATAAAATTAAATTCTTTTGTTGACATTTATACTTATTATTAGAATGCGTGAGAAAAGCTATGATTAAAGTTTCAATAACCTCATAAAATTTGATTCTTTTGTTGATGACAATTATACTTTTTATTAGAAAAGATATGATTATAGTTATTATGTTTTTCAACTAAGTACTTATAACATACATATTTCATATTTTTACACCTCACTACATTTTGAGGCAAACTTTAAAGATCTTGAGTAATAGCCAAAACCGATACACAATATTGAATTACTAATAACACCCCGCCGTTTACATCAGGCGTAAAAAGAGTGTATGCTGATAAAAAAAATTGCAACAGGTCAAAAGGCCTTTGCCCTTGCAATTGTATGAACAAAGAAACATTATTTTGCAATGACTAAGAGAGCTAAGGAAGGAAATGAATAAATGATTAAATATTTTTTTACATATAAATACCTGGTTTAAACCCCAGTTTTCCTCGCATATACAAACATAGCTGCTTGAAAATGTTTTTGTTTCAGAGTAAGGTAATATTATGAAGATCACATGATTAACATATTTTACATAATCTTTGTTTTACCACATAATATTAAAAATGAGAGTAAAATTTATTAAAATCTAAGTTACAAGGGTAAATTCAAGAACTAGAATAATAAAACCGTAATCTTGAAGGTATTCCAATATATGAAGCAATTAGTCGAAGGTCATAAAGCAGTGTTTAAAAAAAAATTGTAATGAAGGAAGCATAGGTATGTTTCTTAGGTAATATCAACATTCTTAAAAAAAAAAAGTTTAACCACACATAGTTGGTACTATACTATATATACATGATTTTATATGTTTGACCTTAACCTTAGATTTTAGAAAAACAATATTTTACTTGAGATAAACACAAATGTATACCTTTTCCCTTACAGAATATCCTTCAATACATAGATACATTTGTAACCAACTTTTCCAGGTTTTTAATTATGCCTGTAACTACGTAGGTACCTTGTCCCAAAAGGCAAGTTTAAAAGATAGTATCTTTTCATAACATATGTATTTCAGACGAAATTCATAACTTATTTTATTCTGATTCAACATTCTATTCGCGTTTAATTTTCAAACGAAAACAGTAGTTTATATCTCAGCGGTCGCACATATTAATGGATTAATAGATATAGAATATATTTACAGTGGCTAATCCACTCTATCTGGCTAAACGCCGGCGCAAGCGCAGCGATCGCATAGAATACAGTACCAAAAGTCTACACAAACTCTCTGAGAAACATAACAATAATAACAAAGCAATGAATTTGTCTGAACAAAGAATGCTGTTCCTGACAAAACGAAGTCTAAGAGAAAGGATGAAAATTCACAATTCAAAATATTATATCATGGACAAGCTCAGACCAGAAAATGGAATGGTTGAACAGAGACCACGAATAACTACAAAAACGAAAGCGACAGCTTCTATATTAAAAACTAGCAGCCAGTCCCGGCTTCGCACGGGCTATATAATAATCCAAGTTGTAAAGAGAAACAAAATAAAGCCCATTTACTTACTCGGGGTTAATGTAGCTTCCTAACAGTGAAAGAATTTTTCAAATCGGTCCAGTTCCGGAGCCTATTCGCGTCAAACAAACAATCGAACTTTTCCTCTTTATAATATAGGTAGTATGTAGTAGGTAGGTAGTATATGTAGGTAAGCAAGTCGCTAACATTATTTAAAAAGTACATAATTTACAAGTTTCTACAACATTGTTGCAGAAGCGTGTCTGTCAGAAACTCGTTTTAATCAATAATTATTATGGTCCAATCGAACGGGTCCTAGCGCGATTAAAATAGCACAAGAATGTCTATAGAACGATGCACAACTGTTTTTATTTTTGTGATCTTCATAAAGCGTGAGAGATAACGACCGCGTGCGCGTATTGCTGTATTGGAGGTAGTTGTCGTCGTGACCCAGTGTAAATCGCATGTGTCCTCTAAATCTTAAACAAACCGCGCGCGCATGAACAAAACAAGCACGGAAAATGTTTGATACTGTTACGAAAATATTCAAGTGAGTAGCTCGTGGTTTACGTGTTATTTTTAATTTTAAAGAAGCTTTGTCTGACGGAGGTAAACAAAGTCTTTGTGAGTAGAGACAAATCTAAACATAAGATATCTATTATTTATTAACTTACTATCTTACTTTCCTTTGTATATGGTAGGTACGTATTATAACGTTATTATCATGGTTCGATGCATTTAATCTAGTAACTATATACCTACTCACTTTTGTGATAACAAATCTAATAATATATTTTTTATGTTTATTTAATTCGATTCAATAAAGAAAAAAATTGAAAGATCATGTCCTCTCTCTCGCATAACCATATGACTTTGATTATTTGACAAGTAAATAATCAAAGCCATATGAGTGTAAACGAGAGGATGCGAACTTTCAAATGTTATTTTTACTGACGTGAGTTCTTTCTACTTTACATTTACGAGTATGTGAAAACCCGGCCTTATTTATTGCGTGAGCGATGAACTTACTGCCTTACGTTGTTAAGTTATTTATAAACAATAGTGCTAATATTTGCAGTCAACAGGATAACACGCGTCCCGTACCTACTTATATATTTTAAAACCGTTAACTACCTACTTGCTGATAAGAAACATTGTCCTGTTTATTAAGTCGAGCATTTTAATGAAACGATTGAAACTTATTGAGGTTTTTAATAACTTTTAATATAAGTAACTAGTTTTTTTTAACTCTGAATAAGACAGCGTTAGATCACAATTCACCTGATGGTAAGTGATAATGAGCGCGCTTACCTAGAAGGAACCGGTTCACTCTCGTCTTGAAAACCACTAGGTTATAGTCATTATAGGTAGTTGTTTTGTTACACCATGGCTAGACATAAAGTACACCTATACTTGTACTTACCTACTTTAGAATATGAGGAACTCTAGGATAGTCAGATTTAAAATTTCCATGCTATTAGTAGTCCTTAGGTTTCGCTATGTCCTTACGTCTGTTTGTAATTCCACCCTGTGTTTATATTGTTTTATGCTTCATTCAAAATAAAACGAATACTTATTTACGAGTAGATTTCACAAAGGTGATACACTTGAGGTACCTAGGTAGGTACCCCTTTAGCTATAAGAAGGCATGAGATCATATTCAAGGCCTATTTATTAGACCACTTATGTCTCGACTGCGTTCTGTAACCACATGAAATTGCGATGTTCTGGAATAAAAAAAAAAGAAAATTTTGGAAACTAACAGTGTTGTTATAGTGTACTCTTGTTACCACTACAGTTGTTATCTGGAAAAGAAACCGCATCCAAGGCCGTTGCGTAGTTTTAAAGATCAAAGCATAGTACCTATTGAGTACCTACATAGGGACAGTCTGACGTGAAGCGACTTTGTTTTATACTATGTAGTGATAGTTATGCCATACAGGACAACATTTTTGTCCTAGTGCAGAGCACTGAGCTCAATCTAGCCTTAATCTTAAATCTAAACTTATGCATAAGAATATTTATAACTTAGCTAGGATTATGAACTATATTGTTGTTTTGAATATTTTGATTTTTTTTTTATAGTAATGTGAAATACAATGGGAAACATAATTGCACGTGATAATCTCAACTGGGCCAGATATAATTAACTAAATGCCAGTCTAGTTACGAAAATAACAAGCGTGCTCCAGAAAAATGACCCTAACAGCGTGAAATCCACTTGGTGTTTCGAAATAGCACCGGCTTTGAATGATAAGATTATCTTTTTAATGTTGTACAAGTTACTAACCTGAGGTATGGTACTGATAACAAAATCTTTCGGATTATATATTTCCAACCGTAATCCTCAATAGACAAATGATAACATAAAATTTGAGCAAGCCAGCTCATCTCTGTATTGGTGTATATCTACATAATATGTACACAGATTCAAGGTACTTTTTAGTTGGTTTTTTATTGCTGATGGGTAAAATAAAATATGAATAAAATAAATAAAAATAAAATTGGGAAATAGAATACGGAATACTCGAGGGATATAACAAGCAGAATTTATTTTTAAGTAACTTAAAAAAGGTTATCAACTCGTCTGTATATTTGTTTGTTTGTTAATAACTCCGTCGTTTTTAAATCGATAAATAACCTTTGTATGGGAAAGAATAGAATACTTCTTGGTAATTACATTTTATATTTATTGAATTAGGTTCTTAAATTTGAATCAGTTTTCAACGTTGTTTACCACACACTTACATTTTTCACTAGTTATTTTATAAGTACAGTACCTATAGTAAGTTGTACGAGTAAACAGAATTTCCGTGCTTGGAAAAAGCATTATCTTTCTAAAATTTAAATTAAACTCGATCTGTCGATAGTGGTTCGCCCTTTTCTGCAGGGTCAATCATGAGACGTCATTAGATATATAACTAATAGCCTTAGAAGTAACAAATAACAATTACACCCAATCATCGACCTCGCTTAGATATTGCTCATCACGCCATACAGTGACGTACATAATTCAAACTAACTTTGATAAAACAGTTGTTCTAAACAAGTTTAGTTATAGTTCGTGGCTACTTAGTTTTAACGCGACTTATTGCGCATATTTTTGTCAAAAAATGAAGTAGATATTCTTATCTATATTTACTTGAACACTTCTATGTACTTTACTGTGTGTATAATATGATGTCATGTTAGAATCGTTGGAACGAAGTTCAATATTTACTTTAGAGAAAGCTACCGCGTTTACGTAAATTGATTAGGTATTGGTGATTTTCAAGTGACTACATAATTATGAAATAGTTTAGAACGCAATATACATTTGTAACTATGCCTAAGAATGGGCAAGATGACAGCCATTAGAAAACTGTTTTGATAATTATCTCTATTAATATAGCTAAGAGATGTATGGCAATGTAATGCTACAATTATTATGTAAAGGAGTTATACAAAAAAAAATATGTTAAGATAGAACAAGAAACAAAAAAACAAAAAATAAAAAAAAAACAAGAAAAATTAGCCGATTTTAGTCGAAAATTGCGGCATAAAAATCGACCCACCACGCATCATATACATTGCTTTCTAAAAACCGTGGTAAAGACTAGGTACGAACATTTTCTGCGTTAGTAAATCAGTCCAAAATAAAATAAAAAAGCCATTGAGTCAATTTCACATCTATATTTTATTTATTTATATTAAAACCAAATACAAATCTGTCTCAATTACTTTTCCAATTATTGTGTAAATGTCGCCTTCTTGGCGTAGGCCTCCCTCAGTCTTAATACGTGTATGTATATCAGTATAATTATATAATTTCCAGCCGCACCTCAGACTACCTAGGCGTAGAATGGGCTCCGCTGAATGTGCCTCTCCAGCGCCGGCTTCAGACCCTGGCCACGGCCGTCTGGATGGGAATCGTGATCGCTGGCGAGGCGTTCTGCATCTACCTGTTCGTCAAACTCCTGTATTCCAGCTACTGGTGGCTCGGACTGCTATACGGCTACTGGATGCTCACTGATGTTGATATCTGTCATAAGGGAGGAAGGAAGTGAGTAGTCTCTTTTTTGAAACTAGTTACATTTTAGCGATGACCGCTCAGTCTGGCGTGCAGTCGACTTACGATGCACAGGGCATGGGTTCGATCCCCGCAAACGAGGTTGAGCTTTCGGTGAAGGGAAATTTTAGCATTTTCTTGTTTTTGCCTGGATGGATCTACACCGTTAAGTTGAAAAGATGTCGCCAAGCACCTACCGGTGTTCCGGCAGCCTCTTTGAGATCCAGTAATTCCAGATCAAGCATGCTCCACCTTTTGCCAGACTACCTCTGGCTTCTGTTGGTTAGCGACCTGCTGGTCAAATGCCAAGTTGTTTTGTGTAAAAGAAAACCTCCTGTATCTACCTATTGGGTTCTTACGGTTAACCCATTAGCTTAGTCCATTAAAAATAATAATAATGCATCCTACCTCGTTACTTTTTATGCACATTTATTTACAAATACTTGTTTGTACTCGGACTTACCACTTAGTTGCCTGTAATGACGAGATGCGACTCAAGGTATTCTAGTAACTGATATGGCGATATCAGTTTATAAACTCAACCAGCATTTGTCATCCAGTTTAAAAATAAAAGATATTGAAACATTGAACGCCCGCAGCTCGGCTAACTAAGGTGATCTGACACGATCACCGAAGTTAAGCACCGGTCGAAGCAGACAGTCTTTGGATGGGTGATCTGACAAGGCACAAGACAGTGAATTTAAACTGTAGCATTTTCATCTGGGCTCTAGCGTAGGACGGATGACACGTTAAATTGTAGGTCCCGATTGTCAGTATTAGTACAAAAATTCGTTACGTCATGTCAGAGGAAAAATGTATCGAAAAATATTTTTTTTTTTTTAGTTATCCGCATGTAATTTCCCCGTTTTTTATTTGTTTTAGCCTTGACAAAGTATATTCTTTGTCTATGGTTTCAGTATTAATCTACATTCTTATCTTATATTATTCTTTTTCAGGGTAGAATGGGTGAGAAACCTCCCAATATGGCGATACTACTGCGATTACTTCCCGATGAAGCTCATCAAAACCACAGACTTAGACCCTTCAAAGAACTACCTCTTCGCTTGCTATCCTCACGGATTAATATCGCAAGGCGCCATCGGGTCCTTCGCTACCAACGCCTTAGACTTCTACAAGAAATTCCCCGGAATGAGTGTTAACTTCATAACGCTCGGAGGGCATTTTCTCGTTCCGTTCTTTAGAGATTTTATCCTCGGGCTTGGAGTGTGTTCGTGTGAGGAGAACAGTTTGTTATATATGTTGGATAAGAGGAGGTATAAGGGGAACTGCGTGGCTATGATGATCGGTGGAGCGGCTGAGGCGTTAGACTCACATTCCGGGCAGTATAAAGTGCTGCTCAGTCGGAGAAAAGGATTTGTTCGCGTTGCGATGAAGAGTGGGTAAGTTCCTTTACGTATTTACCAGTATTTAATCTGGTATGAAAGCGAGTGTGTCTTAATAGTAAAAACGTCTGCTTTTCAATCAGACAGCCCCCGGTTCGATCCCGGCCCGACCAATGACTTGTTTTTCAAGTTATGTGTGGATTTTAACTCGCTTTACGGAGAAGGTAAACATCGTGAGGAAACCGACACTTGAGTACTGCGATATCCGGAGACGTGTGTTATTCGCCAACCCGCACTTGGCCAGCGTGGTGGATTATGGCCTATATCTCTCTCCTAGTGAGAGAAGGCTCCGCGTCCCAGCAGTGGGAACCTAGGGCTGCTCATACCTTTTAATCTGGTATAAAATGTTGTCTACACGTACGAGTAGGTACCAAACTACACTGTCGATTCAGCCATAAGAGTAAAATTGTTACAAACATAGTCACTGTCACATACACAGACTTTAGCCAATATTACAATGTAGGAAATGGAATTTCAAAGTAATTATTGACAAATTGGTTGAAGGCGAAAGTCTGTAAGTTACTCGTATTTAGAAACGCATAGATTAACTATAGATGTAAAGCACACTTGTTATACTTACACAGTGGTGGCGATTCAGCGGCACACACGACTAAACTAAATTTAAAGTAGCTCTGTCTCTTTTCGTCATAAATGACCAAAAAGAGATGGTACGATCTAAACCATAGACAAAACATCTAAAATCACGTCAAACACGTCAGATTTAGAGCTGATACAATTGGGTGCGCTCTAAAATCGCTTATATTTTTCATATTTGACGTGATTTTAGTTGTTTTGTGTGTGGTTCAGAACGTGACGTCTCTTTCTGGCCACCTAAGATGAAAAGAGACGGGGCTTCTTTAAATTTAGTTTAGTCGTGTGTGCCGCTGAATCACCACAAGTATCGGTTTTTAAGGAGAGTCTATTTATCCCTCGTTAAATCCACATTTCCACTGAGTATACCGATTGCCATAGCACCACCTGGTTTGTAAAAGCGCCTGTGTATTTGTGACCAGCAATTCTGCTGTTTTTGCCCCCAAATAATCCTAAATATTCGAATAATAGGTGCTGTATAATGCGTTACAAACGATTATAAGATCTAACTAACGCATTATATCTTGTCGTTATTCCAGGGCATCTCTCGTGCCAGTGTTTTCATTCGGCGAACCTGACGTGTTCCGGCCTCTAGAGAATCCCGAAGACAGCCTTCTAAGGAAGATCCAGGAAACTGTGAAGAAGTACACGGGAATCTCTCCCATGTTTCCTATAGGACGAGGCATGTTTCAGTACTCGTTTGGCTTGCTTCCACTGAGGAACCCTATTACTACTGTTGGTAGGTTGACTTTTGAATGACATTTTTTATCTTCAAACTGCTTCTGTGTCAGATGTGCTGATTTGCGTAAGGTCTTGAGTCCTATTTTAAAAACTTTAATTTAAATATTATTTTTATAGGTATGTATGATTTTTTTATCATTGTATGTATATCAAATATCATACCATACCAATAAATTAAAGCTTAAAAAATCTTATCACAAATGAGATCTCTCGGAAAGAATTAAAATATAATTACAGGCTTAAATAACAGTTATTTATATACTATTCAAAATTCCAATTCCATTAAACTCGAAACAACAAAAAGAAAAATAAAAGCAAAAAAAAAAATGGTTGCCTGTAAAGTCGGTTTTACGGGCGAAGATTTAACGTGACAACGTCTGCCGCGTGTTGCGCGCGCGGCAGACCGATCATAGTAGAGTGGGAGAGAGACGCAAGGCATTCGGCGGGCCTCTCTCTCGTTCGGAGACTCATCGTAACGTTACCGGGCGTTACACTTTTTCATAAGTGACTCCCAGCCGCAACCTAATTTAAGACGTTGTCACGTCAAAAAAAATAGTCGAAAATGTCTAACCGGTTCTAAATACGTTTTCCAGTTGGCGCTCCTTTAGAAGTGAAACAAAATCTGGATCCAACCAAGGAAGAAATCAACGCAGTACACGCAGAATTCACCAAGCGACTCGTTGACTTATTTGAAAGTGAAAAGAAGAAGTACCTTAAAAACGCAGAAGACAAACATCTTGATATTTTATAAAGAATGTATGTAAAACAGAAGTACTAGTGAGTAAGTTAAAATCATATTTTACTAAGCTTTTTAGTAATTTGTATGAAATTATTGAAATACTCACAGAAATGTCAAGGAATCGAAGTACACAATTATCGTTATCATTGATTTAGAAATTAATTTTATGCCATAATTGCAGTAATTATTATGATTTGATTTTATTGGTATGAAAATGTTTATAAAAAGATAAAAATATTGTTATACTCGTACTGAAGTATGTGCATGCTTAAAGCAGAATTATTTTTTTTCAATTCATGTTATAATTCTGTAAATCAAATTATAGACTGATTAATGCTTTAGAATTAGTTAAATTAGAACTTTATTAAAGTTTATTTTTTATATTACTGAAAACTCGGTATAGTTTATTTATTTTAGTATTTAGTCATTCAAAGTAATTACTTTTAAAAAATACAAATCGTTTAAGGATGGGACCAAAACGAATCATTTTTGATCTTTATTTAAAGCTAGCGTATATAATATGATGTAAGGGTATTAATTAACCTTTGTACGAAAGTTTATTTACTTTAATGAAATATTTATTTTTTAATTTCGGTGAGAGACCGGTTTCTAATAGTCTAAAATCCGGCTGCAGAATATTTTAATTGAATTATACCATCGGTCAGATTAAGATAGGCAACCTAGGCTAGATATCATAAATATGTGTAAAAAGTTGGTTCTTAACAAATATTATATGAGAACACATTTCACACAAGGCTGGTTAGCCCCATACTAACCCATTTCTAGTTTGTATTATGGTTGTTAACACAACTTATATGCTACATATACATGCATAAATACTTTATATCGATATTTATTTAACACCCAGACCGACTTTGACCCACAAGAAAGCCAACAAATTTAATTCATCACAAAGATGTTGACTGTGCCGGGAATCGAACCCGGGACCCTCTGATTGGCAGTCCGGCATGGTAACCATTACGCCAACGAGGTCGTCAATACTCATCGACATGAGTGCAATGATTCTACAGCCGGATCTTATAATGCTTACCCAACTTGAAAGACCTATTACAATGAAAAAGTAATTGTTATTTAGGGCAAATAACTATTATTATAACTAGGGTGTCTCGTTAGGCCCTCTTTAGTTATATTATAGTATGTCTCATAGGCATTCCCTATTATGACTATAGATACATACTAGACTAGGTTTAAGAGACAGTGTTAATGGAAATGAAAAAGAAAACTTATGGTTTTACTATTTTTATTTATTTTTAATTATTTACATTTTATATACAACTTTAAATCGATGCGCTTGCGTTAACGCACACTATTCACTCATTTTGAGCATTTTCGTTTGCTACAACTATACTGTACTAAAGATAAAATATATTTATGTGCGAGTATGTCATCTCTAGTACAAAGTAGCCAAACTCTACGTCTCTCATTTAATTTAAAAAGGTATTTATTATTAAAATAAATATACACAATAATATAGTATACTATATATAAAACAGTACGAGCGGGAATGATACACAGTATTCGTGCATGTTATTACGTTACGTTACCTTCGTACACTCGAATATTTACTGTTTAAGAATAATTAAATAAGAAATACTGTCTAAAGAAAATAAAAATATAAGACAAGACGAAATTGTACCGTAGTAACATGCGGGCGTCAGTTCAGATCCCGCCCATCCAGCCACTCATCAGAGCTCAAAAACAAAATCAACAGATAACAATCTAAGCGATAAACTCAAAAAACATAGTAGATAATGATAGCGTCATCCGACTTCTCGAGAACAAAAATAAGCTCGGACAACGCAAAGATCTATTTCGGGAGACAGCTGAAATCTTATATTTATCTCTGCACATTGAAGGTTACGCTATAAAACGTTAAAAGACCCGGGTGAATTTGTTCAAGAGCTCGATTCAATGATTCAAACAAACATAAAGGCTTATTTTCCTATAGACATAATTTTAAAGTTAACAAAAAGTAGTTTCGTTACTGAACTTAAATATCGATAAGACATGGACTTCTTATTATTAAGTTAAATTGAACTGGGATGGTCTCACTCAAACAACTACAGCTTCTAACCGAATAGATATATATTTTACAGTCTTAGCAAAAGCAATAGGTAACATAATTACAAAATCTCAAAGAATTTCTTACTAAAATCGCGAAAGAGCGAGACCAAATGAATTAACTAAATTGATATATCCTAAAAATATCTATGATGTCAAGTGAATCTTAAAAATCTCGCACAAATTTAGGCAGTTTACCTACTAAGTCACTATCCGAAAATATGGTTTGTTCCCAAATACGTGTTTTGTCTGAAATAAACCGATCCAATATCATCAAATGGACTGCAATGGATCTCCACAAACTAGCACGTGATGTCGAAGGTGTTGATTGGATAATTGCCCGCGCACTGGGCTTAAAGTCACAACTATGAAAAGTCAAATGGTTTTGGGATTCACTCTCACGCTTGTTTCGGATGCGGCGCCGGCGCAGGGGGCGCAGGTTTGAAGCACTGCAATAGGAACGCTGTGTACATGATGAACGCTATCGAAAGCGCTATCAGAGCGTACATGAATATGTTTAGCTCAGGCTGTCTGAACCTGTTCTTCCGTAACCACTCCAGCACTTCATCTTCAGACATAAGATCGCCTGGAAATAAATATCTCATGTATCACATGCTGCCACATAAATCATATTTGATGCATTTTGCCTCATCTTACCTCTGTAAATACTCGGGAACCGTTTCCTGAAATAAACAATTGCAGGGAGTTTCGTAACTCCCCATTTGCGAGCGTATCGCGGATCTTGCATCTTAACAAATGTTATGTCCAAATTGTCAGTTTCACTGTCGATATTCTCAAGTTTTTCCAAGACCGCTCTGCTCTCTGGAGATTTTTCATCTGAAAATAATGTAATGTTTATTACGTCTTGTTTAGAAACTATTACAATTTGGCAACGCTTTATAATACTTTATAAGATAAAATACTTACAAAAGTAAACTGCCAAGAATTCATTTTCCTCCAAAAGCTTATCCAACATTTTTCTATTAACCTCCTCAATTTCATTTTTAATTTCAAAAACATCCTGAGAAGTAAGCCATTGCAGTACTTTGTCGACTTGGTGTAAATCTCCGTCGTACAGCATAGGCACTTGTTTTCGGAAATAAACTAGAGATGGTATGTTTACAATATTGTATGTGGCAGCCGCTTCAGGGCTTGAGATTTTGACAAAATCTATACCATATTGATCTACTTCACCGTCAATCTGTTCGAGAGCTTCGAGGATTTCTTGGCATTCAGGACAGTCGTCTTCATCATCTAAAATAAATTCCATAACAATCAATATATCGCTACGCTTTACATCTTCGAAGTAACTTTGTAATTTATTATTTAAAGAATAACTCACAGAAAAATACGACGAGCAAGTGCGATTCATAAAGCAGCCGTTCTAACATTCTGTCATTAACCGATTCGATTTCATCGGCCAATTCACGGTTGTCATCATCAATAAGCCATTCTAGTATTGATTCTTCATTTTGTAAGTCACCTTCAAATAGAAGAGGGTTTCCATTTCTGCAATAAAAATTAAACTGGTTTTAACGTTATTTTGTTTTTCAATGATTGATAAGTGCCTATTGTCTAGAGTATAAGCACAAGCATGCATAAGAAGCCCACTTTACGTTCACACCGCTGGGTCACCGGACCTTCTCTCGTAAGGAGAGAGATTAAGATAATAATCCACAACGCTGACCAAGTGCGGGTTAGCAGATTATACACATCTTCGGATTTTGTGGCCCCGAAGAATCTGGGAATCTTCATGATGTGTTCTTTCATCATATAGAGGCGGGTTTGGTCCGTGGTGTCAATGGCAGTATTCTTCCGTCGAATCATACTGTACTCTAGAGTATTTGCTTACCTAAAGTATACCATAGCTGGGAAAGTCTTGATAGAATATCTTTTGGCAAGTTGTGGATCTTGAATCTTTACCATGTGTATACCATACACATCACATTCATCATCTATGTTCTCCAGTTCTTCAAGAATGTGATCACAAATGTGACAGTTCAATTTATCTGAAAAGAAACCGTTATTACGATAAATTGTCATCCACTCATCACTATTATCTCGAATTAGTAGCGCCTGTATCTCAATTAATTAAGGTGATCTGCAGCAATTACTGAAGTTGAGAAGCGGGCAGCCTTTGGATGGGTGACCCTCTGACCATGCATAAGTTATTTAAAAAGTGGCATTTTTATCTGAGCGTTACCGTGGCCTGATTTCAATTTAGGTGGTAGGTCCTGGCTGTTAGTCTTAGTACAAGCAGTCATTAAGCTAAGTCAGAGGCCATTTTAGCCTAAGATCCCACTGCAGGATTGGTGTGCTCATCGACTATTTGTTTAAAACCAAATTTTTATGTTTATTTATAGTTAAGAGAATATATATTTACTAGGGTGCCTATCAAAATTTGGCCGCTATTATTTTTTTTAAAATTATTTTTAATTTATTTTTGGTAAACAATTTCGTTTATTTATTATTTAAATAAAATAACGTCTACATCACAGCAATTAATATGAAGATTCGAAAAAATCACGGTTGCCGTTGCTCACCTGGCCGCACTTCTTTGCAGCCTGGTGTAAACAGGTATGATTTCGATAAATTTATACGTTCATAACCTATTTTTATGAATTATATGTCAAATTAAAGCTAATTTTTTTCTATTAATTATCATATAAAGTTGCTTAATTAAATCTGGCCGCAAATAAGGGTTGCTGGCTGTTAAAGATAATAAATATTTAAGGTAGAGTGAAAGAGAGTTAGCGCGTAACATCATTTGTCAGACGAGGACAGCGATTGCCGACTGTGCGACGCTATTAAGCCATTGCGCATGCGTCGAATGCTCAGAATACAGAAAGAACCAGAAACCGTGAGCGCGCCTAATACTGAAGCTACTAAAACTACTCTTAAATAGAGTAGTTTCACGCGCGACCGATCCGATCCGATGGGATCACATTTCACGTGTAGGTAAGTATCGTATTTAAGTATCAACTTTTTAAATTATTGAATAAATTTCTCAGTTTTAAAATTGTCATAGATAATGAGGCATCCATCTTGTTAGTGTTGCCAGTATAAGAGTTTTGATATACCCTACTTTTTATTACCTCTTGAGGGCTTTTATTCATTGTAGAATATTAATAATTAATTTAATAAAAATTAACCGACTTGAAAAAAGAAAGTATAACACATCAGTGCAGCCCGTGTGTACATAACCAATAGCCCTATTAAATAGTATGTTTATATCTATGAAAAATACCTAGACATAATATTTCATCATTTATCTAAATTTAAATTTTTGTTAATAAGTTCAAATTCTAAGAGACAATATTATATAAAGCTTACTCAGCAAAAAGGAAATTAAATGTATTTTTTTCTAAAGCGTCTTTTATTCAATAAATCTATCAATTTATTGAGACAATTAGGTAGGTACATAATAATAATATAGATTAGGACAATTTTTATTCTATTATTATCTCACCTCCTGGACTCCCAAATTTTACGCTAAAAACGGGCACATAATGCCTGAGCTAGCAACATTACGCGGGTGGGAAATGACGCGGGCGGGGGGCAGTGTTTTGTTTTACGCGGCTTCTGGTTCTTCGAGTTCGTAATAAACAATGTTTTATATTTACATTGTTATTTTATTTGTGCATCTAAAAATTATTATATTAATTAACGATAAATAGAATTGATAAAGATGAAGTCGTGTTTTTTGTGTAACGAAAAAAGCAATGTACTTGACTTTAATAATATATCATTCCAAAAGTGCTTGCTAATGTTATTGTTTCGTCGTAAAAAAAAATGTAAATATCATGACCTTTTATTTACAATTGACTCTACTAATGATTTTGGATATCATTCAGAGTTTAATTTTTTGTTGCAATTTATAAATTTAACATTTTGACAAAATTACATATTTTTTGGAGTATCTATTTATTATAAGTCGTCTCTATTTTTCCCCGGTGGTTGAGAACACTAACGTTCGACGCATGCGCAACGGCTTAAAAGCGTCGCACAGTCGGCAATCGCTGTCCTCGTCTGACAAATGATGTTACGCGCTAACTCTCTTTCACTCTACCTTAAATATTTATTATCTTTAACAGCCAGCAACCCTTATTTGCGGCCAGATTTAATTAAGCAACTTTATATGATAATTAATAGAAAAAAATTAGCTTTAATTTGACATATAATTCATAAAAATACGTTATGAACGTATAAATTTATCGAAATCATACCTGTTTACACCAGGCTGCAAAGAATTGCGGCCAGGTGAGCAACGGCAACCGTGATTTTTTCGAATCTTCATATTAATTGCTGTGATGTAGACGTTATTTTATTTAAATAATAAATAAACGAAATTTTTTACCAAAAATAAATTAAAAATAATTTTAAAAAAAATAATAGCGGCCAAATTTTGATAGGCACCCTAGTAAATATATATTCTCTTAACTATAAATAAACATAAAAATTTGGTTTTAAACAAATAGTCGATGAGCACACCTATCCTGCAGTGGGATCTCGTACTATTTGGGCTGCTTGAAAACTCTCGACACGAAGGCTTGGTCACTTAGCTCATACGAAATTAATAATACTATCTCGATTTCACATAGAACAATCTAGATTCAGACACTTACAGAAATAAACTGCCAAATATTGTGTTTCTTCAACCATGTTTTCAAGCATAACTCGTGTGATCAGTTCGATCCTGTCTTCAGTTTTCTGTGTTATCAACCATTGTAGCACTTCCTCTTCTTCAGCTAATGAACCTTCGTACACATTTGGTACATTGTTTTCAAAGTAAACTAATACTGGGAAATCTGTTACACCATAGGATTCTGCAATACTGAAATCCTGAGTTTTTACAAACTTGATTCCATGTCTGTCGCAATCATCATCAATGTTTTCAAGTTCTTCTAGAATTCCAGCGCATTGCTCGCAGTCAGGACCATCTGAAACATCCAAATCTATAACCAATCATGGTGTATTGATGGTTTTTGAGCAAATTTGGTTGGAACTACATCTGTCAAAGTCTGAAATCAGTGGTAAATTGGGCATGGAATTCAAATGTTACTAGTACTGAATGCTTATTCGTTGAGGGTCTACATTGGAGGGATGCAATGCAAATAAAATCAGTACCGTATACAATAAAACATCGGTAAAATTTGGTGAACATAAATGCTATCTAATACGAGTATGTCGGTATATCAATTGAATATGCATATATAGTTATATTTATTGGACAATCATGCCGCATGCATTAAATGAGCTACAAGTTGCAATCCAAGGGTATAATCCGCATACAAGTGCAGGGTATAAATAATGCCATATAGTGCGGGCTTTATACTAAGGGGGATGAAGTACCCTCTGGCTCCTGTCCCTCTTCGACGTCGTGTTCTTTTTCCACACTTTTCTTTTTACCAGATTTTTTCATCAACTTTGCATTGCATATTTCGCACAACGTTTTGTTCCCTATTAAAAAAGCAAGTAGATTAATTCTGTTAATTAATGTTTGCAAAATATCAGCTTTATTGATGTCATAGATTCTAGAAAACTACTGTACGTACTGCAGAATCACGATTTATCGCATAGTTAATATCAATTTATAATTAGTGTTTATCACATGTAAAGTGTACACGATGTTGTCTTTTTGTATAGCAACTTACAGAAGTACACGGCAAGAGAAGATTCTTCTTCTATCAAGTCCTTCAAATCCTGGCCTTCCAGAGCTTCTATAACATCTCCAGCTGGATTCTTCTGTACCAACAGCCAACTCAGCAGCTGTTGTTCATCGTACAAATCTCCTGCAAGTATGTATAATCGTATTCAATGTGTTGTTCCTTATCTAAATGTACAATATCTTATAACATGTTTACATACCAGCATATATAACAGGATCCTTAGACCCTAGCTTGAAGAACAATACAGCAGGTAGAGCGAACACTCCATATTCTTTGGCCATTTGTTTGTCATCAATCTTGACGAAGTTAATGCCGGCTCCATCTGCGTCGTCATCTATGTGTTCGATTTCCGCAAGTACTCTGGGGCACTGTTTGCAGTCATTACTGTCTAAAACATTGTGATGTGCAATACAGTTGGTATTGATTATAAAAATCGATGTCTGCATCATGTAATTTATGATAAATTAAAATTCTAGAAGAATGTATAATGTTATAGAAGGGTTAAAAGTATCACATCAGAAAAATAAAATAAATAGAACTCACAAAAGAAAACAGCAACATAGTCAGATGTTTGCCTGATTTTTTGGAACATTTTTCTGTTAACTTTCTCTATGTGATCAGTTAATTCCATGTTTTCTGGGTTGGTCAACCAGTCTAAGATCTCTTCTTCATCGTCAATATCACCGTCATAGTTTATGGGTTTTGTTTTTCTAAAATATGTTATACCAGGTGGATTTCTAAAGCCATATTTTTTTGCCATTAAGCGGTCACTACATTTGACTATTTTAATTCCGTATTCAGCTGCTTCATCGTCTATTAATTCAACATGTCTTAATACCTTCGGACTGTCAGGATCATCATCTTTATCTGAAATACAAATAAAACTTAGTAAAATAAAATTACACCCATGTCAAAGAGAATGTATACAAATCAGTCTTATTACTTACAAAATACTACCGCCAAAAATTCCTTCGTGTCAATATATTTAAAGAGCTTATCTCTGTTGATTTCTTCTATGCTTTCATCTTCTTTTTGTTTAACCATCCAATCCAGTACTTCAGATTCATCCAAGAGATTCCCTAAAAGATTGTGACATTTTATTTAATGCTGAAATCCCTAAGAATTTACAATTTAACAAAAGAAACCACATCCATATTACATATCGGAAACTCACCAGTTTACATCCAATAAATGGCATGCGCGGATACTACTACGGCAATACCATGCTGACATCATTCGTGGAAAATGAGTAATGACGAATATAATATAAAATGTATTTATTTAACAAAAAATACCAGCGCCGACGCAACGTTACAACGTAACAAATAAATTAAACATCCATGCTAATTTCCGGCCAAACATTACAACGTACATATCGACTTGATTTGTCACACACGCCAGCACTGTTTCTGCTCAGACGGATTGTTTTGGACGACTATAGGCTATACTATTTTTGAAATGAACAAATAATTACAAAAGAAAAGGTCCAGCCATTGCCTGGCTCTAGCTATCCATAGTCGTCAAATACACACCGCCCCCTATCAATTTACTGAGAGTTGACACTGTATAGAATTCATTGTACACTATCTGGTACTGAGCTTACATAATTTTATAATTCTTGTTTTTAGTATAAAATATTAATACTATTGTTTATTTCTATAAAAATAGTTATACCAAATGTACCATTACAAAATAATGAGATTCCATGAAGACTAGAAAACTATATGAACATGAAATCCTTACATCAATTTATAAGTCTTTCAAGATGGCACGGCAAAATACAATAAAAAATGCCTTCGTGTTGTTAATGATACGTCTCATTTCACTTTAAATTTCTAAATATTGGAATAAATTTACAATCCATATTATAACGATTTGTACACCTGCTAAAATGTCACTAGACATCCCAATATTTAGTCTCCAATCGATCTTTATAATCGTAAAGCACTTGACTTTGAAATAGATGAGTTCTTTTGGACTGTATTTGCCACTACTATCGCAGGATTTTACATTATCGTACAATGAAAGAACAATACGGGCAAATACAGACCACGAATAAAATGTTACAACATTCAACCCTGTTAAGTGCTAGCAAGGATCAAGGGACACGAGGTTATTGAAAAGCTAGCATTGTTAATGTGCCATGACAAACCGATGCAAAGTTATGTCTATTAGAGAAGGTACTACGAAGGTGAAATCGATCATAAGGAGTATAACATTCGTGTCCCCTAGATGCCCGCGTGCACAAGTTGAGACGGCATGGTCCATGCCGACTCAAGCGATACCCGGTTTGTTTTACCACCACCAAATATTCTCAGAGTCGAATAAACCTTTTTTGCCCTTGCCCGGCTTGTCCGGTTTCGCTAGCGCCTTGTTTTTTCCCTTTGACGGTTTCTCCCCTGGCCTGGACTTGTCGATGTTCTTGGACGGCACCTTGGTCGGCGTGGCCTTGGCTACTTTGGTCGGACTTTGGACTTTAGTAGGACAGCACTGGTAGGGTTCGTAAGTCATTTTAGGGACCGCCGGTTTCGCCCCCAATCCAATGTAGAAACAGCGATCGCCTGCAGTCAGTAAAAATTTGTTTTTACAACCCGTATAAACGGTAATCATAAGAGAGTTAACTGCGAGTTAATACTGTGCAGATATTTAAGCGCCTATTGTTAAGCGCTATTATTTCTAAAATGAACAATGTTAGTAATTTTAAGAATCGAAAACATTTAATCGGTAAGCGTTCGCGAATGACTGCAGGCGACAGCTAAAAAAGTGGATCCCATGCGGGCCGTGGCGACCATGCAGATGTGACTAACTGGGTACACCGTGCCTCCGTGCAGGGTCTCTCTCGGGGTCATTCTAATCAATTACCTGTAAACATTCTCTTTATTCTACCAAAAAAACTATCATCTTCAGCGTTATCTTGAATGCGACTTCGAACATTAGTACCTACTTTCTGACCTTTTCTTCTTTTAATCTTATCTTCTTCCACGTCTTCAATTTCATCATCATTGTCTTCATCATCATCATCGTCGTCGTTGTCATCATCATCATCGTCGTCGTTGTCATCATCGTCATCGTCGTCGTCATCATCATCGTCGTCGTTATTGTCATCATCATCGTCGTCGTCATCGTCATCATCATCATCGTCGTCATTGTCATCATCATCGTCATCATCATCATCGTCGTCATTGTCATCATCATCGTCATCGTCATCCTTTTTATGTTGACTGCCCTTTTTGTTTGTCAAAGTCTTTCCTGAAAACCTTTTATTTAATTTACTTGCCACAATAGTTTTGTCATACCTACTACCAGGATTTTTTAGGCGTAATATATTTTTTATTTTAGTTAGTTTATCATCTTCTTCGGCATCATCATCATCGTTATCGTCTTTGTCATTGTCGTCGTCATCATCATCATCATTATCGTCATCGTCATCATCATCATCATCATCATTGTCGTCGTCTTCATCATCAACTTTATCATCGTCATCGTCGTCCTCGTCGTCATCATCATCTGTCGTCTTCATAAAGTTTTTTCCGTGGTCTTGCTGTTTTTTTTTATCTCCTGGAAATCTCACTCTGAGAGACCCCATAGTCTTCCATGTTGATGTATCTTTAGGGGCTTTTGATATCTCAGTCTCTGCATTATTTGTTCTTGGTAACCCCGAGGCTTTTCTATCACCATCTGCACTGGCCTTTGATTTAGTATTAGCTTTATTTTTGCGGTGGCTATCTTCACCTGCAGGCATTAGTAACTGTCATGCAAAATGACACAGCTCAAACATCCAGATTTAAGATATAAGGCATAAAATAGAGACAATATTGCCATTGTGATACAAATAATCAAGAATGATGTCATGCATACAATTTGTAATTCGATAAGTTTTTAAGTTTGACCTTATAAACGACAATATTAATTTATATTTTTTTATATGGATGTGGATTCTTACTTTTTTGGTCTACAAGCCACTGCAGAACCTTATTTTCGTGCTTTAAATCACCTATAAACAGGATAAATTGTTAATAAACTTAGTACTGTTTGTAAATTTATTTTTAATACTGTATTGCCATAATTTTAAATAAAGGACAATAATATATAAATTTAAAATCACTTACCATCATACATAATTGGCACTCCAGTTTCATAATAAACCAAAGCAGGGAAACTGAATATTCCAATATCGGATGCTAGCTTGGAATCCTTAGACTTCACGAATTGAATACCGTGCTTATCTGTGTCATCGTCAATGGTTTCCAGTTCTTCAAGGATTTCATCGCACGTATCACAATCTTCGCTATCTACAAAAAACACCATAAATTATAATTCCAAATTTAAATGTTGCTACTGCTTCAGATGACTATCTGTATTTGTATAGTCTGCAAATTTGGCGTACAATTTCGGTGTGTGGACGTTACCTATGTAACGTGTCTCAGTGAGCGTTAATGACGCGTACATTTATCGCTATTATTAGGTTTACTGTACTGACATGTAGTAATTTGTATTTTTCTGTTTTTGCCTATTTACTCAGGCGTTTTATCATAAATTCAATAATATATTGAAATTGCAGCATACAATTAGGTGTAGGTATATCAGCATAATACTTACAGAAGAAAACAGCCAAATGTTCAACGTCGTTAATGAGATCTTTCAACGTCTTCCTGTCGACATTTTCGATCACGTCTGGCTGAGAATCGTGAAGTTCCAGTACCCATTTCAGAATAGCTTCTTCGTGCATCAAGTCTCCTTCATAGATTGTTCTGAACTTGTGACGGTAGAAAGCCAGGGCCGGCAAGCTAGAGAGATCATACTCCTTGTCAACGCCTTCGTCAGATGTCTTGACGAAGTCGATGTCTTTCTCTTCGCACTCGTCATCAATGTTCTCCAGCTCGCTTAAAATTTTCTGGGACTTCTTGTCGCCTTCTTTATCTTTAACGATAAAAAATAATCACATGAAATACATAAATACAAAATATTTTAAAAATATAATTTGACAGAAGACTTACAGAAAAAGACCACTACGTGATCGTTTTCCTCGAGGATTTTTTCCAGCATTCTAGAGTTGACCTCTTCAATCTTGCCGGGAATTTCTAGCGTGTTTTCATCAGTCAACCAGGACAGCACCTCGTCTTCGTCTTCAATGTCTCCTGTGAATATTTTTACGACGAATGATTAGCATATTATTGCTTCTGCTTCGTTGGTGTTCATAAGATCAAAGCATAGCTTGACCCGGATCATGATACCAACGATAAAGTGTAAACTAATGGTGAATTTATATAAACCAACTTTTATGTCACACAAGCTGCAAAAATCGTTAAGATGTTCAATCTACAACGATGAATCTACGGGTGTAAATTAGAAAATTGAACAATTTGTCAGGGTGTATAAACTATGCATTTTAAGTGACCGTCGTATACATTTTAACGATTTTTCGCAAGACGTGTAGCGGCTATCTCATTGGACTCGTGATGGACGAGTAGAAATAAAAAAATAACGTTTTTATTTAAGTTTAATTAGATTTTTTTATAGAGACTCACATATGGCCATTTATTTTTACTAAACGAGCTACAATTATTACGTCTGTATTTATATCAAAAGAGCATTGACTATAGTTCATGGTTCAGCATTGACTAGCATCAACGCGTCTTATTTCATGCTTATACCTGTCTACATTGCATCATCGTGTAATATATAGTGACGGTTTTGTACATATTAATATGTAATATTGTAATACAATCGATTTGATGTTAGTGAATACACGTCCAATCTTCCAACAGATAATATGCATGAAGGTTGAAAACTGACAAGTAGAGACTTACAAAAGAAGACTATTTAAACTCACCCTTGTAAATAAGAGGATCTTTATTCCTAAAGAACACGAGCGTAGGGAAGGTCTTGATTCCGTACTTTTTGGCGAGGGCGATGTCTTCAGTAGTAACAAAGATGATACCAGTTTCGTCTAATTCGTCGTCAATGTTTTCGAGTTCATCCAAGATGTTGTCGCATTCCTCGCCCTCTTCGCAGTTACCGCCTGTGATAGAAATACTAATGTAAATTGATGCTAAACATGTGATGTTTTTTTCCTAGAATTCTAAAGATGTAAAATGCTTCCTCACAATAACCATAAGGTACAACTAATACTTTCCAAAATTCATATCTTCATCTTCTCTACTAGATACATATTTTCAATAGCGTTATACTTGTTCTAAGTTTCATAACGTCAGTGACAAAGAAACGTAACGAATATTTGAATACATTTATAATCATGTTAAATTACAGAATTAACAACTTACTGAAGTACACCACGACGTACTCATGCTCTTCAATCAAGTCTGTTAAGATTTCGTCGGTAACTTCTTCAATAGTGGCACTGTTCTTCTGTTCAATCAACCACTCGAGGACCTCATCTTCGTTCATCAAGTCTCCTTCATAAATAGCTGGGATGTTTTCTTCAAAGTAAACAAGAGTAGGCAGATGGTCAATTCCATACTCTTTTGCTTCTTGCTCATTGTCCATTCGTACAATGACAATACCTTCCTTTTCTAACTCATCGTCTATATTCTCAAGCTCATTCAGGATCCTGATATCTTGCTTGTCATCCTTATCATCTGTAGAACAAAAAAGATCTTTTAAGTGTCTAAGTATGTCGGATAAGTATTATAATAGTTTTATACTTCATTCTGATTAAAACATGATTCATTTAGTACTCACAAAAGATGACTGCCAAATACGGGGTATTTTCAATGAGCTTGTCCATCATTTCATCAGTAACTTCAGGAATTTCGCTATGCCTTTTCTGATGCAGCAACCAGCCAAGGAGGTCGTCTTCCTTCATCAAATCACCTTCGTAGATGTGAGGAATTCCCTTTTCAAAGAAAACCATTGTCGGGATCGACTCAATACCATATTCCTTCGCTTCTTTGTCATCATCGATCTTCACGAAAGCAATATCATTCTGGTCACACTCGTCATCAATGTTCTCGAGCTCAGCCAAGATCTTTTGACTTTTCTTTTGGTCCTTGTCGTCTGAAATTAATTCGAAGAACTGTATTTCATTTATGTGTCAGTTCTTGACATTACAGTTTATGCTAGTGAAATTCAAACAGAATCTGGGTAGGTATATAAAGTGAATTAAAAAATCTAGCATTGTTTCAATTTAACAAGGCTTGATGCACTACAATTATACACTTTCATCAAACTCATCGTAAGTACTGGATTAGAAAGTCGCAGTCCTGATAATTTTACTACCTATTCATAAACATAAATAACCGTTTAGTGTAGTGTAGTGATATACAAGTGTTTGAAATGTTATAGAGTATAAGTAACTTACAGAAGAGAACAGCGACGTAAGGCATTTTTTCGATGATCAGGTCGAGCATTTCATCAGTAATATCTTCAATCTCATCATTCTCGTTTTGATGTCTCAGCCAGTCCAGTACTTTTTCTTCTTCTTCTAGGTTGCCTTCGTAATATGTTGGGATGCCCTTTTCAAAGTATAGAAGTGTTGGCACCTTATCTATACCGTATTCTTTGGCTTCTTCATCATTATCAATCTTGACGAAAGCAATACCGAGCTGGTCACATTCATCGTCAATGTTTTCTAACTCATTGAGGACTTTCTGTGATTTGCGGTCGTTGTTATCATCTATAAATAACAATTATTAAATTTAGATGTGCATTTACAGAAATCATTAAGTTCATGGAATTACATATTACCATATTCACTTGTGCAGTAAATAGTCAAATTTAACAGAATGCCATAGTACGAGTTTCATCGCATTCATATCAAAAGTAATTTAAATCTTGTTCAGTAGTTTGAATAAACAAACTCTTTGTGAATTCATATTTTGCGAGTAGGTACGATAAGCTATCTAAACGCTACCTACGCTACGTTTGTTTACATATAGTACCAACAATTTGAAGTACTTACAAAACAGCACGGCGACAGTTTTTCCATCCTTTATGAGGCGGTCCAACATTTCATCAGTGACATCTTCGATTTCATCCTTCTCCAACTGGTCTACCAACCATTCTAGAATCTCCTCCTCATTTTCAAGATCACCTGGAGAAGTAATATATTTATTTGTATTGTCTAACGGCATTCAATGATGTTTGCTATCCGCTTTAATTTGACATTTGTTTAAACCTAGCAATTGTAGGTAAATATTTTTTTTTTGTAATACATAACTTCTTATTGTGAATAACCATGACCTCCCTTACCATCGTAAACATTGGGGATCTGCTTTTCGAAGTAAACAATGGACGGTATCTCATCAATGCCGAATGCCTTGGCTGCCTTCTGGTCGTCGATCTTGACAAATTGAATGCCGTGACGGTCGCAATCGTCATCTATCTTCTCAAGCTCGCCAAGGACAGTCATTGATTCTTCGTCACCGTGATCATCTGAAATTTGAATTGCATAATAAAAATAATATGTGAATAATATGAGTAACATTTAAACAATGTTACTCGTATTCATATTATTTTGGTAAACCGTGACTTCGTAATGTCGTCAAATTTTCTTCAATATTATTTTCGTAAAATATACTCGTATTAGATATTTTATTATTAGACGAATGAGAATTTAATAGTATTCTTCATGATTTCACGCGAAAAAGCAAAATTATTTTAAAAAGTTGTTGCTGCACTCGAAAAGTCTGGGGAGATAACCAGATTATTTGACCATAAAAAACGTAAAATAAATTAAAAATTAGATTGATGGAGAGGAGGCACGATCAAATAACTAAGATTTTACTTACAGAATAATACGACAAGGTTGTCAACGTTTCCAATAAGGGTGTTCAAGGTCTTGGCTGTTACATCTTCGATGACATCCTCTTCGTCTCCGGTGGACTTATTCGCGATTAGCCATTCAAGCACGTCTTCTTCTTTGCTCAATTCTCCTGGAAAATACAAATAAGTTGATATAAGATTTTAACTCAAGGCACAAAAACGACTGCGTGTATAAGCTTGACGTGCCTGTGTGTTTGTGGTTATTGGTTATGGTAGTTCAATATGAGTACCAAATAAAAAGGCTAGATTAGTGAAATACATTTCACTATGATAAATTTAAATTCTACAATGGCTGCCACCACATAATGTGGCGTCAAGAATTTTCTAAATTTTTAATTTACAATTGTTAAGTTTTAACTGGGTAGTCAGATACGCCATATTTGCAAACTTACACCTAACTTGCAAGAGTTAATAATACAAGTAGAATGATTAGATTTTTCCTAAGCGAAGAGTCGGTAGTTTGGCTTTATTTATTCTCTGAGATGGGTTTACGAAAATCGCGTGTCTGGGCGGAGTCTGCATAGAATAGATGCAGCTGGCGCATATATAAACAAACAAACCCAGAGTGGGTTAAAGATAGCTAGATTATGATAATAATAAAGGATATTTTGGGCGCATTTAAAAATATTATATCAAAATTTATGTCATGTTAGTATTGGGTACATTTTAATAAGTTACCATCGGAGTACTAATAAGAAATCTGCAGAGGAAAGCATTTCGTTGGGAGGAAGAATTATAAACAAACACTAGTTAAGATTTATCCATACTGCTTAGCTTGAGCGGCAACTGTTTATAAATAAATTCCAAAGCTGCGCCAACAGCGTCCTGATTACGCATAATCAACTCGTAAGAATAAACTAAATCAGTATATCTGCTGCTGACACCGTATCCATCACCAAATCGCTATCCGGTTTCGTAATTAATACGTCACTGGCCATAAAAATGAATCATACCTTCGTAGATAATAGGTATTTGATGCCTGTAGTACACCAGTCTTGGCAAGTCTCCAAGACTGTACTCCTCGGCTAATTCTTCGTCGTGGATCTTCACGAAACCGATGCCGAGCTGGTCCGCCTCATCGTCGATGTTTTCTAACTCCTGGAGAGCTTTAGCGCATTTCTTGCACTCTGGCTTATCTGAAACATCAATCCAGACTCTTAACACCTCAACGGATCACTTCATGCTACGGAGATCTTACGTCATGCCTCATAGGACCTGAAGCGGTGCAGTTAAGGGCGCCTTAATGAGTTTTACAGGAAAATTAATGTGTGCATGTAAGCGCGTGTCGTGCGTGCAACATGATACCAATGTGCTGTCTTAATATAAATACGAGTATTGTGCGAGTGAACTTCTAAAGCGTAGGAATCAAAAAGAGAAAACGTGTTGCTAGACGCGTCGCTAGCATATTTGTCTATGTTTAAGATCGAAGGATGCTAACACAACACTCTGTTGTTTTAGTATGTAGACCAATTTATTATATGGTCTATAGTGTTTTTGTAATTTTGGTGCAATAGCAATGGGGAAACAGCTGCGTGTTGAAAACAGATTATTCTTTGTTAATAATACCTGTTTCAAATATAAATTGAGTGAAAGGATGTTTTCTATTTCAACAGAGTCCAGGTTTGCAATAATTGGGTCAAGGTCACCGTACATTATTTTCCAAAAACTATGTCTATGTGCCTAGTCCACTCCTCTGAGAGGTTTTTGTGTTGATGATATTCATGGTTATGAATGGCTTTTAGTGTCGTAAAAGGTCGAAAGAGCGGTTGACGTGGCATAGTGACATGTCGGTCCGTCAATCCGAGCTTGCTGGCGGGCCGCAAATAGCTCCGCAGAAATAGCTCGCCTCGGCACGATACAGCTAACGTAGTTTTGATTCTAACCTTCCTAACTCGCCTGATTATGCTGAATTATAAAGCAATTAACATTTATAGTTAATCGGAGAGTCATAGCGATAGAAACAGGACGTAACGTGAAGATGATAAGAGAGAATGAAATTGTAAAGCATATACTAATATGCAGTTTTTAATGATAATGCCGATTAGATGAAGAATAACTAACGATGACTCATATATTTGGAAGTGTTGTACCCGAGCCAAAAGTTAATTAGAACTATTCATCATACATTGTAGATTCAAGTAATGCGATCGTGGTCCGCATAATTTCAGAACCACTGATTTAACGCTCGCGCGTTCTCCCGTTGCCAATCTATAAATCCACGAAACAAGCGAGAAGCAAAATAACATCTGAAACATAAAAATCTAATCTACGAAGCTGGAAGAATTACTGCAACACGGACAAATAAACATGCCGCCGGCTAAGAATCTTACTTACTGTTTGACGGGCCGCAACTTTTGTGATCAGGACCTACGCCAAAAACACAATCAAATCACACGCACAAGTATCAAATCTCCACCTCGCTAACAAATAATGAAGGTTAAGATTCACAGGTCTACATTGACAGAATTCACAGTTGATAACAGTGTTAGTTGAAAAAATGCTTTCAATTTACCACGTTAGCTAATTTACGAAGATCAAAACACTTGCAATGTCTTGCCAATACTTACAGAAGAGAACTGCTACATAGTCTGTGTCCTCTATGATTTTACCAAGGATCTTTTGGTTTACTTCTTCTATCCGGTCTGGAAGGTCCATTGCTTCTAAACTCGTCAAGAAATCCAGGACGCTCTCCTCGTCCATGAGATCTCCTAAAACATTAAAATGTGAAGGTGGCGTTATTATTTAGATACAAGGTGAAGTGAATACATGGACAGTAATAAAATCATTAAAACACATAAACGTGAAATGCTTATAACTGCGAATGAATCATATTACGGTCAAAATTATTTTTATCCCCGACGCAAAATATTGTAAGTTTAACGTGAGTGTGTGTGTCTGTGGCATCATTAATCCCGAACAGAAGAACCGATTTGATTAAGTTTTTTATGCATTATTATAAATTAAAAATCCAAGATTTCCGTCACCACAAAAAGTTCTGTCTGGGGTTCTGTATATTCAAATTATTTTTTTATTTAAATTCGTAATTTCCATAATTTCATATGTACCTTACATACTTCTAATGGTAATTTATTTTGCCTTCCTATCGCTTAGCTAAGCGATAGAAAGGCATTAGCATTCTTAAATAACATAGCAGAGCAAAATTGCAATATTAATAAAAACCTATTCGCCAAATAAGTAATCCTACTCGTACCTGATGCAAAGGTACCCATCACTCTCGCGACATGCCTTGCTGTTGCAATGGATATCCTCTGTACCAGAAACTACGCGGAACAATATTGTATATTAAAAACAGTAGCTTGACTTTCTACGCGGACCCTTGACATACTTATTTTTTAACATCTGCTATTAACTTCCAAAGAACATTCTTATTATGTTACTAGGGTAAATAATAGCCCTAGCGTTGGAGCTTTATAGCCCTTCTTGAGTCTATGTGAAAATGAGTCGAGTTTATGTGCCTATGGAAGTGTCCATCGTATCCTTACCTTCGTAAATAATCGGTTCCTTCTCACGGAAGTACGTGAGGGCGGGGAATTTCGTGATGCCATACTGTTTCGCGAGTCGCTTGTCGTTGATTTTCACGAAATCGACGCCGAACGTGTCAGTGTCGTCGTCGATTTTCTCAAGTTCTTCGAGCACTTTATCGCATGTTACACAGCTTCTCGCGTCTGGAAAAAAACGGATAAACGGTCAAATAACGGACTCGTACGATCAAAAGTAGCTTTCGTGTCATTACGATTTAAGTCTTCATCTACTGATTTAACGAGAGCTGAGACCATTATGCATGATAAACTATTAATTTATTGGTACCTAATATTGTAAAATTATTCAAGGTTGGGCACATTTTATATGACAGTATTAAATAATGTTACTAGTACGTAATATAAATAGCATTATATATATATCAGTATTACAATACAATATTAAATTAGTAATAGTATTCACGGTCTATTGTTTGAGAATTTGGTTCTTAGACACATTTGTTAGATTGCTCTAACATAAGTTTAAAAAAAAAGTTAAGTTTTACAGCTATTAACCGTGCTAAACATTAAAAACCTGTGCTTCGTTTATTCGCAAATGTATGGCTGATTGTATCTAAAGATCTAGAGGAATAGACCAGCTACAGATTTTCGATGTATTTACTTACTTCGGAGATAAGAAAAGAGCAGAAGAGGCTATTTAACCGTATCGTAATCCGTCGTAATCCGTTATAAAAAAATGGTTGTGTTCATACAGGGTCTAAGGTATCTCTATACAAAATTTCATATACAAGTAAGTCGTTATGCCATGAAAGAGAAACAAACGTCCACATATTCAAGGTATTAGAGTTTAAAAAAAACATAATAGTGGATAATATAATAATATAATAGTATAATTGTAGGCATTTATAATTTACGCCTTGTTTGTAGGAGAGCGATTTTAACTTTCGACTAAGAAAACTAACTAACCGAATTTTTGCTCAATAATAATATGTAGGAATGTATATAGGTATACTCATCCCTATCATATCTTAAGCTAAATTTCGTTAAAATAACTATTCACAAAACACAAATTCTAGAAATATTGTTCTATATAATACATTTTAGCCACAATTAATGTTATTCGTTTTATCTTTGTTTGTTACGATGACTCAGTCGGCTAGTTCCCTTAAATTATGGATTTACGTGGGTCTTTTATAGAAATAGGTCAAGAATTCGTGCTATAAGTGTGACATCTTAAGATTTTGTTTTTAGGGTTCCGTACCCGTGCTAAAAACGCGTCCCTACAGGCCTCCGCTGCCTGTCTGTCTGTCACCATCTGTATGTCAGAAAGCGTGATAGCTAGAAAGCTGAAATTTCCAACTACGAATAAGGGTAACAGGTAGACGCTTAGTTTTTGATATAACATTACCGTTAGATATAATAAAATATAAATGAAATAAATATCTTAGGGGGAGGTTTCCATACAACAAACGTGTTGTTTTGCCATTTATCTATACCAATATTATAAAGAGGAAAATTTGATTTGATTGTTTGTTTGACGCGAATAGGTTCTGAAACTACTGGACCGATTAAAAACATTCTTTCACCGTTCGGAAGCTACATTATCCCCGAATGCCTATGTTAGGCTTTATTTTGTTTCTCCTTACAACTTGGATTATTTTATAGCCCGTGCAAAGCCGGGACTGGTTGCTAGTTTAAGATAATGGCACGGAAAACATCATGCGCGAGCCCGACCCAATTTTATTTTATAGAGTATAAGTAAGTCGGGTGTGTTTTAGCTATTTTTTTTAAAAATCAGTCTAAGAAGGCCGATTATTTCAATGTACACTTGTGAACTGAATCCTACTTCCAATTTTTTTTAGCATAATGACATAACTACTCAGTTAAATAAAAATATTATTTAAAATGAATTAAAAAATCTATATATCTAGCAAATGACATGAAAATAACAAATTAATTATTATAAATATAAGTGATAATTGAAGACACACACATCAAATAAAATCATAGAGAAATAATTCTAAACTCTGTCTGAAAATAAACTGTACACAAAACGCCCAACATTTCGGAATATACCGTCGCCTACGCCATTAGTGATGTTAAAACAGAACATGCTGCTAACATTGAAACGATGACAACTAGCAAAACAATCGTTGGGACGTGACATCAGCGTTTGGCAGTGATGTATCTCACCAGCTATAAAAATAAATATCGATTAAAGAATCAGAAATAAATAAATAGTAAACTGGCCCTACAAGAAATACCTACAAAGTTTATTCAGCAATGGAATAGAAGAGAAATGAAACAAGGCTATCAACACATTTAAGAATAGAAGATACCAGTGATTACGTTTGCAAGGTTACAAACACAGAAAAATATTATACTCGCATATTTTTCAGCCGCTTGATCTGATTATGTTTAAATGACTTTTCTTAAGAAAAAAAATGTCGTAATAACAAATATAATACTTAAATAATAGTATAAGTAGGACGTTAACAATGCATTTGAATCTGCATTTTATTTCTGTCTATATTTTTTTATTATAGTAGACTCTTGTTTAACGTAACCTTCAATAGTTCGAACCTCTCTAAATCAAAGTTATCACTGTTTCATCGAAAGTCCCTTAATATTTCGAAGAAAAAATATACCAGAAAGTACATTTTAAGCACTAAGTAACTCCAACGAACAAATCATTGCCAGATCTTGTAGAGTTAAATACAGCTTTTGTCTCAAAACGAAAGTGAATAAATGAAGAAGCATTTCAGGCACTTTTGAGCAGTCTGAGCAGCAGCGTTGTGTTTTGAAACAAACCAATATAACTTAGTTTTAACGAAATATAACATAATTCTCATTATGAATATTCGATTCTAGATGTCTTCTCACACTTCTGTCATTACTAAAGAAATGAAGTTAAGTAATAATGTTTATGATCGATCAACACTAAATAATACGAAGTATCATTGATTCTCAGAACATTTTGAACCATTTGATATTTTAATTTTATCGAGAGTCAAATGTATTATTTAACAATTTATGGGTCCTGCTCACGCGGTCAGTGAGGTAGCGGCAAGTTATATCGAATTTTATGAATTTCTACTGCGTAATATTTATAAAGAAAATCATCAAATCATCAATCAGTGTCTCTAGAAAAATGATTTGGCTGTGGCCAAACGCAAACCAATACATAAAAATGTATGTAGTTGACACAAACTATCAACAAGTTTTTTCGATAGCTTACAGACGACCGCCCTTAAGAGTTTGGAGTACAATTTTATTTACAGAATTTACAGCTTGGCATTTGACAAGTAGCACGCTTAGTTACGTATTAGCGACACTCAGGTCTAAGCTGAAGCATACTTAAACTGGAATATCTGGCTCTCAAGTAACTAGCCAGAAGATACCGGTAGGTGCTTGGCGACAGATTTTCAATATGAGAGGAGTTGCTAGCCAGGCGAGCGTTAGAGAATGCCATACCACCATGCCACCATGCTGTGATTTCCTCACGATATTTTCTTTCACCGAAAGCTAGACCGACTTTTGAACCGTAACGCGGCCGCACGCTCAACTGGGCTGTCATCGCTTCAATACTGCCATTAGGATACCAGCATCATGTCAGATACTACAAGGAATATGAGATCTTGAAACCCCATTTACAAATCGTACTGTTATCGATATTATAAACTATTTTCTATTCGTGTAAACATACACGATGCATTATGAAAAATACAACAAAAATACAATGCAACCGAATGTAAAATGAAAAAAGTTCATTAAAAATTTAGAAAACCCTCGACACATATTGCATGTGTTCTAATAATCAAGCCCTTTCGTTTAATACCCACCCAAAGGCTGTTGTGAAAAATTTATATCCACAATCCAAGATGGCGACTTATAAAGTCGCCATCTTGGGTCTATTTTCATCATACATAGCTAAGAACTAGTTTTTTCTGATCCGTGCTAAGAATACATATACGAATACTGAGAATACATATATAATACACTCGACTATCACACATTTCGAACAAAAAAAAAATCGAAATCAAATATTGTTCATCCATTCGACAGCCACAGACGTCTGTCTGTGGCACACACATGCAGTGACGCGCAGACAAGTCAAACTTATAACTTCCCGTCGTTTTCGCGTCAGAGGTTAAAAATCTGAAACGTCAGCAACAAAATAAACTAGTAAATCTTGAAAAGCGAGAGGTGAGTTGGCTTCCTACGCAATTTTCAATTGAGTTGTACATATTTATGGCCGTCTCATGGTCTATCCCACATACGTTCCAGTTAAGATTTTCAGCTTTGAAATTTACGGCTTGCGCATTTTTATGATGCTTCAACATAATGAAACTGTGTATTATTACCTATCGTATAGGCGTTTGTTAAAAGTTAGTTGGAAGAAACATATAAACGTTTATGATACGTGTTACAGATAACAAAAAAACATCAAACCTTCAAGACTTTAATCCGTCTAGCTCTACACATACAACTTTATTTCAACTACTTTTAAAAACTTGTTATAAATTTTACATGTCCATACATTTTTAAACCCGTTTCCGGTACCTATGTTCGTACTCGTAGATGAAAGTTTTCGCTAGATGTATACAACCTTCCTTAAAGATTACTTACTATGCATTAGTTACCAGTAGCTATGTATTAATTTATATATTTGAAGGCTTAATGTTAAATTACTACTAACTGTGTTTTAATATCTTATCTATTTATAGACGCACCTACTACTATTATAATGGTACCTAACTTTAGTAATTAATGCAATATTATAAAGAGGAAAAGTTGAAAAGAAGAAACTACTGGACCGATTTGAAAAATTCTTTCACCGTTGGGAAGCTACATTATCTCAGAGTAACATAGGCTATATATTTTGTTTCTCTTTGCTACTCAGATTATTTTAAAGCCCTTGCGAAGCCGGGACGAGATGCTAGTATGTAATTAGTCAAATTATCGTTGTTACTTCACAGCACATTGCTAGAAACACCAAATGGCTGTAAGCTTAATCATCGTAAACAATTGTAATAGATCTCTCTACAAGCAGATGGCCAATAGAAAATAGCTCTACACTATTTCCTACATCTGCATTTGTACTTTATTGACGATAAAGTTTGGGCGAAAATAAACAAGACTCTATTTAATAAAACTCTCTGATCGTGTTGGAGTGAATGAAGATCATAAAGAGCACGAACATATGATTGCTAGCAAAGTTGATTATACAATTTGCAGAATAAAATTTCCTGTACTATAAGCACTGGCCGTAAGCAAAGATGGCTGGAATAGAAAATTAAACATCAATGAATCGCAAACGTATTGTGACATATATGTAGACAACAATGCAAGCATGATAGCAATAGATATCTTCTTCTTATATATAAAATTTCCGTGTCACAGTGTTTGTTACCGTACTCCTCCGAAACGGCTTGACCGATTTTTTCCAAATTTTATATGCGTATTCAGTAGGTCTGAGAATCGGCTACTGTATATTTAGAAATAATTATTAACAAAAAACAAATTATAAAACAACGTTTGCCGGGTCAGCTAGTAGAAACATAATTGAAACATTTCCCAGCTTAAAAGGAAATGGGATTTGGGACCACCAGGAAAAACTTCAATATTTTTTATGAGTATAATTCTATGACATAGAGGCAAACTACACGCCCGATGGTCAGATAACATCGTTAGCCAAGCTGGAAACAGCTGGTGGAAATTTAACAGAAGGGAGATACAGGCTGATGATTATCATTCTTAGACGTTCTGTATAAAAATAGGATTTGAAATCAATGCATAATTTCACTGGTATCATTGCTATAATTATCTCCTCCATATAGGTACCGTTTAATTGGTGTTTTATTGTTTTAATAATTAATGTAGGTACTTTTTTCTGGAATATTTTATGAGTAGTAGTTATAGCACTAGATTATACATATTATTTGCGCTGTTATGAATGAGATGAAACAGAATATGAAAGAACTAAAATAATAATTTTGTCGTTATTAAAACCTGCGCTATTATCAGACGAATTCAGCTTAAAATAATTAAACACATTCCTACATGAATGACGCGAATAGCGACCCAAATCCTGTTGATTTTATTTTTCCATTTCACCATGAGACAAGAAATAATACGTCTCACAGGCTTTATGACGACAACATAATAAATTGACTGCGTGTATTTTGAGTCAACATTTATTAATCATAGTTTTGGTTCTGGTTCACCTAGATATAAATGATTTTGGAATATTCTCTATTTATAATATTATTCCAGTTAGTATCATGGTAAAACCAGATACTTGATGACTTGATCTATACTTTATCTTTATCTATATTCTCTTTATTGTACACTACGTCCATTTTTAGTCGTTTATCAACTCATTTCCATTGCCTGGAAGAGATCACTTTAAGCGATAAGGCCGCCAATTGTGGCACACTATTTTATTATTGTTTTTATTTAATCTTTAGTTTTAGTTTTAAGTTTGTGTCCAATAAAGTGTTATCTATTTATCTTGTGGGTCCTACTCCAATTGTCTTATGAAAAAATATTATACGGGGATAACGGTTAAAGTATGTACGTACTTTATCGATGTTTATTTTTTTTCACAACTGTATCAAACGCTTTACTAGTGACGTCACGAGCCAGTTCGCTAAGCATACAAAACGGATTTCATTTGTTTACAGCTGAAAGGGAGAACTCCACTGGTATGGTTGACTTACGCGATCGGGTCTCAATAAAATTCTGATAACTGCCGTCTCATTGCTTGATTACTGATTAAGCTGGCACTGATTCTGGCACTCAATGTGAATTATTTGGAATCTTAAACTTTTAAAACAAATGCTCAATAAGTATTTAGTGTAGTATTCAGAAGTAAGTACGTTTCTTTTATTTTTATTGTCATAACTTTTGCCTCAGTTTTTAACAACACCTGTATGTAGTTAGTAGGTATGTTTATTTCAGAGGTCCTTGATTAAAATGTATGTTGAAATTCTATATAATTTGTCGCAGTTTCTATTAATCCAATTGTTAACTACATATAACATTTGTGATTTGGATCTGTTCCAAAAGAAACACTTGCTATACAATCTTTCCGTAGTTATTGTCTTTTATCTACTAGGCAACTGAGCTCTATTTTTATGGCTTATTAAAAGACGGAAGTACTCTCAAAAATGTTTCATCATCCTTGAGATAATTCTGTAATATACTTGGTAGTTACTATTATACCCACTTTCTGATTGTCAAAGGTGATTAAAAAACCCTATCGAATAAAGGGTACATAACAAATTATAATTATGTAGAGGATTGGGAGCATAATAATATTATGATCTTGATCCATTTTGTTTTTTTTTTTGAGATTCGTAAATACACTATTATTTAAAAGTGGAATGTTGCCTCATTGTTTATGTTTTTGTTGACAGCTGTGTAAACTTTCAGAAGTACTAATCGACTATCGAAATCAGTCTAGGATTGTAATTCTTCACCAGTTTCAGGAAAATTCGTTAGGAATACGTTTATATATAATTTGCTTTCCGTGAAAGTACTATATTACAGTCGTTATACCTAGACAAGCCGACAACCGAGATCACCTTTCGAGAGGCGAGTTGCAGACATGCCAGCGACCGAAGATATGTCAACATAATTAATGCACTCCCGTCTAATCAGCTCATGACATTGGACTCGCGTCCAACGCACACGCTATCACACCTCGCAACCAGCACTTTCTCAAAAAGATGTTAGTGAAGCATGCGACGTGTCAGATCGAATCGACAGTTTGCGACAAAAGAAAATAGTCGGAATGCCGACAGCACGTAATGTTAGTCTATTTGGGCGGCATTTGCGGCGGCACACGGTTATAGCCGAGCGGGCCAGCGGGCGGGCGTAGGCGCCTCGCGACCTTGGACTGGCTGCGGAGGAACGGTGGAAAACGAGACTCGGGACCATTTTAGGCCGCGTCGACGGTCGCGGCGGACGGGTCAAGTTTTATTGTCTCCGCGGCTCGGTTGCATAACAGAGCCGCGAGCCTCGAAATATCATGCGCGTGCGAGCCGGCGTTCTCTGCGGTGGAAGATCATTAACTCGAGGATAACCCATTTGGACGGGCGCCGTCGCAGACGTTTCGCCACGGGGTCCGCCCCCGCGCTGGCCGCCCGCCAGCCGCCGCCGAGCTCGCTAAATTAGCCGGAGACGCGCGGCCCTCGCGCCGGGCGGCACCCGAGTGCCACTTACACCAGTACACCGCGACGAAGTCCTTGTCCTCCAGCACTCGCTCCAGCTGCTTGGCGGTCACCTCCTCGATCTGGGGCTCGAGTTTGTTGGCGGGGGCGGGGGACTTGCGCGCGGTCGCGGCGGCGAGCGCCAGCAGCGCCACCAGAGCCAGCAGCCACCGAGCCATGGCGAGGGCGCGCGCGGACTGAGCCGCGCGCCGCCCGCCCTGCGCGCGCGCACGCTCCCGCCCGCCCCCGCCACGCGCATGCGCCGCGCTCTCTCGCTCTGTCCGCCCTACGAGCGTTGCGACCCGTAGCTTTTGTTTACATCGCGACGCTTTGCCACTCTCATTTACTTGTCTCTTCAAATACAATTCGGTACACGTACCGTCAGCGCTGCTATCTGGGATGTCTATAGTTATTCACTATAATATTATGTAGGCATTCTGAGTAACTACAGTACATGCACCATACAAACAGAACATCATCGCAGACTTTGAATCAAGCCATGCACGGTCCATACCTAACCTATGAAATAATTGGGATCATATTTTTTTATATTACCTAAACAACTAGGCAATTGCAGGTCGTGTAACCACACGAGTCAGTGACACGAGCCATAGGTGGAGCACGCTTTAGTCTTTCAATACTAGGTCTTAAGGAGACATCCATTACACACCATTAAGTGTTTGGCAACAAGTTTCAGTTTGAGGGTGGTTATGGTAACAATATGTATGTATGCATTACGAGTAAGTAACGAGGCGAACACAGGAAAAAGCTCTTCCGCCGTGCTATGGTTTACAAGCGGACAAGCGCGTCCCCGATCACAATATCGCTTACCTTCAGGTGAATTGTTATCAAGCGCAGGCAGCCAATTAAAAGTAGGGATCGATCCCATGGAACGTAAGGCGACCGCACGCCTGACTAAACTGTAATAGCTAATTTTGTTCCTGTAAATATTTAACTAGAAACTCTCCTCTCGCAATGATCACTATTTGGCTAGTAGGTATATAGTTTTAATCAGGCGCTACGTCCTATCTCGAGCAAAATACCGCCAATTAAAAAAAAATGCCACAACATATATCGTTCTCATACTCAACTAGGCGCCGGAGAGTATAAATATTTTAGTGCATACTATCATTTTATATAAGTTGTTAACGAAATAAATATGCTTAACTGTGGAATGTAGGCAGAAGTCTTCTCATGCAGAGCCTCGGCTCGGGTGTAAACGTTGGAGTTCATAGGTTGAGGTTAACACGAAAGGCTCTCATTTGCTCAACCTGCATTATATTCTTGCTATCAATGAGATTAAACAATCATTTTTCTAATTACTTCGGATCACGTAGAGTAGAAAAATATCGAATGAATGTAATTTTGTTTGCAGCTCGTCGTGATGAAAAAATTAAACAATTTTAGAACGAAAAATTATCTGTCATTTACTATTCGCTACCTTTGTGTCAAAGTCATAGTACTAGTGATGTACTACACATATTTTGTATGTATTATGTTTATCGATAAACGTGGTAAAATATGACTTACCTAATCACGTATGAGCATCTTTGCTAGATTATACATACATTGAATTTGAGTCCTACGGACTAAACCGGCTATTTGTTTCAATGCAGCAGTTGCCACGCCATGTGAGAAGCCTTTGTGGTGGTTTTTATAACTGTCGAAACCATAGTGATTAGCGTGCCACTAAGCTCATATTGAGAAAAAGTATACACTATTAATCAAGATAATAATTAATATGTAAACTTGTGTCATACCTACTTGCATTAGTTAAGTACTCACAAGTGGTCAGCAAATTTATCGACAAAATTACAAAGAAACAATATACTTCACTATCATAATTTCTACTAACCAATCAGCAAGCCGCTATAATGACATTGACAGCAGTCACGTGGCTCAAAGGCAATTTTGACACAAAATCATGTTTTTGAACGAAATAACTTCAGCTTTTCCTTCGCCGACGTGCGACGACGTTTCGTTTTGTTGTCCATTGTTGAATCGGACGACTTCGGCGGCGTTTTTGGTAAATTGTAGTGCGGGCGCCGGCAAATCCGTGAAAACTAAATCTGGTGATGTGGTGTGTCCTGTGAACTAAAATGAATAACTCTTACTCACTGAAATAATAGTGTGGTCTATTGTTCTAAATTTATTGCAAGTTTCGGTAAGTGCTAAAACTTTATTAAACTTAGTATTCTTTACTGGCGATGTTTCCTATTGTTTGATGGAGTTGTATGTAATCTTATCGTGAAATACCTATTAGCTTACTTTAGAGATTCAAATCGGTAGTTTTTAGAACATTCTAATTTGAAAAATACAGTTTTGTCCATAAGTTCTTCAGAAGACTTTACCTGTTAATTAAGTAAGTAATACCATCAAATAAATTATCAACGGTAAATTAATACGTTCTTCGAAATGCAAGTTAACTCATTTCATCAGTTTGGGCTGTTCTCTACGATAGTTCCGTGATTTTTAATATACTTACAAGGTATGGATAGTTTTAATTTCCTTCTTATTTTCCTGAGATATATTTTAGCCAGTGATGATAAATACCAGTTTAAGCCTTCATTCTGGCCCTACAGTAAGCAAAAATCTTGCAGATATTGAAATTGGTTACAGAAAGATTTTCAAAAGGAATATCCTTACTAACTCATGAATTTGCTATAGACACTGTCAGTGTTTAAGCTACAATTTTGTTAATGACCATCAACATTCACTTTCAAAATAATCTAATTCCTTATTAGGAATTTTGCTATTGCAAAATCTACTCATTTTACACTATTTGTCAATAACCATTAAATATGGCAAAGATACTTTAATCTTCCTGTTGGCCCTAAAAGAATTTAGAGTGCTAGTATGAACACTGGCCGACTGTCAGTTTTTTTTTCACGTACATGTACAAACACCCATACTAGCTTGAACACTGCACAAATGACTATTGTCCTATGAAAAAAAACACAGTCATTTAATGCATCTGAATATTTTCTATTATGTTCTTTGCCAAATAAAATGACTCTCAATTTTCCTTTTTCCTTAATTTTTGTGAATAACTTCGAATTCGCTGTTTTATCAGAAACATCTAGATATGTTCCAATTGCTGATATTATCATTTAGGGATTGTGTTAGTGTTCTTTTGTTTGTAACAACTCACCGCTCACAGCCCATTGTTCAGTCTGACAATAAAATGGATAAAAAATTGCACTTCATGTGTGGTTGTGAGACTCACTTTTAAAACCACAATGTGTATTAGCCTCAATAGAGTTTTGAAGCTGAAGTTGTCTAGAATTTGTGGAACAAAACTGTTACTTTTAGGACTTACCTTAATATAATAAATAAGCCATGCCACAAAAAACATGTACAGATATTTTTTTTTACCCTTGATAGGTGTGCGTTTGACTATAGTTTGCCTACTGTTAACGCATCTGCAGTCTATGATGTGGAACACTTACCTGGAATAGATAGCTATTTACTCTACTATTTAAAGACCCCCGGATGATACCTCTCAGGAAACAGAGACTCAGGTAGAGAGTTCCAAAACTTCAATATCCTCACAATAAAGGTACATGATGGACGGGCGCAAAGCAATTTGTATGAAAGTTTTGAATTTCAACTCTGAATCAGTGTATCTTTGCTGAGATCTGATCACCCCCATTAAATAATAAGATATCAATCTAAATATTTATTTTTTATAAGTCTAAATGGACAGCAGAATATTTCTGATAATGGTATGATGCATATACCATAAGACACTTTCATCGTTATGTCATTGCTACAGTTTGTAAGTTGGAAATTCAAGAGACCACTTGTAGCCCAGTCATATTAGGGGTTTCACCTCGGAATGAAAGATAATAAGCTGGAAATTGGTAAAAACCTTTGTCTTGTTACCCTAAATATTGTCTCAAAAGTCACAAATGCTATCGTGTCCGCGTCTTAAGATATTGAAGGTCAAAGGTCACAAAAAACGATTTTTCGCGAATATCTCGGTTCCTATTGCTTAAATAATATTTTCACCTTTATGAAAGTTGTAGAGTATAAAATTATCTACAACTTTTGTCTAAACTTTTTTTTTGTACGATCAACCGTTTTTGAGGTAGAGCGCGAAGAGTGCGGCTAGTGCGGCGGATGAGCTAATGCAGGGTCTTGACTGTACGCTGCGCACTCTTCGCGCTCTACCTCAAAAACGGTTGATCGTATAAAAAAAAAGTTAAGACAGAAGTTGTAGAGAATTTTATATCAGTCAAGTCAGTTCTGTCTCAAAAGTCACAAATGCTATCGTGTCCGCGTCTTAAGATATTGAAGGTCAAAGGTCACAAAAAACGATTTTTCGCGAATATCTCGGTTCCTATTGCTTAAATAATATTTTTACCTATTATAAAAGTTGTAGAGTATAAAATTCTCTACAACTTTTGTCGCAACTTTTTTTTTGTACGATCAACCGTTTTTGAGGTAGAGCGCGAAGAGTGCGGCTAGTGCGGCGGATGAGCTAATGCAGGGTCAAGCTCACGCTTGACTGTACGCTGCGCACTCTTCGCGCTCTACCTCAAAAACGGTTGATCGTATAAAAAAAAAGTTAAGACAAAAGTTGTAGAGAATTTTATATCAGTCAAGTCAGTTCTGTCTCAAAAGTCACAAATGCTATCGTGTCCGCGTCTTAAGATATTGAAGGTCAAAGGTCACAAAAAACGATTTTTCGCGAATATCTCGGTTCCTATTGCTTAAATGATATTTTCACCTATTATGAAAGTTGTAGAGTATAAAATTCTCTACAACTTTTGTTTAAACTTTTTTTTTATACGATCAACCGTTTTGAGGTAGAGCGCGAAGAGTGCGCAGCGTACAGTCAAGCGTGAGCTTGACCCTGCATTAGCTCATCCGCCGCACTAGCCGCACTCTTCGCGCTCTACCTCAAAAACGGTTGATTGTACAAAAAAAAAGTTTAGACAAAAGTTGTAGAGAATTTTATACTCTCTTTGTGACTTTTGAGACAATATTTAGGGTAACAAAACAAAGGTTTTTACCAATTTCCAGCTTATTATCTTTCATTCCGAGGTTGACCCCTTTTTTTACCTAATTTCACTGGGCTATTGTTTCTTAAATCAGTAAAGCTTGGGCATCTAGGTAACTATAGTACTGATTTGCCACACATAACATAGTATTTTTTTTGAGCAGCTTGCTAGATTTTCTATAATGATTGAGCTTAGTAACCATTGTTGTCAGAATTGTTATATATTAATTCATGCCATGTATGTACCTAAATACCTGTCCATAATATTATCTGATGTTGCCTACTAAAATTTATCATACATGAAAGATAAGGATGTCTGATGGAATAATATTCTAGAAGGTTTGGGTTTGTTAGATATTAAACTTCTAGCTTTGAGAACAAAACTGTTTTATATAAACTTATGATTGTCTTATTAAATATTGACTATTGTATCAGTTAACTTATCCACCTTTAGGTATAAACGTGTTTGATATGGAACTCTAATGTTTATCAAATCTCCACCATTATCTTCGCAAAGTATAAAAAGGGTACAAGTGGTCGTAAATTTGCGATAACGAAAGAGCATTGAAATCAATATGACACCTGTAATATGGAAATAGATGCAATTAAGTATAGTTAATTGTACTATACCTACAATGAAAGATAAATAATGTATAGTTCAAGATAATTATGCCGGCGCGATAAAACTTCCAATATTCGTTGTTCTGCGAACCGACGATTATCGCTATCGAAGCGTATCGTCGAGCCGATATTGTAAGGACGCTTATCATAAGGAGTCAGTGGCTACGTGTCCGCACACTTGTCAACACACAACATGGCCGAGTACCGCGCAGGGAAAGCCGGCATCAACGCCGAGGCCCAGGCCCGCATCAACAGCAAGTACAACGACGAGATCGCGCGCGAGACGCTCGAGTGGATCCGCAAGCTGACGGGCGAGCCCGCCAACACCGACGGCTCCGCCGAGAACCTATACGAAGTTCTGAAGGACGGCACCCTGCTCTGTAAGTTGGTCAACTCCATCCAGGAGGGCTCCGTCAAGAAAGTCAACCAGTCCACGATGGCTTTCAAGTGCATGGAAAACATCAACGCTTTCCTCGAAGCTGCGAAGAAGTTGGGCGTGCCTGCTCAGGAGACGTTCCAGACTATCGATCTCTGGGAGAAGCAGAATCTGTACTCGGTCGTGACCTGCCTTCAGTCCCTCGGAAGGAAAGCCGGCAACTACGGCAAGCCTTCGATCGGGCCCAAGGAAGCCGACAAAAACGTACGTGAATTCACAGAAGAGCAATTAAAGGCTGGCCAGAACGTGATCTCCTTGCAATACGGCACAAATGCCGGCCAGCAGAGCGGTATATCCTTCGGCAACAGGCGCCAAATGTAACTTCCGTTACCTCTACTTGTTAGCTCGTTATTATTTAATAAATATTTTGTATTGTTTTCTATTTAACATCCGCTTTTTATTACCCGCGTACACAAGGTGTGGCCCGTCTTTAATAGCGGTATGCGCGTAACAACCCTGAAGATTAGATAAGGCTGTGACTGTCCTTACATGCACTAGGTAGCTGCACTTAGAATAACTCACAAACGACTAGGTTTTACTAATCATTTTTAGCCAGTACCAAAATATGTTCATATGTATATTTAATGTTTATGTGGAGACACAAAAAGAAACAGTATTTACATTTTAATTTCTTCAAATACAGAAAAATAATATACTTACGTGTATAAATTAATATGAATGAAAATTACCCAAGTAGGTAATTCGTATTGTACGAGTGCCTTTTAGTACATAGTAGTAAATATTTTTTATCAATCAATTTAGTAAGTCTTGTATTACCTAAATTATAAGTGATTTATAAAATAAAAAGATTGTGTTGTTTGCATATTCTATGTAACTATTATACGTCAGGCTTTGGTCTTAAAAAGTAAAGTAAAATAAACTAACTGTAACTCTCAACTCAGTACAGATTAAATAAATACCTCACACATATAATAATTTATAGAATATCAGTTGGGTACTAGTTTTTGATCCATTTGGACTAGATGTGAAAAAAAGTTAAAACATCGAAGCTAAACTTCGTTGTTTTAACTTGAAGGAATTCTAGAATAGTCTAAATTCTAATCAACACAAAACGAAGCCGCGGCGGATTAATAAATTAAGACTCAATCAATACTTGTGTCCTTGACTATTAAAATTCCGTTAGTCCAGTACATGCCCCGTTTGGCAACTTTAACAAGATTTGTTGTAACCGAGTGACATTCTCCAAAAACTAGATAACTTAATGCGAAGGCCATGATGTGCCTAAGTCCGCTCTTAATATTAATTGCGTAACATATTATAAAATCGCAAATCTAGATTAACATGCTATGGATTCGTTTGTAAAGTCTGCTATAATAGATACTTTCTGATATATCTACAGCTGTTTAAACGATCAAGCCATATACGAAAACAATTGTTATGTTAGTGACGTGTCTACTATGATGTCATGATTGCGGACGATGACACGTCCGTGCACTTAAATAACGTAAAAAAACTGTTTTCCTCCGTGACTAGCCTACGAAAATCCTGATTCGGACATGGACTTCATGATTCGGACATTCATGATTGCGGACGATGACACGTCCGTGCACTTAAATAACGTAAAAAAACTGTTTTCCTCCGTGACTAGCCTACGAAAATCCAATCTTGCTTTTCCTTCCTTTTGCCTTCACCTTTATTAAATGTCACTGGTCCAAATACACTCCCTTGCGGGACTCCCCTAAAAATATGCGTCATTACAGAATATCGATCTAACTTTCGCTACAACGACGGTTTCTAAGGCTCTACCAGTTCAGCGGCCTGAATTCGTCGGTATCTTGAACTAGATTTTGTATTCATTTGGATACCTGGGTTTATGTATATTCTCTTACGACTGATATTATTTTCTTGTTGTTTCGGCTAGCTTAACAATTTATAGGTCAATGACTTTATCTTACTATTGATTGATATGATCCATCAGATCAAAATTTTAGCTGGTAGTGTATAGATCATGCATATAAATTAAAAGACTTACAAACTAATGATTATTTATCCCCGACAGAAAAACGAAGAGGTGTTATAAGATTTTTTGGTTTGAATGGCGTATGCCAACACCCGTGCCGTAGGCGGCAGTGTTCTCTAATCTATGTTTGATGAAAATCGATCCAAAATGGGATAGCAATTTCTTTCGCAAATACCTCAATATAGGTATTAAATGATAGACTTGACAAATAGAATACAATGCACCGCTTTTTATTTATTCCTGTTCCTTCCTAGCATCGGTAATCGTGTTTCTTATCTTGACCAGCAAATCTAGTGTTGAATATTCTGACTGCATATAAAATAGCTACTAATTTCCGCATGTTCTGAGCAAGATTTGTTGTACACTTTTCAAAGTAAGATCAGTTTCAATATGCAGGGATGACATAGAAAATTAACTACAAACCAGGCAATGCCGCAGTATATTTCTCATCTTTTGTTTAAATTACTTATCTACTTCTATAGGTAGGTATATTCTACTTCTTTTACGTTAATCGATATAAATGACGTCACAATGATTAATACAGGCGTTAGATATGACTGTATGAATAATAGCTAGGTATTTACTGGTGTCCATAATAAGCCGTCACGGTCGGTACCGTGACTCCGATAGACAGGGTACCCCGCCGCCGGATGATGCGGTCACGCGTCGGTGGTTCAGGAAACGCGGATATCCGACCCCTAGCAAAGCCCAATTCGTCACAATACCTTTCCAACCCAGGTGTTTCAAACTCAAGCTTAACATATATCAAACTTATAGTAAAACATGGCTAAGTGTGACCATTCTTTATCAAATATTCTGTGGCCTAATATTATAGGGCCTCCCAAATGTCGTTTTAAAGATTGAGTAAAAAATTGCTTAAATATTAAGTTTATTGTATGGGAACCCTCTTAAAATTCAATTTATTTATATTTAGTATTTGTTGTTATAGTGGCATCTGAAACACATACGTATAAGCATAAGCATCCCACTATACGTTTCCACTGCTGAGATTCTGGGCCTTCCCTCACGAGAAGAGAGATATAGGCCATAATCCACCACGTTGGCCAAGTGCGGGATGACACACGTCTTCTGATATTGTGGTCCTCAAACATGCCGGTTTCCTCACGATGTTTTCCTTCACTGTAAAGCGAGTGCAAATCCACACATAAATTGGAAAACAAGTCATTGGTGTAAGGCTGGGACCCAACCAGACGTTATTACCATCGAGCCACACTCTCTTTTTAGATGTAACTTTTGCTATAGCACTTCTGTGTATGCCACTATTCCTTAGTCATGACTTGTAGTCGTGACATATTGTACTCAGAAAAACGTTTTCGTAATGGTGGCATTTCCTATCGCTTTTAGTTTTCGACGATTATCGGCATATTTGGGAACAATACGATGTGTGGACAACATGTTTGATAGTGTTGTCTTATTCAACTATGACGAATATGGCGAATATCAAATGTTTGTGTGTTCGTTTGAATGAATGACGTGAATGGCCATATTGGATCCCATGCTAAAATAATAATAAAAACAGACAGCAAAAGGAATGCGAATAGCGAAATGAAATGCCAGCATAGGATAAAATATATATATACACAAAGACACGTGCGCATATCACGTAATTGGAGGCGACCCTTTACGAACAGACCTACATATATAATTTGACATTGACCCTTGCATGCGCATGAAATATTTTTTATTAGGTAGTTCGTAGAGTGGTGACCCTTGAACTTACATAACAAGTTTTATTATCAAAATAGCTGCTATTTTAATGATTAAATATAGCTTAGCTAGTAATTCTTCATGGAGGATACTTAAAACATGTTACATGCAAAAAATTATAATGAGAAATACTTTCTTAAGTAAATATCAATCGATATAAATAATTAATCGCGTGTGGTGCAGACATTTGCATATTAAATGACTCAACAAATAACGGTGAAATCATACCCCTTAACAGCAATACAAATATTCATCTGCGTATGCTAAGTTGGTAACACTAAACGATACTTTCCCTCTCATCTCATTGCATGAGTTACGGTTTGAGATCAAAAGGCCGATACAACACAGAGAAAGCGTTACCTCTTCATCTGTACATCAGATTGCCACTTCTTCAAGATGATTTAGCAACATTAGCCAATAAGTTGCGAATTGAAACTGACCTTACTTTGGAAAGTCAACAATCTTGCTCAGAAACCATCGTGCGGCCGTTCTTGTGAAATAATATTATACACTTCCCACGTTATACGATATCGATCGTTTTTGCAAGGCTTCAGAGCGTTACGCTACAGTGGCTCAGCTGTCCACTCTCTGGGCAAAGCCTCCAGTCCCGTTACGTCGTCGACCCGAAGAGATTATCTGGCACTAACGGGATGATGTCCGCCTTCTTAGAGTTGCCAGGGTACATATGCGGTGCCGTTGCATGTTGCATTTACGAACGAAGTTCACAGTTTTTTTAAAGTACTCGTAATAGTTTGTTATTTGTGCGTGTTTGTTCCAGTTGTAGTGCGATAAGAGTGATTCGGCGTGCTGTTCAATTCGCTGTGTGTTGCGTCTCTGTTGCAAAGCTGTTCTAGATCTGAACCGTACAGCCAGTTCGCACCTCTTTTGGTTAAATCATAAAACTTCACGGTCACGAGACATAGTTCTGTTTTTTCCAACTGGTGATCTCTAAAATTCTAAATTTTTTTCTTGATGCGGCGCGTTACCTAATGGATTATAACTTTGAAGGCTGCTTGATAAATTAGAACATTAGTTCTAATTTATCAAGCAGCATGGAGGAAAATGAAAACAATACCGAGTTATACCTTCAAGTCGCAGATATTGTAAAATTGTAGCTCTTTACATTTATGACTCAACTTGCATATTGAGCTCGAGAGCTAGTCAAAGCTAGAACGCATTTATAATATGCATGACAGCAATAAAAACTGCGCAGTAGAGTTTTCCGACAAGCATCACATATCCGTGCGTCAGAGTTTCAGCAGGGGAGCCAATTGATATGGCCCTGCGCCTGCGCATGCCCCGGTGGCGATTTATTCGTTAACCTGCACCATATTGATTCAGATTGACCCCAATCATGCCATATCTGTATTTTAAATTGCCAATAGTCATGCTGCATTGAGAGATCTCGACTACACTACATTAGAAGGCTAAGGTAAAGTTTATCTGTACTTGTGTCATTGCAATGAATTTGATATAAAGCTTTTCTATTATGTGCAAGATCCAAAATTCACGTATTATATAACTGTCTATAGTCAAGTAGAGTTTTTTTCTGTTAACAGAACAAACTCTACTATTATTATTCATAAACAAATAATATGAATATTAATATTCATAAACTGCGCGAACGCATAATTTTATCATTAAATGAGAAATTAAATTAATCTATTTCGTAAAGTCAATATTTCTAAAATAAAAATGTAGCGAGCTACCGAAGTATGCGGAATCGAGAAACCGTTTCATATGGCTGATCTTTATGAGCGCTGTGATCACGTATCAGTTTTGTTTATCTTGTATCTTTTACATCATCTCTCTTTTAATAATGTTCCTCGTCCTATCGTAATTTCTGCATCTTTCTATTTGAGCGAACTCATCATTAAAGGTGAAAGTTTTTTGTAGAGATGACTTGTTTAATTTAGTGTTCTCTCACCTCATTACATTAGTGATTACTTGTATCTCAACTTGCATTGTACCAACTCCCTATTATTTAGGTATTTTCTCGTTTAAAATTATTGACACTGCACCGCACCCTATTGTTTTTAAATTCTACAATAGAAATGTTTATTGAATAACGAAATGTAGCCACCTCATTAACGGGTCTTAATTTAATTAGGGGACATTTCGTTAGCTTGAATATACTACCTACCAAATTTTATTCATTGCAATCCACCCTAATGTTCGAATTCAAAGTGCAAGTCTCGCTAAGCACTGTACTATCATAAAAACTACCCTCTCGCAGTTGTTGATGATACCTGTACATATGAATCTTTCTGCATTAACGCTCCGTTAACTGATTTTAATACATGGTGCCCGAAATCAACAGCTTCTTGTAAATTGCAATGAGTTCAACATTACGTTAGCGATACATTTACCGGTTCGGAAGACGCGGTTCAAGTATGACCGACTTGTGTACAAAACCAGTTTTGGTCAACCGCAGCCTTATATTATGACTATGGGTCAACCTTGGCATTGAGTGTTCGATGACTAATGTAATCGCACTCACCTACGCACTTTTTTTAAACTTAAAACGTTTGTTACGTGGATTGATGGAACCAGTCGCGTGCTAAGAATAGTTAAACGTTTCATAACCTGATTTACATAGTTATGGTTGCGTTACCGCATTCGGTCTCGTGTTTATTGCTGATTTTTGAGAGTTCTGTAAATAATCGGTCAAGTGCGAGTCGGACTCGTGCACGTAGAGTTCCGTACCTTTGTGTAAATAAAATGGCAAAAAAAGCACGCTTGTTGTACGGGAGCCCAGTTAAAAAAAATATTTTAATTTAAATAAGCGTCAACCAGTTGTTATTAAGATCGTGAAAAACTAAATGCAAAAAATAACGCTTCTTGCAATTTTGTACTAATTTTATATTTAGGAATACATCACCTGTGAACATTTCAGTCGCTAGCTATCACGGTTCAAGAGATACCTACAGCCTGGTGACAGACCTACAGTGAAGTCTTCGTAAAGCTGACTCTCTTATTTTGCAGAACCCTAAAAATACTGAAGTTGTTGTTGCCTTTCATATCTTACTTAGCCGCGGTCGCGTTGTTTTGCGTCTGATGTATTCATGTGCGGGAATCGCTTAGTTTTTGTCACGAAACTGGTCTAGCCATAGTCAAGATAATTGTTTTCTACAGTCACGTTTTGATATGGGTTTACTATTCGCAATCTTCCATCACGACTCTTTCTCGGAATTATTTTATAATACGTACATTTGTCATAGTTAATGGTTCTAGAATGTAAATATAATTTGCAGATAGCGGATTTAACGTGTGGGAGAGAAACCGGTAAAATCGCAAACCAAGTGGCTATACTTTGAAAACAGGTGTTCAATTACGCCGACACCTACACTATAACTTGCTCAGGTTGTTTGAAATCTATACGTTCATTGCCTTCTAGGAGAGATATTTTATCTTAAGCAAATGTTAAAACTTTACTTAACACACTGAATGTTACTTCAGATTGAGTTGTATCTAAACGATTGCCACATAAATAGCCTTTTGTCTCGAACGATACGAACTATGAGTAACAGTCATATTCTTGTATACTATATAATTTTCATTGTGTGAGTTACCTTGGCTGCGAGATAAGATAAAGTTTTGGCTGATTGTGCTGCTTTTATCATTTGTATCGAATTTGCTTACAATACACGTATGTTCCGAATATGTAAGTACTCCATCAGCTAAAGTCATATGCTTTATTTTCTTACTTTTGTAATTGTATATCTAAAGATTTATATGTGTGTCCCAGACATCAATTATTGGAACCAATGTTTGCACTTCCATGACCCCGGAGGTGAGCAATGAAAATTGACAAATTAGTTTCGTACAGAGAAGACCTGAGTCATGGCGTCAACCAATGATGGTTAGATTTTACAAACATACATTAGTAAAACGAATTTGCTTATATTCATCCGTTGATACTTGTCATAATGTATGTAATATTACTCTTACAATATTGATTAAATTATTTTTAATTATGTAAATACCATTTTTTATTATTTTTTTTGTCTTAAGTTTGTTATTCATATATTTGGAAAACGTAGCAGCGAGACCTGTGTTTGCTCTACTATAAATAGTACCTACATGTATATGCTTGCTTAAACAACATCTGTGTCTACATGGTTATCAAGCTTAATACTGTAGAAATTCTTTAATGACATCAATTAAATTGTCTTGGTTCTCTTTTTAGTGACATTGAACAGTCATTTATTGTCTAGAACTTAAATTATATTTTTGTTTTCTATTATAAATCAAAATATAATCACTTAGTAATCAAATATATGAGGTAGTTAATACTTGTGGAATTTATCTTAATTTTTTTCAAATTCGCAGTGCGCGAGTTGCCTGTAGCTTAAATATTTTTATCAACTTAAGTTTATCTGTTACTTATGTTATTATTCTAAAATAACTGTGCTCGTTCTGTCCAAGTGCTCGTTCGACTTAGATATTTAATTGAATTCCAAATTGTAGATCAATACAGCACTGAAATATAGGTCATAACGAAGTGTATTTATTAAAAATATCCTATAGCTTCGGAATAAGTCATCTATTCATGTGATAGATAGATCAGTGTATTTGACAGTATATTAAGAAGCCAAGATAACTAAATAGAAAGTAACAGGGTATATAAAATTAAGCTACGCTATCACTTTTACTGCGATAATAGGTCTTGCATCGTTGTATATAACCGCAGCTGCCGGAATATAAAAGTTTTCCTTAGCTTCTAAAGCATAGGTAAAATAGAAAGTAGGAAGGTGCGGTCAATTTCCCGAAAATGGCACAAATGAATGTAGCGAGGTCAGCACAAATGCGCCAAAACCACTGACAGCAAACCCCTGCTTTCTCATCGTGGAACAATTACCTGACAAGATACAAAAGCTTTAAGGTCGTGATTTCGTTAGCAAGATATTTGTAAGGGTCCACCGCTTACGGTCACTAAACCATTGTCCATCGCGATCTAAAGATGTTAGGGTCATTGGCATGATTGATGTTGCCATGTTTATTGTTGATGTTGTGGAAAGACCGTGATATTAGCTTACCTTGTGTCGGCGCTTGACCTGACCTCAATACCTTTATGACCTTATAGTACGAGCTCTAGATTTTACGAGCCAATGCGCTGATAATATAATAAGGATAGAATTAAGATTATTAGTACTTGTCAAATTAAATTTAAACATACAGTCGTAAGTTATGTGGCACAAGTACTGGTACTGCCATTAAATGACTCCAATAAAACAAGTGCCTTGAGATTTATTTGATCTATGGTCCACTACAAACTTTAGAAAGAAGAAAGAAAGAAACATTTATTTAGGAGCTGTGGTTATTCAGACCTTTAGCATATACTATGAAATTATTATATATCATATAGTCCGTTTATTTTTACCCACTTGATTTATTTTTATTGGTCATATTTGAGAAACTCGTATGTTGAAAATAAAAAGCCCGTTATGAGCATAATAAATTTGATAAATTGAAAATTTTCAAGGCCTATTTAGCATGAGAAGTAAATTACGAGACGCTAATACTTCAGCAACTATTATATAAATTAAGATGATTAAATTGGATTCTTTTAACCCGTTTCAAATAAAACACACACGCAATATCAATAACGCATAGTTTGCAACTGTTCAAAGCAATGCATTTGGGTCATTGTTAACTAGACAATAATGAACGTGAACTACGTTCTCAGTCTTTGCTGGACTGCTTATTGTTTCAATTTTAACTGTTCTCATGTTTCAATGGTTAAAAGTTAACAGCGTTTGTAAATGAATTAACAAAGGCAAATATCATGTTTGAAGTTCCTAGAGCAGCTAGATAACCCAGAGTTAGACCGCTAAGAAAGCTAAAATAGATTTCACGTAGTCTGGTGACTAATAACGAGATTAATTAAAATTAAAGTCAGAAATCCAGGACAAAGATTGAAGTTGATAAATTAATTAAATGTTCTAAGAAGTGACTGTCCAGCTAAAGCCGACGATTAAATTAAGTGACTCAAGAGAAGTATGCAATACTTCAAGTGCCCGTTAAGAGCGAGATAATTGGTAAAGCAGCCGCTTTGTGCATTTTTTTATAATTCGTGTTATTGTGCTGAATCTGCTAAATGCTATAATATCCTGTTACAAAAATCTATTCCTCATAAAAATCCTATGTACCTAGTAAAATATAAAACGCATTTCATAGAATATTTTTTTATTATTTATAATGTGTCCAGTAATTGAGGAGGAACTATTCGTTACTGTTGTTGTTGTTGATATTCAAAAAGTGATTCCCTCGTATCGTCTGATACGAGGGAATCACTTACGTCTGATCTTGTAAACCTAATAAAAAGAAATGCATCGGATATAGGCACTTTTTGTTTGCATCGATAAATTCTCGATAAACTATTACTGTGATAAAATATCTAGTTTAGATAAGATTACTTGTGTTCCGCGAAGTAGAAGCTTCAACGATCGCCGTTTAGGCATCGATTATTATTTATTGTTTTTGATCGCGAAAGATTTAATTGGCGAGCAGTTATTAATAGACACCGATAGTGGCCAGTCTGATTGTAAAGTATTGTAAAGTGATGTTGTAGAAGAGCATATTTTGTGAAACTTTATGGTTTGTTTATTTTTCTCATCATTAGCATTACCTGTCTAGAACCCTTGGGTGTGATGTAAATAAATGGATTTGTTCGGAAATTTAAACTCAAAATATTTTATATGTATTAGGTCTGAAAATCTGTTCTCAGACAATGAGGGAGACTGTAGAGAATGATACTGCATTGCAATTTAATTAACAGCTATTGTTTCAAGTTTCCGTAGGTTCGCTCGATCGTATCGCTGCTGGCAAATTATAATGCGCTCATAACCTTGCTGTTTGTAAAGTCATGAGAAGTGAAGATTAAACAGCAGGCGACAATGAGGTCAATGACTTGAAAGCTTAAGGATTTGGTTTTATCAAGAACTAATTAGATATCACACAAATCGAATTATCAACTATATGTACCCAGTTCATTCTATAGTCGTAAACAGTACAACTGTCGTAATAGTTTTCAAAATAAACACGTTAAATGCCACGTATATATGGTATAGCGAAGTAAAAGATTTAACAGCCCTTTGAGTTTCACTTGACAGTACCTGTAAAAGTAGACCATTCTATGCGATTCCGCAAGGTACGCCTTATTTTGCTTTGTTCTATTTGCTTTGGTTTGTGCTCGAGGTAATTTAGGCGCGCTTTCGTGTTGTCTCTCGACTGTTGGATGTTTGTTACCTCTCGCTGAGCTGCATAATTTGCATCCGTTTATTTACGCTACTCGTATCTGCTCGTTCATAGGTTTTGCGCTTTCCTTTTGTGCGTTTTGGATAATTTCGCTGTGCTAGTTTTCTGTGATTGTTGACTGCAGTGCGGTGTTCATATGTATTCGTTGATTTTCATAGATATTAAAATACTAACGTTATATTCTACGTTCTTAACGTTATATTGTATTATTCTTCTCTTGAGCTATATGATCTGATATAGTTTAGTTTCTGTTTAACGATGGCAGTCGAAATAGTTGTAAATCACCGTTTGGAAACAAACATTTCGTAAAACTACCTCAATTAAAAGCCAGTTTTGCGTGAACTGACTGGTTTTTGTGGTTTTCTCATTCAGTCATCGTCACGGTACGTGACAATAGTTTATCGGGCAATTTATCTCTTTCGCAAACTTCCTATACTTTCACTAACTACTTATGTTATTTGACTTTTATTTGCTAAGTTTGGTCGGATTAGGTAATTTGAATTCTTTTTAGTTCAATTTCCGGATCGGTCAGGATGCTGACTGCCATTAGGTTTCCATAAAATGAGATTAATGACTGAATTTATATTGAGCGCATTTGCATACTCATGCTACATAATCATAAGCATAGTTATAAAGCTGTTCTGGTCTCACGCGACGTTTACGATGTCGTAATCCTTTTGAAATTCAAACGTTGACAAGTTTGTTATGTATGCGCTTGTAGTTATTCATCTCAACGTGTTGTGGCGATTTTTGTTTCCTGATAATCGCCAACCGGAACGGCGGCCGAGCGGACATTACCACTGTTACATGTTTTTATTCTATTACGTAAGCTCGCATGAAAGTGTTACAGTATGGTTGTTTGCCACGAAAGCGAGTTAATTGCATACTCTACTAAACTGTTATGACTCCTTCATTACGGTTTTAATCTTCGTACGGATCATGTTTAGTTGAGTTAACAACTAGTGGTTTTGTTCCGATCTAGTTCTTTATTTCCGTATTTGTGTCGTATTAATATGTAAGTCATGTTTTGTTTATTATTTTTTAATCGGTTTAGGATCGTTTCGACTTTGTGAATACCAACGAGGAAGCGATTGTCGTTGCATGCTCTTCATAATATGCAAATGCGTTTATTCTCATGGCTATGTATTATTCATAACTATGCATGATATGAAAGGAAGCAGACGGTTGGTAATGCGTGTGACGGGCGAACGCTACGCTAATCTTGTTTGTTTGCGGTTCTTGTTATTAGTTAGCGACACCTCGGTTACAGACCGCAGCTAGGCTGCCAATAGATAGGTTTTGGTCATAGCGTATCAAATCTAAATTGTGCATACACCTTTTTAAAATTCTTTTCTGATTGATAAGATTAATGGTGTACATTTTGTTCAAAAAGCAAAACCATATATATGAACGTAAAGGAACCTGATTCACCTCGCACGTATCACCAAAAACAAGGTTTATTTAGCGCTTACTAAGTTCCCCCTGTATTGTTTCAGTGAACCATGACTATCGACAAGCAGCTGGTATGGGTGCGGGACCCCAACGAGGGGTTCGTGCTGGCTCGACTGCACGAGCTTATGGGAGAAGAGGCGGATGTATTTCCCCTCGACAACAAGTATCCGAGGCGAGTGTGCAGCTTCGAGGATATATTCCCTGCTGGAGACCCGGCTAAAGAAGTCGAGGATAACTGTAAGTGGGCCCTTTCAACTTAGAAAAAATACAGACGTGAGGAAAGTTCTTTTTGACACTATCAGTGGTAGGTTTATAGATATTTAAAAAAAGAATTATACTTAGATATAATGACAGTAAACAACGAGAATTTAACTATATGATTTTTTTATTTTGATAATATAAAAGCCAAGAAAGTGAATAAATTGAGATGAAGTCGTTAGTCCTTAGGATATCTATACTTACTAAAATTATAAAGCTGAAGAGTTTGTTTGTTTGTTTAAACGCGCTAATCTCAGGATCTACTGGTGCGGATTGAAAACATATTTTTGTGTTGAATAGACTATATATCGAGAAAGGCTTTAGGCTATATAACATCACGCTGCAACTGATAAAAGCGGAGAAACAATGGAAAATGTGAAAAAACGGGGAAAATTATTCATCATTGAGAGTTTCCGTACATAAAACGACCTACACCTGGGCGGAGCCGCGGGCAACAGCTAGTTTATAATGGGCTTTAAATAAAGTTATTATTAATATGTACTTTACATTTTAACGTTCGTATTCTGGAATTTGTTCAACTACCACATTTTTTGTCAATAAATAATAAATATTAACATAATCTTTGTTTTCAGGCGAACTGATGTTCCTGAACGAAGCTACACTACTGAACAATATCCTCTCCCGCTACAAGAAGAACAAGATTTACGTAAGTAATCTCTGTCGTTTGTACTAGCTACATATTCATGTTATCGTAATCTCTTCTGTTTCCACACTTGTGACTCATATTTACAGCCACATACATAATTATTGTAATCACCTTGACTTGAACGTAACACTTTACGTGCCGGTTGATATCTGACGTTGCCGCTGCAGGGTTACCTATTAATTAAAATGCAAGAATTTCTTAAGCTAGGTCTCATCTCTGTTTGTAAAAGGTTTTTAATAGGCATTTTTTATTTTCTGTACTTATATTTTTTCCTCCTCCACTAAAATTTATTTCCCTTTTATGTCTTTCGGTATCGCTTATTATTTTTTTATAGTTGGCTGTAATTATATATTAATCAAATAATACTTATTTCTCTATGCAGGGCTTCTGATAGCTAAGCTAGACTAGATAGCTACACTAGCGAAAGACCTTTTTAAAGGGCAGCTTTAGTAAGTTTAGGTAAATAACTTTAGTTTTAGCAAAGAAATAGCTTCTCCATATGCGTTGCCGCGCGTCGACGACCTTTTAAGTGGAATATCTGATTTTATTTTCGCGAATTTCCAAAAGTCGTAGAATGTAATTTTTTTTTGACGTACCTAACCCGCCCTTAAAAAGTTATGCGTTGGTAACAATAACCTTCTATACTTTAGGCTAGTTTAAAAATAAAAAAAAGTAAGCCAAGTAATCTCGTGCACGAATGTAAATGCGCTAGAGACTCCACTTTTATACAGCGCTAAGTTTATAAGACGCGAATTATAGCTGAAATAAACTGGGGTTGTAAAGAAAAATCCTTTTACATAAGCATTATTTTAGAGCGAGACAAATATATCGAAACATCTCTTTCTATGTCTGACTCTGATGCCCTTTTAGTCGTCACTTACGACACAGCCTTATTCTTTCATCCAGTCTGCAGGGATCTAAATTTCACCCCAGTATTGTTAAACTCGATGTAACCTACTCCTAACTTTCTGCTTTTTATGTCAAAACTACTGTAACTGTGTTTTTTTTTGTCAAAAAGACTGTAACTATGATAGTATGTACGTACAGTGAGTATGTATGTATGTATGTACAGAAAAGAGTATAAACGTATGCAGGTATGTCAGTATATTTAATTGTTTTCAGCCTATTAGAGCCTTCCGCTGTCCTCGAGACAACAATAGCGCTACTTTTTTGCTATTTTATCAAGTAAACTACTATCGTTCGTTTTAAATCTATCATAAAAGAAGTAAGGCAATTAATCTTTTTACGGTCAAATGTCCATTGTACTTTCCTACTGAAAATTGCGTTTAGGTATGGTACTACAATTGGTACTCGTAGATTATACTTCAGGCCATTATTCTTTCAAAGCCTTTCTTAGTAAAATGTTTAATTCCGATAAAATAAATATTATGCCACGGTTTCGGAGACCATTTGAATTTGTATGCATTACAAAGCAAAAAATATCCAATACATATTTTTTTGGAATGTCGTAAACTATTACTTAGAATTATTTTATGTTGATACATTATTAACAACATACAAGTTTTTATCCAAAAAAGTATTTTTAAAACTATTTTTTATACGACCGCTGTTAGCGTTTCAGCATACCATTTTAAATGCTCATTTAAACCGATGGCTTTACTTAGTTTAAAATGCCCTACTGTCGCCTTCCGACTCCATCGACTGATACTGGATATCACGTAGCACCAAAGTACTCACCAAGACAAAACAAATGAACTTGCTTGAGTTTATCTTGTTTTGTTCAGCTTCCATGGCTCTCTTCTGCCTCAATCATTAGAATAACTCCGAAGTTCTATGTTATTGTATTGTTGTCGAACATACACAAGTGTACCAAATTTTAATTCTGAAAACGTAATTTAGGTTGCAAGATTACACCGGGACTTACATACATTGCTAGTTAAATGAGTTAAACAAGCTTTCAAAAAGAAAATAAATAATAAACGTTGTAAAAAAAAATTTAGTTCGTTCTGGAACTCAAAACGACCAACTACTTTTTAAATGCTAATAAATGTTCATAGAACATGCTGTAAATTTGAAATTGTCATTGAACCATTCCAGACTTATGTGGCAAACATCCTGCTAGCCGTGAACCCGTATGAAGATATCCCCGAGATGTACTCGTCTTCTACAATCAAGAAGTACCAGGGGAAGTCTCTCGGTGAACTGCCTCCACACGTGTTTGCTATAGGTTTGTTATACATAGTACTTGGAATAACAAAGTGGTGGTAGAAATCCTAATTGGACAGGTGAATTTCAAATTTATTTTTAAATAAAGAACTTTACGATTGTAGAATTATTTCTAGGTATTAAAAATATGATTCGACTTGGTACAGCTAAAACTTAGTCAAGCAGCAGTTTTTACCATAAAATAAAACTAAAGTCTTTTGTCTTTTGAGCCGTTTGAACAAGAAGAATAAACTAATATTACACACACACACAAACTTTTGTATTTATAGTTTGTTTTTACTATTACACAATTTGGGTTGTTTCTTTTGTTTATATTCATAAAGGAGCCAAACAGCCAAAATATTGAATTCGCAGTTTTATCATGAATAAAAAAATATGGTTAAATTAATTAAAAAAAAAACTACTTAGTGTCCGTTTACAGAACAACCCTAAGCATATTAATACTAATTTTGGTACCAATGTATTATGATAAAAAATCTGCGCCATGTATGATAAAATTTATAATAAACTTCTTGCTATTTTTCCAGCGGATAAAGCCTTCAGAGACATGAAGTCGCTCAAACAGTCACAGTCCATCATCGTATCGGGAGAGTCAGGCGCGGGCAAAACTGAGTCGACTAAGTACATCCTCAAGTACCTCTGTGATCTGTGGGCTAAGGGCGCTGGACCCGTCGAGCAGAAGATTTTGGACGGTAAGACTGAAAATAATACATTTTTAGTACCTATCTACTAAAAAGTTTAGTCATAAATTAAAAATCAATTCTATGACAGAAGAGGAATACTTAAAATACATTTTGATTTGATTAGTATCCCCATAAATGTTTAGTGTAGGCGTGTATAAATCAGCTCTCTAAAACAAATGTTCATGTTTATTACATCTTGGTTGCAAATAGCAAATATCATTAATAAATTAAAAACGTTTATTTTATAACTCGAAACATTCAGCAATGTTCATCCTATGTACTGACCGCTGTAATTTGAGTGGCGAATTCTCCTCAAATTTGTCACCAGAAAGCTTTTCACTTGTTTTGACTACTAAAGGAAATAATCCACTCATTAATATCGCTCTATAATCTATCTTTCAATAAATTTAAAACCTGCCCCTTTAATTTTCAGCCAATCCTATCCTCGAAGCTTTCGGTAACGCGAAAACAACGCGCAACAACAACAGTTCCCGTTTTGGCAAATTCATGGAGGTTCACTTTAGCAACAAATACCAAGTGGTGGGCGGCCATATATCCCACTACCTTCTGGAGAAGTCGAGAATCTGCACTCAAAGTGCTGAGGAGAGAAATTATCACGTGTTCTATTTGCTTTGCGCCGGGGCGCCGCAGGAGCTGCGGGCGGCATTAAATATTACAAAGCCTGATGATTATTTGGTGAGTTACCGTTTGCTAGTATTTGTGCTAGGCCGAAGAGCCAAGCTCAGTTAAATTCGTTATCATTAATAATATCAATCCTTATATTTGAACTCTGACTCAAAAACGACGGCGTCAACACATGACTGACCTGTCTATATGTTTGAGACATCGTAGCTCTTGAACGGCTGAAGCATTAAAATTTATTTTTTTTTTGCTTGAAAGGTGAAGTGCACGTGGCATGGCCGCCGCAACAATATATAAGATTACACAGCTACCTCAATATGTGTATCATGAACTATGAAAAATTATCAATTCCAAGGTGGCTGCCACTACAATATGTGTTTTTAAATTGGTACTTGGTTTAACCTTTAATTTAAATTTTAACCTTAGTAAGGTTAAAATTAATATTTGGACCCATGTACGGTACTTATCTATTATTCTAGGGGTCTAGAGTACTAATACTGTTATAAATTTACGAATCTTACTTACAGTACCTGAAAAATGGCTGCACGCAATATTTCACGAGCGCCGAGTCTGAGAAGAAAATACCTGCGAACCGTAAAAGCTCGCAGCAGACAGCAAAAGGCGGGCTACGTGATCCTATCCTAGATGACGTTGAAGATTTCCAGAGACTTAACCAGGTATAAATTGTATCTCTAAATAGAATGGAGCGCAGAGTTGAAGTTCCAAACTTTCGTACAAAACGCTTTGCGTCGACCTTTATTGTGAGGACTGCGAAGCTTTGGAACTCACTACCTGAGTCGTTGTTTCCTGAGAGGTATCATCCGGGGCCTTCAAAAGTAGAGTTAATAGGTATCTTCTAGGTAAGCGTGCCACACCGTAGACTGTAGTGCAGCTTAACATCAGGCTAGCTGTAGTCAAACGCTAACCTATCAAGGACAAAAAAAGCGCTAATCTAATATTATTTTTTACGAATAAAAGTAATATTTATGTATTTTGATTGATAATGCTGAACGTCGATTTTTCGAATAGAAATAATTAGACATCCCAAAGGCTACTAAAGATATGGTGGATGCTTTGAAAATTAAATATTATCCCTTAAGCATCTATCGATCTAGATTTACATTTAAAGCAATACGCGTTCGTGATTTGATCATTCTTTATTTAGAGTTGAAATTCGCTTGGAAGAAAAAATGCTTTGACATGATTGTTTTATTTTATGAGACCTTGGTTATTTTCATTAAAAAATAGATTGAACTATGATGTTTGACAATAATACACAGATATCTGAATATTGAATCGTATTTACAAGGCTTTGTCGTTTATTTCCTTAAAATCTGGCCAAAACCTTAAAATATATTTGGCTACTTCTTCGTCTTACGCACACTAATTATTCTAATGATATAAGTTTTATCATGCTTAAATAAAAAAAAATGCGTATAGTGCTTTTTAACGCCTACCAATCCTTAAGTACCAATACAATACAATAATTTATTGATAACTCCATGTTACAAATCATATTATGTCAAAATTAAAACGATAAAATTTATTACAATACAAAAATAAAATAAAATTAGATCAATAATATTTTAAATCCATGAATTCATCTATGTCATAAAATAGTTTGTCAAGCAACCAAGCTTTAAGTTTTAATTTTGAATCGCGCGATGGAAGCTGCACCTCGGACAGTAGCGGGTATGCGGTTGTACCAACTTGTAAATGTTCCAGGCGCTAGCTCGCGTTGGTCTCACTGAGTCAGAAATCAAGTCAGTATTCAGCGTGGTGGCAGCTGTCCTACACCTCGGCAACATAACCTTCGAAGAGGACGCGGGGGCGCGCGGGGGCTGCGGCGTCGCCCCCAACTCGGAGCCAGCGTTAGCCACAGCGGCTCAGCTGCTGGGTGTCGACCCGGGCGAGCTCAGGATGTCGCTAGTCTCCCGACTCATGCAGAGCTCCAGGGGAGGGATTAAGGGAACCGCTATCATGTGAGTCTGATTGCATAACCGGCCTAGTGTGATTTCGAAAGAATGAAAGATTTTTGTTCCTGTTACTAAAAACTGTGCTAAACACAAAATATTTGTATTTTGTGTTTAGCACAGTTTTTAGTATTTGTTGTTATAGCAGCAACAGATATGCAACTTTAGTGAAAATTTTTACAGAATTAAAAGCAAACTATTTTAAATACCAATCATGCAATAATAAATAATCTTTTAATATATTTTTACACGCTTTTTATTAGCTTCACCTGTATGTTTGTTTGTAACCGACTTCTTTGGGCGCGATTTTGACCCACTTTAAGCGGCCAGATTTTGTTCAAACTTTGTAGATTTATTGAGGACCGATGACAATACACTAATTTGATAAAATTATTCAATTTTTTTGTATTTTTGTTTGTATGTTTGTTTGTAACCGACTTCTTTGGGCGTGATTTTGACCCACTTAAAACGGCCAGATAAGCGTGTTTTTTAGTTTTTTTAACTATTATTATTTTAAATCGGCTGGTTCCATAAAGTATTTTCATTATTTTCCATAGAGAAAGGAAATAAAAGGAGTAGTCAGAAGTCAACTTTGCCTTAAATTTGGTATAATTTTTCATGCAATGCTGTCAAGTTTCCTAGGAAAGAACGCGAAAAACGTGGCACGCATTTGTAGCAAAAAGTTCCTATCCATAGAGTATATATGTGGCTGTTATTTTCAGGGTGCCGTTAAAGACATACGAGGCGAGCAACGCCCGCGACGCGCTAGCCAAGGCAGTGTACAGCAAGCTGTTTGACTACATCGTACATAGAATCAACGCCAGCATACCTTTCCAAGCGTCCGCTTACTACATCGGAGTGCTGGATATCGCTGGATTTGGTAAGACTTTAAATATAATAACATTCATTCAACATTCATTTTATGAATCTGTGTGAATAAATAACAGTTTAAGAGTCTCGCTAATTCATGTGGCTACGTGCCCTGTTGGTCAAATGCCTAGCTGTAAGGAGTAAATAAAAAATTGGCCAAGTGGGAGTTGGTTGCTCGTGCATAAAGGTTCCGTGCCATTGTTGTATGGCCCCCTTTAAATATATATTTTCTAATTTAATACATAATTCAATATTCTGTGAATACAAATACAAATACAAATCGTTTATTGATAACACCAAAGTTACAAGTCAAAAGATGTACAGAGGGTCTACTGAAAATAGTTATAAAGATCGAGTAAAAAACTACTTAAAAATTACGTTTGTTGTACGAGAGCCCCACAAATATTTATTTTATTATAATTTTATAATTTAATTTGATAGCTAACATACATTTATATATTTTGTAAAAAAATTAAGTGTCTAACAGCTACCGTTTTATTTATATATAGCAAAAAAATAAGAAAAAAAACTTTTATTGTGTGGGAACCCTCTTAATATTTTCATTTTTTTATTTGATGTTATAACAACACGGGAAATACAGATCTTGTGAAACTTTCGGATTTCTAGCTATCACGGTTTCTGACGTGTTCCTGGTGACTGACAGACAGTGGAGTACCTTTTAAATACGGAACGTTAAAAAAGCTATATAGTTAAAATACATATTTTTTTTTATCCACAGAGTACTTCCAAATGAACAGTTTCGAGCAGTTCTGCATTAACTACTGTAACGAGAAGCTGCAGCAATTCTTCAACGAACGTATTCTGAAGAACGAACAGGAGTTATACAAGAGGGAAGGACTTAACGTGCCTGAAATCAGATTCGTTGATAACCAGGATTGTATAGGTTAGTGCTCATTTTGTTATTTATTTCTTATCTAAATAAGTCGGCAAAGTAAGTGAAATATACTTTTACTGTATTTAAGTAAATCTTATTAACTTATAAAATCGAGTAAGTCCGAAAGATTGATAAAAATATGTACTGATGTACCTACTTCTAAGATTTAATGATAAATGTTAAGGCTAATAAATGAATTAAATCTTGAAGTTATAATTTTATCGTTATAAATCAGGTAAAAGCGAAAAGGACTGACTGTTTTAACCGACTACAAAAAAGGAGGAGGTTATATGTTCGACTGTATGTATATTTTTTTGTAAAGAGTTAAATAATTTTCTCTATACTAAAAACCTTAGAAGTGGTGAAAGACATAAGTTAAAAAATATAGTTTTAGTCCTTCTTAAACAGCTGGTAGAGTATGAGCTAGTCGTTTCTTCTTCTTCATCGTATAAGCTAAGTAACCGAGCTCTGTTGTCGAGAGTTATTCGAGCCGCCCAAAAGCCTCTGACTTGGCTTAACCAATGTTTGTACGTGTAGTCCTACCACTACTGACACCCTGATTTCTACTGCAGATTTGATCGAGAGCAAGAACCACGGTATATTCCACATACTGGACGAGGAGTCCAAACTGCCTAAACCGGAGTTTGGACATTTCACACACTCCGTACACAAGGAGCTCGGTACCAACAATAACAGGTAACAATAAAATTAATTAGAAGTCTATTTTTCATTATTAAGACCTTGTTGGCGTAATAGTTACTGCCAACCAGAAGGTCTCAGGATATACTCCCGGCATGGCCAACATCTTTGTGATGAACAAAATTTTTTGGCTGTCAGTCTGTGTGTTACAACTTAAACATGTCATCCGACATACGAAAATGCCACTTTTAAAACGAGATTCTTGTGCATGGGCACCCAACAAAACACCGTCCGCTTCACCCGTTGCTTAGCTTCTATGATCGGTCAGTTCACCGAGCTACAGACACTACATAAATAGTGTACGATTGAGATAAAGCTCTACGAAGCCGAAATTAGCCGATAGTCTCAATATTAATCGCAGAGTATATACTATATATATAATTGAAATTGTGATGTTCAGACTGCAAGTCCCGCGCTCGTCCCGTCTCAAGGCACACCGCACGCTGCGCGACGACGAAGGGTTCCTGCTCAGACACTTTGCTGGCGCCGTCTGCTATAACACTGTGAGTCAATACATTACTACTAAACGTCTATTTTAAAATCCCTTCACAACACGATCCCGCTAGCTACTAACAATGTGTCATACGATTGAGTGCGAGTAAGAAACGATAAGAATAAAAGAAGCAAAATAATTTTGCTCATTTTGAACGATTCATAATTAAATACTTCCAAGTGCAAAAGATAAATGGTAACATTGTCGTACGATTGGCTACATCAGCTTCTACAGAAAAGTAGTGACTACCACCCGGTAGATTTTACCCAAACATAGTTAAACATATCATTTTTTCATATAATTTTTACATTTTAGCTCTTCACAAATTATGCCGTCTCCAAATACTTTTAATTACTGTCTCCACCAAAGGTACATAATGCGTTTTCCCTTTTACTCGTAGACTAACAATAAACTTCTTCTTTTAGGTTCTATAAAAAGTGTATATCGAATGTTTCCAGAATCAATTCATAGAGAAGAACAACGACGCCCTCCACGCGTCCCTAGAGTTCCTCGTCCAGGAGTCTAACAGCTCGCTGGTGCAGCAGCTGTTCCAGACCAGTGATAATAATAATGCGAAGGGAAAACTCAATTTCATATCCGTGGGAGCCAAGTTCCAGAGCCAACTGTCGCTGTTGATGGAGAAACTCAAGGAGAACGTGAGTTTCTCCTTATATTTATAGAATTACTTACATATCATGAATATTCGTTAGCCATTATAGCCTACACAAGTACTAAAAGAAACTTATTTGGCTTAATTAATACCCAAAAACATATGAAACTCTTTTAATGAGCTTAAAATATACATTACAATATACATTATTGGGTAACAGTATAGTTAGCGGAAGTAGAGGTCGACCTAGGTAGACGTGGCTGAATTGTGTGAATGAGGATATGAGAGAAAAGGGAGTGAATGTAGATATATCAGTTGACAGAATCGTGTGGAAGAGGAAAACTTGCTGTGCTGACCCACCTAGTGGGAAAAGGCTGAAGAAAAAAAAGAAGGGTATATTCGATGTAGAGATAGAGATAAAATAATTAATTGTACCAACAGTTATAATCTCCAGAAAAAAAACCAGTGATAATCACTAAGAACATACAGTACAGTTTAAACTCATCCGTGTATTAGTATACAGTAATCCTAATAAAGTTTCCGATTTTATTTCTGTTTCAGAATATATACATTTCTCTTACACAAAATTACTAGTTAGACTTAAAAAATTAATTGACCTTTAACTGACTAAACATACATACTATGAACCCGGGTTATCAACTACTAATACTTCTTTAGTACGACTCACCGAGATTGTGTGAAGTTTTATTTAATATAAGTAAACATTATGAAGAGGTACCTGAGAAGTGGTTTAACGTTAAGTTACACTAATACATTAGTTTAATTTGACTAAGTATATATGATCACCAGCCCGATGGTCAGATAACATCGTTAGGTACGCTGGAAAAGCTAGTGGAAACTGGCTGAAGGCCGTACTGTATGGCGTCTTGGAGAGGAGGCCTATACCCAGCAGTGGGAAGATACAGGCTGACGATGATGGTAAAGTATATATGTGAAAAAACTTACTATTTTGTTTACCCACAGGGCACAAACTTCGTCCGCTGTATAAAACCAAATTCCCGCATGGTGGGCCGTGCAGTGGAAGGTTCACTCGTGCTAACTCAACTGGAATGTAGCGGAACTATCTCCGTGCTAGAACTGATGGAGCACGGATACCCGTCTCGTGCTCCCTTCAACGATCTGCACGACATGTACAAAGTGTATCTGCCGCCTAAACTGCAGAGATTGAGTGCAAGAGTGTTTTGTGAGGTTAGTACGAGTATCTTATTGTCCTGCTGGAACGTTCTCAAATCGACTAAACTTTAATGTAGCAGAATTATATCCGTGCTAGAACTCATGGAGCACGGATACCTCCTACCCTCCCTTAAACGACTCATCTCTTAACTTGACTTTTTCACCTACTTTATATGAGCATGGCATAATAATGCCATACTCATCTCAAGCCATGAAGTGAATTAGAAAAAAAAAGTTTTGCAAAAAGTTTCTATCTGTCATGTTAAAATGGTAGTTGCATGACCCATTAATATTTTATAAAAAGCCTCTTTGTTGGAAAAAGGTCTTCTTACATCTGGTTGCGTTACCCTGCTGACTGGTTTATTTTTTATTATTATTTTATTAAAAGCCTGTTTGATACCGTTATTGTTCAGAGGCCTCCTTATCTTATTTCTTTGCCCCCTACACTTATTTCATTTGTCCCTCCTATTTAGCGCTATTATAAATAAATCCTTCATGTGTTTGTCGAGCCCGACCGCTGAATAGAAATTATTTTATTTTCTAAAACTTCTAAAACATTAACCTAACTTACCTTACATTTTTTTTCACTACCATATTTACTAAGCCACTAGCATACACCACTGAAGGACGCATCACTCACAGCACGAGAGACAACTCTCAGTTTGAGTTTTGCGCCTCAAAATATTGTACATACATTTAAAAAGTAGTTTAGTATTATATTATGTGCTTCGTTTTGTTAAGGTTTTTAAATATTTTAGAAATAATTAAATGATTGATTGATTCGACGATGACGACCTCGTTGGCGTAAAGGTTACCATGCCGGACTGCTAATCAGAAGGTCCCGGGTTCGATTCCCAGCCCGGTCAACATCTTTATGCTTAACTAAATTTGTTGGCTGTGGGTCTGGGTGTTAAATATGTATATAATATGTTTGTATGTATATGTAGTATATCAGTTGTGTTAGCAACCATAATACGAGCTAGAAATGGTTCAGTATGGGGCTAACCAGCCGTGTGTGAATGTGTCCTTATATTTATTTATATTTATTCTAGGCAATAGTGCACAGCTTCGGTCTCTCGGACAAGGATTACAAGTTCGGCGTGACGCGCGTGTTCTTCCGCCCCGGCAAGTACTCGGAGTTCGACACGATGATGAAGTCGGACCCGGAGAACCTCAAGTCCATAGTGGACGCCGTGCTCTCATGGCTCGTCAAGTCCAGGTGGAGGAAGAGCATCTTCGCCGTGCTCTCTATTATCAAGTGTGAGTCAAATACTGAAAATGTTATATATTTATGACTGACTAGTTGCGCCCTGCGGAGTTACCCGCGTTAATCTGAGACAAGACAAAGTTTATCCGGGATAAAAAGTAGCCTATTTGGCAATCCAAGGACTATCCTATCTTCATAGTAAATCTCATCAAATCCAGCCGTTAGAGCGTGAAGGAGTAACATAGATTTTGAAGTTATTTGCGTACCCCTATTGTTTTGGAACCACAATTGTTTTCGGGATAAAAAGTAGCATATGAGTTTATATTGGGTCTAACCTGTCTTCATTCCAAATTTCATCAAAATCGGTTCAGCTATTTGAGCGTGAAGAAGTAACAAACATACACACTTACACACAAACTTTCACATTTATAAAATACAATATATACTGACGGTTTTCAAAGCAAGAGTGAACCGGTTTTTTCTGGGCAAGCGCGCTCCACCCAGATCATAACTATCTATTGTCAAAAAAGACGACAGACCCCTCGCCCAAACCTACATTTTGGTATCAATCAGACTAAAAAATATGAGAATACAAAAATGAAGATAGTTATGACTGTTAATAGCAATAATAATAATTATTATTTCTACCAATTTGAATGCACCATTAGTGTTCCATACTTTTATATCATATACATATAACACACAATAATTAAACACAATCTAACCATTTCAATATCCTTTTCCAGTGAAGAACAAGATCCTGTACCGTCGCGAATGCCTCATTAAGATCCAGAAGTCAGTGCGAGGGTATTTGGTCCGTCGTCGCCACCGGCCGAGGTACCGCGCTATAGCCAAGATCAACGCTCTGCAGAACAACCTGAAAGACATGGAGACAGTCACCGCTCAGTTGAAAACGGAGAAGGCAAATGCGCAAAAAAATATAGAAAACTTGAGGAATTCTATCAGAAACGCTGTTGCTACCATCAAGGTAATATATATATATATACTAGCTGACCTGGCAAACGTTGTTTTGCCTTAATAAAAAAAAATATCTAAATATACAGTAGCCGATTCTCAGACTTACTGAATACGCATATAAAATTTGGAAAAAATCGGTCAAGCCGTTTCGGAGAAGTACGGTAACAAACACTGTGACACGGAAATTTTATATGTAAGATATATATTTTATCCTTGATAAGTTTGCGTTTGATCACAGCTAGCCTGATGTTAAGCTGCGCTGCAGTCTACGGTGTTGCACGCTTACCTAGAAGATACCTATTAACTCAACTTTTGAAGACCCCCGGAAGATACCTCTCAGGAAACAGAGACTCGGGAAGTGTGTTCCAAAGCTTCGCAGTCCTCACAATAAAGGTCGACGCAAAGCGTTTTGTACGAAAGTTTGGAACCTCAACTCTGTATCGGTGTCTCTTCACTGACTCTCTGCTCGTTCTGTTTCTTTCATTAACTGGATTGATTTAGTAAAATTAGCCATCAAACCATTTGAAAATACTACTTTCTTCTATGAGCTTGCAGTGCACTTGCACTAGTTAATATGGCTTGTCGTCTACTTATTCTAATACTTACAGCCAGGACCTACTATTTAACGTGTCATACGACCCACCTTTTCGCCCAGATATAAATGCTTGTCTTTAAATATAGTATTTTAACATTGTTGCTTACTCATCCAGAGCCCATTAAGACTGTTACTTATCTTCACGAGTAAGTGACTTAGGTCTGGTGTTGAGAATATTCATGTTGAACAAAGGCCTCTATTATGTCTTGAATTTACATTTGCATTTGGGCGCTACCGTGGGTCGGACAGCACGTTAAATTGTAGGTCCTGGCTGTTTGTCTTAGTACAAGCAGTCGTTAAGCCAAGTCACAGGCCTTCAGGCGGCTTGAAAACTCTTGGCAATAGATGGCAATAAGGCCACTTAGCTTATACGAAGAAAAATAATCGAAAAAATAATGCAAATGTTGTAATTATTTAAAAACTTGTTTGTTTGTTAATTTGCAGGGTAACGACAAGCTGAGTCGCGAACAAATCGATCAGCTGACCACAAAGATTACTAAAGATGTCGAGGCGCAAATGGCGGCGCTACACAAAGCCATGGTCGATCAAAAGAACAGGTTAATATATAATTAATTTGCAATTTATTAGAATTGATATACCTTTCGACAAGCCCCTATACAGCTGCTATTCTTTTAATTTAATTTATTAATTAGTATTGAATGAAATACTGACGAGTCCATATTGATGATAATTTGATTATGTTTACATAATGTAATAATTATTTAACAATATGATAATAAAGACATTCTATTCTATTCTACCACAGAACATAAGAAATCAAACAAAAGTCATTAACTTGCAAAATCAGCTATAGACATATCTCACTTCCAAATGCTATTATAATATATCAGATTTTCATTACACAGTTTTAACTTTTTTATTTTTTTTTGTTTATACGTGTTATTTTCTTTTGACGACCTCGTTGGCGTAATGGTTACCATGCCGGACTGCCGCCAATCAGAAGGTTCCGGGTTCGACACGGCACGGCCAACATCTTTGTGCTGAACTGAATTGGTTGGCTGTGGGTCTGGGTGTTAAAATGTATCTATATAAAATATGTATGTATGTATATGTAGTATATCAGTTATGTTAGCAACCATGGTACGAACTAGAAATGGTTCAGTATGGGGTTTACCAACCGTGTGTTTTTTTTTTTTTTTTTTTGTATATAGAATAGATCTACGCTTGGCCACCATCTCACGTGATGGTAAGCGAAGCTGTGGCCGAAGATGAAGCACGTTGATCTAGAAGAAATCTGTTCACTCTCGCCTTGAAAAGATCCAAGTTATTTTTTGTGTGTGGAATGAGTCTTACTAATATTTATTTATTCTCAGGGAAGAGCAAGAAAGGCTGCGTAAGATGGAAGCGGAGATGCGAGCCGCGGAGGAAGCTAAGAAGAAAGAACAAGAGAGACTCAGACAGGAGGAAGAAAATAGACGACTGTGAGTTAATTATTTCTTGTTAAAAGGGAGTGTGGCTCAGAAGATTAACTTCAGCTTTTCAATCAGACGGTTCTACAATGCTTCACTGTTGTTTATCTATGGTTCTGTCGCGAAGCTCCCAGAATAGAATGTTCTAGCAAACAAACGAACACCTTCGGTCTCGCTCTCTCACATATTTGTTGTCTCACTCACACAGTAACTCGAACATTCTAGATTGTACTTGAGAAGACAAGTTCGGTACCTAGAACTTTCTAGAGACTTGTTTACCGTATATAAGGGAGCGGACTGGACTAGCGAGGACAGTCAACTGCGAGTTGTCGTAGAGCTAACTCCGAGCGATACCACGAGCGAAAAATGCGATTAGTGTCTACGAGTATACAACTCCGGCGAGGAACAAAGATTGCTACTGCATACGATTTGGACGTTTCGACGAATTGGAAGACCAGACACGTATCAGCGGGGGGATTCCATACTTAATAAATCTGTAATAAATCCTGGCTATCCACGAAACCAACGTTTTAGTCATACACCCAAACCTTTATCCCGAGTGCCTCGTCCAGCACGTAACAGTTCGTTCCTGGCCCTACACCATTTTTTTAACATGTTTTGTGTGGATTTGCACTCGGACCACTATATCTGAAAATATGTATCATCCACCAAAAGGCACTTGGCGTGGTGGATTATGGCCTATATCTCTCTCCTCGTGAAAGAAGGCCCCGAGTGTATCTAATGATACACATAGTAGGATTTTCAACAAGGGGTTAAGCGTCTATTATATTTGTTAGTCATACTAACCTTCGGTTTAGCGACTGGATCGTCTTGTCACTTTGTAGCATTAAAAATATATTTATTAAAAATGTTATTGTATGTTTATTGTAACAGTAAAGCAGAAATGGAAGCGAGACGCAAAGCGGAAGAAGCGGAACGTCTTCGGCTCGAGGAACAGGACAGGATAGCCGCCGCCTCGTTGCAGGAACAGATGGAGGAAGCGGCTAAAGCTGACAAGGAGAACAGAGAGAGGTACTTTTTGTACATTGTACAGAATACTAGAGAGGATCGCAGAATCCCATATAATAAAGCGGGGCGCAGAAGTTTGCCATAATTACCGATGAAACCTAGAAGGCGCTGCACATCGAGCGTGCAGCCAAGCTGCCGCTAAATTCCGCAACGCGCTGCAGTCGCATAGTGTTATAGCGATAGTAGATTGCGTGACACGGGTGAAGGCGATTTTAGAATAAACTAATTAATAGATAGTCCTGCGTGTAACCACTAAAATAAAATAAAAAACTTCTCCTTCGTCTTCTTCTTCAATCTTGAACAAACTCGCCGCGTACTTGAGCGTGACTCGAAACATACTCAAGTAGAAGTAACCTGACTAATTTTTGGCCGCTTATTATTTATTGGTTTTTATCACTACATAAAAGTGCATATCGTCCGTCAACTTCTGACACCTCCTAACTTACATTTGAGAATTTCAAACTTGAAACTAGGAGTTTCAAGTTTCAAATTCCGTGAAATGAAGAAAAGCTCAAAATAATAGCTATCTTGCAACATTAGTAGTAAAAGCATTTAAAAAATTACCAAGTGTTTTATTTTTTATTTTTTCAATAGTCTTCACGATGACTAAATAAATCAGTTTATTGTCCCTTTTGTAAAATGTGCGTATAATCAGATAGGAGATCCCAGAAGTTCACAGACGATATGAATGATGAAGATTTCAGATTAGAACCGTTCATGTGATTGATCTCGACTAACCTTAATATTACAGATAAGTAACGTTTGTTTGATTATTATTATAGATTAGAACAAGAGAGAAGAGACCACGAGATGGCAGTCAGACTGGCTAAGGAAACAAACGGCCACGTTGAAGGTTCGCCGCCACAACTGCGCAGGTATGACCTTAGATTTAGTCTTTCACTCTCGAATGTGAATCTAAACTTATGATTATATATTTCTTAATATTTTCCAGATAGTTCCTTGCCAGATATTTGTACATATATTATGTTCCTTTAAATGTTTGTGCAAACACAAATATTATGTAATATTTGTGAGAGTTTAAGATATTTTTATAAGTTTTTCATACCTTACATTTCATACTCTGTTAAACTATGTTCGACAGTTCTGAGTATGTATGCACGTCAGGTTCTGCGAAATTTCTTCTTGTAAATAGCTTGGCACTGAATTCAGCAGTTTCTTTGTTTGTTCTATATAGATGAGACATAGACGCAGTTATATGTTATATGAAAAGGAACAGATTTAAGTTGCATATCCACACGAGACTACAACACTGGCTATGGCTATGTCTGTTTATTGGCTCTCAAGTAGGCTGCCGGAACATACTTAAGTGCTTGGTTGCAGATTTTCATCTTGAATCTTCAATTATAATTCTAAATGGAGGTAGAAAACTACGATTAGGGATAGGGGCATTGAGCCTTGAGTAATACGATCCTATGTCCGCACAGTTTCCCTACAATGGAGTCGATGAATGGAGAGAATAAGTTGAACAGGTACCACACTGTCTTGGCCTATCCTTCGCACTTGGCTTGAACTAACCCTAACCTAGCCCATGGATCAAGAATTAAGACCGGACTCGGCCGCGAAATGAGCAAATCCATTAAGTCTAAGACATGGCCATGGTCTCTTTGCGAGCTAAGCTGACGCATTGATGGCCTCGCTCATTTTGCAGCTGATCTGGGATTTAGGTTCTTTTTGTACTAGAAATTAGCTGTGTCTAAAAAATACACTTAAGTAAAAAATCTCACATTTATGTATGTAGTGTACTTTCACTATAATCTGAAACTTTTTTCCGCCATTCAGTTGGGGCAAAGTAACTACTGAAAGAAAAGGGTGAAATTAAAGTTATTTAGTACCTAGCCTATTCTCTAAGCCAAGATAATAAAGGGAAATTGTAGACTAAAACCTTAGCAAAATAAATAGCTTTTCTCTAGTACAATAAAGAGCTCTTGTTAGTATATATTGATCTATGGCAATCCTGTACCTCGCCGGTTGATGATGCTCTAAAGCTTTCTGTTCTTTTATTTGTATTGCACGAACGTCTCTAACTCTGATGTATGAAGTTTGTTGTACAATTTTGTTGCGAACACATGATAATCTTAATATATTTAAATCTCGTGTCACAATGTTTGTCCTCAATGGACTCCTAAACCACTTAACCGATTATAATAAAATTCGCACACCATGTGCAGTTCGATCCGACTTGAGAGATAGGATAGTTTAAATCTCAAATTATAGTCACAATTTTAATTTATCGCTAACTAGCTGACCCGGCAAACGTTGTTTTGCCTTAAAAATATATAGTAGAAGATTCTCAGACCTACTGAATACGCATATGAAATTTGGTAAAAATCGGTCAAGCCGTTTCGGAGGAGTATGGTAACTAACATTGTGTCATGGAAATTTTATAATTCTTTATTGGACATATAAATAAAAAAGGCACAGTAAATGACAATTCACTTAAAATTAGTGTACCACAATTGGCGGCCTTATCGCTTAAAGAGATCTCTTCCAGGCAACCTTTGGATGGAAAGGAATTTATAAACGACTAAAGAAGGACGTAGTGTACAATAAAGAATAATAAAAAACATACATATAATATTAATAATCTTATCTTAATTTATATAAATCTCGTGTCACAATGTTTGTCCTCAATGAACTCCTAGACCACTTAACCGATTATAATAAAATTCGCACACCATGTGCAGTTCGATCCAACTTGAGAGATAGGATAGTTTAAATCTCAAATTATAGTCGCAATTTTAATTTATTGCTAATATAATTTGTTATAATTAACTGTAAGTAACCTATCTATATAGTAATTGAATTATCAATGAAGTAATTCGTAAAAATGAAGTATCTTTTTGTACGTGTAACTAACTCCTAACCAAAAAGAAACCTTGCAATAACTAACCTTAGGCCTATATTACTTAAAGTAGGCGACCATACGTTTTTATCAAATCGCTAGAATTCGCAAAACGGACACAACCGTTATTGCTAATTATTGTCTTATTATTTGACAGTCACAATTATCTGTTAACTCCAAATGATTCTAACAGATGTCGATACCTTTCGACTGGGTTGAGTTAGTAATCAATAGATGGCGCTGTACCCCTAAGTGAGGCAAAACAACGTTTGCCGGGTCAGCTAGTTGAATATAAAAAAAATGAAGTCACCAAAGCCTTTTAAAATTGGATATGGTCAATCTGACTAAAAGTCAATCTGACTATAAGCTTTAAAAAAATAAGTTTAAGTCGAGTCAAAAAAGAACCGCGAAGGTGTGGAATTCTTCATCAAACACCCTGTTCCCCGAAAACAATAACCTGGTGGTTTTCAAAGCAACACTGAACCGGTTCTTTCTGGGTAAGCGCGCTTCACCTTAGGTCATAATATCGCTTATCAGGAGGTGAATTGTGATGAATCGTGAGCCTATTTGAAGTAAAAAAATATATTTGAAATTTCATGTCCTGTCACTTGCATAACCAAATGAGTGTGAGCAGGAGCAAGATAAATCTTCTTCTTTAACTATTTTTTAAAGATATATTTTGAGTTATCTTTTTTGATTCGAGTCAAAGGTATGTTTTGAGTTACGAATTAGTAAATATAAATTTACTTTATTATGTCTTCACAACAAATTGTCCTGTGCTAATCTAATAGAATAAACAGTACCTAGAAGTAGCATGTAATAATCATATTTTATAGGTTTAATTTTAACACTGTGTTCAAATATGTATGTTTAGATTATGTTATGTATTTTATTAAATAATCGCATGGTATTTTTATAAGTAGTGTTTGCTACTAAAGTAGTCTAACAGTTTTTAATGTGTACCGGTTTGCTGAGTGATAAATGCATAATTAAAACCTAAAAATATATAACGTAAATATAACTCTAATCAATAAAGAAAACATTTGAATGTTCATGGCATCTCGTTTGAATAAGTCAAATGGTTGGTACTCGCTGCTTTTCTGTAAAAGCCGATGTAGCCAATGTTACAATCTTTGTTTTGCACTCGGAAAGTCTTTGGTTACGAAATATTTAAGTAAAAATTTGCATAGCATTCATTTATTAAACAAGCCAGTTATTCTGATGGTCAAAACACGACATTTCTATCGTGTGAGAAGATATGCTCCTAACAGTTTTTTTTTTTTATATTGAGATCTTAATGACAAATTGGTGTAACACTACATTATGATTTCAGTTTAGCCAAATTGGCTTAATGGAACATGTTGTTTTCTAACGTGGCATGTCCACTTTTTTTCTATTATCCGTGGCGTAACTGAATTGTGTGAACAAGATAAACTTAACTTTCAAATGTTTTCGATATTGACATAAGATCTAAACACACTTGCATTGACTAACGGAAAACAACCTTTATGTACTTGACAATAAGTATGGATTTGGCATGTGCAGGTCTGAGCGCGTGAGAATGCAACAAGCGATACAAGGCAAGCAGAAGTACGATCTCTCCAAATGGAAGTATTCAGAACTCAGGGATACTATCAACACTTCGTGTGATATTGAACTGCTTGAGGTATGTGTTAAATAGTCTAGTTGAAATAGTACGGATATAAATTCCTTCTAGCTGATTCGGCGTTGGTTAGATAGTGATAGTAGCCTGAGTAGATAAAGTGTATACTGCCGGGCGATCTCACATTGTCCGCACAAAGGTCTGGGGGTCGTGGTGGGAGGTAATAAGCTTTCCTTCAACCGCACCTATTTACCGTTGCATTATACAAATAGCTATGTATATACCTACTATGAGTATGTGTGTACACGGCGTATACAATGTTTTATGTATGTCAATAAAATATAATATAACATTTATATTTTCAACGCAAACAACATCAAAATCTATGACTTTGATAAGATTTGCTATGAAGATAAGTAGTTTTTATCCCGGATTTACGCGGGTAAGTTTTCTACAATATAATCAAACAAAAGTAAATACAAAAACCTAAAAGCTAGCGGCAAGGCAAGGCCCAAGCTGCCGGTGCTAGGAGCTAAAGGTACAAGAACCTCCGGGCAATGCGCACCGTGTCGAGGATGTTTATTATATTATATGTATTGTATATATTTGTATATGCAGGCTTGCCGGCACGAGTTCCATCGCCGCCTGAAGGTGTACCACGCGTGGAAGGCAAAGAACGCGCGCAAGACTACCAACCTGAATGAACAGGAGCGAGCGCCGCAGTCCATCATGGATGCTGGTGAATTACTTTTATTTTTGACCTAGACCTAGACCTACGACGTTTTATTTACGTCGACGTAATAATGGAGCTGGGTGGTTTTTGACACAGCACGTGTCGATAGCCATTCAGAGCGGGAACGCGGCCGCTATAATAGGCACGTTTGGACAGGGAGCTTTTCGGGGTGGCATTTTTGACAACGCGTAGGCGTACGTTTTGACTTGGGTTCAACCAATGCATTTTAATTAGTTAGACACAATAATTATATTAATATTTTAAGCATAGCATAAGCAGCCGCTCTCACGAGGAAAGAAATATCGCCATAATCTACCACGATAGCCAAGTGTGGCTTAGCGGATGACAGTCTTTGGATATTATTGTGGTCCGCAAATATGATGGTTTCCTCATGTTTTCCTTCACCGTAATGCGAGTCCAAATCCACACATAGCTTGAACGACAACTTATTCGTGTAGGGCCGGCAGATCGAAAAGCGGGCGTTTTCCCATCAAGTTACTCTAAGGGTAAGAGAGCGACCTCATGCTCTTTTTCCGTCAACTTGGTCAACTACCGCGAGCTTCTCGATGCAGTCAGGGTTTCTAAGAGCGTCATGTCTAAAATGCCAGAGAATTCGCTGGTAGCAGAGAGTGGAAAGCTTCGTGGTTATTCGGAGCTCATTAAGAATAGACACGGTGCGGAACGCAGTCCATGGAATTAGCAACATTCGCCTCCAACACCACATCTCAAAAGCGTCAATCTTGGCTCTTTCCTTCTTTCTCATTGTTTCAGTCATAGCTTTTCGCAGTATTAAAACATCTTACATGCCTAAGGACCTTTATAATCATTGAAATATATTTGCATTAGACTACTACATTCTGTACACGAAAAATAAGTACAAAAAAATGCAGTTATAGTAAAAATTACAATTTATTCATAAACAGGTCTTATCTACATTTCTCCTTCGTCAGTGTCCTCAATATCAATATCCTGGCCAAGTTTTAGCACCATAAAAGACAATGGAGACCACCAACGTACGCACCAAGTCACAGTCGCTTCGATTAACGTCATTTTGTCATCTTAGATTTATTTCCTTTAAAATATTTGTTTAGTCACTAGCATACACACCACTGAAGGACGCATCACTCACAGCACGAGAGACAACTCTCAGTGTGAGTGCTGCGCGTCAATTATACTATACATACAGTTACAAAGTAGTTATAGTTTTATATTATGTGCTTAGTTTTAAAAAGCTTTGTAAATGTTTTAGAAGTAATCATCGTCAATAAATCAATAAATGATTGATTGATTGATATTAACTTTTTAATTTCCAGCCAAAAGCCCCCGCGTGGTCCAAAAGGGTGAGATCCTGGGCGCGCGTCACCGCTACTTCCGTATCCCATTCGTGCGGCCCGCCGTGAGCGACGAGCGCCGCGGCTGGTGGTACGCGCACTTCGACGGGCAGTACGTCGCCCGCCAGATGGAGCTGCATCCGGATAAAACGCCCGTTTTGCTGCAAGCTGGTAAGATTCAATGAGGTTTTTACTTAAACTTTTTAAGTCTCTATGTTATTTGGTGCATTTTTTTTTGCTAAAAGTACTGAGATAGATATTTTTTATTTTCCAATAGCATAACTTTACATAACTCTCTAAAGTTACCTAAAAAATACATATAGTCGAATATAAATAAATAAAATATTAGGACACATTCACACACGGCTGGTTAGCCCCATACTGAACCATTTCTAGCTCGTATTATGGTTGCTAACACAACTGATATACTACATATACATACATACATATTATTTATAAATACATATTTAACACCCAGACCCACAGCCAACAAATTTAGTTAAGCACAAAGATGTTGACCGGGCCGGGAATCGAACCCGAAACCTTCTCATTAGCAGACCGACATGGTAACCTTTACGCCAACGAGGTCGTCGATTAATTCAAGACTGTCCTCGTTCCCTGAACTAAATCCTATAATCTGCCTCTACGATAGTAAAGAAACGCGTGTTGCGTGTTACAGGTGTGGACGACATGCAGATGTGCGAGCTGAGCCTGGAGGAGACGGGTCTGACTCGCAAGCGCGGTGCCGAGATACTGGAGCACGAGTTCCAGCGCGAGTGGCAGCGGCACGGCGGCGCGCCTTACGTACCTCCCGAGCTTAGGAAGCGTTAGGTATATACATTATACTAGCTGACCCGGCAAACGTTGTTTTGCCTCACTTAGGGGTACAGCGCCATCTATTGATTACTTACTCAACCCAATCGAAAGGTATCGACATCTGTTAGAACCATTTGGAGTCAGATATTTGTGACTGTCAAATAATAACAGACAATAATTAGCAATAAATTAAAATTGCGACTATAATTTGAGATTTAAACTATCCTATCTCTCAAGTTGGATCGAACTGCACATGGTGTGCGAATTTTATTATAATCGGTTAAGTGGTTTAGGAGTCCATTGAGGACAAACATTGTGACACGAAATTTATATATATTAAGATATAACCTACAAGTTTGATTGTTTACAAAATGGGTGGATATTTTAGGACATTTCCATAATGTATGCATATCGCTCCACTAAGACAATTTCTTATGTATGTTTGTCTGTTTCAGATAACACATTCACATTCCAGAACAACAAGATAGCGTCACCAGACCGCACACAGACGAGTTCAGATTTAGTTGAAATTCTATTTATATGAACATAGAGTACATTTTAGAAATTAAACTAGTGCTTTACTACGTGCCTTCACAGGTTCCTAGGAATATTTTAGTGCAATATAGAGAGAGGGCAACTGTATTTTATATTATTCAGATTCAGATGAAATTTATAGTTATATCATAGACAAATTATAATTATATTAATTGTCTATGATTATATTAAGACTCATAAATGAGGTTATTAACTGTTTAAAAATCTTGTTAAAATGGTGTGAAAGCTATTTTCAGCTGTACTTTATTAATTAAAATCGTTGCTTTTCAAAATTAAGAAAAAGAGAAAATATGAAATGTATCTTTTAAACAGAAAGTATTTTGGATGTGATTACATAAAATTATTGTCAGGGAAATTATTAATAAGCAAATCTACCAATTATTTCAGTATAATTCCTTGAGCAGCTATATAAGTATATTATTTATTTACTCTTAGATACTCGTAATAAAACATTATATAGCATGCATAATAAATTACAAGTACGTTAGTATGTGATATTGCTACGAAAGGCATGAATTTATGGCAGAATATAAATAAGTTATTATTGTGATTTTTTACAATAGATATTCTCATAAGTGATGTCTCTTACATATTACGAAACTTTGTCTCTTACATATCATTTATTTGCACAGGTAGGGCACTTTCTAGTGCTCGCCTGGCTAGCAATCACCCTCGGGTTGGAAAGTCTGTCGCCAAACACCTAACTGGGTGTTCCGGCAGCCATCCTTGGAAGCCAGCTATTCCCGGACTAAACATGCTCCATCTAGGTCAGAATATCGCTAACTCGTGCGCGCGCGCCCTTATTGGCTAAAAGACTAGCCTAGTAAGGAGTAAAAAAAAGGGCTGATGATGTGAATCGAGGAAAACATTCCTTATTTTTTTTGTACTGATAAATTCATATAACCGGTTATTTATTTACTATATGTATAGTTAGTAAATATATATATGTACATCTTAATTGGCTTTCAAGATACCACATCTAGCAAAATGTATGTCACTTGGGTGCTTGGACATTAAAAGTTTTTAGATGTATGTTCACTTTATAGTAATACCTTTTTCTTGTACAATTGTCATAAGTACATCGAATTTTGCTGATTTATTTAGCAGCAATCTATTTAAACTATTTTTTTGTATACACTTATTGCGAAATCATAACTGTGATTATTTTTTTCAGTATGCATTATTACAGTATTGACTTTTGAAATCTACATTCCGTATTATGCTTTGTAATTTTTTGTTTGTTTATAATCTTTGATTTATACTCTATTTTTTTAATAACAATCAGTATGTAAATAAGTATTCACTTACAGTATTTTTCACCATTCCTTATTTTTAACTGACTTTAGGGCAGAAGATTCATATTTCATGAGAAACTGTCATAATGAAATAAAAGACAATCGCATATTTACAAAATACATGGATGTATTACTTGCATAGTACAATTTATAATAGAAAATAGTTTACGGTGAATCGGTGTGCCTTATATTTTTGCCGTGAAGTATGTACATGATCATTTTTTACACGATTTAATTGTAACTACATACTTATATGCTTTACCAAAATAAATAAGTTGATTGAAACAGTTTTTTTATTCGTAACGATATTCCTGTGCAAAACAAATAAAAAGATATGTATTTTATTTACTTTTGTTGCCTCTATATTTATGTACATTATTATATACCTATTGAAATCGCAATCATACGTTATAATATACTTAATTCCTGTTTATACTTAGCCAATTTAAAATTAATTATAAAATGTAAAAATGGCAAAACCATACACTCAAAAAGTTTATTTATTGGTGTAAATCTCAGTATAGAACATTCCTTGAAAAACTGAAAATTCCTTCAAGTAGTAGGGTGTAATAATACCAACCGCGTACCAAGTTATGTAGTAGCACTACTTTTATGTAGAAGCTGAAGCCAATCCTACGTCAAAGGTCAAAGTTACAATGTATGCTTGCACTCGAAAAAGTATTTAATTAATAGACGTTAAAGTTAAAATTTGTATAGCATTAATTTATTAAACGGCTAGTAGTTACTAATTATCAAAACTAGATACGTGAGAAGACATACACTTTGACAGTTCTTGATATAATTTTTAAAATTGGCATAACACGGGCTTAACACTGAGGTGTAGTTTTGATCCATCAGTTGTGCCAATTTGGCATAGCCCTGACCTTGTTTTTGTCTTGACGTACCATATCAATTTTTTTCTGTTATACGTGAGCGTAGGCAGAGAAACCAATAGACCTAGTCACATTTCCATCTCTTTTACTCAACAGCGAAACAGCCATTACATTATGTAAAAATATCATGCGTGAAAGAGAAAGGCTTATACTGTTTTTCTCTCTGTCACTGTAACTGTTTGACTCCAAGCATTTTTGACAGTATTGGTGTCAAACATTACTGCGATTCAGAGATTGTTGTGTTTTTTCGAAAAATTATCGTTTAAATTTAAGTGTAAGTGTTATCCTCGCGCGGTGAATAGTTTTGGACATCGACAGAATGGTGCAGTGTTGTATTTTGGGTTATTAGAATAGAACAGAACAAGGTTTATGTGATGTTACATTTCACAGGTTGGTACTGGCCTTTTATATATCCAACATATCTTCTAAAATAAATCCAAATATTAATTAAAGTGGATTAATTCAGGTACTACTTATTTGGATGTAAAGTTCTACTTCAAAGTGGCAAAACATGCAAAAGCAAAATAAAAACCTAACCTACAAGAAATTGAATCAGGGTCAGGGCTGCCATAATCTAATTTTCAAATTTCCTCTAGTTTTTCAAAAACGGTTTGCACTGAACATGAGAATTGCTTAAGCAGTCCTTGGTTAACTAATTTAATCTACTTCCATCGAATAATCGCTCGCTAATCGTTTTTTTTACACTAAATGCGCTTGATCTTAATTCACATCATAGTAAGCGATATTGTGATCTTAGATGATCCGCGCTCGCCCAGTGAAGTTAAGCCCAGTTATTTGACATGAAGTTACCATATTTAATTATATTTCTTAGTATTTCAGAATGCTGAACTTGTAGAGATTTGGATACAACCATGTGGTAGATAAGATGGTAAACCAAGGCAAAATTCCAGGATTTGTTCCAACGATTTTAAGAGTTTAAGAGAGAGATTTGTGAAGCGTGGAAACCAAGAAAGAGTAAGGATTTTGTTAAAGAATTAATAAAACGTAGAAATATAATCTTAAGACGTTTTCGTTATTATGTGTAAACCCTAACCCTAAAATCCCTATCTTCAATGAAATTCTACTAAAGTAGCAACATTGTCCGAAAATATCGCTATCTCATGTGCGGTTACACAGTACCTCAGTCTTTTGTTTTCTCCGTCTACATACGTGAGTAAGCAAGCCGGTTGATACTCACTACTTTTCTATTGAAGAACTCGAAGCTCACGTAGCCTATCCTACGTCATGGTTATATTTTTATTTTCTAAGTACGACTTTACCGTACTATACACAGATCTTCTTTTTTTACGTATATGACTGACCCGACCAACATACTAAATTGATATTTAGAGTATTTTAGGGAAATCTGAGATTGGAAAAAAATATGTTGGTCGGTCTTTCTATTCTTTGCTAGGCGGCATGTTGTTTTCTCTATAGTCCACAGTTTATTAGTCTGTGGCTCTGTGGTCCACCCCACCAGTTTTCTCTTTCTAGAACTTGTGAGTGGTCTTATTTATTTTCCAATTATCAGAAATCCTGGGATCTAATACAGAAATAACTACTGATTTGTCACAAATAAATGCCTTTACAGATCGTCGCTTCGTTTTAACATTAAATACAGATAGTTGCGTGGCATATTTTCAATATGAAGCTTGACCGACGCTGGCCGTCACTATTGTTATTGTTTTCAGTATTTACAAAAGTTCAATCGGTAGCATATGATGGTAAGTTATAGAATATTTAACATATATTTGCTAGAGAAGCTCTTTTATCAAGCTTATATTTTTTTTATTTCATCTCATAATTTATAAAATACGCTTCAATGGAGCATTAGGAACACATTATTTAACTTCTGTGTTTGATTTCAGTTCACTGGTTGGGAGGGCCTACAACAATAGAAAGGGATATCCCATCATCAAAAAGAGCCGTTGATATATACTGCTACACTGGGACTTCAAAGAATTTGTTTGCTCTGTGGCAGACTGTTAAAGTAAGTAATTAAAGTATTTATGCATTTTTATTATTATGTACACCTTAGACATATTATTGCTCTGGGTCATATTTACCCTGCAAAATTTGGTATTCATTAGGGGAGATCTCTTGGGCAAGTACATCTTAGTGGGCACCCAGGCTCTTTGGTTGAAGACATCTCAAACATGTTGATTTCCTTGTGAGAGTCTTTTACCATAGAGTGAGTGTCATAAAAGTGTGTTATTTATGTTGTTTATTTGTACCAACACTTTCTTTTGTATGTTTATTTTTCCATTCCGGTCGCCTGGTAGAAATCACCATAGGTGATAAGGCTGCCATTGTACTCTACTATTAAGTTTTTAATTTTAATTATTAAAATTTTTGTGGTTAGACAATAAAGTAATATTCTTTTCTATAAATCCACACATGACATAAAGAATAAGTAAGTCATTAGCATTGGGCTGGTTAAACTAGGGGCTGTCAGATTATTTATTCATCATCTTAACTTTAATAAGTATTATGCCATATGTATACTATAGCTCTCTGTCAGGCAATTAATATACAAAATAAAGGTGACTGCTGAAGTAATTTTCGACATAGCTGTTGTACCTTCTCTTTAATTTTCTGTGATAGTTTTTTTCAGAAATTAACCTTTTTCTATTTCAGTTTCACATAAAAATAAAAAATGATGAATTCCGTCAGTACATTGGAACAGATCCTGAAGGAGTTTTCAAAGAATACACCGAGGATAGCTATGGGTGGTCTGTTGTCAACCCATTTATTAAGAAAACCTATAAAACTGTGTCCGTCAATTTATTTACACCAACATGTATGGCGGTTAATACTAAGGAAAAGCATAGTATTGAGTTGCAAGTGCAAAGTGAGTATTTAGAGCTTTGATCGTTATGATTCAGATAATTTCATAATTATGATAAATTCTTAAATGTTCAGAGGTTCTCTTGTCATATTTTTTAATACTTGGTTCACTTTCACATAAAAAGGAAATTCAATAGAAATTACATAATATGTTGATACCAAGTTATTTCCACAAGCTATCAATTTTGTAAATTTAAGCTGATGAAGCATAAAGTTTTCTGTTTTATTCCCCAAATATTATAAAGGTGTGAGCGTGTTTGTTTGTTACTTCTTCACACTCAAATGGTTGATCCACCACCAGTTTGGTATAAAAGCACCTTTGGATTAACTCATAGGCTACTTTTTATCCTAGACTAATGCAAGTACCCAAGGTTTGCCAAGTTAAATATTGTTAAGTGCTGGACGGGTCACTCGGGATAAAGGTTTGGGTATATGACTGAAACACTTTTCTGCTCTTCATACATGCACTGCACCAATCATATCAAGTCGCCAAAATCGAATGTTGCTTGTGCAGGATCCTGATGCCAGTAGACATGGCTTGTTGATCTTCAAACACCATAGCAACTGCACCTTCCATATCAGATCCTTGAGAAGCAGCTTCAGCCACAGCCTGTCCACCATTCGATGATTCTCGCTCTGCTCCGCTGACACCAAACAGCGAGTAGCTCCTAATTCGCGCCTGGTTCAGTCTGTCTTCTTGCCTTCGTTCCCGCTTCACCTGGTGACGTCTCGCTTCCATGTTAATCCACGCAGAAACCAGTATACCACACCTTTATCCCATTTCTGACACCAAAAGTTATGTGCTCGACAGGGCACTCGGAATAAAGGTTTGGGTATATGACTAAAACCGTCGGTTTCGTGGATAACTAGGATTTATTAACTATGGAATCCCCACGCTGATACGTGTCTGGTCTTCCAAATCGTATGCAGTCGTAATCCTTGTTCCTTGCCGGAGTCGTGCACTCGTAGACACTAATCACACTTTTCGCTCGGGGTATCGCTCGGAGTTAACTATACGACAACTCGCAGATAACTGTCTTCGCAATTCCTGGCCTTTCCCTTATATACGGTAAACAAGTCGCTAGAAAGTTATCGGTACCGAACTTTCCATACTACTCCCCAGTACAATCTAGAATGTTCGAGTTACTGTGTGAGTGGGACAACAAATATGTGAGAGAGCGAGACTGAAGGTGCTCGAGTGTTTTCTAGAACATTCTATTCCGGAAGCTTCGCGACAATATGCTTGATACTTATTTCATATTTTCAGGAGTGGACCTGTGGCGTGTACTGCTCACATTCCTTGGCATATTGATTATATTCTCTTCTCGCTCACTCAGCAGCAATCCTGTATTCTTCTATATCTGTGGAGTGCTGGTCGGTGTGTTTGCCTCATTTATGGTCTTGGTTTATTATTTGAGCAAACTATTACCTAAGGTAAGTTGTAACTGTTCTTATTATTTTTATTTGTAACACTTAAGTTTTAAGTTATGTTTAAGCATGTTAACTGTCAGAACCTTTACTACGGCTCTCTGTTTAACAAACAACAAAGATTTTTAATTTTGCATATATTGAAACTAATGTGTGACTAAAGGTATCTAAACTAGATTCAATCTTTCAGTTACACAAAATTTAATCACATCTTCATATAAGCTAAATGGACAAGGAACTGTGACTTGGCTTATTGACTGCTTGTACTGTATAATATGTTTATAATATAAAAACACACTTTTTAACGAAGTTTCACTCCGCGTGACTGGTGACTTACACACCGGAACAACCTGAAAGCCAGGAGGAGACTAGCCACGCGGAGTGAAACTTCGTTGTGTTAGGAGGGTAGTTTGGGGATTAGTTTTACACACTTTTTACTCAGCTTACATGTTGCTTATAATCCCTAAACTTTTCAGAAAACCCTAACGTATGGCATTCTTATCGGCGGCTGGACGGTCGGTGTGTACATATTCCAACAAATGTGGGAGAACATTCGGTCTATAGTGGCTCAGTACCAGACCTATGCGTTTTGGTACACAGTGGTCGTGACCGGGATCAGCTTTATTGTGTGCTACAGGATCGGACCACCGAGAAACCAGCGGAGTAAGGATCTAGTCATGTGGACGTTACAGGTTAGTTAACACCTACTTCATACACTTTAGGTAGGTATTTAATATAAGGCTTTAAAATTCTCCAAACAAACTTGTTTGTCTGATCAACAAGTTGTATAGGAAGTTCAATTATTTTATATTTCATTATCAAAATGGTTGGGAGTTTAATTCCAGGGATGGATATAGATAGAATATTTATTAATTTTATAGTTTTATCTTTATAAATCATAAACGATAAAAAAATCTTAAAGACCATCCAAAGAACCACTATAAAAATATAATGCTTATTTTGGTACCAATCAGACTTATGAATTAGACATACAATGGGTTTAAAAATCTACAATTAAATTTATTTCAAGTCTGATAGGTATCAAACTAAGTATGAATATTCTTAGAGTTGTTCTTTAGACGGTCTTAAGCATTTTTTCGATATTTTTACCGTTTATGGTTTATAACGAAAAAAAAAATTGTAAATTCAAGTCCGGTAACAAACATTTGCCAGTATGCGGGTTGCTAGTATCTAAAACAGTGAACTTATATTTTCAGAGCATAGGTGTGCTAATGATATTCTTTAGCAGCGAGTACCAGGAGGCTTCAACAGCCATCATCGTGGTCTCTCTGCTCGCCAGGTACTTCCCGCAGTCACTCACGCGCAAGATTCAGGGCTATTGGTGAGTTGAACTTTAGTAAAACTATCTGACATTTGCTTAATTGTGTACTGATATAAAATACACAAATAACATGTGTTAAAGGCCAGTCACACTACAATCATTTCTTAAATACTGAAAAAGACTAGTTAGATAAACTTATAAATTTAATTAAATATTCTACACCATTGAATACTACACGCAATAGCAATTGTTTTTCCATATCTATTAAATTTAAAATACCTATACTAATTTTTACACGCGTATAGCGATTCTGCAAGTTCCATAATTATTTATATCTTCTTCTTCCTTGCCTTATCCCACTAGGTGGGATCGGCACAGCAAATTTTCCTCTTCCACTCTCCTCTATCAGCCGTCGTCTCTACACTCACTCCTTTCACTCACAAGTTCCATATTTATATATTCGCTTAAATTTAAAAAGTATTGCCTGAAAGTTTCTTTATTACTCTCAGTATAAATTTTTTTTTAAATTTTAAATGATTTTTTTTTTAGTGTTAATTAAGGATAAATTTGACTTGTAAATTTATTTGATGTTTATCAGTATCGGTTGAGCTAATTTTACGTAATTGTGTTTTGGCACTCTAACGATTCTAAACATAGAATAAAAAAACAATAAAACTGAAATAACCCTAGCCCTTTTATGCAGGATTTTATCCGATTTCAAAATATGCTACTTTGCTTCCATACCTTCTTAAGTTCTTTGTGATTCTTATAAAATTTACCGTTATTAAGAGTTTTAACTAAGCGTTTTAACTATCATTAATTTTTATGATAATTATTTTGACAAGCCTGCAACGTGATAGAATATACATTACGCATCTTACTACTTTTAAAACTATGTTTTGGAACAATTACAGGCGCCGCAAATTCCCTCCAAAACAACGTCTCCTGACAAGCGAAGAATATTATGAAGAAGGTGCGCGAGAGACGAAACAAGCGTTAGAAAACCTGAGGAAATACTGCGCAAGCCCTGACTGCGCGCAGTGGAGTATCATGCTCAAACTAAACGATTCCAAACGGTAATATATATTAACAGATACTCTTGGCCGAAATTCGCCTGATAGTATGATTTTTCTGTTTCTTCTATTCGGTTTGAAGGGCATCGTTTCCAACTCATGAGCTTTTACCGGAATCTTTATACCTAAAATGTGTTTTCTGTGGTTTGCAATGATTTAAGACTCCCATTTGACCCGGTTACTGAAATAGGCTTCTTATTTTTCGTATCAGCTTAGTGGCCAAGTTCTGGTGTCAAGAATTTTCAAGCTGCCCGAAGGCTTCTTACTAGGCTTAACGACCGCTTGTACTAAGATTACAATTTAACGTGTCATCTGACTCCCGGAAGCGCCGAGATGAAAATACCTCTTTTTGAATGACAGTATTGTGCATGGTCCCATCCAATAAGGACTGTCGGTATCGACCGTTACTTATCTCCACGATCGCGGCAGATACACCTTAGTTAGCCGAACTACGGGCGTTACGAACTGGAAATTTTTTATTGGGCTTGTATGCGCGTTTGCCCTGACTCTCTTTATAAAATAAAACAGTTGCTTTACTTTGCAGGTTTGCTAGCTTCGTGGAAGGCAACTCGCACCTGAGCGACGATGAAGTGTTAGATTACGAGTCTTACGCGTTCTCAATGGATCGCAGCCGGAGCAAGCCCGTCGCTAACTCCACTCGGAATGTGTTGGAGATATCTGACGACGACGCCTCAGAGACTGATGATGATGATTGAACGCGTTTCGTGCAGACATAATGATAGGTAGAGAGAAACAGAGTGAGAAATCGTTTCGTTATAAGAAAGCATCGCGTATTATGACGAACGATAATGTGTGAACATTACATATTGCTACAATATTTACCTCAAAATAACATTAACAATAAGCTTATATTAACATAATATTGGCTTCATTCAAAACATAGCTCTACAAAAAAATACTTTTTTTGCCCTAGATTCAATCACAAATTACATTTTCAAGTTCCCAGTTCCCATTACGAATATATTCATGAAGTTCACAATGTGATTATACTGAATCTTTATACCGAAAACGTATGTTCTGAGGTTTTCAATGATTTCTGACTCCCATTTTACCTGGTTACTGAATTAGTCTTCTTTATTTCAATGATTTTTTTATTCAATTGTCTGCTTGTTAAAATAAAACTTAATTTCGCAGTACTTAATCTTTCAAAATCATTGATAGTTTCATGCGCAGTGTGCTTAAAATAGACCCAAAGTCAGACAGAACCACTAAACCAGTGAAATCTTAGGAATCTGAAAAACTTACTCAGTTACATACTGCTCATATTTTATCATTTAACCATCTTTAAAAATACAGAGGTTCTCAAAAAGTACAGTACAGTGACAGTATTTTTTTTGCATGTTTGTTACGCGATTCTTCAAAGACGCCTGAAGTGATTAGAGATTGGCGTCCGACAGTTTTTTAAGGATTTTGTTTTCTATTTGTATCTTCTATGCTTATGCTAAAAATCTTCCAGATCAAAGTAAAGCAATGATGCTATTTTTCTGGCTCCGTTCATTCCTTATTACTAATCTCAAGGCGAAGCAAGTGTATAACTATTTTGTGATCTCCATTCTATCATTTTTAATTTTCTGAAGTTTCATTAAAGATATCATAAAAATTTGCTAGTCGTAAAATATTTTTAGTTATAATATCTTATAACTAGTTTTCTTTTTCAATTATATAATTTTCTGATTTACTATTTCATTATGATTCTACATGTTTTTATGATCTAAACAAAACTACATACCATTCTGATTGACTCCCTAAGTAAATTAGAACATGAATTGTAAGTAATTACCTAGTACTATTACATATGTGAATATGACTGAATAGGTTTTTGTTAAATAAAAGACTAATTGTTAGCAATTATATTTATTAGTACATTAAAATAAAGCTATTAGATCTGTAATTTGATTTAACATCTATGTTTAGCACCTTAGATATCGTTTTATATCTATAATACAATTCAGAATAGGTATATACCTAAGGGACTCCTTGGCTTAACCATATTTTATTCTGATTATTCTTTATTTGTTTGTAATTGCTCAATATTAATAATTTTGTATATATACTATGACTACACAGTACTTTTAAATTCACAAATTCATGATAAATGTAACAAAAAATCTGGCTTGTTTGTTTAAAATTTTTGTTGAAGAGTGTCCTATAGGCATGTAATGATATGCTAAACCAGCAATTAAAATTAAAAGCCATATAACATAGTTCCTAGTTTGTATAAAAAAATTGCGACATTTATAAGTGCACTTATGTAAGTATTTTTAATATTAAATATTGTACGTAAAGTAAAACTATTCATTTACAAGATTACAATTTGTGTGTCATAATAAATAATAAGTTTTTGTACATCTTCTTGGTTTCTGTACTTTGACGTTGTGACTCTCCTTACTCTTTATGATTTATTATTCTTATCAAACATACAATAGATTATAAAAGATAAATTTGTAACAAATAAAATTAGTTTGAAATTAATACTTTTGTCATTAACTTTAACAAGACTACGTCAAAATAACACTTTTTCGATTAGACTCTTTGCATTCAAAAATAGCATTTATCATAGTTAATTTAAAGCACAAAATAAGTTAGCACTTAGTAATTATGGCACGGTTGCAAGCCACAGTGGGTCTCTATGCAGCTCGGCTCGCTTTCTTGGACTTGTCCAGAGTTTGTGGCGGCGGCGGCGGCTTGGCAGACATGTGACGGCTGTACAGCCTGCGAATAAAAAGGAGGAAAAAAACACTTAACACACACAAATAATAATCAATAACACATTTATATATTTAAGTAATTATTAATAAACCACAGTCAGAATATCAGATATTAAAATGTCAGATTACAATATAATGTCAAATACAAATAACTTAAATCTAATTAAATAACCCACCCCTGATAGTTCCCGGTGCAAAGGTGCCCATCAAACTTGCAGCGTTCCCGCGCTGAATGGCAATCGCTATCCTTTGCACCAGGAAAGATCCGGAGCGGGAGTCATCGGTCGTTTTGTTAAGCCTTTGCCCAATTTCTTTGAGCAAAGCCCTAGCATCCTTGCTCCAACAGCCCAGGGTCTCCACGGCAATAGGCACAAAGTGATCAATAACACTAATTATAATAAGTAATAATTCTAATTTGAAATTGGGGTGATGAGACCTGCACTGACATCCCGCTAGGGGCGTAAGTAATAAAATTTAACTGAAACATTTATTAAAGTTATTTGCTCAGTGAGGCAAGTCTGTTATTACACTGAACCCATAATGGCAGTGGCTATCATTATGGCAACCAAAGGCCTTTTTATTTATTTATTTGATTTATAGGCGAGCAGCAAAATGCTGATATGCCTATATCACACTGAGTTGAAATTAGATTTTTAACAGATCATAAAATGTCCATTGTTCTATGTCAATGTTTAAAGTCCACTGGTGCACTGATCACAGGTTAGCAAGAGATTTTTTTGATTTCTGCAGCCAGCTATCTAGCCGGTTTTTAAAGCTGTTCACTGACGTAGCACTGACTACTTCCTCGGGCAACTTGTTCCAATTGTGAACCACTCTGTTGCTGAGTATATGATGCCCTGTATTAGTCTTGGCAGGATCACGCTGGATTTTCTGGTTATGGCTTCTGCTATTCTCGCAACGATTACAATTTTTAAAACTGTCTGCTAAATAAGGAAGGTTATAGAAGCCATTAATAATTTTAAAAGTCTCAATTAGATCCCCACGTAACCTCCTTTCTTCCAGTGTGGTGAGACGCAGGGCTTTCAATCGCTGCTCATAAGTCTTGCGACGTAAGGCTGGAGGAATCTTGGTAGCTCTTCTTTGAACACTTTCTAGGAGGTCAATGTCCTTTCGGAAGTATGGGCTCCAAACTTGGAACCCATACTCCAACAGCGGTCTGATGTAGGTCTTATATATCTTGGTGAAAATTTCAATGGTCATTGAAGAAAAAGCTTTACGGATCACATAGATAAAAGAGTTTGCCTTTTTAGCAATCATGCTTATGTGCTCTTCCCACTTTAGGTCAGATGAAATAACAACTCCAAGATCTTTTTGTTGCTGGACTTTGGCTATGGCATGACCCTCTAGGCTATAAGTTATCTGGGGATTATTCCGTCCCAGGTGTAAGACACTACATTTTTACGAATAAATATTCAGCCATAACTCAAATATTAAGATACCTTTAACTATGCTATTGTAAGTTGTAAGAAGCGACTAAAGGGGGCATCAGATTCGAAGCTATTTGGAGATAGGGCTCCGACACCAGCTTCATCGAATCCGGAGTGAGCTACGGTCATTCAGTCATTTGACCGTCACAGTTGTTGGCGCTTAGGTCGGCGAGAAGTAAGTAAGGTGGTCCATGAGGTGTTTCTAGAAAGAAACCAGAGCCCTCCGTTAAGCACAAACAAGTATCATGTTAAAAATTTCCCCCACGTCAACAAAAAAGAAAAGGTGTGGTCAGTACAGTAAGCTTTCCGTTTCCATTTCAGCAGTGATAAAATCTTATATATAAAATTTCCGTGTCACAGTGTTTGTTACCGTACTCCTCCGAAACGGCTTGACCGATTTTTTCCAAATTTTATATGCGTATTCAGAAGGTCTGAGAATCGGCTACTGTATATTTAGATTTTATTTTTTTATTAAGGTAAAAAAACGTTTGCCGGGTCAGCTAGTAAAAATATATAATACATACACTTTGTAAGTCTCAGAGCGCAGGTAGTCCAGCACGTGCGACGGTCCCAGTTGGAGCTGGTCCTCTATCGGCGGCACCCAGAAGTTGCCTTCCAGTCGGAGCACTGACTTGTTACCCGCAAGGTCTAGGGTGCCTAGAATTATACAAATATGCTTTATCATTCAGTTGGAGAATATATCCCTTGGTCATCACGTGTGAACGGCTGGACCAATTTCACTATTTGTTTTACTGACTGGATCTCAAATAAAAGATGGTTTCTATTTTGGTTAAAATAAACCTGTAAACCTTATAAATTACCGATATTTGGATAGATGGTCGAAAAGTAGTGTTTACGTTTAAGTTTAATTGTATGACGCGACTGTTTGACTCGTGCTATTACTCTTACAGCAGTCGTTAAGCCACTTGGGTTACAGGGAAAGAAAGAGAAAGACAATTACCGATTTCTGGAGGCAGCACAACCAGCCTGTTCCCCTGTAGATGGAGCTCCCGGAGCCGCGTGAGAGAACCCAGCTCGCGCGGGACTTCGATCAGGTCGTTCTCACGCATCGACAGGATCTGCAGGTTCTTCAAGTTGCCAATCTCAGGAGGTAAGTACTCGAAGTCGTTGTCTCCCAAATACAAGGCTCGGAGGCTTTCTGAAATGAAATGAATAACTCATAAGATTCTGATTGAAGAAAATAAAAAATTTAGAAAATTTCGATTCAAGATTTATTTTCTTTCATTTGATAATCATAAAGAAAGATTTACAAAGAAATAGGTATGAGATATGTAATCAAAAATAATTTTCTAGCAGGGTCCATTTTGGATTGATTTTCATCAAACATTGCTAACTAACCGACTCCCAACTAACAGACCATTCAAACATAAAACTAAATTCGAATTAGTTCATTGATTCGGGAGCTACAATCCCTGTCGTTTTTATGTTGGGGGTTAATTGCATTTCAGTAAACTTATAAAAAAAATTGTTTCTTATTTTTCTTTCTATATGCAATTGGTGAAGCCATGAATAGAACAGTTGCAGAGTGTACGAACATATACTACTAAAACCCTTATTTATAATTTAAAATTATTACAATAGTGTCTTTATACTTGCTCACATTGGAGGTCGAAGCGAAACACTTGGTGCGAATCATAAGAATATTGACAGAAAATTTTTGTCTTTTCACTAAACTTCTGCTTATTCTATAGAAATAAATGAATAGAACTTACCCATTATAAAGAAGTTCCCAGGCAGGTTCTTTTCATTCAAGTTGTTGTATGTCAAGTCCAATATCTCAAGCACAGGGAAGACTCCGAACCCTCGTGGCAGATTGTACAAGCGGTTGAGGGACACATTTAGGATGCGGAGCTTTGGTAGAGACGACAGAGACACTGGTAGCTCCTGAGATGTTAAAATTTGAATTAGTGACTAGCAGAGTTCTGTGTTCATGTTTTATTCACTGATATATATCAAGATATATTTTTATATTTTTGATATAATAATTCTCTTACTCTTTCAACCCAACTTTATATCAAAACTAGCTGTCTTGGCAAACGTTGTTTTGACTTATAAGTATTATTTATTAATTAAGGGTGAATAACTCTTATCACTGAGGGGTATGAAGAATGGATAGTAGCTGGTTTGATAGCGTGTTCAGTAGATCTGAGGATCTACTGAACATGCATATAAAGTTTGGTAAAAATCGGTCAAGCCGTTTCGGAGCAGTACTGTAACTAACATTGTGACATGGAAATTTTATATATAAGAAGATAAACAAGGTAATGTAGACATTAAACAGACTGTGTAAATAAAATTCCAACACAGCATGAAAAATGGATATCAGCTATTGCTGCATGCTCCAAACTCAAATGAATTAATCCAGTCATTCTTCAAGCTACTAAAAAATATAGCTAAGTACTCTTTTCATGATGTTAACTGTGTTATTCCGGATAAAAGTAATCAATGTGTTTTTCAGGGTCTAAGCTAATTCCATAACAAATTTCATCAAAATTAGTTCAGCTTTTAAAGTGTGAAGAAGTAACAAACATACACACAAACTTTCTATTAGTAGGGTACTTAATTTCCAAAAAAAATTTGTTATGGATAAATCAGGATTATTATGTAAATGTAAATGTTGGCCATGGAGACATTGGTAGTTGGAGCAGTAAGTCGAAGAGTTTTGTCGGGAGCTAGGTTTAGACTACAAGATGTCACTAGTGACTCCTTCTATGGGTTGTTCTTGGTGCAGAGGTTAGACATAGCTACTCAGCACAGTATTTATTTTTCCATGATTTTTATTTCAAAAGTATGAATGTAGAATAAATAAATAAATTAAGGATTGCAGCAAGCATGATGGGCATCTTTGCACCAAGGGCGAGCAGGGGTTTAAGATTTTGACCAATTGATTTTCTATAATTTAAATAATAGGTCCAAGGCTAATCTATTTTTATATATTAGAAAGAACAAAAAATACAAACCTGAATGTGGTTATTGGCAAGGTTGAGAATCTCCAAGTTGGTGAGGTTGGCGAGAGCAGCCGGCACCGTTGTTATTTTGTTGTGGCTCAGGGACAGCCGTGTGATATTTATCAGGGTAACTGAAAGGTAAACTTATATTTACCTGGAGCAAAGGCTATCCATAAATAACAAGTGAAAGTGGCTCGATGGTATAAGCATCTGTTTTTCAATCAGACGGGTCCTGGTTCGATCCCGGCCCTACACCAATGACTTGTTTTTCAAGTTATGTGTGGATTTGCACTCGCTTTACGGTGAAGGAAAACATCATGAGGAAACCAGCATGTTTGAGGACTACAATATCCGAAGGCGTGTGTCATCCGCCAACCCGCACTTGGCCAGCTTGGTGGATTATGGCCTGTATCTCTCTCCTCATGAGAGAAGTCCTCGAGTCCCAGCTGTGGGAACATATAGTGGGCTGCTTATGCTAAAGGCTATCCATAGTTATACAATATGGCGAGCGTTATGGGTACCTTTCCATCAGGTTCTGTCCCGAGTGGCCTATTAAATTAGTTTTAATAGTGGTTTTGTTTTAAGTTCTAAATTTTATAATTGACTTGTATTATCATAATTTTAAATTGTATGCTAGAAATTGTTTTGCCTACTGAAAATTATTATACTATTGTAGAACAAAGCATGTTATATCTTAGACCACTGAAAAGTTTAAAATCACGCAAGCTGCGGTCAAATGTGAGCTTATAAATCATTTTAAAAACTTACATATGGACTCACTAATCAATATAAAAATAATTGCCCAAGTTCAAGTCTAGCTTGTGAATGATGAATGATGATAATGAATGATGTAAGTTCCATACTACTAATATATGGCATAGTGCATTATAGCAAATTTAATGTAAGTATTATGTGTTATAGCAAATTTAAATATTATTTTCCTTCATAAATAATAATGCTAAATGAATAATACATGATGTCATGGTCTAAACCATAGTATAAGGTCATAATCTTATATATAAAATTTCCGTGTCACAGTGTTTGTTACCGTACTCCTCCGAAACGGCTTGACCGATTTTTACCAAATTTTATATGCGTATCCAGTAGGTCTGAGAATCGGCTACTGCATTTCTATTTTTAAAGCAAAACAACGTTTGCCGGGTCAGCTAGTACCTTATAAAAATAGATTTTTATAAAACTTTAGAAAATAATTTAAATTGAATTTAGATTGTATTAGTCCAAAATTCTTTGAAAGAGAAATAGAAAAATGGTTGATACATGTAGGTGTTGTTTTAATACGAGTTAATTACACATTTCGTCATAATTCACTCGTAGATTTTAATTGCTGCTTAAATTACAATCAGCACGATATTCAAAGACATAATTATAAGTATTTTTTATTGTTTCGAATTATAGTACACAAACTGGCAAGTAAAAAACTGCTGGTACAAAACAACTTTGACCAAACAGGTTTCTTGTCAGTCGTTCCAAAAAAGTACAAAACAAGTTCCTTGAGCAACTTACACAATCCAGGTATTTCGTCGAGACTGGTGATCCCTTTATCCACCAAATCTATTTCAGGATTACCAATTTCTTTCGCTTCTTCGACCACTTTCTTTGCTTTCGACATTTTGCCAGTGTTTGGAATACAGGAAACTGGAGGTCGGTGACTCATAGCAACAGCTGTTTTTCCACGCCTTTATTAGAGCTGAGAGTATCGAATATATGTAATCGATTTTGGCTTTGCATACAAATGTTCTATGTTGACATGGATGCCTATTACAAATAATTGTTAAAAAAATGTTTTGACATGAATATTAACAATTTCTATCTTTAGGCGACTGACAAGGGTATCTTGTTTTTATACAGTTACTTTGTCTTCGCCATAGGGACGGCGAAGTGGTAAATAGTGATGAATCGAAATCAAGTTCCCAATAAATAATCGAGTGTCTTGATTTAGCTTGGATTTACCATCCCTAATTACAGCCAAAGGTTTCTTCTGTGACTGTCGGAACAAGTAATTTATGGACAATATCATTCGACAGTGGCTGTGCAGCTGTAAATAATATAAAACAAAGAGTTTTTGCCAGCCAAAACCAGGTAATAAGCGGTACACGATAGAATTCTATTTGTATTCAACATTTCGTTTTTTTTTTTGGTGTTTTTATCAAACTGGTATATATTAATTATCAGTCTGCTCTGCCCTTTATTTATTTGTGTTCTTTACGCCTTACACCAATACTGTGTAGTATTAACCAGCGCCACTGCCAAACCATTGTTGATTATATGCAGATCTTGTAATCTAGCGCGTTGTCGGGGCTATAACAATCATTGTCTAACTATCATTATCGTTATCAACTTTGACAAGGTAGGTCCTTCACACTACGTACATACGCTAGTATTAGTCTGTGTCTATTCATTATTGGAGTGTTGTCAACATTGATTGAGGACTTGATATTTGATAACAGAAACTTAAACTAGATATTCCATAGGTCATTCTACGTTGATCCAGGTAGGTACTAAGTTTTGTTTGAAGTAGTACCTTTGACTATTTTAACTATTTTGTCATCTAAAACACAGAACACTCATAAAAATAATGGTTTGACTGAAATAACATGTAAATTTAATAATTTTCTAGGTTTTGTGCATTAATTTGTTTTTTTTTTATTTCTTTGTTCTTATTGTGAATCAGTCCATTGGCTTTCAGCTAAGTTGAGGTTAAGGAACATACCTACAAACTGACTGCACTGTATGAATTAATTCTACGATTATTCGTCACTGTAGTAGAATAATAATAATGTCTTAGGAACAACTAATATTGTATTGTTAATAATTGTTAGTTTTAACTAATTCAGGTACTAATCAATAAATATTCTTTCTTGTACATGTCTACCAGAATGTTCAAATTTTACATGGCATTAGGTAAGTGACTTGTAATGATAGTTTAGCTGATAATACCTTTACCTAAACTTTAAAGATATATAATGTAATTTATAGCCTACATAGAATACATAACATGGTTACTTAAATCTATATTTAGGACCTAAAGAGTATTTATTAATTCATTTATTATATTTAACATTATTATGTTTAATTATTACTTAGATAAAAAAAAAACACATTCAGACCTTAATATGGAGATATTATGCAGTGGCAGTTTCTGTGCCTGCATCTATTTGTAAAACAAAGAATTAATCATCAATCAATGTATAGTGTAAAAAGTCAGTTTCTACTCATGCCTGTATAAATAAATAAAATTAAAAAATAAATATTAGGACACATTTACACACAACTGGTTAGCCCTGTATTAAACCATTTCTAGTTTGTGTTATGGTTATTAACACAACTGATATAATATATATAAATACTCTTCCGTGTGGCATTGTTGACAACACATAAGCTTACATTATGACTTGGGTTCAACCAATGTATGTAAATTAGTTAGATTTAAATATTTCACAAGAATATATAATTAAAAAAAAACATATACATACATAAATACTTTATATTAATACTAAATTAACACCCAGACCGATAACTAACAAATTTAGTTCATCCTAAAGACTGCATTAAAATTAAAATGACTGAACGATATTTTGTTAGACATGTTATATATAATCAATATAAAATCATTTGTAAATATTTTGATAAATTTGTTTTTTCAGAGATGAGTGAGCGCCCTCAGCCTCTGAAGGCCATAAACAGGCTGTTTGAAGGGCGGGAGCCATGGCAAATTGTCTCCATCACAGCATCTTCTGTGCTAGCGGTTGTCTGGGCACATAGTCTGTACAATGCTAAAGAAAGTGAGTATGCCTTCTCTCCTTCTTCACTTTATCACACACAATGGGTTCTAAGTATGCTATTGCAAACAACAAACAAACAAAAAAAAATCTTGTGTTCATCCGTGTATTTTTTTGGTTAAGTAAAGCTGGGTAATTCATAGAAACCAACAACTTAGAGATATTATTACAATTTATTAGTTATACAAATTCGATTAAAAAATTCAAGAAGTTTTATTTGGAGAATATGTTAGTAATATTATATCCTCAACCATCAAACTGGACTGCACTGTATACATAAAATCACGAAATATCACAGAGGGGTGGGGGGTTGTAATAATTTATCATGTGTATTTATTTTTTCGGGATACTGAACCGAAAAGTGGCGTTCATCTTTTTGGCGAAAAATATGATGAACATTAAATCTGTCTACATTGAAACATTGTAATATTAATTATTGTAGTCATTAATTTTCTATAATAAAATAAGATTATACGAAAGCTGTATTTAATACTAATAATTTTTATAAATAGTTACGAAATTGTGTAGTTACTAAAAAATACACGTTATATAAGAACCAAGGGGAGGGAGGGTGAAAAAAGCTTAATAAAAAGTCACGTGATTAATGGACAGCCCCTTATTTACTAAAAAAGTTTTATTCTATGATTTTCATATGCTCAATTGATTTTCTAAACCTACAAACGAAAAGGTTGTGTAAAGTTTTCCAATATTTGCTGTTAATTAGAGTGAACAATTAACACTATCTACCTGTGTTTACTAAAATATTGAGGTAACTAGATCAAATGATTCGTTAGACCAGTTAAAACAGATGCACATTCATGTTGCTTAATTGCTTTGCTATTTATCTTAGTTATATTCCGGAAAAATGTGTAGGAATTATTTTATTTAACTATTTAAATATGTAAAATTTAATAGACATGTGAAATTTTCAATTAAAGTCTGGAAATACAATTATTATACATATTAGGAAATAATTATTCTATTAAAGTTTTTAAATATTGTTGCAGTTTTAGTGCTCTCAGCACTAGAACACATTTCAAGTGCCAAACTAGTTTTATTAAGTAATATTAATTTACCTTTATAAATTTTTGCATACTAAATTTATATACTTCCTGTAAATATGCTATGCAAATATCTACGATAGTAAATTATTATTACTGATTAAAAGTGTGAAGAATAACAATTTTAATTACAAGCCTAATCTACCTTAGTGATAAAAGATACAGGACTAGCTTATTCTGTTATCTACTAATGACTTCATATTCATACTAAGCCTTGATTACCTATTATGTACAGATGAACTATAAACCTTAACTTTATATGGTGTAACATGTATATGACCATATATAGGAGGATGTCAGAAGGATCTTTAGGAAGATAACAACTCCAGGATTCGGGATTTCTTGTCCAGAGTTTGACGCAACTAATAATAATAATAACAGACCATTAGTTTATATATTCCTTATGATTAATTTATAAGTTTCTGATTCAACGTCTGTATCTATTCTTTTGGTTCAATAAAATATTTTCATTTTCTCATCACATCACTATTGTGTAGCTTATGTCATAAAAACCTAAATAGACAATGAGTTTAATACTATTAATTCCAAAATTATTTAAACATATTTGTTGTAAAGTCAGAATCACTCATCACACACAAAACACGCATGAAAATTCTACTTTTACATAGTCAAAGAACTGTTCACAATTGTGTCTTGCTTGCCACCTGGTTTGATACACTTAAATGTAGCAGAAGCAAATATTTCTTTGTTAAGATGGCTGATTAATATTGAGACTTTTTCTTCACTGATTCTGATTATCTGAATGACCAATTATCTTCTTATCTAATATATAAAATTTCCATGTCACAATGTTAGTTACCGTACTTCTACGGGCGCGCCCAGATGAAAAAGCCACTCTTAAAAGAGATAGTCGTGCATAGTGACCTATTGAATGACTGTTCACATAAAACGTTGCTTAACTTCGATCGCGTCAGTTCACCTTTGTAAGCTGAGATACAGGCGCTACCTATCCAAGTATAAAATATGCTATTTTAAATTTCAGCCGTGACCACTCGGCTCCGCAAGGAGTTCTACAGGTGGCTACGTCGCGTGCCGATCGTCAGGCGCAAGATCGACGAGAAAATGGCGGAGATCAACAGTGACTTCCGTAACGATGTGGAGAAGAGACTGGCTGGAGTCACCACCAGGAGGGAACTGCCCCAGCAAGGTCTCTCCGCTACACAGGTCGCTGAGGAGGTCAAAGATCATCTTAACTTGGGTAAAAAACATTAATAATAATATAACTTCCTTCTTTTAATGAAGAAAGAACAGATTTCCCCTTCCAATAAAGAAGTTGTCCAAACCCATACTTTGGTCAGTGGAGAAATAGTCCACTTCTTGTGTTAGCCAAGTGGAGAAAATGTTTACTACCCGTGTTAGCCCCTGTAAAGAAATTGCTCACAACCTGTGTTAGCCACTGTAAAGAAATTGCTCACTACCTGTGTTAGACACTGTAAAGAAATTGCTCACTACCCGTGTTAGCCCCTGTAAAGATATTGCTCACTATACCCATGTAAGTAAGTCCCTGTAAAGACATTGCTCACTACCCGGGTTAGCCACTGTAAAGAAATTGCTCACTATACCTATGTTTTATATATTTATTGTACATACAATAAGTGAGCTTCACAGTTGCCCAATACACTCACTATTGCTTAAACTAAGTTAACTAACTAACTAACAACTAACTAACTAAAAACATTACAAATACAAAGAAGAGTAAAAATTTACACATAGATACATAGATTACATACTCTCTTATGCACTACTTTATTAACAAATTTGTACTGTAGAGTCTATTACCACTCTGTGGATGTCTGCTGCTGTAGCAAAATAAAAGGTCTAGGTTGCTAGTCCGTGCAAGCATAATGTTCAGCATAGCCCTTGTAAAGAAATTGCTCACTACCCATGTTAGCCCCTGTAAAGAAATTGCTCACTATACCCATGTTTGCCCTCGCAAAGAAACTCACTACCCGTGTAAGCCCTGGGAGTAATTGACCACTATACTTGTTCTAACCTTGCAGGTGCGTACGACTGGAAGAGCGGTATGATCTCCGGCGCAGTATACCACGTGTCGCAGGAGATCTCGAACGTGGCGTGCGAGGCGTACTCCCTCACCGCGTACACTAACCCTCTGCACGCGGACGTGTTCCCCGGAGTCAACAAGATGGAGGCGGAAATTGTTCGCATGGCTGTCAACCTTTTCCATGGAGATGACGACTGCTGTGGAACCGTGAGCATTGCATTCAAATTTTTTTTAAGGCGATGATATTGGCAAAATCGCGAATTTACAGTTTTTTCGTCATATTGTAATAATCATAAAACAAAATAAAAAAGTATTGAAAAAATTGCTAAGACTAGAAAACAACCCTAAATATATTCATAGGTATTATTCATTTTCTAAGACGGGGGCGATCAGGCGTGATTGGTACCAAAATAAGTATAAATAATGTAGGAGTTGTTCTTTAGACGGTCTGTAAGCTATTTTTTCAATATTTTTAACCGTTTATGATTTAAAATGAAAAACTGTATATTCGAGATTTTGTCTTTTTCTTTTCCATAATATATAATATCGTACTGAGCGAATAAATAGTATTACTCTAATATAAACTACTAATTACGTAAAGTCTCTAAGAAAAATCCCTTTAGAGCGTTTCTTTATATCTAATAATATAAGGCGAGTACACTTTGTTCATGTGTTCTATTTTCAGCATTAAACAACTTTGATCACTATCACTTAACATATTATATATCTTATATATATATATAATGAACCTTTCACGGTAAATGTTGATCCAGTGTAAAGTTGGAACAATTGTTGATCCACCTATTTTGCGTGTATTTTCGGCTCCTCGCCTTTAAAACCGATATACCCTGATCCAGCCTTGGTATACTCGTGACGTCGTTGGATCTACACTAGCACGTTTTCCGTATACTCCTCATCAAATACACCGACATCGTTTGATCCACTAACGGTCAAAAAAAACATACTGAATGTGATTTCTTAGATCCGGAGCCAACATTGACGAATAGGTATTAGAAAACAAAGCGATATATATTTTTTAATAATTATGAGTACGAGTACTTTGAAATGCTTAATTTATTTTATTTTACCTTGGTTAAGCTAATTTGGCCTTGGTATAGTTTCGTGTTATATCGATTTTCTTTGAAAAATTTAGTTTAATAAAATTGTTATGTTAATTGTTTATTTTAAGTTAATTGTTGCTATTTGCTAAAATATTATTTCAATATTTTGTTTTCGTGATTTGTAAGAATATTCGCCAACTGGTTTATGGGGATATTGAGTTGATAATCAACGACATTATTTCTTTCTTGAAATAAAAATAAAAATAATTAGCCAAGTGAGAGTAGGACTCGCGCATGAAGGGTTCCGTGCCATTGTTGTATGTGAACCCCCTTGAATATTATTTTAAATTAAATTATTTACTAAAGTAACTTATTTAGGGCCGAGAATGAGTTTGGCGCCCGTACGAAGTGAGGGCGCTAATAGTTCGAGGGACTAAATAAGTCTTTAACCCGAGGGAAACACTGTGCTTTACATTACGAATATACACACACAAACACACACACTGACACACGCTAACACACAGACACACACGCGCCCCCGCTCTCACACACACACACACACAGTGACACACACACACACACACGTCCGCGTGCTCACACACACACACACACGCGCGTGCGCACTCACACACACACACACACACACGCGCGTGCGCACTCACACACACACACACTGACACACACACACACACACACACCCACTCGCGCTTGCTCACACACACTAAGACACACAAACGCGCGCACGCGCACACACACACACACAAACACACACACACGCGTCCGCGTGCTCACACACACTGACACACACACACACACACACAGTGACACACACACACACACTCACGCGCGTGCTCACACACGCGCACACACACAGACCCACGCGCGCTTGCTCACACACACTGACACACACACACACACGTCCGCGTGCTCACACACACACACACACACACACACGCGTGCGCACCCACACACACACACGTCCGCGTGCTCACACACACATACATACAAACACACACACACGCGTCCGCGTGCTCACACACACTGACACACACACACACACACACTTACACACACACAGTGACACACACACACAGTGACACACACACACACAGTGACACACACACACACACACACAGTAACACACACACTCACACACTCACGCGCGTGCTCACACACGCGCACACACACACACCCACGCGCGCTTGCTCACACACACTGACACACACACACACACACCCACTCACGCTTGCTCACACACACTGACACACACACACACACTTACACACACACAGTGACACACACACACACACAGTGACACACACACAGTAACACACACACACACACACACACACGCGCACACACACACACCCACGCGCGCTTGCTCACACACACTAAGACACAAACACACATACGCGCGCGCGCGCACACACACACACACACACTTACGCGCGCGCACACACACACACACACACACACACACGCATCCGCGTGCTCACACACACACTGACACACGCTAACACACAGACACACACGCGCCCCCGCTCTCACACACACACACACATTGACACACACTGACACACACACACTCTGACACACACACACAGACACACACGCGCCCCCGCTCTCACACACACACACATTGACACACACTGACACACACACACACTCACGCGCGTGCTCACACACGCGCACACACACACACCCACGCGCGCTTGCTCACACACACTAAGACACAAACACACATAAGCGCGCGCGCGCACACACACACACACACACACACGCCCGCGTACTCACACACACACACACACACACACTTACAACACACACACACACACTTACACACACGTACTGCAACACACACACACAGACACACACACAGTGACACACACACACACTTACTTTAAGTTATTTCAATTTCAGTCAGCTACAAAGTAGTAGTAGTTGTTGTTTTAGGGTTCCGTGCCTAAAAGGTAACAACAGCGCCCTATTACTATCTAAGCCTCCGCTGTCTGTTTGTCACCAGGCTGTAGCTTATAAACCTTGATAACTAGGGAGTTGTTTTTTTACAGATGATGTATTTTTGTTGCCGCTACAGTAACAAATACTAAAATGAATAAAATAAATAGGTATTTAAGAGCGGATCCCATAAAACAAACGCATTTTTTTTTTTCAATCTTTATCAAGACTTTTGATAGACTTTTGGAATAGTATCAGTAATATATCAACTTTGTAAATAAATAATTAAAATAAATTACACAAACAGGCGCGACTTCGTCTTACACTTGACCGTTTTTTATAGCTAATCGCACGGAACCCTTTACGTGGAAGCCCAACTCGCCTTTGGCCAATTATTTATACTAATGCATTTTATGCTAACTCCGCGTAGCGTTAGTTAGCCTCGGCCACTGAAATATTTTATGGCTAAAAATGTCTCGTACTAATTAGACTGTCAACTACATCTCTACCAAATTCAATCTATATTGGTCTAGCCGTTTCAGAGTAAAGACGTTAGAAACATACACTGACACACACGCTCTCTCACAAACTTTTGCCTTTAAAATATTACCAATGGGAAATAGTGACACCAAAAAAAAATAATTTTGAGGATCGGTCCACAAATGGCTGAGAAATCGGTAAACACAAAAAAACAAAAATAAAATCATACAGTCGAATTTATAACCTCCTCCTTTTGAAGTCGGTTAAAAATAATATGTTGATACCATGAATCTGTTAATAACAAAAAGGTCTTGGCACAGAATAATAAGTAGTAGGTCTTGGCTGTTTTCAGCCAATCCGAGCGCTTGCTGTGCTCTGATTGGCTCATTTGAATCGGATCAACATTTACAGTAACTATCGCAAGGTGGATTTGTATATCGGATCAACATATGCAAGCTCTAGTAAAAGGTCACGTGATTGTAGATGTTGATCCAGTCGGAGCCACATTTGTTCCCAGAAATGCATATTGGATCAACAAAAGGCGGCGGATCAACATACGTTTTTGGATCAACAAATAACTCGCTATAAGTCGCGTCGGATCAACATTTACCGTAAAGGTATCTCTATATATATATATATATATATATATATATATCGTTTTTGGCTTTTCAGCGGCTAAATATCTATTTTTATCGTAAAAAAAATATACAATAAATACTCTGTGAAAGTTTCGACGGTCTACCAAATGTTATGAAGATCGAGTAAAAATATCTTAAAATTTACGTTTCTTGTATGGGACTCCCCCTTAAATATTTAATTTATGATTTATTTCGAAAGAAATAAACCTTAATATTTTTATAAACATTGAAGGGCAAAAAAGATATAAACCAAAAGTTATAGAAGTCAAATCAGATTTAAATACTTCTTCGTTACACCAATAGATGGCGCTGTACGTCCTTAAAACACGCAAACGGTTTTCAACCGGCATTTGTGATAGTGCCAGTAATGGAGTTCTCTCTTTACAGTCAGACAAAGAGTCTTATTACTTTAAAACTAGGAGGTTGCCCGCAGATTTCGTCTGCGTTGATTTTTGAATAGCGTTAAAAATACGCTTAGCTAAATAAATTGAATTTCTCGTCGTTCCATGTGGTAACCTTTTACCATATAGAATGATGTTGTGGTTAATTATGATATATCAAGCATGTATAATATGAATATTAAAATTTACGAATCGTGTTAAATAGTATTTATTTACTAATACTAGCTGCACCCACGGAGTTACCCGCGTTAATCCTTATTATATAAATACAAGCTGACCCGGCAAACGTGGTTAAGTGTGTACTTGTTATTATTCTGTGGTTAAGTACAGTTAAAAACACCATAATTGATCAGTTATAGATTATAGAGCGAGACGAAAATGATTGAATTACTAAAATGGCCACAAAAAAATAGGGGTTGGTGATAAATTAGTAAAAATTTAGGGTTGTATGTATTTTTTAATGCCACATTATAAAAAAATACAAATTAACGTAAAAAATTTAAAAAAAAAATTTATGGGCGAACAAGTAAATCACTTAGGGGTACGAAAATTAGATAGTAGCCGATTCTCATACCTACTGAATACGCATATAAAATTTGGTAAAAATCGGTTAAACCGTTTCGGAGGAGTACGGTAACTAACATTCTGTATACATGTATACGGTAACATCTGTATATAAGCTATCAAATTAAATAATAAACTTTAAATAAAATAAATAAAGTAAATTTTAATAAATAGTATTAAATTTTTAAGTAGGTTTTTACTCGGCAGACCTTGTAAACATTCATAGATTATTGAATAATGAATAAATTAAAAAAATACAAATACAAATACAAATACAAATCATTTATTGATAACACCAAAGTTACAAGTCAAATAATATGATATCATTACAAAAGTATATGATATGTATCCATGTCAATTTTCAATTATATTCTAGTACTATAATATCATTACAATAGTATATGATATTAATCATAATGTCAATTTTCACTACTAATTCTAGTATCTAATATAATATCAATACAAAAGTATATGATATGAATCAAATGTCAAATTGTCAATTTAAATGTCAATTTTCAAATTTAGATAATCATTTATATTGTACAAAGTTTTATCTAATAGCCAAGCCCTGAGTCTAGTCTTAAAGCTGGCGGTGGAAGGTGCATCCCGGACAGTCGCAGGTACGCGGTTGTAGATCGCGGGCCCCAACACGTAAACGGACCTCTCCAATTTCACAAGTCGATGAACCGGCGTTTTCAGTTGCATCTTCTTCACGTTGCTACGTAGATCCCACGTTTTATTAGCACCCCTGCGTTGAAATAATTCAAGGTGCGTGTGTGTGAAAAGTGCAACTTGATATATGAATTCACATGGTAGAGGCAATATATCAAGGTCTCGAAAGAGTTCAACGCAGGAGACGTCGCTCTGAACCCCGCAAATGGCACGTATGGCGCGTTTCTGCATGCGAAAAACTCTATCTCTATCGGCAGCGCTGCCCCACAACTCTAACCCGTACGTGATTACGCTATGTAATATAATAATAAAATATATTTAAGGGGGAATCCTATACAACAATGGTACGGAGCCCTTTATGCGCGAGCCTAACTCTTTTATTTTTCCGACTTCAAAAAAGGAGGAGGTTATATATTCTACTGTATGTTTTTTTTTCAATGATTGTTTCTCTTTTTGTCGACCGGCAAGAGCTAGGGTTGTTACCCTATATTGTTAGGACTTTTGTCCCATAGCAGTTATTAATCGTGAATATCTTTTTATAATTTCACACCTTAGCGGTTCGCACAATCAAATGAAGGCTAACCGCTTAGTACTCGCCTTTGGCGCCTCCACAGTATAACGATGCCGCATTGGGGTTTCTCTACTCGTCTGATCGAGGAATGGGGCGGGGAAATCAAATCATGTACACACACACAGCTTTAAATACCGGCTTGATAGCTGGTTGCAGAAAACAAAAAATCTCTTGCTAACCTGTGATCAGTGCACTAGTGAACTTTAAACATTTTGAGCAGTGGACATTATGTAAAATAAATTTAAACTCAGTGTGATAGGCACATCAGCATAATGCTGCTCTCCTTTAAATCAAATAAATAAATCTGGTGCACACTCTCCGAAATTACCTTTAAAACCCAATGGCTGGCCACTATGCGGCCATACTTAAGGCTAGCTTTGTCATGCAAGAAGCATGATTATTGTTTTTATCTGCGCTTTTATTTTATTTTAAAGGAGGAGCCTGGACCGCACGACACAGGTCACCCTAGAGTGGGGTCCAGTGCACACCAAATACATTCCACAATCATATCTAAATTATATTACTGCACATTAAATGTATATTTAATGATAAATATTTATACTTTTAAGCTTATGATCAATAAAATCTTTATTTATTTATTATATTATATTCTGTAATACTTTCAGGTGACAACCGGGGGCACCGAGTCTATAATAATGGCCTGCAAGGCTTTCCGCGACTACGCGTACGAAAAAGGTATAACTAACCCTCAAATCGTGGTGCCCTCTACCGTGCACTCTGCCTTCGACAAGGCAGCACAATACTTGGGCCTTGGGGTGGTCACTGTGCCGGTCAACCCTGACACTCTGACCGTCGACCTGGATGGTGTCAGGAAAGCTATTGGAAGACGGACCTGCTTGGTGAGTCTTAAAGGTTTCTATTAGCAAAGTTTCGAAAGTTGTGGAACCAAACGTTTGCATGTTGTGTTTGTCTTAGCAAGTGAAACAATTAGCTGTAAAACCACATCAACTTTAGAAAATAAGTACATGAAAATATAGTATTTGCTATTGCTTATTCAATAAATAAAGACATATTATTATTTTATTGTAGTTAATACAAGTAAATTGATATAATTCCATGAAAAAAAAACACACACACAATAAAAAAAACCTTACAAATAGTACTCGTAGATTAAATCTAAGCTATTGTCTGCGGGTAAGGTGTTTAAAATGCTGGCTGCATAAAAAATAAAATATGTTAGTGTGCTGAACCCGCCTGTTTTTTTTTTAATTCTGAACAGGCTCATGTTTAATGTTTAGCTTTGATTTTATCTAGGACTAGCTGATCCAACAGACATTGTCCTGATGATTATTTAATTTGAATTGGTATAATTATAAAATAGTTTGTTTATTATTATAAATATTGCTTTATGATATACAATATGCTTAGTGTTTAAAATTAAAAACATAATAACCTACTCTTGACAATAACAAACAACTATAAAAAAATAGTGAAATCGGTTCAGTCGTTCGCGCGTGATGGCGTGACCAAGGAATATAGGGATCTATTTTCATATATATAGATGTAACATGCTTGCCTAGAAGGAACTTATTTAATTAATTTATTTATACAATTAAAATGTCAAATTAAATTAAATTTATTATAAATTACTTAAGTCTAACTAAATAACCCGCCCCGAATAGTTCCCGGTGCAAAGGTGCCCATCAGTCTAGCGTCTAGTCAGCGTCCCCGCGCTATAATTAATTATAATTAAATATTATATTATTTAGATTTGAAGAATCCAAATGTTACATCTCAGGAAATAGAGCAGAGAGAGTTCCAAAGTTTCGTAGACCTCACAATTGCGCAATTCCTTGGAATTTCGACAGTGAATCGATGTATCTTTGTTGTTCCCCTGCTCGTTCTGTATCCAGAGAAACAGCTCAAAAATATCTCCTAGTCAAAGTCAAAGTTTTTTATTCGTAAAATTGAAATTTACATGTCAATACTTTATAAATATTTTATATAACATTAAAATTAGTTTACTTAAAAGTAAAGTTTTTTAGTCATTATAACCGCAATAAAAGTAGGTACTTATATATAGTTCTATACGTTTCTTACAGCCGTCGACATTCATCTTTAGAAAATCGTCGAAGTCGAAGCTGTAGAAAGTTTGCTCGATAGCCCAGTTTTTTAGTCTTATTTTATGACTGCCTACGCTAGGGGCACTATAAAATACAGACAGACTTAGTCGATGAGTTTCTTGGCTGGTATAATAACTAATGTCATTAATGCTTCGCGTTTGTATTTCAGATCGTAGGCTCGGCGCCGAACTATCCATACGGCACTATGGATGACATCGTGGCTCTGTCCGACATCGCGCTGGAGTATGGAGTGCCTCTACACGTGGACGCGTGCCTCGGAGGCTTCGTGGCGGCCTTCATGCACGACGCGGGACGCCCTATACCCGTGTTCGACTTCCGGCTGCCAGGCGTCTGTAGCATATCCGCTGACACGCACAAGGTACACATGTGACGACCTCGCCGGCGTAATGGTTACCATGCCGGACTGCCAATCAGAAGGTTCCGGGTTCGATTCCCGGCACGGCCAACATCTTTGTGCTGAACTAAATTTGTTGTCTGTGGTGTTAAAAATGTTTGGATATAAAATATGTATGTGTAGTATATCAGTTGTGTCAGCAACCATAATACGAACTAGAAATGGTTCAGTATGTGGTAGTATGTGGCCGACATACGGTGCTGCCGCTCGCTGTGATCATGTCGGAGTCACCAATATGCCAACACAAAAGTTTGCTGGTCGGTGTCGACTCCAAGTATATGTCTTTATTATGTCTCTATATATTAGTATGGGAGTATCCAAAAATACTCCAAATAAAAAAAAAATACTTCAAGAAACTTATTTTATTCATATTTAAGCGGCATTAAAAAATAAGTACCTACATCTATTGTAAAAAAACCAACTCTTTAGCTACCACAGTGGAATACATTCTTGTGACGGACAGACAGAGACAGCGAAGTATTAGCAATAAGGGCCCGTTATTATTCTTCAGGCACGGAAATAAAATAATTTTATTGTATATTGTCGCAGGTATTTAAAAAACATGTAGCTACCTCGTATGCAGTGTGCAAAAACAGTGGTAATGAAATAAATTATTAATTTTAAGTTAGTTTTATATAAACCCAAAATGCTAGGGTATTCCTAGTTAAACATATCAGCTTTGTCATTCAACGTGATAATGCTGCCAGCATGTATGACACACTGCCCTGCAGTAGTTTGCTAGAGTTATTGGACTAGCTTTAGTTTTTTTTTTAAATCTAAAACCAATAAAGATTGCTTCCCAAAATCAAATCAAATCAAATAATTTATTTGTACAGTTACTATTTTTACAATTCGTAGCAAAAATGTTTCTTTTATGTATATTTTTTACATAAAAATAAAATTTGTTGGTAATTGTGAAATGGATGTTGTTTCCAGTACGGCTACGCTCCCAAAGGCACGTCGGTGGTGTTGTACCGGCGGCCGGAGTACCGGCACTGCCAGTACACTGTGACCACCGAGTGGCCAGGCGGCGTCTACGGATCACCCACGGTCAACGGTCAGTATACTGTTTTATTAAGAGTAATCTAGAACTTTATTTGACATGGTAAGTAAATTTAAATCAATAAAATTTAAGGAATCCAAAGGCTTCCAAACTAGTTGTAAGAACTGTATATTGGAAGCCAATGTCTTCTCCTAAAAAAAAAATTAATCTATCCATATACATATGATGTATTTAAAAACTAAAATATAATTAATAAATTTACAAGTTGTTTGGAAATTAAACAATAAAATTTTGAAAATTGGAAATACAAAGTTAGTTTATATAAATCTATTCATCAAAGTACTAGTAAGTTATATTAAGACTAGCTGACCCGGCAAACGTTGTTTTGCCTTATTAATTATTTTTATTCTAGTTTCTAGACAAATTCTAGTATAATTAAAATGTTACTTACTTATTATAAGTGTGTATGGTATATGCGTGAAATGGGTATGGAGCGGAGGAACAAACGTTAAGGGAATATAAAAGTAACAAACGCCAAAAAATATTATGTTCAATCATATCTATTTAATAGTGTTTATTTTAACAAACATTAATTTGTTCTTCTTAGATGGCACCGACGCCAAGAATACAGGATAAATACAAATTGAAAATAGCATGTTTATAAGTTAATCAAATAAAGTCTTCGATGGTACATAAGTCATTGTGTAGGCATAAAATTATTTTTCACTTTTTAGATACAGTTAGAATTTATAAATGTAGGTATGATTTTGAAGTCTGTTATTTGTATACTTAATACAATTTTGTAAAATTTTTAAGGTTAGTAGGTAATGATATTTTTCTAAAGTTTTAGGTATTCAAATTTTTTTAGCGATTCCATTCGAGCCGTTACCAAACAAATTACATAATATTGGTAGTGTCATAAGCTATGACCCAAAACGTCATAGGACCAATCGCGAGCAAAGCGAGCCCTATGCGAGCGTAGCGAGCTATGCGCGAGCGAAGCGAGCGCGAAATATTTTAGCATATTTGTTCGAGCCGCTTGAGCATAAAGATGTCTAAAGCAGAACAAATTACATAATATTTGTAGTGTCGTAAGCTATGACCCAAAACGTCCTAGGACCAATCGCGAGCAAAGCGAGCCGGATGCGAGCGCAGTGAGCTATGCGCGAGCGGAGCGAGCGCGAAAATTTTTAGCATATTTGTTCGAGCCGTTTGAGCATAAAGAAGTTCGAAGCAGAACAAATTACATAATATTTGGAGTGTCGTAAGCTATGACCCAAAAGTCCTAGGACCAATCGCGAGCGAAGAGAGCTGGTTGCGAGTGCAGCGAGCGAAGCGAGCGCGAAATTTTTTAGCATATTTGTTCGAGCCGTTTGAGCATAAAGAAGTCCGAAACAGAACAAATTACATAATATTTGTAGTGTCGTAAGCTATGACCCAAAACGTCGTAGGAGCAATCGCGAGCGAAGCGAGCCGGATGCGAGCGCAGCGAGCTATGCGCGAGCGCAGCGAGCGCGAAAATTTTTAGCATATTTGTTCGAGGCGTTTGAGCATAAAGAAGTCCAAAACAGAACAAATTACATAATATTTGCAGTGTCATCATCATATTTGTTGAAAATTTTTTTCTCATACGTTCGGGGTCTAGTTTATTAGTACATCAAATTTTATAGCTTCTTCTACGTAAGAACTAAGTGATCAAGTTATGTTGTCGAGAGTTTTTCAAGCCCCTGCCTTAGTTTAACGACTGTTTGTGCTAAGAGGACCTACAATTTAACGTATAATCCGATCCACAGTAGCGCACAGATGAAAACACATTTTTTTACAACAGTCATGTGCAGGAGAGGTTATGCAATAAAGCGACTTACACGCGGGTGGAGCCGCGGTTAAGTTAATAAGAGAGTTACATTGATATAGCAAAATGATAATTGTTAACAATACTACTACATACGATACATAAACAATAACGAAGGTCGAAATTTGTGTAAACAGTGAGAGAAGTCTGTGAAGAAGAATTTTGTGAGTAAAACAGGAGACCGACTTCGGTCTATGGCATAGTGTGGCATTTCACTCACCAGTAAAGTAAAGGCGCGGCAAATTTTAAGTACCTATTTTAGATTGGTAATATTCATAAGCATAAGTATATCAGGTTAAATTTTGTTAGTTATTTTCTTCTTCGAAAAAAAAAGAATTTTTACTCGAAGTACATTTAGATACTATATTTGATCAGTTATCAAGCGAGATGAAAAATGAATAAAATTCTAAAATGGCCATAAAAAATAGGGAATGATGATAAAAAATTAAAAAAATTAGGGTTGTATGTATTTTTAATGCCACTTAATACAAAAATAAAATAAAAAAATTCGTCGAAAAAAAAAAAAAATTAAGGGTGATCAACCCTTATCACTTAAGGGTATAAAAAATAGATAGTAGCCGATTCTCTGACCTATTGAATACGTATATAAAATTTGGTAAAGATCAGTCAATCCGTTTCGGAGGAGTGCGGTAACAAACACTGTGACACGGAAATTTACTAAAATGGCCATAAAAAATAGGGGTTGATGATAAAAAAGTAAAAAATTAGGGTTGTATGTATTTTTTATGCCACTTAATACAAAAATAAAATGAAAAAATTCGTCGAAAAATAAAAAAAAAATGTTTAAGGGTGATCAACCCTTATCACTTAGGGGTATAAAAATAGATAGTAGCCGATTCTCAGACCTACTGAATACGTACATAAAATTTGGTAAAGATCAGTCAATCCGTTTCGGAGGTGTACGGCAACAAACACTGTGACACAGAAATTTACTAAAATGGCCATAAAAAAATAGGGGTTGATGATAAAAAAGTAAAAATTTAGGGTTGTATGTATTTTTTATTACCACTTTATATAAAATTCAAATAAAAAAAATTCATCGAAAAAATAAAAAAATATATTTAAGGGTGAACAACCCTTATCACTTAGGGGTAAAAACGTTTCACGTTGGCCGATTCTCATACCTACTGAATAGGCATATGAAATTTGGTAATGATCAGTCAAGCCGTTTCGGAGGAGTTCGGTAACAAACACTGTGACACGGAAATTTTATATATAAGATTTGCAAACATAGTTGTTTGAAACTTAAGTCAACATTTTTGAAAAAAGAAAAATAATTGTTTATATATAAATCCAAACTAAAACAAGTTTTAAATTAAAAGAAAAAATATAAAAATATTAATTAATATAAAAATATTAATGATATGCTATACATAGGTTACAGATAATATGCACGCGTATGTTGTAATTGATTGTGCTTGTAATACAAATACAAATCATTTATTGATAACACCAAAGTTACAAGTCAAATAATATGATATCATTACAAAAGTATATGATATGTATCCATGTCAATTTTCAATTATATTCTAGTACTATAATATCATTACAATAGTATATGATATTAATCATAATGTAAATTTTCACTACTAATTCTAGTATCTAATATAATATCAATACAAAAGTATATGATAATATGAATCAAATGTCAAATTTCAAATTTAGATAATCATTTATATTGTACAAAGTTTTATCTAATAGCCAAACCCTTGTCTAGTCTAGTAATAATACTACTCTTTGTTTTCTTTATTAGGGTTCCATACAAGGCTCTCAAATTTAAAAGAAAATCGACTTATATTTTTTTTAAACAATCCCATTATATTCTCTTATATTCCCTAAATTCTATTCCATCATACTACACCTGACAGAATATTCATTTTTATGTTTCTCTTTTACGATGTTTGTTTCTCTTTTACGCAAAAATACCAAATAGATATCAAAAAAAGTTCACATTAATATAGCTTAATCAGAATAACACAGCCAAAATGTTTAAATATAGTGTATGAATTATCCAAAATATGAAAACTAAGTTAGTGAATGATGGGTGATTATGATGATTTTTACTTATAATGTAACCTTATGGCTTATTACATAACTGTCAGTCAACGACATGTCTACAACAAGGAAGTTTAGTATAAGAGTGGCCCTCGACTGAAGGACTTGTATCCATGGTCATGAAATAAATTTAAAAAAAGAGTGGCCCTTGTCTATGGTGTATTTGAAACAAAATGCCGACGTTTGGAACAATTTTGTTGTAGTTGTAGTGTCATTTAACACAACAAACAAGGGTAAATTGTTCCAAAACATGGAATGCGCTTCCTATTATATGTTTCATAGTTGTAGTTCTATATAGCCTATGGTCTACAATGTCAGTTTTTTTTAGAAATCATAGAACTTTATTAAATAACATTGCGTTCAAATTCAAATTTACATAATATATTCGTTTTCTGTTGTCACTAGTAGCGTTCTAAAACCATTATTTATATGTATTTGTGGTCATAAAATGTTTCAGGTAGTCGCGCAGGAGGGCTGATCGCGGCTTGCTGGGCGACGATGATGTTCGTCGGAAGGGATAGATACGTTCAGATGACGAGGGAGATTATTGACACCGCCAGATACATTGAGAAAGAGTGAGTTTCAATAATATTCAATTTGTTTTGTTTCTATGAAATCTTGCTTGACCACTCTCCATATTTTTATGTCAGTTGCACAACAACTGTTTTCTATAACCTACATTTTTACTAAGATAATTATTTATTAGGACACCTCTATTTTTACTAAGATAATTATTTATTAGGACACCTCTATTTTTACTAAGATAATTATTTATTAGGACACCTCTATTTTTACTAAGATAATTATTTATTAGGACACCTCTATTTTTACTAAGATAATTATTTATTAGGACACCTCTATTTTTACTAAGATAATTATTTATTAGGACACCTCTATTTTTATTAAGATAATTATTTATTAGGACACCTCTATTTTTACTAAGATAATTATTTATTAGGACACTTCACACACGGCTGGTTAGCCCAGTATTAAAGTTTGTATTATTGTTGCTAACACAAATGATATACTACATATACTTACATAAATACTTTATTTTAATACATTTTTAATATCCAGAACATCAGCCAACAAATTTAGTTCCTCACAAAGATGTTGGCCATGCCATATTCTCAACCAGAGTGTCACAGGTTTGGTTCCGGCACGGTCAACATCTTTGTGATGAAATCTATTTGTTGGTATGAAGTATTTAACCATAATACTATCTAGAAATGTTTTAGTATTGGGCTAACCAGCCGTGTGTGAAGTGTCTTAATAATTATTTTCTTATTTTTATACCTTATGGCCATCTTAGTAAAAATATGCAAGTATTTACTTCCAGTGCATAGCGAAACATTCAAGAAATTTATTCAAAATAAATATAAATATAAAAAATTAATCTTTAAATGTTAAAGTCGAAATAACAAGTCCATTGAGCGCCTTGTCGTACAAGGGAAAGTAGAAGGCACCAGACCGCGAAAAAGGTCACCCACGAGGTGGACTGACCAAATCAAGGCAGCAGTTGGAACGACCTTGAATGACTGTAGCCAGATGACATCCAGCAGGCAGAGTTGGCGGGATGTCGTGAGGCATATCATATCTTTGCCCTCTAGTGACCCGCCATGACGATTACAACCGCTCTGCCAAGAGCGTTAGTAAGTTAGTTTATTTACTGTATCTAAATGAGTCGATCGTTCTTTATTTTCCAGGCTGCGAACAATCCCGGGTCTCTTTATATTCGGCAAGCCGGCCACGTCTGTGGTGGCTTTCGGCTCCAAGCAGTTTGATATCTTCAAGATGGGTGAACTGCTTCATAAGGAGGGGTGGAGCTTAAACGCTTTGCAGTTTCCTTCCGGGTAAGTTGTAGACATAGTCCGAGTCTTATCATTATGGGATATAATAAGCAGCCCACTATACGTTTCCACTGTTGGGACTCGGGGCCTGCTCTCAGGAGGAGAGATATATAGGCCATAATCGACAACGCTGGCCAAGTGCGGGTTGGTGGATGACACATATTTTCAGATATTGTGGTCCTCAAACATGTCGGTTTCCTCAAGATGTTTTCCTTTACTGTAAAGCGAGTGCGAACCCACATATGAAACACAAGTCACTGGTGTACTATCCGCAAGTGCCGCAGTAATATGTTATTAATTTAAATTGCAATTTCACCAAGGGCTTTTCAAAATTCCAAATTTATTTCCCTTTTCATGCAATAATTACCTTTATTTTCTTCATTTTAGAATCCACATTTGCGTGACTCACGCGCACACACAGCCTGGTATCGCGGACAGGTTTATCACGGACGTGAGGAAAGCGGCCGAAACCTGCCTCAAGAGCGGAGCTGAACCTGTTCAGGGGAAGGTAAGGCATCTCTTACACATATTGTTTTTTTAATTTACCTACTATGGTCCCGGCGTTAGCCAAATTAATCGGGGGTAATAAGTAGATGCAGTCTTAACCTTTCATACAAATTCATACAAATCTGTTCGCTTGTGGTCTGAAAGAGGATTGGGATTTACCGGTGAAGCGAGGCATTTCTGCATCATTTACCCAAACTTAGTATCATCTGTCTTTATGTTTATTAATGTTTGTAATATACTCGTAGTTCGTTTATATTTGGTACTCGAATAGAAGTCGTTATATTTTCTTCAATATTAACAGTATTTAGAATACAGGTTTCACTATTTGATATAGCCTGGAAAATATTGCTTTAAACGATAAGGCTGTCAAATGTGGCGCAAGTATTTTTTTAGCTTTTTTTATTTTATACTAGCGACGCCCTGCGGTGTTGCTCGTGTTACTCCGGGAAGAAAGTAGCCTATGTGTTGATCCAGAGTCTTATTTACCTCCATACCAAATTTCATCTAAATCAGTTCAGCCGCTGGAGCGTGAAGAAGTAACAATCATACACACAATCTTTCGCTTTTATAATATTAGTAGGGTGGTTTCCCTTCGTCCACTTTCGTAATTATCGTATTTCGTGTTCAATAAAGAATGATCTATCAATCTATTTAATGTCGTTCGCAAATTTTCAGCTTTGATTTACTAAAAATATACACTCTAGACATCATATATCTTGCAATAAACTTTTAATGTCAGGTCATAAGTGAGGCTGAATCCTAAGCCGCGGTTTCACTTTTTTCAGATGGCGATTTACGGCGTAGCGCAAGGCATCTCTGACAGAAGTCTAGTTTCAGACATCACCAAATACTTCATCGACTCTATGTACTATTTACCTAAGCCTGATGACGAAAAACTGTAAACCAGTAAATGTGTATAATAATGTAGGTTTGGGTTTGGCTTGACCTATTTCAATGGCAATTTGTTTTCTGATGTAATGGAGTTAAATTAATTTCCGAAAAAGAGGTAGTTTGTAAAATCAATTAAAATATGCACATATTACGTTGACAAAACATATGGTTCTCATTGACATATTCTTAATACTTCTCCGTTAATTATTAATTATGGTAAATGTACACACATTCTGAATGTATCAAATACTGTTATAAATATAAAAAAGCTTAGGTTACACAAGCAGTGAAAGTAATTAACAAGTCTAAAGAAATAAAACTAATAAAATATTTTGTGTTGGCATCCATATTAGATTTGAAATTCGTCAACTAGTCAAGCCATTTTATTTGATCTTGATATAAATATTGATGGTAATGTGAAAAATAACGTTATTTAGCATTTTGTGGCGGCAGCTGATTTTCGACAGATAAGAATAGGTCAGCTAATTAAATCACCTTCCTAATAAATAAAATAAAATAAGTTTATCCGTTCTTTAACCCAGTCGTGTTTGCGTAAAGGGTTAAAACATTGTCACTTATAAATAAGAATAATTGTTTTTAATGTTGAAAAAATTTTTCCAGCCAACATTTTGGACAATAGACCCTATTGTATTTCTATAAGGTAATTGGACTCTCTGCGTTGGGATTTATGCATCCCGGATAAAAAGTATCCTGTAAGTCCTAAAACGTAACCTATAAATCCAGAGTATAAACTATCTCCATACCGAGTTTCTTCGAAATCAATACGGCCAACTAACACAAACATACTAACACACAAACTGTTGGCTTTATAATATTACTAGCTGACCCGGCAAACCTTGTTTTGCCTTATAAATTATTTCTAATAATGAAAATAAATTAATGGTGAACCACCCTTATCATTTAGGGGTATGGATAATAAATAGTAGGCGATTCTCAGATCTACTGAATACGCATATAAAATTTGGTAAAAATCGGTCAAGCCGTTTCGGAGGAGTTCGGTAACTAACATAGTGACATGGAAATTTTATATATTAGAAGAAGATTAGTAGGATAACGTAACTAATAGAAAACAGAATAAAAACAGATGTTCTATTGCCAAATTTTACTGTGATGCTGGTTCATCAGTCAAGTGTATATGGTTATATAGTTATTGTTCTTTGATATTTTTGGTGCTCGGTATTAGGTATTGGTCAACAATTTTTTATAAGCAACGTGAAAAGTAGGGTTAAGTTTTACACAATTATTTTATAAGGTTAACCTTACACTATTTGTGAAACGGATTTGTTAAGGTGACCGCACCTAAGCCGGACGCTCGCGTTAGCAAGTTTAAGTGGTAGAAGGCCGGTCATATCTGTCGCAGAATCTATAACCTATGGGGTAGACGAGTTCTGGAATGGAGACCGCGTATTGGCAACGTAGTGTAAGATGTCCTACAACGAGGTGAAGCGACGATATACGGCAAAAAAGTTGGTATCGGATGTAAACAAGATGCCCAGCATAAGGTTGCGTGGCGTGCCTTTAGATAGGCCTATGTCCAGCAGTGGACGTTGACACGCAGATGACATTAGCCGGACCCGACGAATTGAAATCGAGAGAATGAAAGCAGACAGCTTATTCGGCCGTTTCGGTGCGGGCAAGTGTGCGAACTATCATAAGATTTTCTATAAAGAATTAGAAAATACTTTCGTTCAATTTTGGCTTTCAAAATCTTAATCTTTGATGCCGGCTTATATGCAGTCACCTTTATATTAAAATGTGTCCTCAAAGTCCAGTGTCTAAGCCAGTTTCAACTATAGCCAACTCCAATGGTAATAGCTAATGCTATCGGTGGCAACAGGTATGTAAATAAATTAATATGGTGAGCGACGAAATTCTGTTTGTATGTGATTCTGTCAGAATAAATAGATAAATAAGATTGTTCACTACTGCCGCGTTCCTCTGATTAGTTGTTTCATTTTTTTATATATTACTATTGCCACTTCTAGTTGTGGCTATTACTATTGGGAGTGGCTACAGTTGCTAGTGGCTTAACACCGGGCATGAGTAGGGCAAAAGTATAATACAAAAAAAACTATAATAGATTTTTTAACACTACCGAAATTAGAAGAACTTTTTCAGATTTTTAGAACATATTGTTATAGCGTATCTTAGCTTGAAACATTATTAAACTGTTGAGAAAATACATTCCTAGCCTAAGTTTTGATATAAAAGCCATATTATATTTGTGATATTAAAAAAAACATCACAGTTTCCTTATGTGATACTCTTATAGTACATATTTATTGTTAGTATATATAAGGCTAGGTAAAACTAATCCGTTTGTTATTTATTATATGATTTATTTTTACTTGTACTAAAAACCAATCCATTCTTGATTAAAGTATTTTATTTACTAAACTCTGAGTTTGTGTTATCCGTGCCAATCAAATTTGAGCGAAGCGCGTAGATGGTATTTTACGAAATAAATCCATGTAAAATTTACAATTAGCACAATTAACATTATTCTAGATACTAGATACGAGTAATATTCAATCCTATAAAGATTTGTTTAAATTTATATATAATTTTAATACTACTTTTTTCACAAAATAAAACTATCAAGTGAATTTTACGTAATCGTGGTTAAGAACTAACGATCTTAACACTGAATGAAAATTGATAAAACTTAAATATTTAGCCTCGTTAATTTCGCAGGATTATTAAACTTTTTTTCTTAAATATGATATTTTGCTCTCATGCCGCCATAATGGCACGGAATCCTCAATGTGCAAGTCCGACTCAGGCTTATGCATTTGATGTTTTTATGTGTAGTTCAACTTTTTTCCTAATTACTAATCTAGTACACTCTTGAGTGTGCAGAAGTTTCTCAAGGAGGTTATAGTCTATGAAGATTATATCCTGATTCTTCTAAGCGACGGTCAATAATTTTAGCATGCCTTTACCAAATTTGACAAAAGTTTTGCGTCCAAGTCAAAATGTTGAGCGAAGCGAAATGAAAGATGCAAATTCTAAAAATGACCAAAATTAAACTTTTTTCTTAAAATGCTTGCTATTGCTGCTTATATTTTCGTGTGTTTCTTTGGTGTAGTGGCTGGCCATGGCGTCAACTATTGTGGAGCCAAAATGTGTGGATATACCAACGCACATACACTGTGTCAGTTTGTTGATGTAAGACAATATGTATTTATTTTCCAAAAACACAATACTACATAGTCTGCTTTTGCTTTATGTTGACATAGTATTACTAACTCAAAACTCGTCTAAACCTAAGTATGCCTAAGAAAAAAAATGAAACCCAAACTTAAATTCAAATAGACCCGAACCTGTCCGTCTCTGCCAGCGTGCTCAAGATGCTAACACACAAACTGTGTAGTGCTGTATTACCCCGTTGAATGGTGATTTTATTTTTGGTCAAAGTATAGTAGGTAATAAGTATGGACGAATTAATACGTCTGTGGTATAAACCAGCATTTTGGTCACGAGCTGATTTGTTTATACGACCCGACAGATCTCTATAAAATTCTAAGGCCAAACTGCAACACTTGCTTGTTTGCAAGTAATCGATCTTTGTGACGGCGCCAACGTTGTTGTAGATGAAAGGTCCACTGTGCGTCAGGTACCTTGAAGGTGGTCTAACAAGTGCTGAGAAGGCGCATATCCTGGATCGACTGAACCGCAGGAGGAACGATGTGGCCAGCGGGAAAATACCAGGATTGCCTAGTGCCGGGAATATGCTCAAACTGGTAAGTATACTACTTTTTGAAAGTCAGGGAAGGTATTATGGAGCGACGACGGTCTGCCTCCATTTAGCAAAGGGATATCCCCCCGGACAGGTGTTGTACCCGGAGACGGCCGTCCGACGGTCATGCATTCTAGCTTGAACCCGTCGTACACGCGCTGTAAATACCGTTTACGCGATTCAGGACAAGCGCTCTGATTGGTAGCGGGCGATGAAGTGCGACAGAGACGCCACAGTATTATTAATGTCGTTGGAAAGATCTTCATAGCTACTTACTGATTGAGATACTGACTACAGCTTGCCTGATGGAAAGCTACGATGTAGATGGATCTGTTATATTTAGTGAACTTTCGGTGTGATCTGAAACAAAATTAAGATAAGCAAAGAGAACATCAAAATAGTAACAATGTTTTTGGTGTTTTCCTCCGATCGACCACCACACTTTCAGGAAACAAAGATTCGGAAAGTCCCAAAGCTTTGCAGTCCTCACAATTAAGGTTAACACAAAGCGTTTTTACGAAAGTCTATGGTTAATAGACCGTCATGGTTAATTCTACAACTCAACGCGTCTTTAGAGCCCAAGAAATCCTCAGTTATAAGTTTATAAAAAAAATCATAAGCAAAAAATAATCCTTTACCACTACCCTAACCGGGTAGTCAGGTATCATGACTAACCCGGAGCACAGAATAATAACTTGTACTTCGCCCGGAGTACTCCTTTAAGCACAGAGGCAGGCCAACGGGTGGGTTTTAGTGGGTACAAATCCCACATAACCTGGCTGCGCCCCATCGTAGCCAGGTATCTTGAAGAAGATTTCCCCCTCGAAAAGAAAAAAGGTATCATGGCCAGTAAGATAAAGCAATATCGTCCAAATATATTATTGGTTCCAGCGTTGGGTGGAAGAGCTGGCGAGAGAAGCTCAGCTGTGGGCTGATCAGTGCCGGCCGGTGAGACTCCCGGAGGAACACGACGCCTGTCGAGACCTTTGTAAACTTTTTAATTCCTATTTATACCTATACCACCACCATCTTTCTTGCCCAATGCGTCAAACTTTGGAATTCCTTGCCGAGTTTCCTGTTCCCCTATATTTTATTATTTATTTGTTGTATAATATCTAGTGATTTTCATGGCGAGAGTGAAACGGTTCCTTCTAGGTAAGCTTGCTCCACCGTAGACCTAAATGTCACTTGCTTTTAGGTGAATTGTGGTCAAGCGCTGACAGCGCTGATATTTAGAGTAAAAAATACATAGTAGGTATGGTGACTAGAAGTAGAACAAGCCCTATATATTTTGGTTTACATTTTTCCTTATATGTAATCATTAATAGATTTCGGCCATGGCAAGAAAAATAGCACATTGTATAGTGGGACTATGCTGCTCAAGTTTAATGGTGGTATACAGCTTTACTTACAAATGCCATACGCATACACCATACACACACGCATACTCATACATCACACACCATATACACACACATACATATACATACATATCACACTCTAACACACACACACTCACACACACACATTCACACACACACACACTCACACACACTCACTCACACACACACACACACACACACACACACACACACTGCATATGCGTACGTATTTATCAGTATATTTATTTTAAAAATGTTACAGTACAATTTTCATTATAAATTAACTCAGGCATTTCTTTTCATTTTGTTGGATAACAAATCATCAAATGTAAATTAAGTAACTAATTAATTACTTTAAATTTCTGATGTTTAGTTCATACTTTTAGAACCATTTATTTTGTAAATTATATATTATTCCTATTAATTATATATATTATAGTATTTTTTTGGAACTGTTCTGTATAAACTTAAAGAATTAACTTTTTAACTTTATAACTTGTTAACTTTATAATATTATATTTTTTTATATAGAAGCAGTAAATTTTAAATTAGACAGTTTTTGTTATTTGGCATAAGTATTTTGTAAATGATACATCACGGGAGAAGTCATTGGCTTTCGAGTTACAGTTCTGTGAACTAGTTCGAAAGCCTTTGGACTCTTATTTTATAATTGTATAACTTACTTGTGTCACAAATAAAGAATTTTGTATTTGTATTTGTATTTGTATTGCCAATGCATAGGTTAAAGGTGACGCTTTGCAGTTCTTATACAGGGTAACATTTTAGTATGTTTATAGGTTTTACTGTATTTGCATGGAAAAAGAAGCGGCAGCACAATAATAACTTTTACTTATTGAATTATTATGAAATAAGGCTATTTATTTAAGTTATCACCGCCACCGTAAACATTGTAGTATTTTGTAACATATACCCAGAAAATGTAGATATAGTCAGTTTTTCCACTCTTATAAGTAGCTAAATTATCTGTCAAAAGGAAGTACCTTCATAACACAAGCCTTCTAATTTTATGGGTGTACCATTTACATACCGTCAGTTTGAATGGAAAATTTTGTTTATGTACTCTATTTTGTATAAAAAATAGTTATGAATTTGAATTTAAAATTTATTGTCTCTAGATTCAATCAACGTGGGTCAGTGCGTAGCGTCAGTCGTAGGAGAGGCCCCAGGCATGAAGGTACAGTCCATGGTCGACATCTGGTTCATGCAGAACAAGTACTTCAAAGGAAATATCACTTCGTATGAGCCGTGAGTATTTTAGACAAGGGCAAAACCTTGTAATAATTTAAATAGTAAAAAATATTGAAAGAATAACTTAAAGGCCGTAAAGAACTACTCTTAGAACATTTATACTTATTTTGGCACCAATTGCATGGTTAGTAGGTCTTGGACAGTTAAACCGGATTAAATAAAAATTGTGTATTAATATTTTTAGTTTAATAAGTATCTTTCAAATAAACCCAGAGTTTCGTTTATGACAAAGCATTACAATTATATTATTAATAAATAATATTCATTAATGACTTAAGTAACAAATGCACTATTAAATGAAACCATTGGTACTGATTTAGTCATATACTATGTTTCAACAGCAATGTAATACAATGTACATAATTGTTGTAGCCCTGAGCCTAACAAGTATTTTTACGGAGATTTCGCCCAAATGGTATGGGCTCGGACTTTCATGGTCGGCTGCGGGAGGTCTCGCTTTCTGGTTAGTGGCTGCTCCTACATTAATTAGAATAGGATTTATTTATTATCATAATAATGTATAATTATTACAAGACATTGAAATAATTTTAAATTAATGTGGACTCGTCTATCACATGTACCAATTACATTTCTAACATAATAAAATAATTTACTTGAAAAGCAAAAATTTGCGAATATTTCACCTAACATGTTTCATATGCTCTTAGGGCTATGCTACACTTGACGAAAATTTCATCCCGGACTATAAATGTTGGACGACCAATAGGTACATGTTATAACATCAACAATGTCTAATAACGGGCACTCTACGTGGGAGATCTTTCAGTACAGATTTGCCGCGACGGAAGTTTGGCGTCTGAATTTTTGTCAAATGTGGTGGCATTAATAAAATTGTTTTAAAAAACAAACAACCGACTTCAAAAACACAACTAAAAAGGGAAAAATAATTTTAAGCCTACACCAAATCAAGAATATATAAGTAGGATCGAAGAGTTTATTTCATGTACTTATAAAAAACTATTTTTAAATTTTTATTAATCCTGTATTCTTGGAGTCGGTGCCAGCAAAGAAAGACAATTGAAAATAGTTTTTTTTTAACAAAAATTAATTTGTTCTTCTTAGATGGCACCGACTTCAAGAATACAGGATTAATAAAAATTTAAAAATAGTTTTTTATAAGTACATGAAATAAACTCTTCGATTCTACTTATATATTCTTGATTTGGTGTAGGCTTAAAATTATTTTTCCCTTTTTAGTTGTGTTTTTGAAGTCGGTTGTTTGTTTTTTAAAACAATTTTATTTTTACATTTTTAGTGGTTGGTAATGATATTTTGTTTAAGTTTTAGCTATGGAGAGCCAAATAAACTTCACGATGAAAAAATTTGGCGTGTGCCAGGTAAAGGCAACCAATTGGGAGCAAATCGAGCTGGATGCGAGCGAAACGAGCTATACGCGAGCGAAGCGAGCGCGAAAATTTTCACCGTATTTGTTCCAACCGTTTGAGCATAAAGAAGTCCAAAGCAGCACAAATTACATAATGTTTGTTGTGTCAAAACTTACTAGAAACAAGTGCGAGCGAAGCGAGCTATGCGCGAGCGAAGCGAGCGCGAAAATTTTCACCGTGTTTGTTCCAACCGTTTGAGCAGAAAGAAGTCCAAAGCAGCACAAATTACATAATGTTTGTTGTGTCAAAACGTACTAGAACCAATTGCGAGCAAAGCGAGCTGGATTCGAGCGAAGCGAGCTATGCGCGAGCGAAGCGAGCGCGAAAATTTTCACCGTATTTGTTCGAACCGTTTGAAGTCCAAAGCAGCACAAATTATATAATATTTGGAGTGTCATAAGCCCAGAACATCCTGGGGGAAATTCGAACGAAGCGGGATAGCTCCTAGCGAAGCGAGCGCGTAAATATTTTCCTTATCCGTTCGAGGGTCTTATCTATTAATATATCAAATTTTACAGTTCCTTCTTCCACTAAGTATGACCTAAGTGGCCAAGCTCTGGCGTCGAGAGCTTTTCAAGCCCCTGATTTAGTTTGACCCCTGCTTGTACTAAGAGTAGTGGTCCAGGCCCAACAAATTAACGTGTTATCCGAAGCACAGTAACGCCCAGATGAAAATATCACATTTTTTTATGGAAATCTTGTGCATGGTTACCCATCCAAAGACTGGCCGCATGGGCCGTTGCTTAGCCTCGATGTTCGCGTCAGATTACTTTTGTTAGCTAGGCTGCTAATTTTATGAGCGAAATCTGTATTGCCGTATGAGCGCGAAGAAGTAAAATAGGTTATCGAGTTATTTGGGCTTCCCACGGGAATAGCAATGACTTTTAAGATAAAAAGTAACCTTCGTGTTATACAAGGTCTAGTCTACCCCCTATATCAAATTTTAGCGAAATCAGTGTGTCATGTGTTATTTGGTGCATCCCACGGGAACAATAATTATTTTCGGGATAAAAAGTAGCCTATGTGTAAACACATAGTCTAACCTATCTTCATTCCAAATTTCATCGATGTCAGTACAACCGTTCGAGCGTGAAGAAGTTAAAAAGATTTATATGTTATTTGGTGCATCCCACGGGAATAGTATTTATTTTCGGGATAAAAAATAGCGTATGTGTTAACACATAGTCTTACCTATTTTCTTCTCAAATTTCACGAATACCAGTACAGCCAAACGAGCGTGAATCTCTCTTCATGCGTAAAAATAACCTAACTTTTTAGGTTTTTCTTCGATTTCCCTAGGAGTCCATCATCAGAACCAGTTTTGGTGACAATGGGACCAATTCAGAACCATACTCTTTCAATTAAAAAAAGAATTTTGAGAATCGATCCACAAATGGCTGAGAAATCGGTGAACATACATAAAAAAAAAAAAAATACATACACGTCGAATATATAACCCCCTCCTTTTTGAAGTCGGTTAAAAAACGAGTGTGGCTTGGTTAGAAGAACGCCTGCTTTTAATCAGACGTCTCCTGGTTTGATCCCGGCCCTACACCAAAGACTTGTTATTCAAGTTATGTTTGGATTTGCAATTGCTTTACGGTGAAGGACATCCTGCGGAAACCGACATGTTTGATTCAAAATTCAAAATGTCTTTATTAGCAACACGAATATACAGAAAATGTGCAACCTGTGCTTCGTTATTAGGGCATGGCTAAGACTACTTAAAATTACTTAATACTATACTTAAATCTAGTTATTAACATTTATTATTAATTTATCTTAAAATATGATATATCACACACACATATTGGAGCACATTATCTGAAGACGTGTATCATTCGCCAACCCTCACTTGGCCAGCGTGGCGTATTATGGCTATTTCTCTCCTCGTGAGGGAAGACTCCGAGTTCCAGCAATGGGAACGTATAGTGGGCGGCTTATGCTATGGAGACATTTAGTAAAAAAAAAGAATTGTTTTTATTTTCTAAATAATCTAGTTCCCAGTAAACGACCGTCTGAGAACCATAGAGCGGTTGGTGTGTAACTTCGCCCCACAAGGACCGACATCGTACCGCCCGCTGTGGACTGCCAGCGTACCAGCCACCGCATGTCCCTCGAGAGCGAGGCCATGTCACTCATTCACCGCGCTCTGCGATTACCGTGAGTAGAAGATAATGTAATTACTTCTGACGCCACTGCTTTGACGACCTCGTTGGCGTAAAGGTTACCATGCCAGCCTGTCAATCAGAAGGTTCCGGGTTCGATTCCCGGCCCGGCCAACATCTTTGTGCTTAGCCAAATTTGTTGTCTGTGGGTCTGGGTGTTAAATATGTATCTATATAAAATATGCATGTATGTATGTATATGTAGTATATCAGCTATGTTAGCTACCATAACACGGAACTAGAAATGGTTCAGTATGGGGTTAACCAGCCGTGTGTGGAATGTGTCCTAATATTTATTAATAAATAAATTCACTGCTAAACCGACCTTGATGGCGTAATAGTAAACCTGCTGGACTGTCAACCAGAGGGTTCGATTCCCGGCACGGCCTCTGGATCTCCATTTAGCAAATTTTAGCAAAAAAAAATGAGTTCATTGCTTAGCAAGCAGTAATAAAACATCACTGTCATATAAAAGAAACAAAAACTGAACTTATGAGTAGGAAAATAAGCAATTACTTTAAAAGTAGTTTATATCAATGAAAACACGGCAAGGAACCGTAAAACAAGGGTAAAGTACATTAAACATGCACCTCCACCGTGGCACGACACTTTCAAAACCCATTTGCTAATTGCAGACAACGAATTGAACAAAGCAAGCGATATAGACGAAACTATGACTATAGAAGACCATATACTCCTAAACGCAGTACTAGAAATGGAACGGAACGAAACCATATTTCAAGGATCTCTGGATGAAATATACCTAACTTATTTGGCCATGATTACTATGCAGAGTCCTAAAATAGTAACTATGTCACATTTTAATTCAGTGCAAAAGAGAGATGTCGTTGAAAAAATTGATTTGGGCGATGGTAATATTGTAAATGAACCTAATTATGACTTCGATAAGTCTCCATTGCGAAATATTACTACTAAAATACATATAAGATTACAGACGGTCGGAAGACCTAAGGATTATAAAATGGAAGAACTGTCTCACACAGAGGGTGATCATAGCAACGAGCGTAAGTCAGTTCAATCAAGTAATAAATATAAAGAATATAAGATAAATTATGAACTCTAATGTGTTGCAGATCACGACATGACTGAAGCTGTGATGAGACGCAAAAAGGAATTCTATTACGATTATCACATCGATGCTATTGAAGAAAATAAAACTTTGCACACTACTGGTATAACAAAATTGAATGCTAGAGGTCTGTTAAATTAAATTGCGACTAAAAAATATGAAACGGTAACATTGATCTTGTTTCTAGAAAATGTCAGGTTCGACGAACAAACTAATATAATCCATAGAGGAATCGAAATAACACCAGTTACTCTAAAGCATCAGTTACATGATGTACTTACCATACAACAAATAATGCCTGGATTTAATACACAAAGGAAAAATACAAGTATATCTGAAAAGGAATACAATACTTCTATAGCACTCTCATCGGAGGACTATTTAAATGACCGTAAGATTTTAAAAGTCGACATGTTTGAACTATACTATAGAGTTAAGAGGCAAATTGTAAAAATAAATAGAAAATATCATGTATGTTGCTAAATTATGCATTTTGTTTCAGCGGAAACAGTTCGGGAGCTGCAAGCCGCTTTGGACCGAATGGAGCATGAGGCAGCTAATATTACAAGTACAAGAAAAGTAAGTTTTACACAATATTCATGTTGACTCTAAATTAAGTACCTACACATGAATTTGTAACGTTACGTAAATAAATATATATTTGATTTGATTAAGTTTTAGATGAATGAAATGGGCGCTTTTTCATGATTTCAGAGAAAAGGTTTATACCACAACTTCTAAGAAAACATTAATTCAAAATGTTTTAGTCTATTTATTAGCTTGCAACATGTGTATGACATAAGTGTTATTTATTAGAATCTTTAAGAAAACGTTATTTAAATCTTTGGTAAACTGTTATTAAAATCTTTGAAAAAACATTATTATAAATCTTTGGTAAATTATTATTAATATCTTTGAAAGAAGTTCTGTTACCGTCGAATAAAAGACCTGATTTGAAGTTGAATAACCTGACAGTTAAATGCACAATGAATGGCATAAGCAAAAAATATAATGCATACGCCACAAATAACAAGTGAATTTCCATAAAGCCATAGTAGTATAGACTACTGCTACAATAGACCACAAGTAGGTTTGATATTCACTCTTTGTGTGCAGTCTTAGATTAGAAAGAGAAGTGCAAGGTAGGCAAGGTAGCTTTTTTTCTTCCACCATGCGCTACAGAAAAAAAGCCGACCTAAGAAGATATGATAGATGTAGACCTAAGATGTAGATGTGAATGATGACATGAAAGAGAAAGGAGTGAGCGTAGAGATAGCAACTGATAGATAGGTAGTGGAAGAAGAAATTTAGCTGCGCCGAACCATTTAGTGAGACAAAGCAGAGAAAAACGAAGTGAAAATATAAATAAACATATTCTATTTTTCAACAGACACGCCGACAAGTCGAAGACTATGCAGAATCGCAAGAGTTAAATGACAACGAGGTTTCAAGAGGCAGTTCTTCAGAAAGTTCGTTATACACTATACTTACAGACGCTGACGTCCCTACGGAGTCTTTACAAGACACAAATACTTCTGGCGAAACGCCGGTTGTCCTAAACATGATGTTAAAATACATGCCCTATTTGAAAAACTATGAAAACGATATACTGAGAAACAGTCAGAGTTCGGCAAGACGTGTTTGTCCTTCTATTGTTTTGATGATTGGTGCTTTGCGAGTTTAAAGATTATTTAAACAGTTTTTTTTTAATATTGTTTTGGTAAATTTTTGGTTGTTTTTAATTAAGTATGAACTTTTTGTAAGGCTTTGTTATTTCTTTTGTATAAATATTGTATTTATTGAATCTATATTGCGTAATATACGTATAGACACTGGGTTTTATTTCGTAATCACAATTACTTATCGACTGCTATTTTATAGTAAAAACAATTGCAGTATAATAAGACGTTTGACACCTTAGGGTGTCTTGAAAATCCTTCATACCAGAGTATAGCCACTACGCTCATTTTTAGACTTAGATGATGAAGAATAGCTATTTATTGAACCTGTAACGTTGAGTAAGTAATTAACTAATATATATTATGGAGCCTAGACTAGCCTAGTCTATCAGCCCCAACTATATTCTATAAATTTTTCAATAGATTTGTTATGTTGAGAAAGAGTTTTTTACCTTTTTTTTAATACAAACTTATTAATAATTCATAAATTTATTATTCATTCATAAGCAAAATGTCTCATCAATTCTCAAACTACCACAATCCTTTCGGGGCCACGAATAAAAATGTAATTAGAATGCCGACATTGAGTCCTCGGTCATCGGCACTGAACGCTACTTTTCAAACAAACTCTTTCATAAGCTACGATTATACCCCACAAATAGCTAATATAAACTTTAATAGCGAGTAATAGAGTAGAAAATAGAATGAATGTAAAGTATGGCAATTTCAGTAGTTCAATTTGTGGTCATGCATTTATTCCTTGGTCAGTAAAGTCGCGACGGTCAGTTGTAGCGGTCGCTCGCGTAGGCGTCCGTAGGGTGTCGTAGCACCGTAGACCCTCTACGTTGCGTGTCGTAGCAAGGTTTGGGTAAAAGTTTGGTAGGTCAAGATTGTAATAAAGATTTTGTTTTATTGTGGTCAATTGGATTGTCAGACTGGTTCTTTCGGATTCGATTTTTCTAGTACTGTGTCAACGCACATTTTATTACTCTTTTAAACATTTCTAATAATTATTAAAACCTAAAAAATCTCCTATGAATATCACGTTTTTTTTACTAAATCGTAAAATAAAAGCCGTGTATCAAGATGACTAAGGACAGTCCCAATTCGGAGTCTTTCCAGCCGCGGCGAGCGGATGATGTGAAGATAGAGTTCGGTTTCGGAGTGCCTTTAGGAGCCATGAGCGCGCATCCAGTGTTCCGGTCGGCGTGGGATATTGACTAGTAAGTCTATTGCATTAAAATTTAATTTTGTGAAGCAGTTAAGAGTTTATGGCAACAGTATTTGTAGAGTATTCGGGAATATGTAATACCAGCTGCGCCCCGCTATAATTCTGGAGTTATCTTTGAGGTATTCCAAAGTCAAAAACAAAACTGATGACGTCGTTGGCGTAATGGTTACTATGCTGGACTGCCAATCAGAAGGTTCCGGGTTCGATTCCCGGCACTGCCAACATCTTTGTGCTGAACTAAATTTGTTGACTGAAATAAACTATTTTTGGAAATTCTAAAGTAAAATAAAGCTGACAAATTTGGCTGTACGACTCAATAACTCCCGAAAGTGTATCACAAAATGTATTAAAGCCTTTCGTAAAAGATTTTGTTTACCGGTAACCCTATATAAGACTAGTAAGTACTTTCTAGGCATAAAGTATAAAGTTTGCGACCTACTTCACACTTGAACGTAGTTGAAGAGACTGTAATTACGAGAGGTAAGTGTAGTGACCTGCTTTTGATATACAAGATTACTGATAATTAACGCAAAAAATTTGAAAGGTTTTTTAAGTGCGGCTTTAGTGCTTCTAGTAGACAAACTGTTCGACGATTTTTAGAAATTAGCATCTATGGCACGTAAGTTCTTCAGAGATCAAGGATTTCAGAAGCAGATATGTAAGTAAAATCAAATATATTCTTATATATAAAATTTCCGTGTCACAGTGTTTGTTACCGTACTCCTCCGAAACGTCTTAACCGATTTTTTCCAAATTTTATATGCGTATTCAGTAGGTCTGAGAATCGGCTACTGTATATTTAGATTTTTAATTTTTTTATACTTTTTTTTAAGGCAAAACAACGTTTGCCGGGTCAGCTAGTATTTTTATATATCGTTACAAATAATCATGTTACTCATAGCGTCTATAGCTCGGCTAGCTAAGATAATCTGACGCGATCGTCAAACCTAAGCAATGGTCAATGCACGATACTTGTAACTTTGGTGTTGTCAATAAATGATTTGTATTTGTATTTGACTGTCGTTTTTAAAGTGGAATATTTTCATCTGGTGGCTGCCGTGGGTCGGATGACACGTTAAATTGTAGATCCCAGCTGTTTGTTTTAGTACAAGCAATCATTAAGCTAAGTGAGAGTCCTTCAGGTGAATTGTAAAAATCTCGACACCAGAGCTTGGTCAGTTAGCTCATACGAAGAAGAAGAAGGTATATAATTTATTTTTGATGACCTCGTTAGCGAAAGGGTTACCATGCCAGACTGCCAATCAGAAGGTTCCGGGTTCGACTCCCGGCATGACCAACATCTGTGTGCTCAACTAAATTTGTTGGGTCTGGGTGTTAAATATGTATATAAGTATGTATATCGTCCGTGAACTTCTGACACCTCCTAACTAATATTTAAATCAAAAATTTATTTTTACGCCATCTTTTGACGGTGCGTTGAACTAATCGATTTATAGTACCTTCTGTAAAATGTGTGTATAATCAGATAGGAAATCTTCTGAAGTTCACGGACGATATGTAGTATATCAGTTGTGTTAGCAACCATAATACGAACTAGAAATGGGGTTAACCAGCCGTGTGTAAAAAAAAAGTTATAAGGTATACTTATTCCAACGACACTCGACAGAGATCAGCCTCCGGCTCCGAACTAAGCTACAAGTACATGAGTAAGGAGTCATCAGCTCAATGCCGCAGACACATCAAACTTAAAACTGACGTTGTTTTGCGTCAGGGGAGGAAAAAACTTTAATTTGAATAACAGAAAAGTAATTTCCAAGGTTATTTACAACCCTGACCGTGTCCATGTCAAATATTTTATTTTTACCTTGGCTTGTAACGAATATGCAAATAATGCTTTGCCTTGAACGCTTGGAGAAATATGTATTTTACTCATTGTGGACTATAATTAGAGGAATACGATACTGTGGTTGATTACTTTTCTATGCTGAACAAAAAAGGAAAATGGTGTTGCACAGGAAAGCAATTTGACCACTCTTAGAAAAATCACATTATTTTATTAAGGGAGTCTAGGATGCTGAAAATGTACTAACTCGAGCGCGTTTAGAGCTTATTGGATTATAAAGTAGATATAATATAACATGAAAGAATCTGTTTGGGACCTACCTTGTCCTACCTTATCCAGCAGTTGGGGCGCCACCGGGTACATAAGTTAAGTTTTATAAATACTAAGCTTTTTTTATTTATGTCAAATTAAGAGATACCTATTCAGAGAAGAAATTTGTGGTTTGTATAAAGGTTTTGTCAAGATAGGGCGTTTTAAAAATTGTGTTTTAAAACGCGGATACAATCACTCGTTTTGGTTAAAAGTTAATCAAATCATTGATTGTTTAAGTTCACAAAAATACTTAGTTCGTGCGACAAAACAATATACTTTCATTATAGGTACTATGTGTAATAAGAATACTAACCAGTCTAGACCATTGTACCTACACTCGTATCTAATGTTAGCTGACCATTGTAAATAACTAATGTAAGGGTGTGTCATGTTACTGACTCATCTAATGTGTATTTTTATACTGTTCAAACCCGATGTTTGGTGATTTTAATTAATCCACGATTTGGAAATAAATTGTAAAAACAATTCTCAATTAAAAAACATAAGATAATATTACTAAATGTAATAATAAATTTATTGTATCTCATAAAACTACTCGTATTTATACCGTACGGCAACCAATTAGATCGAGATATTACTTAAGGCTTTCCGAGCCCCATACTAAATGCTTCTCAGACTGGCAACCATTTCCTCTAAGATTTTTAAATAGTAATCACTTAACATAAACTTAAAATGGTCTAATTGGGGCGCGAAATAGGTAATATTATACATTTTTTATCGCAAAACAGATATATCAGCGTGATTTTTTCCAGCAAAATACACATGTATGAGTGCAGTGCAACAACTTAGCTGTTCAGTTGACAGTGTCGCTAGTGGAGATTTGTTGCCACCTAAGAGTGCTGTCGAACTTGTAATTCCAATTTTGGCCACCTGAACAGCTAAGTTGGTGACATGTATACGTATACATTGTTAGTTTCCGTTTCCGTTAGTGTCATTCTCTCTGCCAAACATGAACCCAAGCTTACCATCCGTAGTAATAAATCAACAAAATTCCGTTAGATGGCAGGATCAAAAAAAGTATTGTTAAAGAGTTTGATGAAATTTATTTATTATTTTTAAATAAATTATTGCTATTTTTATATTAAGTATCGTAATAGAATTAAAAATTTAAAATATGTATAATTTTGTTTGATTATTTGAATGAAATTTAGTTATGTCAATGTCAGTTTGTCATATTTGACATACTTAAAAAAACGTATTTATATTGCAGCAATAATTTTTAGGGTTAGGTACCCTAAGAATGAAATTAATATACTACTGCGATCTTTTCTGTACTTAAAAGATAAAAACGAATGCCTTTTACAAAATATTCGTTGTCTGTCTTTATGTCACCAGGCTGTTTCTAATACACCTTGATAGCTGAAACTTTCACAAATTATTTGTTTCCGTTGCCTATAATCCAATGCTATAACCCAAGAGTATACAAGTACTAGATACGCTATAACAACAAATACTAAAAACACAAAATATACAAATATAAAGAGTGGATGACACGTTTTTAAAGTGTACCTTAAAAGACGTGTTATATTTTGTATTTTTGCTCAATATCAAAAACGATAACAGGACACTAAAGAATTCTACAGAATATTAAGCTACGTATTACCTCTTTTTACTCTATCTTTACAATGACACTTGGTAGATTCTTTCATGATTTCTCTCTTTCTTTCTTTCAAAATAAAATGAATGTTTGATATGGGGTTCCCATACAAAAAACATGTTTCTTCGCCAATTTAATAATGGTACGGAACCCTTCACGCGCGAGCCCGGTTCGTACTTGGCCAATTATATCAAATTTTTATACCTACGTCTTTTGTTTACCTATCAATATCTTTAACAATCTCATAATTACAAAAGGCTTGTTTGTTTGTTTGTTTGGATGTTTTTATGTTTTTTTGACGCGAATAGGCTCCGAAACTATTGGACTAAAATTAAAAATTCTTACACCGTTAGGAAGTTACATTATCCCCAAATGACATAGGCATTATATTTTGTTGCAAAGGGTAAGAACTTCTTATTAAGACTCCAGTAATGTAACACAAGGTATAAAAAAGAGTAAAAAATTTGTTTCATCGCATGCGCTAAGAAAAGTTAGTTGTGGCGGGTGTCGTTTAGTATGTCTTGAGAGCAGCGGAACCCATAAATACAAAAAAAAACTTTAATCTATGTCAAAATTATAATGCGATAAAATTTAAATGTTTGTTTGTAACGAATAACATATTACACATCTGAACGACTTTCAAACATATCTCCTAGAATTCAATTTTTTTTATGCCCGTGCTAAGCCGGGACGGGCCACTAGTGTATAATTATATCAACGATACATGTAAACTGCCAGATGTACATTTATTATAACTAAGATTTCGACAGGCCTCTTACCTTAGAATAATAATAACAGTTTTTTTTATTTCAAATGTAGCTAAAATTGTATCCATAGTCTAATAAATATAAATTCCCTGATAATATGTAATTATTTACTTTTCTGATCATTAGACTTGAAGCTGATAAGATAGAGTAAAAATTAGGTTTCATCAATAAAAGGTCTCTGGATACGTAGCTTTATCAGATTTTGGCACCCCACGCACGCACTGTATGTAGAAGGTACATATGTGTCTAGCTCCGGTTTTGATGTTCTTAGCTATGTATGATGGTATTCGCATGTCCGCGAATACAAAATATTGGATATGATATTATTCGCAACTTTCCCAAATGAAAGGGCTTACATTTTGGAATCATGCGAAAAATACAACTGTTTTATGCAATATGTTAGATGATTCGTGAGAAAAGTTTTTTCTTGTTACTTATATCATGTACCCTATAGATTTTTACTTTTCTAATTTCGTTTGAGGTTTGAAGGTATGCGCTATGAATATTATATACACGAAAACGAAACCTATTGAAAATATATTCTTTCTCATAATTTTCCTTCAAAAAAAAAGTTTCAAACAAAATAAAATAGCAAGAACAATTCATGAGATTCGAACCATGGTCAATTCAAATCATAAAAATATTTCATGTTCCAAAAATGCTTCCTCTACGAACGAGCTATATAATCGACAATTGAGCGTTCGAAATTGGCATCCATATTCAAATATGCTGAAGTTCAAGTGACAAAAAAAATTGTCAATGCTAGTGTGAGTGTAGCCGCATCGTCACAGAATAGATGATAGTAGATATGGGTTTTATATGGCTTTTTGTAAATTTTTGCTATCAACGCTTAATATATGTTGTTTTGTGATGAGCCTTAAAAATAATACATTAACAGTAGATTTCGCGAACCGATTCTGAAGTTACAAAAGAAATCACTTGGGCTGCTGGGATGAATATAACTAACTTATACCTATTTAACGCCATCTAGCGGCATACGAGCACTTGCAGCATGCTAGCGAACAACCTTAAAGTTCAAATATTATCGTATTATGTTTATATTTATCTGATTTTCCATCACGGTAAATCTATACTTAAAAGATTTATATATTTTCGAAAAAAAAATATTCTTGATAATATACTCGTACACTTGCTTGACGACTGAATAGGTTGATTGAATAGGATGTACTTCTAATAACAAAAAGAACCTGCCTCTGGATAAAAAAGTAAAACTGAACCAAATTGAATCTGTGCAAATACTTATAGATTCATCGTCTGCTAATGCATAAGATATCAAAACCGAAGTGAAAGCCACTCACACGCAAAACTCGATGATTCACAAAGTAGTAAATAACTGGCAGCATGATAAAACCCTATGAAAACCTTGAACCACCCTGCACTTAAAAAGCTCATAGATACGATTGTTTCGATCCCAAAAAAGTCCTAGCAAATGAACTTGGATGGTATGCTAACATCTACAATTAAAAATCATGTCAATCGCTTGAATACATACGTCTCGTTTTGATACTTTTGAAATTATACTGTACTGACTTCCTTACGGACTCCAGTACGGAAAAACGCGACAGTCGTCATCCTGGCAAATCCTCGAAAAGAGAACAACTTCGATCCAATGTCTTACAGACCAATAGGGCTTCCAAAGTAATTCAACATTTCTTGTTTAACCTTTATCATTTCCTCTGAGAGTAACCACCTACACGAGTCATTTAAAGTTCGTCTCGTTAATCTTCACGACACTGTAGGTGTTAAATTGCCAATTCATTTCATTACCCAATTGCCTGTGACATGTGTAAATTGACACATCACCATTAGTGGATCTTATTCGGGCAGTTCCGAAAATAAGCGTTAAAAATAATATGTTTAAATTTTTATGATTCATCTTTGGAGAGTGCAACATACAATTTGAAAATTCGCTTCCTCGTGTTCACACTCGTTTGATTATGCAAGTGAGAGGGCTTGGACTTTCAAATGTTTTCTTTATTGACTCAAGTTGCATACCTACTTTGGTATTTGCTTCGATTTCAAAAAGAGCACCGCATAACTTTTTGCTATTGCAAGAGATGTATTACTTTCAGATTGATTCTTGATTTTAGGGTTTCCTACCCAAAAGGTAAAAACGGGACTCTTACTAAATGTCCGTTGTTCGGCTGTATCTCAGAAACCGTGATAGCTAGGAAGCTGAAATTTTTACAAGTTACGTATTTGCTGTATGTTGCCGCTTTAACAACAAATAATAATAAAAATATATTTATTAAGGGGGTTCCAAATTAAGTTAAGTTTTTTTTTTAAGTAGAAGTTAGTTTTATATTTATTGTTAATTTGTTTGATTCATTCTATTTAGCATCTTTTTCAGATTCAACCCGATCTTGAATGAACTAGAATTGATTCATCCTAGACAGCCAATTTAATTTCGAAACAACATTCTTAAAACTTATTTTCTCCCAGTTTTAATAGTTTTCGATCGAATTTGTTGGCTATGTCTATTATTGAGTTACTTAAATAAGGTCTTGTGGCTAGTGTTAACGTAAAATTGTATATACTATTATTATCGTTCTTAACTTTCCGTAGATCCCGTGTACGATCACTAGTAAGTTAACCATGGATAACATAACCTATTTAGGACAGTTCAACAATCTAAAACAAGGTGGTAGAAGCGCTTACCATACATTCATAATGAACCATGAATGTCCCAGAAAAAATAGAGTCATACTTGCCACAGAGTAGGTATTAGTTTGAGGTGTCTTCATACTATCGATTGCATTACATATGAATGAAAAGTGTCGCGGTTGATGACCTCTTTAGAGAACAGACATAGATTGAGAAGCAGTTAGTAAGGCGATGCCTTGGTTGAGGGTAGTCGTTGAACTTTGGCCCACATTGGGAGGGAACTTGCAGCTGTCAAGTTTACCCCGCTTCAGTGAATGGGTAAACAATGTTCGATTACTAGGTTGTTACTGGGCGATTTAGCAGTCTTTACAGGTGTTTTGGTTGAGGAGATGCTTTTTTAAATCTTATTGTTTATCTTATTATCTTACTTTTCTATTCTTTTCTAAATATAGCCTATGTTACTCGGGGATAATTTAGCTTCCCAACGGTAAAGGAGATTTTCAAATCAAAATTATCTTTTTTTATAATATTGGTATAAAAAAACTGTACAAAACGATGAAATCACCAACTTGTATAATGATCTTCGAGCAACGATTTTTCCCTATCGTAGAATATTATCAAAGTATTTGACGTAAAAACTTAACCTTCGAGGCACATGCGTAAATAGTTGTTTCTCTTTCTACTTCTGGACTCAAGTATATAGTATAAGTATCTACAATGAATAATAAATAGTCCTTATAAAAATTGCTGTAAAGATAAGTTACTTTTTACAGTATACAGTTAGGCTTTTGACCAGGAAGACGCGTAGCCACACGAACTAGTAACACTTTGTCATTACTATCTTAAAGATGCTGCTAGAATACACCCTTAGCTTGGCGACACATTTTCTACTTGTGGGTGGTATCAATCCAGGCGAGCACTAGAAAATGGTCTACTACTGTTTTACATTTATTGATTATACGAGTAATAAACTCATATTTGTTATAAAAATGATACATACTCGTATCTTAGTTAAGTCCACAAAACGGAGCCTCAATGGGGATATTGAGGTAAATTCAAAGTTCCACTTTCACGTAAAACACAATGAGGTTCACCAAAAAGTAGACCAGTCGTAGACCTTAATCGACCACGCTATATGTACCTATAAATAATAATTACCATTGTCACTGTGACCTTTATAGTCATGACATTAAGATCGCGTTTCCTTTGTAAGTGACTATACAATAGTAGAAACAAAGTTGCAGGGGTATACGCACGAATCTTGCGAGCGTGGTTTCCGCAAACGCGTTGCCATGGCAACTGTCACCAAACAAACATGTCAAACAGCACCCAATTTTCCATCACTTTGCCATCAAACAAGTCCACCTAAGTAATGCAATATTTTACAGTAGAAATTATGATTTCGTGACCGTAGTGCTTCCCAGTACTTAGCCTAAAACCACATGTACCTAAATGCTTTAAGACTTTTGAGAAGGAAAATGGATTTTGGCTTTGGAGATACACTGATTCCCAATATCCGAGGAATCGGACAGTTTTTTAACAATGATCCGTTTTTTGGGTACGTAGCGAGGCGTTTTATGTTGACCTTTCGTATCTTTAGTTTTTAACCGACTTCAAAAAGGAGGAGGTTATATATTCGACGTGTATGTATTTTTTTTTTTATGTATGTTCACCGATTTCTCAGCCATTTGTGGATCGATTCTCAAAATTCTTTTTTTAATTGAAAGAGTATGGTTCTGAATTGGTCCCATTGTCACCAAAATAGGATCTGATGATGGATTCCTAGGGAAATCGAAGGAAAACCTAAAAAGTTAGGTAATGTTTACGCCCGATGAGAGATTCACGCTCGTTCGGCTGTACTGATATTCTTGAAATTTAAGATGAAAATAGGTAAGACTATGTGTTAACACATAGGCTACTTTTTATCCCGAATATAATTACTGTTCCCGTGGGATGCACCAAATAACACATAAATCTTTATAACTTCTTCACGCCCGAACGGCTGTACTGATGTTGATGAAATTTGAGATGAAGATAGGTTAGACTATGTGTTAACACATTGGCTACTTTTCATCCCGAAAATAATTACTGTTCCCGTGGGATGCACCAAATAACACATGACACACTGATTTCGCTTAAATTTGATATGGGGGTAGACTAGACCTTGTATAACACGAAGGTTACTTTTTATCTTAAAAGTCATTGCTATTCCCTTGGGATACCCAAATAACTCGATAACCTATTTCACTTCTTCGCGCTCATACGGCAATACAGATTTCACTCATGTAAAATTTGATAATATATTAATAGACTAGACACTCGAACGGATAAAAAAAATATTTACGGGCTCGCTTCGCTAGGAGTTATCCCACTTCGTTCGACTTTCCCCCAGGATGTTTTGGGCTTATGACACTCCAAATATTATATAATTTGTGCTGCTTTGGACTTCTTTATGCTCAAATGGTTTGAACAAATACGGTGAAAATTTTCGCGCTCACTTCGCTCGCGCATTGCTCGATACGCTCGCATCCAGCTCGCTTCGCTCGCCCTTGGTCCTAGTACGTTTTGACACAACAAACATTATGTTATTTGTGCTGCTTTGGACTTCTTTATGCTCAAACGGTTTAAACAAATACGGTGAAAATTTTCGCGCTCGCTTCGCTCGCGCATAGCTCGCTTCGCTCGCATCCGGCTCGCTTCGCTCGCAATTGGTTCTATTACGTTTTGATACAACAAACATTATCTAATTTGTGCTGCTTTGGACTTCTTCAAGCTCAAGCGGTTCGAACAAATACGGTGAAAATTTTTGCGCTCGCTTCGCTCGCGCATAGCTCGCTTCGCTCGCGATTAGTTCTAGTACGTTTTGACACAACAAACATTATGTAATTTGTGCTGCTTTGGACTTCTTTATACTCAAACGGTTCGAACAAATACGGTGAAAATTTTCGCGCTCGCTTCGCTAGCGCATAGCTCGCTTCACTCGCATCCGGCTCGTTTCGCTCGCAATTGGTTCTATTACGTTTTGACACAACAAACATTATGTAATTTGTGCTGCTTTGGACTTCTTTATGCTCAAACGGTTCGAACAAATACGGTGAAAATTTTCGCGCTCGCTTCGCTCGCATCCGGCTCGCTTCGCTCGCATCCGGCTCGCTTCGCTCGCAATTGGTTCTATTACGTTTTAACACAACAAACATTATGTAATTTGTGCTGCTTTGGACTTCTTTATGCTCAAACGGTTCGAACAAATGCGGTGAAAATTTTCGCGCTCGCTTCGCTCGCGCGTAGCTCGCTTCGCTCGTATCCGGCTCGCTTCGCTCGCAATTGGTTCTAGTACGTTTTGACACAACAAACATTATGTAATTTGTGCTGCTTTGGACTTCTTTATACTCGAACGGTTCGAACAAATACGGTGAAAATTTTCGCGCTCGCTTCTCTCGCGCATAGCTCGCTTCGCTCGCATCCGGCTCGCTTCGCTCGCAATTGGTTCTATTACGTTTTGACACAACAAACATTATGTAATTTGTGCTGCTTTGGACTTCTTTATGCTCAAACGGTTCGAACAAATACGGTGAAAACTTTCGCGCTCGCTTCGCTCGCGCATAGCTCGCTTCGCTCGCATCCGGCTCGCTTCGCTCGCAATTGGTTCTATTACGTTTGCACACAACAAACATTATGTAATTTGTGCTGCTTTGGACTTCTTTATGCTCAAACGGTTCGAACAAATACGGTGAAAATTTTCGCGCTCGCTTCGCTCGCGCATAGCTCGCTTCGCTCGCATCCGGCTCGCTTCGCTCGCAATTGGTTCTAGTACGTTTTGACACAACAAACATTATGTAATTCGTGCTGCTTTGGACTTCTTTATACTCAAACGGTTCGAACAAATACGGTGAACATTTTCGCGCTCGGTTCGCTCGCGCATAGCTCGCTTCGCTCGCATCCGGCTCGCTTCGCTCGCATCCGGCTCGCTTCGCTCGCAATTGGTTCTATTACGTTTTGACACAACAAACATTATGTAATTTGTGCTGCTTTGGACTTCTTTATGCTCAAACTGTTCGAACAAATACGGTGAAAATTTTCGCGCTCGCTTCGCTCGCATCCGGCTCGCTTTGCTCGCAATTGGTTCTATTACGTTTTAACACAACAAACATTACGTAATTTGTGCTGCTTTGGACTTCTTTATGCTCAAACGGTTCGAACAAATACAGTGAAAATTTTCGCGCTCGCTTCGCTCGCGCATAGCTCGCTTCGCTCGCATCCGGCTCGCTTCGCTCGCGATTGGTTCTATTACGTTTTGATACAACAAACATTATGTAATTTGTGCTGCTTTGGACTTCTTTATGCTCAAACGGTTCGAACAAATACGGTGAATATTTTCGCGCTCGCTTCGCTAGCATACAGCTCAATTTGCTCGCAATTGGTTGCCTGCCTGGTATACGCCAGAGGTTTTTTGATCGTGAAGTTTATTTGGCTCTCTATAGCTAAAACTTAAAAAATATCATGACTAACCACTTAAAATGTAAAAATAAAATTGTTTTAAAAAACAAAGAACCGACTTCAAAACACAACTAAAAAGGGAAAAATAATTTTAAGCCTACATCAAATCAAGAATAGTTATATAAGTAGAATCGAAGAGTTTATTTCATGTACTTATAAAAAACTATTTTAAATTTTTATTAATCCTGTTTTCTTGAAGTCGGTGCCATCTAAGAAGAACAATTTAATGTTTGTTAAAAAAACTATTTTCAATTGTCTTTCTTTGCTGGCACCGACTCCAAGAATACAGGATTCATAAAAATTTAAAATAGTTTTTTTTAAGTACATGAAATAAACTCTTCGATTCTACTTATATAACTATTCTTGATTTGATGTAGGCTTAAAATTATTTTTCCCTTTTTAGTTGTGTTTTGAAGTCGGTTCTTTGTTTTTTAAAACAATTTTATTGATGGTTAACATTTAAGAATTCAAGTTGAATTAACAGTAAGTAGCTGTTTGTTCGAGTATCGTGTATGCATAGATAAGTATGTAGGTACGTTTTCTAGAAGCACATGGATGCTAGCGAGATTGAATATAATTCATTTCAAAAGAATGCAGAATTCATTGTAGTTGATTTCGAATATGAAAAAGGAGATACTATTGTAAACTAACATGAAAACCCTAATCGTAATATAGATTCTAGATGGTTGTTTTAAGGATTGCTATAAAATGGTAGGCCATAAAAAGTAGAGTCAGGTATTTTAAATTTTATTAAAGCTCGAATGTATCGAAATTTACGCGGAAAAAAATACAATCACTACAAATAAATGGTATATGGTGATATACATATATGAGATGCGGAAAAGTATTTCTAATTGAGAAGATTATCGCTTTACGAGTGTTTTATCAAGCAATTGCTTGGATCTTGATTAATATGTCCGAGAACTTCATATGTCTCATCCCGGTTGTTAAGATGTCTGGAAGTTAAATTATTAACAATTTCGTTTTTCTTATACTCAATTTACTTTTAAATTTACACCACATAATATTTTTAAACAACAACAAGTATTCTTAAAAACAATAAGTGCCTCACATAGCGTTTAAGAACAGGAACAGGTGAACTTTTTTATATTTCTCTCATTTACCTCATTATACGAGATGATGTAGTAAATCCTGCCTTTCTTTTTAACGTTTATAATAATTATAAATACTCATATTTTTTTAAAAGTTTTAATGGTAACTGAAAGGCTGCATATTTCGCATGTGAAGTGCCGTATGCGCTTTAGCGTGTCACGCTTAATCGCAATTACTATGCACATGTGCTTATTTCATCGATTAGGTACTATTCTTTGAAGAATTCAAAGAATAACGTTTTGTTTGGTGACAGTTTATAATGCATATAATAACCAAATATATGTATACATATGTAAACAATAGCCTTGATATTGTAATAATAAATACAAACAAAACAATCTATAATAGGTATTCTTGTTTGAACCACATTACCTGAGAGACAGAAGATGTAACACGTTGACCAAGAAAATGCCAATTCACTCTGTTCTTAAAATAAGTTTATAGTCTGCAAGAAATAGGGAAAAAATATTATATAATAGAAAGTGGTGTTAGTTACACCACTTATAACTCAAGAACGGCTGAACGGATTACTCTGAAATTGGGTGGGGAGGTAGCTTAGGCGTACTGCCGAGCACGCAGGCACAAGTTGCTGCAGGTGATGAGCAGCAGGACTGAGTACGGTCGGCAGGAGCCAGTGCGTAGGGCGATGAGGATGTTGAATATCATGCTCGTGCGAACCGTTGACTTAGACCTCTTTTGTAGCACCGATGCTGATATTCACAAGGCGGCAATGTACTCATACGCTCAAATTTGTGTTAAGTAGTTTAGTGTTAATTTGTATTGTTTAATAATACATTTTTGTTATGTTATTTATGTACTAGTATGTGTGTTTAGGTAATCTGGGGTGGGCGATTTGGTTACAACTGTAATGCTCTCTTCATGATATGTATATACTCGTATAATAAATAAAAAATAAAATAAAAATAGAGCCAGGAAACGGACATAAAATACTTTTTATAGTTTTTTTTTTGTCCCAGATTAACGCATGTAACACCGTGGGGTGCAGTTGGTTTTAAATAAAAAACTGGCCAATTAATTACATTTGTCTAATTTAAACTAATAGATAGTGGATAGATTCATGTTACAATTATTAACCGGTTCAACATATTAATTATTATCTTTTTCCAGTCCGTCGACAGGCTTCCACCACATGGCCCGGATGATGGACCGCATGATGGGTGAGACCTTGCAGCCTTTCGGATTCGCAAGGATGACCACTCGTCGCAGTAACCAGGTAAATATAACTAAGCATGATAATAAACTAATTTCTATACGGACTATTCCAATCTATAGAAAACCGGGAACTCCCATTCTTGATAGTACTTGGTGCAGAGAATAACCATCGTAATTCAGCGTGGAAACGCGGCCACCATTATAGGCACTTTTACGGTCGTTGACGGGTTGTCCTGCCTTTTCATGTTTGACATTATTAATTTGTTTAATATTATTTTAAGCATAATGGTATTTATTACTGAATAAAATTGGATTCTACATAACAATAAATCATTAACAAAACTATAAATCTACATTTTATTTAAAACTACTTGCGCTACAAGAAAATTTGTACCTACATTATATACCATCATCATAATTTTTAGCCTTTCTCTTATCCCATAGTTGGGTTTAGAAGTTAGGCTCTTCTCTTTGAAGTTGACACCTACGTCTTTGCGGATTTTAGTTATTATTTCAATTTTTTTTTAAGTCACTCAAGAGTCACTGCAATAGCTTAAATATTGAATATGACATGGCTTGCCTAGTTATGTCCTGATGTGAAATTAAGCATGATTATGCCCAGGATTCGGGTCGGTCCGGGAACGAGCCTCCAAGAGACGGACTCCGAACAGAGAGAAGCGACACAAGAAGAGAACGGGCCAGGAATCAGAACGATACACACGCAAATAATGGTACCAGGCATCCTCCTACACAAGGTAACTAGATTTATATGTTTCTGTTTCATATTAATTTGTTACTGATTTTTCGTAACTAAGCTCAACTATTTTTTTTTTACATTTAAGCACCTATTGCAATCATTGAAAACAAGTACTACTTACTTATGAATATATTTTAAAAGGTTTTGATTTAAGGCAAAAAAACATAAGCAAATAGGTATGACTATATAGAACTTCTACAATGTAATATTGCGTACGACTAGTATCTTGATTACGCAGACATGTAGCCTTGGCATATAAAAGGTATACTTACAAATGTTATTACTTGTTTTGTGGAAGAATAGGTAGAATCACTTAACAAGGAAAGTAGTCCATTGATGCATGTAACTTTCTTTTTTATTTTTAACGTCCGATATTTGTTTTGGTGTCATATTCTTTCAAAATTTCACTATTCACGTGCGATCTCTACCTACGTTTCTTGTTACAGTGGTAAAACCAACTCAGGCGAACCAGTTCCAAGAACAACCATTAGACCACGCTAAACAGACCGATCCTACGACGGAGAAGTGGGCGGGCACCCTCAGACGCCGCGACCCCGATATACAGCCGACTTTACCCTCGATAACCTCCCGAAAGTCGTCATCGACATCTTGCTCGGTCGGCAGCGGCAGGAAAGCTAGGTCGGTCGAGCGCGTATGCAAAACCGGTCGCAGACAGCTGGCGCCGATCAAACCGACTGTCAGAAAATCTGATGTTCCTTCCGAAGGTGCCGACGTCACGATACTCGAAAAGGACGAGAAAGTGTTCGACGCTACCGGCTACGAATTACACTTGGTTGAAACGTTGGAGAGAGATATTTTACAGAAGAACCCCGATGTTCGCTGGCGAGACGTGGTCGGGTTGGATGATGCGAAGTCTGTGCTGCAGGAGGCGATGGTGCTGCCGCTGGTCATGCCTGATTACTTCAAGGTAATTAGGTAGTAGTAACAGTTTTCACGAAAACAATCACACTTAAATTATTTCAGTGCTTTACGAACACCATTTAAAACTGTATATGTTTGCTCGGTAAGAACCGAAACTGTTGGAGTCACTCCAACTTTTAATAGACGTTTTATATGCGGAAAAAATAAGATGCCTTACGTGGACAGTCTAAAAAGTTTAGTTTTATAACTATTATTATACTCGTACGTAGAAAACGTTAAAGGTACCTAAAATAGTGTTCAAATGTTTTAACGTTTGTGTGTTACCACACAGCGATTTAGTATTAAGTAGACAAAGTTGTTGATTAAGATCTAGTATGTATATTGTAATTAGAACTATAAATAGATATTTATGCGTATAGTGTTCTATAACTAACCACCATGTGACTTATAAAATAAAGCTTTTAGCCTTTTTAAAGCCAACTTAACTACCTAAATAAAAGCCGAAAAGTACCTTTCACAGGTCTAGTCTGGGCGGTATTTTATTATGGTAGATTTGCGTGCAAGATAACAATCTCCTTACGAACTCGACTAGTATTTACGGTTACCCCTTGAAGTCGTCACGCTAATGATTTTTAGAAATTGCAACTATTATGTATTGTGGTCAAGAAAATGGGTCACTTTGCTTTTTTATTTTGAAAGGAAATTGTGTATTTAGCGTTTTAGGTTAGGTTAGATACGAAAAATAAATAACCCAGTTTTTATTGTAAAGTTCGATAACTGAAAGCGCAATTATTTAACTCTTGTTTCCTAAAATACGTTTTGATTATTTCAAGTCGATACTTTGCTGACGAGAAATAATGATAAAAATATATCGTAACGTAACAAACATGAGTTGAGAAATACAGAAAATTTTATTAGGACAGATTTAGTACTAGATTTATTTAATTGTAGATTGTCATTGATGGCGTGATTGAAAACCATGCCTTATGCACTGTAATTGGTGCTTGTATGTTGGTGAAATAATAGTTTTGACCATGTATCCGATGTTGTAGATGTGGGCAGTTTACGCGCGTAATAGATTGTCACTAGAATTAGCCATAACATCATATTTGGTCTGTACCTATTTGTAATGCGGTTTAGTTAATCAACCTATTCCTATATAATTATGCATTTACACGTCTATGTAGGTAAATATAGTATTAGAAAAGAAGAAAGAAAAGGTAGATATAGTATTAGAAAGCTACAACTCTTTTTTCTTTTGAGATAAGAAAAGTTAAAGAAAGGTCGAAATTTGCAAATTACTAAAATATCAGACAAATTTATTTTAGTAAGAAAGGTAAGTTTTCATGAGGTCTATTTCACCAAAGACTTAAACAATATGTAGTTAAAAATAAGGTATTTTCTTAGAAACACACAAGAACGATAGAGCGTTTTTTGTTCGTGAGTCGATTTTATGGTAAAACTAGCTGACCCGGCAAACGTTGTTTTACCTTATTAATTATTTTTATTCTAGTTTCTAGACAAATTCTAGTATAATTAAAATGTTACTTACTTATTATAAGTGTGTATGGTATATGCGTGAAATGGGTATGGAGCGCTATGAACAAACGTTAAGGAAACATAAAAATAACAAACGTCAAAAAATATTATGTTCAAGTTTTTATAGTTTATTACCTAAAATTACATATCACATATTAAACAACATCAATCTTTTAATGCTATAGCCTGAATCTTATCCATAGCACCAATAACCTCTTTTAAATGAGTATTATATTAAGGCTTTCCGAGCCCCATACTAAATGCTTCTCAGACTGGCAACCATTTCCTCTAAGAATTTTAAATAGTAATCACTTAACATAAACTTAAAATGGTCTAATTGGGGCGCGAAATAGGTAATATTATACATTTTTTATCGCAAAACAGATATATCAGCGTGATTTTTTCCAGCAAAATACACATGTATGAGTGCAGTGCAACAACTTAGCTGTTCAGTTGACAGTGTCGCTAGTGGAGATTTGTTGCCACCTAAGAGTGCTGTCGAACTTGTAATTCCAATTTTGGCCACCTGAACAGCTAAGTTGGTGACATGTATACGTATACATTGTTAGTTTCCGTTTCCGTTAGTGTCATTCTCTCTGCCAAACATGAACCCAAGCTTACCATCCGTAGTAATAAATCAACAAAATTCCGATAGATGAGCAGGATCAAAAAAAGTATTGTTAAAGAGTTTGATGAAATTTATTTATTATTTTTAAATAAATTATTGCTATTTTTATATTAAGTATCGTAATAGAATTAAAAATTTAAAATATGTATAATTTTGTTTGATTATTTGAATGAAATTTAGTTATGTCAATGTCAGTTTGTCATATTTGACATACTTAAAAAAACGTATTTATATTGCAGCAATAATTTTTAGGGTTAGGTACCCTAGGAATGAAATTAATATACTACTGCGATCTTTTCTGTACTTAAAAGATAAAAACGAATGCCTTTTACAAAATATTCGTTGTCTGTCTTTCTGTCACCAGGCTGTTTCTTATACACTTTGATAGCTGAAAATTTCACAAATTATTTGTTTCCGTTGCCGTTATAACCCAAGAGTATACAAGTACTAGATACGCTATAACAACAAATACTAAAAACAGAAAATATACAAATATAAAGGGTGGATGACACGTTTTTAAAGTGTACCTTAAAAGACGTGTTATATTTTGTATTTTTGCTCAATATCAAAAACGATAACAGGACACTAAAGAATTCTACAGAATATTAAGCTACGTATTACCTCTTTTTACTCTATCTTTACAATGACACTTGGTAGATTCTTTCATGATTTCTCTCTTTCTTTCTTTCAAAATAAAATGAATGTTTGATATGGGGTTCCCATACAAAAAACATGTTTTTTCGCCATATTTTAATAATGGTACGGAACCCTTCACGCGCGAGCCCGGTTCGTACTTGGCCAATTATATCAAATTTTTATACCTACGTCTTTTGTTTACCTATCAATATCTTTAACAATCTCATAATTACAAAAGGCTTGTTTGTTTGTTTGTTTGGATGTTTTTATGTTTTTTTGACGCGAATAGGCTCCGAAACTATTGGACTAAAATTAAAAATTCTTACACCGTTGGGAAGTTACATTATCCCCAAATGACATAGGCATTATATTTTGTTGCATAGGGTAAGAAATTCTTATTAAGACTCCAGTAATGTAACACAAGGTATAAAAAAGAGTAAAAAATTTGTTTCATCGCATGCGCTAAGAAAAGTTAGTTGTGGCGGGTGTCGTTTAGTATGTCTTGAGAGCAGCGGAACCCATATATACAAAAATAACTTTAATCTATGTCAAAATTATAATGCGATAAAGTTTAAATGTTTGTTCGTAACGAAATATTACACTTCTGAACGACTTTCAAACATATCTCCTAGAATTGATTTTTTTTTATGCCCGTGCTAAGCCGGGACGGGCCACTAGTGTATAATTATATCAACGATACATGTAAACTGCCAGGTGTATATTTATAATAACTAAGATTTCGACAGGCCTCTTACCTTAGAATAATAATAATAGTTTTTTTTATTTCAAATGAAGCTAAAATAATATCCATAGTCTATTATATATAAATTCCCTGATAATATGTAATTATTTACTTTTCTAATCATTAGACTTGAAGCTGTTATTCCGGATGAACCGATTTTGATGTTCTTAGCTATGTTTGATGATATTCGGATGTCCGCCAAAATAGTGGATATGATATTATTCGCAACTTTCCCAAATGAAATGGCTTACATTTTGGAATCATGCGAAAAATACAACTGTTTCATGCAATATGTTAGATGATTCGTGAGAAAAGTTTTTTCTTGTTACTCGTATCATGTACCCAATAGATTTATTTTTTAATTTCATTTGAGGTTTTAAGGTATGCACTATGAATATTAACATACACGAAAACGAAACCTATTGAAAATATTGACTTTCCCATAATATTCCTTTAAAAAAAAAGAGTTTCGAACAAAATAAAATAGCAAAATTAATAATTCATGAGATTTGAACCATAGTCAATTCAAATCATAAAAATATTTCCTGTTCCAAAAATGCTTCCTCTACGAACGAGCCATATAATCGACAATTGAGCGTTCGAAATTGGCATGCATATTCAAATATGCTGAAGTTCAAGTGACAAAAAAAATTGTCAATGCTAGTGTGAGTGTAGCCGCATCGTCACAGAATAGATGATAGTAGATATGGGTTTTATATGGCTTTTTGTACATATTTGCTATCAACGCTTAATAAATGTTGTTTTGTGATGAGCCTTAAAAATAATACATTAACAGTAGTTTTCGCGAACCGATTCTAAAGTTACAAAAAAAATCACTTGGGATGCTGGGATGAATAATAATCATAATCATAATCATAATCGTTTATTTCGTAAAACCAATTTACATGTCAAATTCTTATAAATAAATCTTATAAGTATGTACATACTTCTTTAAATCATTAAAATTATAAATTAATTTAATAAATTCATAAATAATAATTAAGCATGTCAATGTTTATGTAACATAAATTCATTAATACTATAAAACGAGTGCTCGATAAGCCAGCGCTGCAGTCGGAATTTAAAACCAGCCAGACTGGGAGCATCCCTTATGGAGACCGGAAGTTTATTATAAACTGTCGGGCCCATGACATGTGTGAGTTTATCCGACTTCGCGAGTGATCGTTTGACACCAACCAGTTTGCGAGGGTCACGTTTAGTGTAGGGAAGATAGCTGTCATAAGTGACGTAGGATTCGAGATTTTGTCTCACATACATCGCTACTTGGAGTATGACTACTGCCGGCAAAGTGAGAATCCCAAGGGTCCGGAAGTACTCTCTAGCGGGTGTGTCGTATGGTACACCTACGATAGCTCTAACGGCGCATTTCTGCAGGCGAAACACCCTCTCCCACTGCGAACATTGGCCCCAGATTTCGGCTCCATATTGTACCAGCGAGTGGACGGTCGCGAAGTAGCACGAGCGAGCTACTTATTTGATACCAGTCGCGCGACTCGTCTTAACGCGAAACATGCACCTCCCATTTTCCCGCAAATTTTATCGACATGTTTGTCCCATACCAGCGCGGAATCCATTTCGAAGCCCAAGAAGGTCGTACTCTGTACCTGGTCCAATACAGTGCCTTCCACCGAAACTGTCAATGGCCTCCGACGTCGACCCGACAAATCGAAGTGAAGAAAGTGGGTCTTTCCCAAATTGAGTACCAGCCCGTTTGTCGTGAACCAGCGCGCGAGCTGCGTCGCCGTCTCGTTTAGCTTCTGCTCGACTGCGTCAACCGAGGGTGCCGATACTAGAGCGGCGACATCGTCAGCATACAGGAAGACCTGAGCAGAAGTCACCGCATCCGGCAAATCGTTGAGCAGGAGTGAGAAGAGCACGTTGGACACAGATGAACCCTGCGGCACGCCCATTGACGCTCCCAATGGATCAGACCTGGCTTTTCCATTGTCGCCGACCACGATTTGTGCTCTATTCTGTAAAAATCTTTTTAGCAGACTGTGCGCAGACTCAACAATGCCATAGTGACGAAGCTTTTCAGCAATTATATCGTGATCGGAAACGTCGAATGCCCTTGAAAGGTCACAGCACAGAACCGCCACCTGTTCCTTGACTCTGCCATCTCGAGCTGCAACGATACGGCGAGTCAGCTCGCGCGTCAGTGATGTCGTGGATCGCCCGCCCTGTAAGCGTGCTGTCTGTCGGACAGGGCATTTGTAGATGTTAAAAAACTGACAAGGCGACTGCTTATACCATTCTCAAACACCTTCGACAGCGCCGGTATTATCGAAACAGGTCTGTAAGCATCCATATCTGCTTTCTTCCCTTTCCCTTTAAATATGGGGGATACTTTGCTGCTTTTTAGAGGGGCGGGATATGTGCCTTCTCTTATACAACAGTTGAAGAATTCCGCCAACGGGAAGGCTAAGGACGCGGCAGCAGTCCTAAGCAGTTTCATATTAATACCATACACGTCTACAGAGACCTTCGGTGGGATTCGCGTGGTGATAAGTTGGTATACTTCAGCAGGTGTGAAGGATCGGAGCCTTAGCGAGCAGATAGCAGGCGGGCGCGCCGCGCGCAGCACGGACACCGCGCAAGCGACGTCGGCGCGCGGGGCCCCGCACGCCGCGGCGGCTCCCGCCAACCTACAGTTCATCGCATCTACTGCGGCCTTCCGGCTACAGAATTTATTCCCGTCGGTGTCACAAATTACATTTGTGAAATCTAAAATCGGAGTGTTCTGTTTGCCTCTTTCTTTGTTTACTACTCCCCACATAGCTTTAGAACGATTAGCACTGCGATATATAGTATCAGCATAGTAATTAGATTTTTTATTTGTTAAAAGCATGTCGTACCTATTTTTAATGTCACATATACTATTTCTAATAAACTCATTATTCGGAATCTTATTACCTAGTTCAATTATGTCAAACATATAAGATTTAAATAATTTCAAATCTTGAGTAATCCAAGGTGAATGAGCCTTGCACTTAAATGATGTTTTCTTTAATGGAAAGCATATTTCATACTTACTTTTTATAGTATTAATAATTGCAAAAGCCAATTCTAGCGCAGAGTCATTTCGTAAGATAACATCGTGCCAGTCTACACTATCAATCGCAGCAATAAAATTATTTTGATTATTCTCTGAGAATGACCTTATATACCTACAAGTTGACTCACTCTTACCAGGCATAGACAACTCTCCCCTCACAGCAAAGTGGTCGGACAGATCCGCATCGACAGGTGACGCTTTTATTGTCCCCGGTGCTAGATTAGTATATAAATGGTCAAGGCACGACCTACTCCCACTATCCTTACATACTCTAGTATAAAAATCTACCTCATTCACCATGCCATGGGCTGACATTATATCGAATAATTTCCTTAAATTTGAATCTATGGGACCCAAATAGTCAACGTTGAAATCACCTACAATTATGCATTGTATCCTTAGCAGGCTAATTTTATCGAGCACTCGTTCCAAACAAGCAATAAATTCATTGATACTGACGCGGCCAGTTCGATATATACAAACAACGGTTATGTCAAAGTCTAATAGATCTACAGCGGATACTTCGCACGCTCTCAACACTGATAATTGTTTTAAATTGGAGTTTTCTACGCACTTCACATCGTCCCTAACATAGATACACGACCCGCCATGTTCGGTTGACGCGGCCCTGCAGCTACTCGACGCAAGTTTAAGACCGTCAATCGAAACGCACTGAAGCTTTGAAACAGGGAGCCAGTGTTCCGACAGGGCTAGGACGTCGCACTTCAGTTTATCTTGCAGCTCCACTTCTATGCGTCTAGTTTTATTCGGCAGAGATCGTATATTTTGGTGGCATACGATTAGTTTCCTAATCGTATCGGCGTTAGGAGAAACATGCGACGTGTTGTCACCTGCGTGGTTGCGGGCGAGTGGCGGCGGCGGGCGGCGCACGCGGCTTGCCGGCGTCGCGCGCCCCGCGCGCCTCGCCAGTACCCCTCCGAAACCATTGTGAGATCTTCACGCCCGGGGGCCACGAAGTCGGCGCATTTACCTTGTCATGTAAGTTCGCTGGGTATCCAATCACGAAGGCTGCGTGTTTGTCGGTTTTTATGTCGCGCTTTTCCACTGTGTAGGTCTCACTGTCTGCTGCAAATTTATTTAGGTACTTCATAATATTTTCAGCAGTAGTTTCCGGTCTAAAGGACCAAGCTTGTATGTACTGAGTTTTTTCCACAGTTTGGAGATGTTCATCAGCTGCTCCCGATCCAACGACTACTAGTCTCTGTCTACTGTTTCGCTTACGTACCACATGTTTCCATCCGTCATCATCTTTTTGGATTGTGTCATTGTTATGATTATCAGCAGCTGGTGTCGCCGCCAGTTTTATAGCCACACCGCGCGTAGCTCTTGTATCGCTGTTGGAGGGAGTACCTTTCGTTGCGGCTCGGCTGACCTCGGGTGTTGAAGTAGCAGCAGTTGTCTCGCTCACACTTACGGCACGAGTTCTTTTAGCCGCTGCAGCGCTAGGTTTCGTTATCGCAGTTTGCTTCGTACTCGTAATAGCTGTTTTAGCATTAATGCGCGCTTGTCGTATGCAGCGCTGCGGCGCTTCCACGAGCAAAGGGCTGGGCTCTGGTTGCTTGATTGCTGTTGCAGAGCTACCCGCAATTCCAGACCGAAGACAATTAATCGCTTCAGTTAAGCCTTTAATTATATCACTTTGGTCACTAACCTTCGCTTCCAGAGCCGCAGTTCTATCCGCCATCGTAACCATTATTTTCTGGAGTTCACGTAACAAGTTTTCGGTTTCTTTAGGAGTCATTTCGAAGTCACTAAGTCAACAAAATTGCGGAGCGCACTCGCACGCTCGAAGTTCTCAAATACATACATAATAAAACTAACTTATACCTATTTAACGCCATCTAGCGGCATATGAGCACTTGCAGCATGCTAGCGAACAACCTTAAATATTGAGCTCATACTGGAATGCTAGACGCAATAAAATTGTTTTAAAAACAAATAACCGACTCCAAAACCATATCTATTTAATAGTGTTTATTTTAACAAACATTAATTTGTTCTTCTCAGATGGCACCGACGCCAAGAATACAGGATAAATAAATATTGAAAATAGCATTTTTATAAGTAAATCAAATAAAGTCTTCGATTGTACTTATGTGTAGGCATAAAATTATTTTTCACTTTTTAGATACTCATTATCTCATTATCTCATTATCTCATTATCTCATTATCTTATTATCTCATTATCTCATTATCTCATTATCTCATTATCTCATTATCTCATTATCTCATTATCTCATTATCTCATTATCTCATTATCTCATTATCTCATTATCTCATTATCTCATTATCTCATTATCTCATTAACTCATTTACTCATTAACTCATTAACTCATTTACTCATTAACTCATTAACTCATTAACTCGATTAAGTCGACTCGACTCGACTCGACTCGACTCAACTCGACTCGACTCAACTCAACTTAACTCAACTCAACTTAATTCAACTCAACTCAACTCGACTCATTAACTCATTATCTCATTATCTCATTATCTCATTATCTCATTATCTCATTATCTCATTATCTCATTATCTCATTATCTCATTATCTCATTATCTCATTATCTCATTATCTCATTATCTCATTATCGTATTATCTCATTATCTCATTATCTCATTATCTCATTATCTCATTATCTCATTATCTCATTATCTCATTATCTCATTATCTCATTATCTCATTATCTCATTATCTCATTATCTCATTATCTCATTATCTCATTATCTCATTATCTCATTATCTCATTATCTCATTATCTCATTATCTCATTATCTCATTATCTCATTATCTCATTATCTCATTATCTCATTATCTCATTATCTCATTATCTCATTATCTCATTATCTCATTATCTCATTATCTCATTATCTCATTATCTCATTGTCTTATTATCTCATTATCTCAGCTCAGCTCAGTTCAACTCAACTCAACTCGACTCGACTCGACTCGACTCGACTCGACTCGACTCGACTCGACTCGACTCGACTCAACTCATTAACTCATTAACTCATTAACTCATTAACGCATTAACTCATTTACTCATTAACTCATTAACAAATTATCTCATTATCTCATTATCTCATTATCTCAGTATCTCAGTATCTCAGTATCTCATTAACTCATTAACTCATTATCTCATTATCTCATTAACTCATTAACTCATTAACTCATTATCTCCTTATCTCCTTATCTCCTTATCTCCTTATCTCATTATCTCATGAACTCATTATCTCATTAACTCATTATCTCATTGTCTTATTATCTCATTATTCATCATCTCATTATCTCATCAACTCATTATCTCATTATCTCATTAACTCATTATCTCATTAACTCATTATCTCCTTATCTCATTATCTCATGAACTCATTATCTCATTAACTCATTATCTCATTGTCTTATTATCTCATTAACTCATTATCTCATTATCTCATTAACTCATTATCTTATTATCTCATTGTCTTATTATCTCATTATCTCAGCTCAGCTCCGCTCAGCTCATCTCATTATCTCATCTCAGCTCAGTTCAACTCAACTCAACTCAACTCGGCTCGACTCGACTCATTAACTCATTAACTCATTAACGCATTAACTCATTAACTCGATTAAGTCGACTCGACTCGACTCGACTCGACTCGACTTGACTCGACTCGACTTAACTCAACTCAACTCAACTTAATTCAACTCATCTCAACTCGAATCATTAACTCATTATCTCATTATCTCATTATCTCATTATCTCATTATCTCATTATCTCATTATCTCATTATCTCATTATCTCATTATCTCATTATCTCATTATCTCATTATCTCATTATCTCATTATCTCATTATCTCATTATCTCATTATCTCATTATCTCATTATCTCATTATCTCATTACCTCATTATCTCATTATCTCATTACCTCATTACCTCATTACCTCATTATCACATTATCTCATTATCTCATTACTTCATTATCTCATTATCTCATTACTTCATTATCTCATTATCTCATTATCTCATTACCTCATTATCTCATTATCTCATTATCTCATTATCTTATTATCTCATTATCTCATTATCTCATTATCTCATTTTCTCATTTTCTCATTTTCTCATTATCTCATTGTCTTATTATCTCATTATCTCAGCTCAGCTCAGATCAGCTCATCTCATTATCTCATCTCAGCTCAGTTCAACTCAACTCCACTCTACTCGACTCGACTCGACTCGACTCGACTCAACTCAACTTAACTCAACTCAACTTAATTCAACTCAACACAACTCGACTCAGTAACTCATTAACGCATTAACTCATTTACTCATTAACTCATTAACTAATTAACTAATTAACTCATTAACTCATTATCTCATTATCTCATTATCTTATTATCTCATTAACTCATTATCTCATTATCTCATTATCTCATTATCTCATTATCTCATTATCTCATTAACTCATTACTTCATTAATTCATTAACTCATTAACTCATTAACTCATTTACTCATTAACTCATTAACTCGATTAAGTCGAGTCGAGTCGAGTCGACTCGACTCATTGATGGCGTGATTTAAAACCATGCCTTATGCACTGTAATTGGTGCTTGTATGTTGGTGAAATAATAGTTTTGACCATGTATCCGATGTTGTAGATGTGGGCAGTTTACGCGCGTAATAGATTGTCACTAGAATTAGCCATAACATCATATTTGGTCTGTACCTATTTGTAATGCGGTTTAGTTAATCAACCTATTCCTATATAATTATGCATTTACACGTTTATGTAGGTAAATATAGTATTAGAAAAGAAGAAAGAAAAGGTAGATATAGTATTAGAAAGCTACAACTCTTTTTTCTTTTGAGATAAGAAAAGTTAAAGAAAGGTCGAAATTTGCAAATTACTAAAATATCAGACAAATTTATTTTAGTAAGAAAGGTAAGTTTTCATGAGGTCTATTTCACCAAAGACTTAAACAATATGTAGTTAAAAATAAGGTATTTTCTTAGAAACACACAAGAACGATAGAGCGTTTTTTGTTCGTGAGTCAATTTTATGGTAAAACTAGCTGACCCGGCAAACGTTGTTTTACCTTATTAATTATTTTAATTCTAGTTTCTAGACAAATTCTAGTATAATTAAAATGTTACTTACTTATTATAAGTGTGTATGGTATATGCGTGAAATGGGTATGGAGCGCTATGAACAAACGTTAAGGAAACATAAAAATAACAAACGTCAAAAAATATTATGTTCAAGTTTTTATAGTTTATTACCTAAAATTACATATCACATATTAAACAACATCAATCTTTTAATGCTATAGCCTGAATCTTATCCATAGCACCAATAACCTCTTTTAAATGAGTATTATATTAAGGCTTTCCGAGCCCCATACTAAATGCTTCTCAGACTGGCAACCATTTCCTCTAAGAATTTTAAATAGTAATCACTTAACATAAACTTAAAATGGTCTAATTGGGGCGCGAAATAGGTAATATTATACATTTTTTATCGCAAAACAGATATATCAGCGTGATTTTTTCCAGCAAAATACACATGTATGAGTGCAGTGCAACAACTTAGCTGTTCAGTTGACAGTGTCGCTAGTGGAGATTTGTTGCCACCTAAGAGTGCTGTCGAACTTGTAATTCCAATTTTGGCCACCTGAACAGCTAAGTTGGTGACATGTATACGTATACATTGTTAGTTTCCGTTTCCGTTAGTGTCATTCTCTCTGCCAAACATGAACCCAAGCTTACCATCCGTAGTAATAAATCAACAAAATTCCGATAGATGAGCAGGATCAAAAAAAGTATTGTTAAAGAGTTTGATGAAATTTATTTATTATTTTTAAATAAATTATTGCTATTTTTATATTAAGTATCGTAATAGAATTAAAAATTTAAAATATGTATAATTTTGTTTGATTATTTGAATGAAATTTAGTTATGTCAATGTCAGTTTGTCATATTTGACATACTTAAAAAAACGTATTTATATTGCAGCAATAATTTTTAGGGTTAGGTACCCTAGGAATGAAATTAATATACTACTGCGATCTTTTCTGTACTTAAAAGATAAAAACGAATGCCTTTTACAAAATATTCGTTGTCTGTCTTTCTGTCACCAGGCTGTTTCTTATACACTTTGATAGCTGAAAATTTCACAAATTATTTGTTTCCGTTGCCGTTATAACCCAAGAGTATACAAGTACTAGATACGCTATAACAACAAATACTAAAAACAGAAAATATACAAATATAAAGGGTGGATGACACGTTTTTAAAGTGTACCTTAAAAGACGTGTTATATTTTGTATTTTTGCTCAATATCAAAAACGATAACAGGACACTAAAGAATTCTACAGAATATTAAGCTACGTATTACCTCTTTTTACTCTATCTTTACAATGACACTTGGTAGATTCTTTCATGATTTCTCTCTTTCTTTCTTTCAAAATAAAATGAATGTTTGATATGGGGTTCCCATACAAAAAACATGTTTTTTCGCCATATTTTAATAATGGTACGGAACCCTTCACGCGCGAGCCCGGTTCGTACTTGGCCAATTATATCAAATTTTTATACCTACGTCTTTTGTTTACCTATCAATATCTTTAACAATCTCATAATTACAAAAGGCTTGTTTGTTTGTTTGTTTGGATGTTTTTATGTTTTTTTGACGCGAATAGGCTCCGAAACTATTGGACTAAAATTAAAAATTCTTACACCGTTGGGAAGTTACATTATCCCCAAATGACATAGGCATTATATTTTGTTGCATAGGGTAAGAAATTCTTATTAAGACTCCAGTAATGTAACACAAGGTATAAAAAAGAGTAAAAAATTTGTTTCATCGCATGCGCTAAGAAAAGTTAGTTGTGGCGGGTGTCGTTTAGTATGTCTTGAGAGCAGCGGAACCCATATATACAAAAATAACTTTAATCTATGTCAAAATTATAATGCGATAAAGTTTAAATGTTTGTTCGTAACGAAATATTACACTTCTGAACGACTTTCAAACATATCTCCTAGAATTGATTTTTTTTTATGCCCGTGCTAAGCCGGGACGGGCCACTAGTGTATAATTATATCAACGATACATGTAAACTGCCAGGTGTATATTTATAATAACTAAGATTTCGACAGGCCTCTTACCTTAGAATAATAATAATAGTTTTTTTTATTTCAAATGAAGCTAAAATAATATCCATAGTCTATTATATATAAATTCCCTGATAATATGTAATTATTTACTTTTCTAATCATTAGACTTGAAGCTGTTATTCCGGATGAACCGATTTTGATGTTCTTAGCTATGTTTGATGATATTCGGATGTCCGCCAAAATAGTGGATATGATATTATTCGCAACTTTCCCAAATGAAATGGCTTACATTTTGGAATCATGCGAAAAATACAACTGTTTCATGCAATATGTTAGATGATTCGTGAGAAAAGTTTTTTCTTGTTACTCGTATCATGTACCCAATAGATTTATTTTTTAATTTCATTTGAGGTTTTAAGGTATGCACTATGAATATTAACATACACGAAAACGAAACCTATTGAAAATATTGACTTTCCCATAATATTCCTTTAAAAAAAAAGAGTTTCGAACAAAATAAAATAGCAAAATTAATAATTCATGAGATTTGAACCATAGTCAATTCAAATCATAAAAATATTTCCTGTTCCAAAAATGCTTCCTCTACGAACGAGCCATATAATCGACAATTGAGCGTTCGAAATTGGCATGCATATTCAAATATGCTGAAGTTCAAGTGACAAAAAAAATTGTCAATGCTAGTGTGAGTGTAGCCGCATCGTCACAGAATAGATGATAGTAGATATGGGTTTTATATGGCTTTTTGTACATATTTGCTATCAACGCTTAATAAATGTTGTTTTGTGATGAGCCTTAAAAATAATACATTAACAGTAGTTTTCGCGAACCGATTCTAAAGTTACAAAAAAAATCACTTGGGATGCTGGGATGAATAATAATCATAATCATAATCATAATCGTTTATTTCGTAAAACCAATTTACATGTCAAATTCTTATAAATAAATCTTATAAGTATGTACATACTTCTTTAAATCATTAAAATTATAAATTAATTTAATAAATTCATAAATAATAATTAAGCATGTCAATGTTTATGTAACATAAATTCATTAATACTATAAAACGAGTGCTCGATAAGCCAGCGCTGCAGTCGGAATTTAAAACCAGCCAGACTGGGAGCATCCCTTATGGAGACCGGAAGTTTATTATAAACTGTCGGGCCCATGACATGTGTGAGTTTATCCGACTTCGCGAGTGATCGTTTGACACCAACCAGTTTGCGAGGGTCACGTTTAGTGTAGGGAAGATAGCTGTCATAAGTGACGTAGGATTCGAGATTTTGTCTCACATACATCGCTACTTGGAGTATGACTACTGCCGGCAAAGTGAGAATCCCAAGGGTCCGGAAGTACTCTCTAGCGGGTGTGTCGTATGGTACACCTACGATAGCTCTAACGGCGCATTTCTGCAGGCGAAACACCCTCTCCCACTGCGAACATTGGCCCCAGATTTCGGCTCCATATTGTACCAGCGAGTGGACGGTCGCGAAGTAGCACGAGCGAGCTACTTCTTTTGATACCAGTCGCGCGACTCGTCTTAACGCGAAACATGCACCTCCCATTTTCCCGCAAATTTTATCGACATGTTTGTCCCATACCAGCGCGGAATCCATTTCGAAGCCCAAGAAGGTCGTACTCTGTACCTGGTCCAATACAGTGCCTTCCACCGAAACTGTCAATGGCCTCCGACGTCGACCCGACAAATCGAAGTGAAGAAAGTGGGTCTTTCCCAAATTGAGTACCAGCCCGTTTGTCGTGAACCAGCGCGCGAGCTGCGTCGCCGTCTCGTTTAGCTTCTGCTCGACTGCGTCAACCGAGGGTGCCGATACTAGAGCGGCGACATCGTCAGCATACAGGAAGACCTGAGCAGAAGTCACCGCATCCGGCAAATCGTTGAGCAGGAGTGAGAAGAGCACGTTGGACACAGATGAACCCTGCGGCACGCCCATTGACGCTCCCAATGGATCAGACCTGGCTTTTCCATTGTCGCCGACCACGATTTGTGCTCTATTCTGTAAAAATCTTTTTAGCAGACTGTGCGCAGACTCAACAATGCCATAGTGACGAAGCTTTTCAGCAATTATATCGTGATCGGAAACGTCGAATGCCCTTGAAAGGTCACAGCACAGAACCGCCACCTGTTCCTTGACTCTGCCATCTCGAGCTGCAACGATACGGCGAGTCAGCTCGCGCGTCAGTGATGTCGTGGATCGTCCCGCCCTGTAAGCGTGCTGTCTGTCGGACAGGGCATTTGTAGATGTTAAAAAACTGACAAGGCGACTGCTTATACCATTCTCAAACACCTTCGACAGCGCCGGTATTATCGAAACAGGTCTGTAAGCATCCATATCTGCTTTCTTCCCTTTCCCTTTAAATATGGGGGATACTTTGCTGCTTTTTAGAGGGGCGGGATATGTGCCTTCTCTTATACAACAGTTGAAGAATTCCGCCAACGGGAAGGCTAAGGACGCGGCAGCAGTCCTAAGCAGTTTCATATTAATACCATACACGTCTACAGAGACCTTCGGTGGGATTCGCGTGGTGATAAGTTGGTATACTTCAGCAGGTGTGAAGGATCGGAGCCTTAGCGAGCAGATAGCAGGCGGGCGCGCCGCGCGCAGCACGGACACCGCGCAAGCGACGTCGGCGCGCGGGGCCCCGCACGCCGCGGCGGCTCCCGCCAACCTACAGTTCATCGCATCTACTGCGGCCTTCCGGCTACAGAATTTATTCCCGTCGGTGTCACAAATTACATTTGTGAAATCTAAAATCGGAGTGTTCTGTTTGCCTCTTTCTTTGTTTACTACTCCCCACATAGCTTTAGAACGATTAGCACTGCGATATATAGTATCAGCATAGTAATTAGATTTTTTATTTGTTAAAAGCATGTCGTACCTATTTTTAATGTCACATATACTATTTCTAATAAACTCATTATTCGGAATCTTATTACCTAGTTCAATTATGTCAAACATATAAGATTTAAATAATTTCAAATCTTGAGTAATCCAAGGTGAATGAGCCTTGCACTTAAATGATGTTTTCTTTAATGGAAAGCATATTTCATACTTACTTTTTATAGTATTAATAATTGCAAAAGCCAATTCTAGCGCAGAGTCATTTCGTAAGATAACATCGTGCCAGTCTACACTATCAATCGCAGCAATAAAATTATTTTGATTATTCTCTGAGAATGACCTTATATACCTACAAGTTGACTCACTCTTACACCAGGCATAGACAACTCTCCCCTCACAGCAAAGTGGTCGGACAGATCCGCATCGACAGGTGACGCTTTTATTGTCCCCGGTGCTAGATTAGTATATAAATGGTCAAGGCACGACCTACTCCCACTATCCTTACATACTCTAGTATAAAAATCTACCTCATTCACCATGCCATGGGCTGACATTATATCGAATAATTTCCTTAAATTTGAATCTATGGGACCCAAATAGTCAACGTTGAAATCACCTACAATTATGCATTGTATCCTTAGCAGGCTAATTTTATCGAGCACTCGTTCCAAACAAGCAATAAATTCATTGATACTGACGCGGCCAGTTCGATATATACAAACAACGGTTATGTCAAAGTCTAATAGATCTACAGCGGATACTTCGCACGCTCTCAACACTGATAATTGTTTTAAATTGGAGTTTTCTACGCACTTCACATCGTCCCTAACATAGATACACGACCCGCCATGTTCGGTTGACGCGGCCCTGCAGCTACTCGACGCAAGTTTAAGACCGTCAATCGAAACGCACTGAAGCTTTGAAACAGGGAGCCAGTGTTCCGACAGGGCTAGGACGTCGCACTTCAGTTTATCTTGCAGCTCCACTTCTATGCGTCTAGTTTTATTCGGCAGAGATCGTATATTTTGGTGGCATACGATTAGTTTCCTAATCGTATCGGCGTTAGGAGAAACATGCGACGTGTTATCACCTGCGTGGTTGCGGGCGAGTGGCGGCGGCGGGCGGCGCACGCGGCTTGCCGGCGTCGCGCGCCCCGCGCGCCTCGCCAGTACCCGTCCGAAACCATTGTGAGATCTTCACGCCCGGGGGCCACGAAGTCGGCGCATTTACCTTGTCATGTAAGTTCGCTGGGTATCCAATCACGAAGGCTGCGTGTTTGTCGGTTTTTATGTCGCGCTTTTCCACTGTGTAGGTCTCACTGTCTGCTGCAAATTTATTTAGGTACTTCATAATATTTTCAGCAGTAGTTTCCGGTCTAAAGGACCAAGCTTGTATGTACTGAGTTTTTTCCACAGTTTGGAGATGTTCATCAGCTGCTCCCGATCCAACGACTACTAGTCTCTGTCTACTGTTTCGCTTACGTACCACATGTTTCCATCCGTCATCATCTTTTTGGATTGTGTCATTGTTATGATTATCAGCAGCTGGTGTCGCCGCCAGTTTTATAGCCACACCGCGCGTAGCTCTTGTATCGCTGTTGGAGGGAGTACCTTTCGTTGCGGCTCGGCTGACCTCGGGTGTTGAAGTAGCAGCAGTTGTCTCGCTCACACTTACGGCACGAGTTCTTTTAGCCGCTGCAGCGCTAGGTTTCGTTATCGCAGTTTGCTTCGTACTCGTAATAGCTGTTTTAGCATTAATGCGCGCTTGTCGTATGCAGCGCTGCGGCGCTTCCACGAGCAAAGGGCTGGGCTCTGGTTGCTTGATTGCTGTTGCAGAGCTACCCGCAATTCCAGACCGAAGACAATTAATCGCTTCAGTTAAGCCTTTAATTATATCACTTTGGTCACTAACCTTCGCTTCCAGAGCCGCAGTTCTATCCGCCATCGTAACCATTATTTTCTGGAGTTCACGTAACAAGTTTTCGGTTTCTTTAGGAGTCATTTCGAAGTCACTAAGTCAACAAAATTGCGGAGCGCACTCGCACGCTCGAAGTTCTCAAATACATACATAATAAAACTAACTTATACCTATTTAACGCCATCTAGCGGCATATGAGCACTTGCAGCATGCTAGCGAACAACCTTAAATATTGAGCTCATACTGGAATGCTAGACGCAATAAAATTGTTTTAAAAACAAATAACCGACTCCAAAACCATATCTATTTAATAGTGTTTATTTTAACAAACATTAATTTGTTCTTCTCAGATGGCACCGACGCCAAGAATACAGGATAAATAAATATTGAAAATAGCATTTTTATAAGTAAATCAAATAAAGTCTTCGATTGTACTTATGTGTAGGCATAAAATTATTTTTCACTTTTTAGATACTCATTATCTCATTATCTCATTATCTTATTATCTCATTATCTCATTATCTCATTATCTCATTATCTCATTATCTCATTATCTCATTATCTCATTATCTCATTATCTCATTATCTCATTAACTCATTTACTCATTAACTCATTAACTCATTTACTCATTAACTCATTAACTCATTAACTCGATTAAGTCGACTCGACTCGACTCGACTCGACTCAACTCGACTCGACTCAACTCAACTTAACTCAACTCAACTTAATTCAACTCAACTCAACTCGACTCATTAACTCATTAATTCATTATCTCATTATCTCATTATCTCATTATCTCATTATCTCATTATCTCATTATCTCATTATCTCATTATCTCATTATCTCATTATCTCATTATCTCATTATCGTATTATCTCATTATCTCATTATTGCATTATCTCATTATCTCATTATCTCATTATCTCATTATCTCATTATCTCATTATCTCATTATCTCATTATCTCATTATCTCATTATCTCATTATCTCATTATCTCATTATCTCATTATCTCATTATCTCATTATCTCATTATCTCATTATCTCATTATCTCATTATCTCATTATCTCATTATCTCATTATCTCATTATCTCATTATCTCATTATCTCATTATCTCATTATCTCATTATCTCATTATCTCATTATCTCATTATCTCATTATCTCATTATCTCATTATCTCATTGTCTTATTATCTCATTATCTCAGCTCAGCTCAGTTCAACTCAACTCAACTCGACTCGACTCGACTCGACTCGACTCGACTCGACTCGACTCGACTCGACTCGACTCGACTCAACTTAACTCAACTCAACTTAATTCAACTCAACTCAACTCAACTCATTAACTCATTAACTCATTAACTCATTAACTCATTAACTCATTAACTCATTAACTCATTTACTCATTAACTCATTAACTCATTAACAAATTATCTCATTATCTCATTATCTCAGTATCTCAGTATCTCAGTATCTCATTAACTCATTAACTCATTATCTCATTATCTCATTAACTCATTAACTCATTATCTCCTTATCTCCTTATCTCCTTATCTCCTTATCTCCTTATCTCATTATCTCATGAACTCATTATCTCATTAACTCATTATCTCATTGTCTTATTATCTCATTATTCATCATCTCATTATCTCATCAACTCATTATCTCATTATCTCATTAACTCATTATCTCATTAACTCATTATCTCCTTATCTCATTATCTCATGAACTCATTATCTCATTAACTCATTATCTCATTGTCTTATTATCTCATTAACTCATTATCTCATTATCTCATTAACTCATTATCTTATTATCTCATTGTCTTATTATCTCATTATCTCAGCTCAGCTCCGCTCAGCTCATCTCATTATCTCATCTCAGCTCAGTTCAACTCAACTCAACTCAACTCGGCTCGACTCGACTCATTAACTCATTAACTCATTAACGCATTAACTCATTAACTCGATTAAGTCGACTCGACTCGACTCGACTCGACTCGACTTGACTCGACTCGACTCGACTCGACTTAACTCAACTCAACTCAACTTAATTCAACTCATCTCAACTCGAATCATTAACTCATTATCTCATTATCTCATTATCTCATTATCTCATTATCTCATTATCTCATTATCTCATTATCTCATTATCTCATTATCTCATTATCTCATTATCTCATTATCTCATTATCTCATTATCTCATTATCTCATTATCTCATTATCTCATTATCTCATTATCTCATTATCTCATTATCTCATTATCTCATTATCTCATTATCTCATTATCTCATTATCTCATTACCTCATTATCTCATTATCTCATTATCTCATTATCTCATTACCTCATTACCTCATTACCTCATTATCACATTATCTCATTATCTCATTACTTCATTATCTCATTATCACATTATCTCATTATCTCATTACTTCATTATCTCATTATCTCATTACTTCATTATCTCATTATCTCATTATCTCATTACCTCATTATCTCATTATCTCATTATCTTATTATCTCATTATCTCAGCTCAGCTCATCTCATTATCTCATCTCAGCTCAGTTCAACTCAACTCCACTCGACTCGACTCAACTCAACTTAACTCAACTCAACTTAACTCAACTCAACTTAATTCAACTCAACTCAACTCGACTCATTAACTCATTAACGCATTAACTCATTAACTCATTAACTCATTAACGAATTATCTCATTATCTCATTATCTCATTATCTTATTAACTCATTACCTCATTATCTCATTATCTCATTTACTCATTACTTCATTAACTCATTAACTCATTTACTCATTAACTCATTTACTCATTAACTCATTAACTCGATTAAGTCGAGTCGAGTCGAGTCGACTCGACTCATTGATGGCGTGATTGAAAACCATGCCTTATGCACTGTAATTGGTGCTTGTATGTTGGTGAAATAATAGTTTTGACCATGTATCCGATGTTGTAGATGTGGGCAGTTTACGCGCGTAATAGATTGTCACTAGAATTAGCCATGACATCATATTTGGTCTGTACCTATTTGTAATGCGGTTTAGTTAATCAACCTATTCCTATATAATTATGCATTTACACGTCTATGTAGGTAAATATAGTATTAGAAAAGAAGAGAGAAAAGGTAGATATAGTATTAGAAAGCTACAACTCTTTTTTCTTTTGAGATAAGAAAAGTTAAAGAAAGGTCGAAATTTGCAAATTACTAAAATATCAGACAAATTTATTTTAGTAAGAAAGGTAAGTTTTCATGAGGTCTATTTCACCAAAGACTTAAACAATATGTAGTTAAAAATAAGGTATTTTCTTAGAAACACACAAGAACGATAGAGCGTTTTTTGTTCGTGAGTCGATTTTATCGTAAAACTAGCTGACCCGGCAAACGTTGTTTTACCTTATTAATTATTTTTATTCTAGTTTCTAGACAAATTCTAGTATAATTAAAATGTTACTTACTTATTATAAGTGTGTATGGTATATGCGTGAAATGGGTATGGAGCGCTATGAACAAACGTTAAGGAAACATAAAAATAAAAAACGTCAAAAAATATTATGTTCAAGTTTTTATAGTTTATTACCTAAAATTACATATCACATAAACATAAACAACATCAATCTTTTAATGCTATAGCCTGAACCTTATCCATAGCACCAATAACCTCTTTTAAATGAGTATTATATTAAATATTGAGCTCATACTGGAATGCTTGACGCAATAAAGTTGTTTTAAAAACAAATAACCGACTCCAAAACCATATCTATTTAATAGTGTTTATTTTAACCAACATTAATTTGTTCTTCTTAGATGGCACCGACGCCAAGAATACAGGATAAATAAATATTGAAAATAGCATTTTTATAAGTAAATCAAATAAAGTCTTCGATTGTACTTATGTGTAGGCATAAAATTATTTTTCACTTTTTAGATACTCATTATCTCATTATCTCATTATCTCGTTATCTCATTATCTCATTATCTTATTATCTCATTATCTCATTGTCTCATTATCTCATTAACTCATTTACTCATTAACTCATTAACTCATTAACTCATTTACTCATTTACTCATTAACTCATTAACTCGATTAAGTCGACTCGACTCGACTCGACTCGACTCAACTCAACTTAACTCAACTCAACTTAATTCAACTCAACTCAACTCGACTCATTAACCCATTAACTCATTAACTCATTATCTCATTATCTCATTATCTCATTATCTCATTATCTCATTATCTCATTATCTCATTATCTCATTATCTCATTATCGTATTATCTCATTATCTCATTATCTCATTAACTCATTAACAAATTATCTCATTATCTCAGTATCTCATTAACTCATTATCTCATTAACTCATTATCTCATTGTCTTATTATCTCATTAACTCATTATCTCATTATCTCATTAACTCATTATCTCATTGTCTTATTATCTCATTAACTCATTATCTCATTATCTCATTGTCTTATTATCCTATTATCTCATTATCTCAGCTCAGCTCCGCTCAGCTCATCTCATTATCTCATCTCAGCTCAGTTCAACTCAACTCAACTCAACTCGGCTCGACTCGACTCATTAACTCATTAACGCATTAACTCATTAACTCATTATCTCATTGTCTCATTATCTAATTATCTCATTATCTCATTATCTCATTATCTCATTATCTCATTATTTCATTATCTCATTATCTCATTATCTCATTATTTCATTATCTCATTATCTCAATATCTCAATATCTCATTATCTCATTATCTCATTATCTCATTATCTCATTATCTCATTATCTCATTATCTCATTATCTCATTATCTCATTATCTCATTTTCTCATTTTCTCATTTTCTCATTATCTCATTGTCTTATTATCTCATTATCTCAGCTCAGCTCAGATCAGCTCATCTCATTATCTCATCTCAGCTCAGTTCAACTCAACTCCACTCTACTCGACTCGACTCGACTCGACTCGACTCAACTCAACTTAACTCAACTCAACTTAATTCAACTCAACACAACTCGACTCAGTAACTCATTAACGCATTAACTCATTTACTCATTAACTCATTAACTAATTAACTCATTAACTCATTATCTCATTATCTCATTATCTCATTATCTTATTATCTCATTAACTCATTATCTCATTATCTCATTATCTCATTATCTCATTATCTCATTATCTCATTATCTCATTATCTCATTAACTCATTACTTCATTAATTCATTAACTCATTATCTCATTTACTCATTAACTCATTAACTCGATTAAGTCGAGTCGAGTCGAGTCGACTCGACTCATTGATGGCGTGATTTAAAACCATGCCTTATGCACTGTAATTGGTGCTTGTATGTTGGTGAAATAATAGTTTTGACCATGTATCCGATGTTGTAGATGTGGGCAGTTTACGCGCGTAATAGATTGTCACTAGAATTAGCCATAACATCATATTTGGTCTGTACCTATTTGTAATGCGGTTTAGTTAATCAACCTATTCCTATATAATTATGCATTTACACGTCTATGTAGGTAAATATAGTATTAGAAAAGAAGAAAGAAAAGGTAGATATAGTATTAGAAAGCTACAACTCTTTTTTCTTTTGAGATAAGAAAAGTTAAAGAAAGGTCGAAATTAGCAAATTACTAAAATATCAGACAAATTTATTTTAGTAAGAAAGGTAAGTTTTCATGAGGTCTATTTCACCAAAGACTTAAACAATATGTAGTTAAAAATAAGGTATTTTCTTAGAAACACACAAGAACGATAGAGCGTTTTTTGTTCGTGAGTCAATTTTATGGTAAAACTAGCTGACCCGGCAAACGTTGTTTTACCTTATTAATTATTTTAATTCTAGTTTCTAGACAAATTCTAGTATAATTAAAATGTTACTTACTTATTATAAGTGTGTATGGTATATGCGTGAAATGGGTATGGAGCGCTATGAACAAACGTTAAGGAAACATAAAAATAACAAACGTCAAAAAATATTATGTTCAAGTTTTTATAGTTTATTACCTAAAATTACATATCACATATTAAACAACATCAATCTTTTAATGCTATAGCCTGAACCTTATCCATAGCACCAATAACCTCTTTTAAATGAGTATTATATTAAATATTGAGCTCATACTGGAATGCTAGACGCAATAAAATTGTTTTAAAAACAAATAACCGACTCCAAAACCATATCTATTTAATAGTGTTTATTTTAACAAACATTAATTTGTTCTTCTTAGATGGCACCGACGCCAAGAATACAGGATAAATAAATATTGAAAATAGCATTTTTATAAGTAAATCAAATAAAGTCTTCGATTGTACTTATGTGTAGGCATAAAATTATTTTTCACTTTTTAGATACTCATTATCTCATTATCTCATTATCTCATTATCTTATTATCTCATTATCTCATTATCTCATTATCTCATTATCTCATTATCTCATTATCTCATTATCTCATTATCTCATTATCTCATTATCTCATTATCTCATTAACTCATTACTTCATTAATTCATTAACTCATTAACTCATTATCTCATTTACTCATTAACTCATTAACTCGATTAAGTCGAGTCGAGTCGAGTCGACTCGACTCATTGATGGCGTGATTTAAAACCATGCCTTATGCACTGTAATTGGTGCTTGTATGTTGGTGAAATAATAGTTTTGACCATGTATCCGATGTTGTAGATGTGGGCAGTTTACGCGCGTAATAGATTGTCACTAGAATTAGCCATAACATCATATTTGGTCTGTACCTATTTGTAATGCGGTTTAGTTAATCAACCTATTCCTATATAATTATGCATTTACACGTCTATGTAGGTAAATATAGTATTAGAAAAGAAGAAAGAAAAGGTAGATATAGTATTAGAAAGCTACAACTCTTTTTTCTTTTGAGATAAGAAAAGTTAAAGAAAGGTCGAAATTAGCAAATTACTAAAATATCAGACAAATTTATTTTAGTAAGAAAGGTAAGTTTTCATGAGGTCTATTTCACCAAAGACTTAAACAATATGTAGTTAAAAATAAGGTATTTTCTTAGAAACACACAAGAACGATAGAGCGTTTTTTGTTCGTGAGTCAATTTTATGGTAAAACTAGCTGACCCGGCAAACGTTGTTTTACCTTATTAATTATTTTAATTCTAGTTTCTAGACAAATTCTAGTATAATTAAAATGTTACTTACTTATTATAAGTGTGTATGGTATATGCGTGAAATGGGTATGGAGCGCTATGAACAAACGTTAAGGAAACATAAAAATAACAAACGTCAAAAAATATTATGTTCAAGTTTTTATAGTTTATTACCTAAAATTACATATCACATAAACATAAACAACATCAATCTTTTAATGCTATAGCCTGAACCTTATCCATAGCACCAATAACCTCTTTTAAATGAGTATTATATTAAATATTGAGCTCATACTGGAATGCTAGACGCAATAAAATTGTTTTAAAAACAAATAACCGACTCCAAAACCATATCTATTTAATAGTGTTTATTTTAACAAACATTAATTTGTTCTTCTTAGATGGCACCGACGCCAAGAATACAGGATAAATAAATATTGAAAATAGCATTTTTATAAGTAAATCAAATAAAGTCTTCGATTGTACTTATGTGTAGGCATAAAATTATTTTTCACTTTTTAGATACTCATTATCTCATTATCTCATTATCTCATTATCTCATTATCTTATTATCTCATTATCTCATTATCTCATTATCTCATTATCTCATTATCTCATTATCTCATTATCTCATTATCTCATTAACTCATTTACTCATTTACTCATTAACTCATTTACTCATTAACTCATTAACTCGATTAAGTCGACTCGACTCGACTCGACTCAACTCGACTCGACTCGACTCGACTCAACTCAACTCAACTTAACTCAACTCAACTTAATTCAACTCAACTCAACTCGACTCATTAACTCATTAACTCATTATCTCATTATCTCATTATCGTATTATCTCATTATCTCATTATCTCATTATCTCATTATCTCATTATCTCATTATCTCATTATTGCATTATCTCATTATCTCATTATCTCATTATCTCATTATCTCATTATCTCATTATCTCATTGTCTCATTATCTCATTATCTCATTATCTCATTTTCTCATTACCTCATTATCTCATTATCTCATTGTCTTATTATCTCATTATCTCAGCTCAGCTCAGTTCAACTCAACTCAACTCGACTCGACTCGACTCGACTCGACTCGACTCGACTCGACTCGACTCAACTCAACTCAACTTAACTCAACTCAACTTAATTCAACTCAACTCAACTCGACTCATTAACTCATTTACGCATTAACTCATTTACTCATTAACTCATTAACAAATTATCTCATTATCTCATTATCTCATTATCTCATTATCTCAGTATCTCATTAACTCATTAACTCATTATCTCATTATCTCATTATCTCATTATCTCATTATCTCATTATCTCATTAACTCATTAACTCATTACTTCATTAACTCATTAACTCATTAATCCATTAACTTATTAACTCATTAATCCATTAACTCATTAACTCATTAATCCATTAACTCATTAACTCATTTACTCATTTACTCATTTACTCATTAACTCATTAACTCATTAACTCATTAACTCATTAACTCGATTAAGTCGAGTCGAGTCGAGTCGACTCGTTTCATTGATGGCGTGATTGAAAACCATGCCTTATGCACTGTAATTGGTGCTTGTATGTTGGTGAAATAATAGTTTTGACCATGTATCCGATGTTGTAGATGTGGGCAGTTTACGCGCGTAATAGATTGTCACTAGAATTAGCCATGACATCATATTTGGTCTGTACCTATTTGTAATGCGGTTTAGTTAATCAACCTATTTCTATATAATTATGCATTTACACGTCTATGTAGGTAAATATAGTATTAGAAAAGAAGAAAGAAAAGGTAGATATAGTATTAGAAAGCTACAACTCTTTTTTCTTTTGAGATAAGAAAAGTTAAAGAAAGGTCGAAATTTGCAAATTACTAAAATATCAGACAAATTTATTTTAGTAAGAAAGGTAAGTTTTCATGAGGTCTATTTCACCAAAGACTTAAACAATATGTAGTTAAAAATAAGGTATTTTCTTAGAAACACACAAGAACGATAGAGCGTTTTTTGTTCGTGAGTCGATTTTATGGTAAAACTAGCTGACCCGGCAAACGTTGTTTTACCTTATTAATTATTTTTATTCTAGTTTCTAGACAAATTCTAGTATAATTAAAATGTTACTTACTTATTATAAGTGTGTATGGTATATGCGTGAAATGGGTATGGAGCGCTATGAACAAACGTTAAGGAAACATAAAAATAACAAACGTCAAAAAATATTATGTTCAAGTTTTTATAGTTTATTACCTAAAATTACATATCACATATTAAACAACATCAATCTTTTAATGCTATAGCCTGAACCTTATCCATAGCACCAATAACCTCTTTTAAATGAGTATTATATTAAATATTGAGCTCATACTGGAATGCTAGACGCAATAAAATTGTTTTAAAAACAAATAACCGACTCCAAAACCATATCTATTTAATAGTGTTTATTTTAACAAACATTAATTTGTTCTTCTTAGATGGCACCGACGCCAAGAATACAGGATAAATAAATATTGAAAATAGCATTTTTATAAGTAAATCAAATAAAGTCTTCGATTGTACTTATGTGTAGGCATAAAATTATTTTTCACTTTTTAGATACTCATTATCTCATTATCTTATTATCTTATTATCTCATTATCTCATTATCTCATTATCTCATTATCTCATTATCTCATTATCTCATTATCTCATTATCTCATTATCTCATTATCTCATTATCTCATTATCTCATTATCTCATTATCTCATTATCTCATTATCTCATTATCTCATTATCTCATTATCTCATTATCTCATTATCTCATTATCTCATTATCTCATTATCTCATTATCTCATTATCTCATTATCTCATTATCTCATTATCTCATTATCTCATTATCTCATTATCTCATTATCTCATTATCTCATTAACTCATTTACTCATTTACTCATTAACTCATTAACTCGATTAAGTCGACTCGACTCGACTCGACTCAACTCGACTCGACTCAACTCAACTTAACTCAACTCAACTTAATTCAACTAAACTCAACTCGACTCATTAACTCATTATCTCATTATCTCATTATCTCATTATCTCATTATCGTATTATCTCATTATCTCATTATTGCATTATCTCATTATCTCATTACCTTATTATCTCATTATCTCATTATATCATTATCTCATTATCTCATTATCTCATTATCTCATTATCTCATTATCTCATTATCTCATTATCTCATTATCTCATTATCTCATTATCTCATTATCTCATTATCTCATTATCTCATTATCTCATTATCTCATTATCTCATTATCTCATTATCTCATTATCTCATTGTCTAATTATCTCATTATCTCAGCTCAGCTCAGTTCAACTCAACTCAACTCGACTCGACTCGACTCGACTCGACTCGACTCGACTCGACTCGACTCGACTCGACTCGACTCGACTCGACTCAACTCAACTCAACTCAACTCAACTTAACTCAACTCAACTTAATTCAACTCAACTCAACTCGACTCATTAACTCATTTACGCATTAACTCATTTACTCATTAACTCATTAACAAATTATCTCATTATCTCATTATCTCATTATCTCAGTATCTCATTAACTCATTAACTCATTATCTCATTATCTCATTATCTCCTTATCTCCTTATCTCCTTATCTCCTTATCTCCTTATCTCCTTATCTCATTATCTCATGAACTCATTATCTCATCAACTCATTATCTCATTATCTCATTAACTCATTATCTCATTATCTCATTAACTCATTATCTCCTTATCTCATTATCTCATGAACTCATTATCTCATTAACTCATTATCTCATTGTCTTATTATCTCATTAACTCATTATCTCATTATCTCATTAACTCATTATCTTATTATCTCATTGTCTTATTATCTCATTATCTCAGCTCAGCTCCGCTCAGCTCATCTCATTATCTCATCTCAGCTCAGTTCAACTCAACTCAACTCAACTCGGCTCGACTCGACTCATTAATTCATTAACGCATTAACTCATTAACTCGATTAAGTCGACTCGACTCGACTCGACTCGACTCGACTCGACTCGACTCGACTCGACTCGACTCGACTCGACTCGACTCGACTCGACTCGACTCGACTCGACTCGACTTTACTCGACTCGACTCGACTCGACTCGACTCGACTCAACTCAACTCAACTTAATTCAACTCATCTCAACTCGACTCATTATCTCATTATCTTATTATCTCATTATCTCATTACCTCATTACTTCATTATCTCATTACTTCATTATCTCATTACCTCATTACCTCATTATCTCATTTTCTCATTATCTCATTATCTCATTATCTCATTATCTCATTATCTCATTGTCTTATTATCTCATTATCTCATTATCTCAGCTCAGCTCAGCTCAGCTCATCTCATTATCTCATCTCAGCTCAGTTCAACTCAACTCCACTCGACTCGACTCGACTCGACTCGACTCAACTCAACTTAACTCAACTCAACTTAATTCAACTCAACTCAACTCGACTCATTAACTCATTAACGCATTCACTCATTAACTCATTAACTCATTAACTCATTAACGAATTATCTCATTATCTCATTATATCATTATCTTATTATCTCATTACCTCATTACTTCATTATCACATTATCTCATTATCTCATTACTTCATTATCTCATTATCTCATTATCTCATTATCTCATTATCTCATTATCTCATTATCTCATTATCTCATTATCTCATTATCTCATTATCTCATTATCTCATTATCTCATTATCTCATTATCTCATTATCTCATTATCTCATTACCTCATTACCTCATTATCTCATTATCTCATTATCTCATTATCTCATTATCTCATTGTCTTATTATCTCATTATCTCAGCTCAGCTCAGCTCAGCTCATCTCATTATCTCATCTCAGCTCAGTTCAACTCAACTCCACTCGACTCGACTCGACTCGACTCAACTCAACTTAACTCAACTCAACTTAATTCAACTCAACTCAACTCGACTCATTAACTCATTAACGCATTCACTCATTAACTCATTAACTCATTAACGAATTATCTCATTATCTCATTATCTCATTATCTCATTATCGCATTATCTCATTATCTCATTATCTCATTATCTCATTATCTCATTAACTCATTACCTCATTATCTCATTATCTCATTTACTCATTACTTCATTAACTCATTAACTCATTTACTCATTAACTCATTTACTCATTAACTCGATTAAGTCGAGTCGAGTCGAGTCGACTCGACTCATTGATGGCGTGATTGAAAACCATGCCTTATGCACTGTAATTGGTACTTGTATGTTGGTAAAATAATAGTTTTGACCATGTATCCGATGTTGTAGATGTGGGCAGTTTACGCGCGTAATAGATTGTCACTAGAATTAGCCATGACATCATATTTGGTCTGTACCTATTTGTAATGCGGTTTTGTTAATCAACCTATTTCTATATAATTATGCATTTACACGTCTATGTAGGTAAATATAGTATTAGAAAAGAAGAAAGAAAAGGTAGATATAGTATTAGAAAGCTACAACTCTTTTTTCTTTTGAGATAAGAAAAGTTAAAGAAAGGTCGAAATTTGCAAATTACTAAAATATCAGACAAATTTATTTTAGTAAGAAAGGTAAGTTTTCATGAGGTCTATTTCACCAAAGACTTAAACAATATGTAGTTAAAAATAAGGTATTTTCTTAGAAACACACAAGAACGATAGAGCGTTTTTTGTTCGTGAGTCGATTTTATGGTAAAACTAGCTGACCCGGCAAACGTTGTTTTACCTTATTAATTATTTTTATTCTAGTTTCTAGACAAATTCTAGTATAATTAAAATGTTACTTACTTATTATAAGTGTGTATGGTATATGCGTGAAATGGGTATGGAGCGCTATGAACAAACGTTAAGGAAACATAAAAATAACAAACGTCAAAAAATATTATGTTCAAGTTTTTATAGTTTATTACCTAAAATTACATATCACATAAACATAAACAACATCAATCTTTTAATGCTATAGCCTGAACCTTATCCATAGCACCAATAACCTCTTTTAAATGAGTATTATATTAAATATTGAGCTCATACTGGAATGCTAGACGCAATAAAATTGTTTTAAAAACAAATAACCGACTCCAAAACCATATCTATTTAATAGTGTTTATTTTAACAAACATTAATTTGTTCTTCTTAGATGGCACCGACGCCAAGAATACAGGATAAATAAATATTGAAAATAGCATTTTTATAAGTAAATCAAATAAAGTCTTCGATTGTACTTATGTGTAGGCATAAAATTATTTTTCACTTTTTAGATACAGTTAGAATTTATAAATGTAGGTATGATTTTGAAGTCTGTTATTTGTATAATACAATTTCATTGTTAAATTATTAAGGTTAGTAATGATATTTTTCCAAAGTTGTAGGTATTCTAATTTTTTTGGCGATTACATTCGAGCCATTTCCAAACAAATTACATAATATTTGTAGTGTCATAAGCTATGATCTAAAACGTCCTAGGACCAATCGCGAGCGAAGCGAGCGTGAAAATATTTAGCATATTTGTTCGAGCCGCTGGAGCATAAAGAAGTCCAGAGCAGAACAAATTACATAATATTTGTAGTGTCGTAAGCTATGACACAAAACGTGCAAGGACCAATCGCGAGCGAAGCGATATGGATGCGAGCGCAGCGAGCTATGCGCGAGCGAAGCGAGCGCGAAAATTTTTAGCATATTTGTTCGAGCCGCTTGAGCACAAGGAAGTCCAAAGCAGAACAAATTACATAATATTTGTAGTGTCGTAAGCTATGACCCAAAACATCCAAGGACCAATCGCGAGCGAAGCGAACTGGATGCGAGCGCGAAAATTTTTAGCATATTTGTTCGAGCCGTTTGAGCATAAAGAAGTCCAAAGCAGAACAAATTGCATAATATTTGTAGAGTCATCATCATATTTGTTGAAAATTTTGACTCATACGTTCGGGGTCTAGTTAATTAGTACATCAAATTTTATAGCTTCTTCTACGTAAGAACTAAGTGATTAAGTTATGGTGTCGAGAGTTTTTCAAGCCCCTACCTTAGTTTAACGACTGCTTGTACTAAGAGGACCTACAATTTGACGTATAATCCGACCCACAGTAGCGCACAGATAAAAATATTTTTTTTTACAACAGTCATTTGCAGGAGATGTTACGCAATAAAGCGACTTACTGGATTGGTATGGGTGGAGCCGCGGGCAACAGCTAGTAGTTAATAAGAGAGTTACATTGAGATAGTAAAATGATAATTGTAAACAATACCACTACATACTATACATAAACAATAACGAAGGTCGAAATTTGTGTAAACAGTGAGAGAAGTCTTTGAAGAAGAATTTTGTGAGTGAAATAATAGGAGACCGACTTCAGTCTATGGCATAGTGTGGCATTTCACTCACCAGTAAAGTAAAGACGCGGCAAATTTTAAGTATTTAAGATTAGTAATACTAAGCATATGTATATCAGGTTAAATTTTGTTAGTTATTTTTTTTCAAAAAAATAGATTTTTACTCGAAGTACAGTTAAAGACATAGTGTCTTTAACTGTACTTCGAGTAAAATTTGATCAGTTATCAAGCGAGATGAAAAATGTATGAACAAAATACTAAAATAGCCATAAAAAATAGGGGTTGATGATAAAAAAGTAAAAATTTAGGGTTGTATGTATTTTAATGCCACTTTATATAAAATTCAAATAAAAAAAATTCGTCGAAAAAATAAAAAAATATATTTAAGGGTGAACAACCCTTATCACTTAAGGGTAAAAACGTTACACGTTGGCCGATTCTCATACCTACTGAATACGCATATGAAATTTGGTAATGATTAGTCAAGCCGTTTCGGAGGAGTACGGTAACAAACACTGTGACACGGAAATTTTATATATAAGAAAGATATAAGAAAGACAAGAAAGATAATTTCATTTGCGCGATTCAGAACGAACGTTCTTATTGGCTGTTGGAGGTGCCGTGTAGCACGGCTGTATGCTGAGTAGGGGCCAGATTTGTAACTGTTTGTTCCCGGAAGTTTATTTTTTTCTTTCCTGTGTAGTATTTGTATGCGTTATAATGATTACAGATAAATATATTTTTCTTTCTTTCTCTTTTCAGTGACGCTACAAACCATCGCAACTAAATGTAAATTAATTTATTTTGTGTGTTCCTCAACTGTTCCAGGGCATCAGAAGACCATGGAAAGGCATCCTTCTAACGGGGCCTCCAGGCACTGGCAAGACCATGCTGGCTCGAGCGGTGGCTACGGAGTGTCGGACGACATTCTTCAACGTGTCTTCAGCTACCCTCACGTCCAAATACCGAGGCGATTCAGAGAAACTTGTCCGCTTATTGTTTGATATGGTAAGGGAACAGCCGTGTTATTTTACTTAAATACCAGACAGATGTTAATCTTTTTTTACTATCTATACTATAAGACTCTTTGTCCTGACCTATTCATTCATTCATTCATTCATCTATAGACAACGCAGAGCCCAAACGGCTGGTCCTAGGGTTGTGAAATTTGGAGGGTGTATTTGTTTTGGTATGCAGACGCGTACTAAGAACGGATTTTTGGAAATTCTACCCCTAAGGGGGTGAAAGGGGGTAAAACAGTTTGTATGAAACTTCTTTGTTTTTGAACTTATAGCAATGAAATTTGGAATATGTATAGTTTATGTAAAATCAAAAATAATGGTATCAAGTTTTTTTACCAGGGGTGAACTAAGGGTTTGTTATGGGGGGTTGAAAGTTTGTATGGAAAAATCTTAATTTATCAAGTTAAAGTCTTGAAAGTTGTTATGGTAGTAGTATATTGAATTTTTAAATTAAAATTATATTTTTTTTTGCCAGGGGTGCATTAAGGGGGATGCCATTGGGGTTAAAAGTTATAAATGAAAGTTTTGTGTTTTTGAACTTAGAGGTGTAAAATTTGGAGTGTGTATATATTTTAGTATTTAAACGTGTACTAAGAACGGATTTTCGGAAATTCCACCCCTGAGGGGGTGAAAGGGGGTAAAACAGTTTGTATGAAACTTCTATGTTTTTGAACTTTTAGCAATGAAATTTGGAATATGTATAGTTTATGTAAAATCAAGTTTTTTTGCCAAGGGTTAAATAAGGGTTTATAGGGGGGAGGGGGGTGAAAGTTTGTTTGGATTTTTTTTATTTATCAATTTAACAGTCTTGAACGTTGTTTTGGTTGTAGTTTATATGGTGGTTAAAATAAATTTGTAATGATGTTTGCTAGGAGTGAATTAAGGTATGCCATTGGGGTTTAAAGTTCGAAGGGAAAGTTTTGTGTGTTTGAAATTAAATACTTATGAATTGGAATTTAAGTATGTGTTTACTTAGTGGTATGATTCACGTATTCTTATTATTTATATTAAAATAATGGCTTGGAGAAAACGATCTAATCTGTAGCATCACCACCAAAATAGCTAAAACAGAGGTTAACTAGATCTCAGGAATCGAATGAGGAAAGACAGATGCGGCTTATTTTGATATCGTAGCAATGTAGTGTTTATATAAAATTGGCACGGGAATGGGATACAATAGATTTTTTCCACAGGTTACGCAAAAAGTGACCTGCAACCTCTAGTATTGAATAATGCACTAAATTTGGTTACTAGGAATATTAAATTTGGTTTATGACAGTTGTGTTATTCACAACTTCGAGTAATTGTATACCATTTGGTGAGGATGTAAATTTTTTGTGCACAATTAATTTATTTTATTTCTTTTTAACTCGTTATACTATTTATACTCGTTCCAGACCATACCAAATTTCATCAAATTCGGTTCGACCGTTTGAGCGTGAAGATGTATCAAACATGCACACTTATGCATATACTTTCGCATTTATAATATTACTAGCTGACCCGGTAAACGTTGTTTTGCTTCACTTAGGGGTACAGCGCCATCTATTGATTACTTACTCAACCCAGTCGAAAAGTATCGACATCTGTTGTGATAATTATGACTGTCAAATATGTAATAACAGCCAATAATTAGCAATAAATTAAAATTGCGACTATAATTGAGATTTAAACTATCCTATCTCTCAAGTTGAATCGAACTGCACATGGTGTGCGAATTTTATTATAATCGGTTAAGTGGTTTAGGAATCCATTGAGGACAAACATTGTGACACGAGATTTATATATATTAAGATTAGGTTTATTAGTACTTGGACTAGGCTAGCTCAAGATCGGAGGAGGATTGGAGGAGGCCTACACCCATATGTGGGTGCCCCAAGAATCTTAATAATAGTATATTAATTTATTGTAATTTGTTATTAATAAACATAAGAATGTATTCATATCTAAAACTAACATAGACTTTTTTAACCCATTATATGTTTTGTAAGTTTCTGGGAATAAATGGCTTTATTTATTTATTTATTTAATATTAGGTTTTTTATTTTTGTGTACACAATATGTTTTTTTTCTTTCTTTCTTTCTATTTTACTCGTTCCAGGCGGCATTCTACGCGCCAAGCACAATATTCCTGGACGAGGTGGACTCGCTGTGCGCGGTGCGGGGCGCGGACTCAGAACACGAAGCTTCGAGAAGGTTCAAAGCTGAGCTGCTCATACAGATGGACGGACTCGCCGCTGCATTGTATGATATTTTTTTATCATCCTACTGTACAGATATATTCTTGGGAATATTATATACCTTTGGTTCCAGTTCTATCTTTTGTTACTTCTCGTACTTTTATTCCTCATATTATTTCTTTCTCAAGTCCGTCACATGTTTTGCTTTTATTGGTGGGAGCTACATTTCTATTCTTTGACTTAAATTGTATGGTTTGAGTCAGTGTATTCAGTTTATTTATTTCAATTCTTATCAGCTTACATTTTAATAATATTTTAATATATGACATTACATTATTAGACTTCAAAAATCATTCGTAACTCAGCCACTGATCTCATACCCGGGCGGCCGCTCGTTTTTTTAATAAATTGGTGTTCGCATATAGAATATATGTCAAATGCTTTAATTTCCGTAGTTACATGAGTAAAAAAGCAATATTTTTACATAACTGTTGCACATAACATCAAAACGTCGCTAGAAGTTTTTATACAGATTTCGTTTTTCAGTAATCGCGACAAGATTATAATGGTACTAGCGGCAACCAACCACCCGTGGGACATCGACGAGGCTTTCCGGAGGAGATTCGAGAAGCGAATCTACATCGGCCTGCCTGATGGTAAACTATAGTTACGCCTATACGGACTATTTATTACCCGTAGCAAGATAGTAAACGATAGTCAATTTTTTTTGGTCATAACTTATAAGCTTTTAATGAAGATTTTAAACCTTTAATAAAGACTTATTTGGTTTACCGTCGACTAACGTCGAGTCGAGACGTGAGGCGGATGCACTGAGCTTCTATCATCGCTTCAAAAGACTCTATAGAATCGTTACTACGACAAATATTTCGTATACATCATATACATATGTGCTCCTATTTCAGAGCCAACAAGAGTCAAGTTGCTGAAGCTGTGTCTCCGTGAAGTATCGCTGGCTGAAGAAGTCAATTTGGACGAGTTGGCGGCGCAGTTGGAAGGATACAGTGGATCAGATATCAGCACCCTTTGCAGGTTATTGATTGGTCAGGTAGTTTTAAAGTATAAAAACATAAGCAGCTATCTTTGCGTTGCCACTCCTAGGACCTCGGGGCTTTCTCTCATTTGGAGAGAGATAGAGGCCATAATCCACCACGCTGACCTAGTGCGGGTTGGCGGGTGACACACGTCTTATGATATTGCAGTCCTCAAACGTGTCGGTTTCCTTACGATGTTTTCCTTAATCGTAAAGCGAGTGCAAATCCATACATAACTTAAAAAAAAGTCATAGGTATAGGGCCGGGATAGAACAAGGGGCCATCTGATTGAAAAGCAGACGATTTTAGCACCGAACCACACTCGCTTTATTAGGTAGGTAGTCTTATTCAAGATAAGTCTAATTAATAAATTAACATTTGTTACGATCCTTTTAGCCTTAGCCATATCTATGTACTCTAACTTTAATTACCTAATACATCGACATGTGTAAAGTTCCATTTCTTTTTCTTCATACCACACAGAGACGCAGCGATGATGACAATGCGGAGTAAAATAGCCGGCAAGAGTCCCGACCAGATCCGACGACTGAAACGATCCGAGCTGGAAGCGCCGGTGACAGCGGCCGACCTCCTTGCAGCCATCAACAAAACACGACGCACCGTCTCCGAGGCCGACGTCCAACGCTACACCAACTGGATGCAGAGGCACGGATGTTCCTAGCGCAGAGCCTGGGCGCTCAGGGCGCTGCTCCGGAAACTTAGGACGTAAGGACAGTGGGGTAGGGGCGAAATTCCAGTGGTTCACTAGACTTGTGCTGTGCCTTTTTGGATGGAGACAATGGAATACTTGTGAGAAGGGTTCCGGTTGAGCTCGGGATGAAACCTATTGGTTTGTTGGTTCAAGTATCAGAGTGAATTAAGGTCTGAATAGATTTTTGCGATAGTGGCGCGATTGCGGTACACGACTGTTAAAATAAAATACCGATTACAATATCTAGTTCGGAATACGCCGTGTAATCTCTCCAACCTGTTCAGATTTTTCAATAAGGGTTCTGTTTTAGTGGACGGGTCTCTATAGTTGAGAAGGATTTTAGCATTTAAACTGGGTCAATACGTAAAATAATTGTAGAAACATTACTATTGTGATGCCGCTTTACACTTTTGTGTATACTATAATATGAGATGTTTTAATTTATCACAAAAGTTAATTCGAACAAATGTTTAGTCGACGTCAGACGTTTATCGATCGTCAGACGTTTATCGAACTATCGAAATAACTTTCAAAGTTCGTTAACGGGTCCGCTACATTAACGGACCCGTAAAAACCCATAGACGGGAACAGGCAGACAGATTTTTGTGAAAATATCCGAGAAATTGAAATTATGGCTTGACATTTTAGTTTATTCTATACGACGTGCCTAAATTTTACTTGGTAAAGAATAGTAGAAAAGGTGATTTTTTTATTGTCTGTCGTTGTAAGATTAGAAGAGAAACCGAGAACTTTAAATGATCTAAATGTATTTTTTATTTGAACGATTGTCAAAAAGTCCTTAGCCTAGGAACATGAAATAATTATCGTTTATGTACAGTTTGATATTCTAGCCTCGGAGAATTTATTTTATTTCTGGAGCAGTGCCTTTAGTAGGATCTTCTTCTTAGCATATATACTCGGAAATAAGTTTTATGAAATTTATTTAATTTTTCCTCTGTTCTCTGTTTATACTATTTTATGAACTGAGGTATATATTTTTTTACTTTGTATATTGTTTTATCGAAAATGCTTTTTCATTTAATCAAGTTAGGGGAATATGCATTTAAAAAACTCGAATCTACTATACTAATTTTAAACAACTATAATATAATTAAGTTCTTTTTTATGTGGTAGTTGATTTTGTCTGTGCTTAAGTTTTTTCTGTTGTTTTATGAATTTGTAAATAAAATAACGATGTGATTTTCATAGTTTATTGAGGAATGGTGAAAAATATGAGTGTTGTATATTGGGTATGATAATGTAAATGTTTCTTTCGGTGTTGCGTAAATTTAGTGTTATATTAGCGATATATCTAATGCGTTGTTGGACTTTCGAATGTAGAAAAGGATTTTAATAAAGGACATTTCAATTTGCTATATTAGACTTTCTTTCATATACGATATCTCTTGCGTTTATAATTGATATGTTATAATTTAAAATTAATAGTCTAAAAGGCCACAAGATGGTCCGTCTTAAGTTATTGATTAAATAATAATAACGAGTAATATTTTTATAAAAAATGGCAGTTAAATCTTATTAAAAATAAAAATTGAGAAAAATAACATTTTAATAAAATTGACACAAATACTTTAACTAGAGTAAAATAAAACTTGGAACATTCCTTAAACATATTATAGAGAGAATTCTTACATTCTAATATCAATTGAAGGCACTAACAGTATGAGTTTACAGAGTTATTGGTAACTAACGTACCTTTTAAAGAAGGTTTTAGGCTGTCTAGATACACAACTACTACTTAAAATAATTTTTTTTTTCATAAATTTTTTAGCATTTCCATCGACCTTTTTGTACAGAACCACTGACCTCTATTTCTACTAGTACGCAGAAATAGAGGTCAGTGTACAGAACTGATAAAATATGATTGGTGATTCATATTTCGTAAATTTCTAAAACACAAGAACATAAATCTGTAGTTTGTATTGTAGTTGTATTACAGTCTCCCTTAAAGTGTTAGTAACGAGTAACTCTTTAGATAGTAATCATTAATTTACACACAAAACGACATTATTATAGTCAACAAGATTAAAATGAACTACACTTCTTTGGCTACGATTTATGTAACTTTTAATGCTTAAATAAAGAAAATTAACTGATTAATATATTTGTAACGTATTGCTACAAAAGCGAGTTTGAATGCTTCTTTGCACGCTAATGTAACTGGCTATTATCAGAATTCTATTCTAATTCAATGTTTAGAATTGCATACCAAAAAAATATAATATTCATAATAAAACAAAACTATGATAATTTCCTTAATCGAGAATAAAGTCAACTAAATAATAACTCTTCTTATTTTAAGGCTAGTGGTTAAGCTCTGGTTTGAATAGTATTCAGTATTTTAAATACTAGAAACTTTTTGAAGCAAAATAGAATTTAACGTAGTTACTTGTATAATTTATAGATAATTTAGGATAAAAATGTGTAGTATCATTCTATCCCACAGTATTATAGCTTCAAAATTATAATCTTAAAACATTTACACAGGTATTTTAAAACATGCGTATAGTTTAGATAGCAGATAGAAAGAAGTTAAGGTATTTTTGGCTTGGAGACGCTTCATTTGTATTTAAATTTTCATTTTTGCATTAACCTAATGGTATCGTATATTTTCGGTGTTCGCAATAACAGCAAACAATTTATAAAATGAACCAAAGACATACATAGGTACATTCTAATCACAAACTCATCAAATTTATATAAAACAAACATTTTTCCTCTATCTTTCTATTCTTATTATTAACGATCGATTTTATGGTAATAATATTGACAATTAGCTGACGCAATGATTATACTACATTTATGTGGCTTCATGAAAGTCGGTTTTATTCGACCTACACACTTTTCTTCTTGCCTTTGATCTAAGATCTAATTGTTTGTCGTTATGTAAAGGTGCGTACAAATATTGATTTTAATTTTATTACTTTCGAAAAGCAATTTTTAACTTAAATACTGTTTCCATCTAAACATAATGGATTACGATGACCTTTCAAAAGACGTGTGCAAACTATATTTGAATCATTACATAACCAATTTTTTCACCTCATTTTACGTGCTTATGCCTAAAAAGTATCCTAAAGACAAGATTAAACAAATATTCTCAATCACACTTATTACAAAAATTATAGCGGCTAGATCTTCGTTAAATTGAGAATTATATAACCGGCGCAGCTTATATATATATTCTATTTATCGGTCGAATTACAACTTCTTCACTTTTGAACCAATTACGATATTGTTTCAAGAGTTAGTATAATGAATAAAGATAAAATCTGGTCATTCAGGGGAAGTTCCGTTGGTGTCTACAATAGGAATCTTATCATCTTCGATGTCTTGTTCGAGAATTGTTGCGAAGGAGAAAGGTGTGAATACGTAGCCTTGTCCGTCGTAGAATTTGCTCATAAATTCCACCCTGAAAGATAAAATATTCAGCGTGATTGAAAAATGTACATGTTGATTGGTAGTACCATATTAAAGGAAGTAAATCCCATTATATATTTATCTGTGAGTTGCTTCTAGTAACACGCATAATAACATACTTAAATAATGTTTATTATGTAAAAATCTAAAAAACCATATGCCTGGCAGAAACTACAAGATTCAGAATAACAAAAGTAAGAAAAACCAAGGGTGTCAATACCTCTATTAATAGTTTTTTGAATAATAATCATAGTTATAGGGAAGTAAGATAGTAGGCCACCTTATACGACAAAACAGTTTGTTTGAGAACATTATATAAGGGAAGTTATAACCAAGGAAGGAGAGAAACACGTAGAAGATAATTATTGACCAAACTAAGGAGACGGCGAAAGTTCATGTCGGTTAAAGAATTAGCTGAGGATAGAAGGAAAAATACTCAACAAATGAGAGTAAAGTAAGTATAAGTATGTAAGTATTTGTTTAATTTCATAGTACATACCAGTGTAACCGCAGGGTGTGTAAGAAGGCCGATAGACCTTCCATGAGCACTAAGATGGCCAGTGTGAAGAATGCCCAAGCAGCGAATATAACGTACACCATTATCACATGGAGCGCGTCGAAATCACCCATACTCTTGCTTAAGACTCTCTGCCAGAGGACTGCTGATAACTCTAAGCAAAGGCAGGAAAAAATATAATTCAGTCAATATGCTGCATGTAATAATTCAGTAAAAAAGTTATATTTTGGTGAACCAGCTGCGCGCCACGGCAATTGGGTATTTGAAAAAAAATTTTTTTTGTGATATATAGAAAGATTATATATTAGCTTTATAAAAAAAATATTTTTTTATTATTTTTTTTGCAATAATTCAAAAGTTATTTCAAAATAAAAATTAATTTTTGAATCCAGTACCGAAGATACGCCGACAACTCCCGAACAAACCCGAGCGCGTGTGACGTCATAATGTTAGTTTTCACTCAGACACTCAATGCAGTTGATAGGAAAATAATGAATACAATGTATAATAAAACTAACATTATGACGTCACACGCGCTCGGGTTTGTTCGGGATTTGTCGGCGTGTCTTCGGTACTGGATTCAAAAATTAATTTTTATTTTGAAATAACTTTTGAATTATTGCAAAAAAAAAAAATATAGTTTTGTTATAAAACTAATATATAATATATAATCTTTCTATTTATCACAAAAAATTTTTTGTTTCAAATACCCAATTCCCGCAACCATTTAAAAGTGTGCTGTGAGTATATAAGATTAAAAATCTAACTCATTACTAAATTTTGTAAACATAAATTATCAATAAATAAATCTTAATTTCGCTTGTGCAACTAAAGAGTTACTTGCATTTTTAAACATGTAAGAGAACATTAAGAAAACCACATGAAAGTTCATGTTCTCTCAATCGCATTACCAAATGAGGGAGTAAGAGGAATCCAACTTTGAAATGTATCAATTATTGTTTTTTAAATGTAATTTGTGTTATATGTACATATGTGTGTCAAATAAACGAATTATTATTATTAAATGTTTTCTTAAAACTGTTTGGAGCTATGGCGTCATGGAAACTCTCGATGCCAGAGATTCATTCATACAAAGAAGTGGAAAATGAAGTGTAAAGATACCGTTTGTCTACTTACGAGCATGCGCTAGAGATAGCGCCCAGAGCCGCAGGTAGGAGGCTGTATGAGAGACTGTCCCCAGCACGTACTCGATGGTGTGTATGACTTGCGTGATGAGGACCTCTCCCATGCCCTCGCTGTGGTGCGCGTCGGCTTCCACTTCACCTCCTTCCACGCCTGGCTGGTATTGCAGGACAAAAGTTAGAGGAGAATAAAAAAATTTCGAATATGTAAGTAAAAACTTGAGAAACTAGTAGGGGTTCTGTGGGATCAATCGGATATTGTTATTTTTTTATACTCCGAATACAGCGCTTGACCACAGTTCACCTGATGGTAAGTGGTATCGAGGTCTTCGGTGGATCGCGCTTACCTAGAAGGAACCGGTTTACTCTCGCCTTGAAAATCGCTAGATCGTAGTCATTGGGAAACAGGGAATTCGGAAAGGAATTCCAAAGTTTGACAACAAAGGTGGAGGCAAAACGCTTTGTGCGTGCCTTGGTCACCTCAACCGTAAACCGATGCCGCCTTGGCGTTTCCCTGCTCGTCCACTCCTATGACAATTGTGGTATCAATTGTTTTATCACCATTTAGATTTGAAGAAAAATAAATTCTGACTTAAGGTATTTTTTTACTAGGACATATTTAACACACGGCTGGTAAGCCCCATACTAAACCATTTCTAGTTTGTATTAGGGTTGCTAACACAACTGATAAACTACATTCGAGTATACATACATAAATACTTTATATCCATACATATTTACTCGTAACACCGAGACTGACAGACAACAAAATTAATTCACCACAAAGATGTTGGCCGTGCCGGGAATCTACTCGTAAATCTTTTAGTTGGCTGTTCGGCATGGCATTACGCCAATGAAGTCATCGAATAAGTATCGTAGAAAGAATGGTATTGTAGAAATAACGGCTCAAAATTCTTAGGGAATGGATAAACAACGACATGATTCTGATTGATCTTCTATTGTAGTCTTTATAGATAGTTACCTTCCGTTTCTTAGCCTTCATCATGTAATAGACCGGCTTCCCGAACAACATGACAGGTATGCAGAGGAAGGCGACAGCAAGGAAGAAACGCTGCAAGGTTTCCTGACCGGAGTACATGAAGGGGCTGCATGGAGACTTCACTACTGACTTTTTCAGCAGCATCATGTTTATAAACATGATCAGTACTGATGGAGCGCATGATGTGCCCAATGTTGGGTCTGAAACAAAAATACTAGTTAGAGAGAAAATACAAATACAAATACAAAATTTCTTTATTTGACACAGTAAATAAAAATCAAGAAAATTATATGGAATCCAAAAGGTTTCCAAACTAGTGGTATAAACTGTATATTGGAAGCCAATGTCTTCTCCCAAAAAAATTTAACCATCTTTAAACATATTCGTATGTCAGTTATACAAACTAAAATATAATTACAATTAATTAGTTTACTAGTAAAATGAAACATAATTTTTTTTTTAATTGAGAATACAATATTAGTTTATAATTACACTTCATCAAAGTACTAATAAATAACATTTAGATTTGAATACATACTTATTTGAGACTTTAGTCAACATCTTTCGAAAAAGAAGTAAATATATAAATCCTAACTGAAACAAATTTGAAATTTAAAAATATATAAAAAAGTATAAGTATTAGAGTTCACAAACGTTTCTACAACTTGATTTATTAATATTTTAAAAGATTACGTATTGCAATACATCCTTTTTAAACACAAACTGCTAGACCTGAGTGCAATGCAAACCACAGCCTGGCATGAGAAAGCTCAAGATCCTCCTCAGTAAGTACGAGTACGTAAAACATATTTTTAGAGGTAGTTTGTTGGTTTCACTAAAAAGTTTTGGATTTGATTCAAATTTTATTTTTATAATTATTTGTGTTTACATTTACCTGTAGCATCAGCAGAGTACATTGTCCATTTCATAAACATGAGTATACACAGGTACCAGAACAGTAGCAATAAAAACAACAACTGGGGTATGTACTGCAAAAATATCATCTCTGGTTTCCGGAAGAAACTGAAAAACGAAACCACTGTTAATATGATAGACAATTAGTAAAATAAATGAATAAAAGTTTCTATGTATACTAGATTCTATGAATACAGTAATTACTTGAAGTTTACCACACTCATAGTCACACCGAAGGCCATGTGTATGACGCCAAATATTATTGACAGTTTCATTTTGAATGAGTTCAAGAATATGATGTTGTTTTCAGCGAACTGTAACAAACAAATAAAGAAATTGGTCACAGATTGTTCTGAGGTCATAGTTATACTAAAGTTCAAATTTGGAATGGAGGAATCTGGAAATAATCAAAGTAATTTCAAACATATTATAAAGTAGCTGACTCAGCAAACGTTGTTTTGCCTCACTTAGGGCTACAACGCCATCTATTGATTACTTACTCAACCCAGTCGAAAGGTATCGACATCTGTTAGAATCATTTGGAATTAACAGATAATTGTCAAATAATATCAGACAATAATTAGCAATAAATTAAAATTGCGACTATAATTTGAGATGTAAACTATCCTATCTCTCAAGTTGGATCGAACTGCACATGGTGTGCGAATTTTATTATAATCGATTAAGTGGTTTAGGAGTCCATTGAGGATAAATATTGTGACACGAGATTTATATATATTAAGATAAGATGTACCTGCCAAACGGGATCGAGTCCAAATGGATAAGGTTTTCCCGTATAAGCCACCGCAGGATCAAGTTCCAGCATCGCATGATCATGCAAAGTTTGATTGTCGTAAGGATTAAACCAACTGCTTCCAAATATATTAAAAGACTTAGAGAACATATCGTTATATATAAATCCAGTATAAATAGAGAATATTCCCATCAAAAGGATGATGTAGCGGCCTCCAAAGAAAATATTCCAAACTTCGTTGTCTGTCTTTATCTTTAAGAATTTCTTCTCAAATATAACGAGGATGGAAGCGAAGATGGTCATGATGAGGCCGTGACCGACGTCTCCGAACATCACCGCAAACAGGAAAGGGAATGTTACAATCGTATATAGAGCTGAAACAATACAAACATTAACCTCGATTAAGACTTGTAAGGATTTGTAATGTGCTTATGATAATATAATACATGAAATATACTCTAAATTGCTCTAGGATTTGTAGTTTATATACACAGTTATATGATTTTATATATTTAGTTTATTATACATATTATGTCTATATAAGTGTTAAAGATTATGTGAACTAGTATCTACTAGGTCATTTATTATTTTATTATAAAAAGTATTTTCGAAGCGAGTGATGACTTCAAAATAATCTAGCTAGCTCGATGGTAGCCATATTATTGTATATAGTACACATGTAGGTATACCAAATTCGAAACCAACCAGACGTAGTGGGTTAATTAAGCTTACAAAATTCCACCCGAACAAACGTATATTCATTCTACAATGCCAGTTAATAAGAAACCTTAGAAAATTAGGTGATCTATAACATAATTTGTACCTGGATTAACTTCTCTATAGCTGGCGATCCCATAGGAATCTATAAGGTTCTGGAAACCCCTGGTGAACTTGTTAGTTCTGTTGAAGGTGGGAGGAATCTCTCGCGTCGGTACGTGATGGAGGATCGACGGTATTGGGCTGCCACTGGCTTTCTGGAACATATTGATTGCTTTTTAGTTAACATACGCATAAGCAGCCCACTATACGTTCCCACTGGCAGGTCTCGCAGGCTAGCCGAAGTGGGCGGGGTGGTCCGTTAATGCGAAGAGCGGAACCTCACCCCACTCTTTCCGGTGAAGAAGCCATCGTAAGGTTTTATTCGCTAGTGATGCCCTGGTGGCATCGAGCCCGATATACCTCACCCACCTCCCCGGGTGTGGTAAGGGCATGCGTAAGTGCATTTCCTCACGTAAAAAAAAGGACTCGGAGTCTTCTCTCACTAGGAGACAGATATAGGCCATAATCCACCACGCTGGCCAAGTGCGGGTTAGCGGATGATTCGCGTCTTCGGATATTGTGGTCCTTAAACATGCCGGTTTCCTCACGATGTTTTCCTTACGAGTGCGAATGCAAAGCCACACATAACTCAAAAAACAAGTCATTGGTTTAGGGCCAGGATCGAACCAGGGGCCGTATGATTGAAAAGCTGACGTTATTACCACCGAGCCACACTCGCTTTTTAGTTGCTTTATGCAAATATAAAAAACACGTTATATGTTCATCTTTGGTTAATATTAAAGACAAATTTAAAGCAAGCAATAAAATAAAGTTCTGGGTTCCGCGCTTCAAGTAAGATCACAATATCGCTTACCAACTAGCAAGTTAAACGTTAATCCTTTGTGTAAGGAAAAAAAATATCAAAGCTCATATAAAATGACAGTTTTACTCTACTACAAGGAGGTCTAGTAAGGGAGAGTCCCATATCTATGGTTTCTTTGAAACAGAATGTAACACAACTAACAAGGGGAAATTGTTCCAAAACGAGATTCGTTTCATATCAGATATTAAATATTGTCGCGAAGCTCCCAGAATAGAAAGTTCTAGAAAACACACGAACACCTACGGTGTCGCTCTCACACATATTTGTTGTCTCACTCACACAGTAACTTGAACATTCTAGATTGTACTTGGGAGTAGTATGGAAAGTTCGGTACCTACAACTTTTCTTCGGGGCTTCTTTAAATTTAGTTTAGTCGTGTGTACGGCAGAATCGCCACCAATATTCAATTTTCGTTTTAACTTTGCTTTGTAAATATTATTCTTAAACTATGTTTAAATGTATTTTTAACTTTAATAAATGTATATATTATTACTGTGTGAATAATTAAATGTATGTCATTACGAAACTCACAACGCCATCGTCCAATGCCTTCTGCACAATATGCAGATCACTCCTCGGCACCCAACACTCAGCTATAAGGCATTTCTTCACTATATCCATACTGAACATGTTGAGAGTATGGTAGATAGCCTTCTCCTTCCTGACCACAACCATCCAGGTGCTTATATCTCGCGCTATGTTCGTGAGGACCAGCCGTCTGTGTTGTTCAGTCTGCTCTAAAACCTGAAATGAAAAACAGATTTTTTTTTTGTTGTATACTGTAATAATAGAAAATAATAATTTAAAATTAATGGGTAATGAGAATTAAGATCTAACATTGCATTTTATTGTTATAAAGTGTACCTTATTTTAATGAAAAAAATATTATCCTGAACTAATAAAATTTGTAAAAACAACTATTAAGCATAGCGCTTCATAATTAGTATCTGGTTGACCGAGCTTTGTTCGGTTTTTTTTATATGAAATTTTCTAAAAATGATTCCTAGCTAGATCGATTTATCACCCCCAAAACCCCCTATGTACTAAATTTCATGAAAATCGTTGGAACCGATTCCGAGATTCCAATTATTATATTATTAATATATATATACAAGAATTGCTCATTTAAAGATACGAGTATAAGATTTTATAGCTTTTGGTGATGGTGTATTTATTTTAAAATATTAAATTATAAAAATCAATAAATATATTTAATATTGCATTAAAAAAAATTAAGTACTGAATGGAGCCTCGTACTTTAACAACAGACATTGATAGGATGGTTCAAAACAAGATACAGAAACAGAGCAGTTTTTTCTAAATAGAGCAATTGGCAACAGGCTGTAATTTTAATTGCAGCCATTTGATCCCTATTACGCATCTCTAACCTAGACTTTAGCTGACCGTGGGAGTGCATTGTATAATAAACTAGCTGACCCGGCAAACGTTGTTTTGCCTCACTTAGGGGTATGAAAAATAGATAGTGTAGCTCATATGACACGTTTGTAGATTTACCATAGCAGCGCCATCTATTGATTACTTACTCAACCTAGTCGAAAGGTATCGACATCTGTTAGAATCATTTGGAGTTAACAAATAATTGTGACTGTCAAATAATAACAGACAATAATTAGCAATAAATTAGAATTGCGACTATTATTTAAGATTTAAACTGTCCTATCTCTCGATCGAACTGCACATGGTATGATCGGTTAAGTGGTATAGGAGTCCATTGAGGACAAACATTGTGATTCGAGATTTATATATATTAAAATGTACTAGCTGCTCCCCGTGATTATATCTGCATTGATCTGAGATGAAAAGTAGTTGTTGTGATGTAATGAAAGACGCGTGTGCAGACAACAACTGATTTATTTATGTACTACCCGTACTCACGGGACGTGCAATAAAAATGAACTATAATCTACCACAACATCTTCCCCTTATAAATTAAGTTCTTAAATCTAACACAACATTTTCAAATACATCTTCTAGCTTAGCAATTAAATCTAACACATCATTTCCCCCTATTAATTAAGTTTTTAATCTACCACAACATTTTCAAATACACCTTATAACTCAACCAGTAAGTAAACTACAAACTACTATTCCTTAATTACTTATTACTAATCCAAAAAGCAGAATTTACTGTTTATTTATTCGCTTTTGAGCCTTTATTTTTGCTTTCCTAACGAGCGGTTCAATATCTGAAGAACTATTTTCCGAATTTTGGATGCATTCCTTTTCTTTGTAAATATCCTCACTTGCATCGCTGAACACGTCATCACAGGGCGAGTTGCTTACATTGTCCGCTTCTACTTTAATTAAATGACGACGATTGCGTCTCCTTAGTCCTAATTTGTTTTTTATTATATAAGAACGTGGGGTATCAGCGTGGTCGACAACTGTGGCCCTGCCTCTATTTTTGCCGTCAATGTAAATAACGTGATCCCCCGCTTTTAAATCCGGTAATATTTTACAATGTTTGTCGTAACTCTGTTTAGATTTAATTTGTCTATCAACCATAGTTTCGTGTTCTGATGGGTCGACCGGGCGTGGCTCTAACAAATCGTCATGTACTGGTAATTGACATCGCAGTCTCCGACCCATCAGCAGTTGTGCAGGAGAACTCAAACCGTCCCGCGGAGTATTTCTATAATTCAGTAGCGCGAGATTAAAATCACTGTTATCTCTTAACGATTTCAATAACAATTGTTTGACTGTTTGTACAGTGCGTTCACTTTTCCCGTTGGCTTGGGGATAGTTCGGTGATGAAGTCACGTGATCAAATCCCCACTCTTTAGCAAACTGCTGGAATTTTCGGCAGCTGTATTGAGTACCATTATCACTTATAAATATTTTTGGTATTCCATGTCGTGCAAAAATTTCTTTCATCTTTTCAATAACTAGATCCGCTGTTATATTATTCAATTTACATACTTCTACATAACTAGAATAATAGTCCACTACTATAAGAAAATACTTTTTTCGATATTCAAAAATATCAGACCCAACTTTGTGCCACGGTAATTTTGGTATTTCAATAGGTATTAGCGGCTCTTTAGACGGGGCGTTTGAGAACTCCTGACAAACCTTACAGCGCTTTACATACATTTCAATATCTTTTGACATATGTGGCCAAAACATCACCTGTCTCGCTCGACGCTTACATCTATCTATACCTAAGTGTCCGTTATGTACAATTTCTAACATTGTATTCCGTAAACTTTTCGGAATCACAACAGATTTATCTTTGAATATTACATGATCAACCATAAATAATTCATCTTTTATAGACCAATATTCTTTTAAATTTTCAGACACCTCATATTTGTTTTTTGGCCAACCTTCAGTTACATATCTCTCTAAAACATTCATGTCTTCGTCTTTTTTATTTTCTTTCTTTATAAGCGTTAACTTATCGTTAGATATAGGTATATTTTTGACAAGCATACGGACTTGGTACAAAACATTTTTACTTACATCGTCACTGTACAGATCGGGTAGGGGAGAGCGAGACAGCATATCGGGGATGTACATGTACTTGCCGGGAACGTAATTAACTACCAAATCATAACCCTGTATCCTCAACATCATGCGTTGTAAGCGCGCCGGGACTGACATCAACGGTTTCTTAAATATACTCTGTAGAGGTTGGTGATCCGAATCCACTACAACATGCGGCTGAGCAAATATGTACTGATGAAATCTTTCGCATGCAAACACTATCGCCAACAGCTCTTTTTCTATCTGTGCGTACCTTTGTTGTGTCTCCGTGAGCGTTCTCGACGCGAACTCGACGGGGCGGCCGTCCTGCAGCAGCACGGCGCCGAGCGCGTGCGCCGACGCATCCACTGCGAGGCGCACGGGCCGCGCCGGGTCGTACAGCGCCAGCACGCCAGCTCCACTCACACTTTCTTTCAGCCTTTCAAACGCTCTGTTCTCGCTTTCCTCCCATCTCCATTCATTAACCTTTTTTAATAAGTTTGTGAGAGGTATAGCTATTTCTGAATAATTTGGTATAAATTTTGATAAATAATTGACTGCCCCTAAAAACCTCTCTAGTTCTTTCCGATCGGCGGGTGGTTTTATTTCTTTAATAGCTCTGATCTTGTTGTAATCTGGCCTCATTCCTTTCTCGTCAAATACGTGCCCCAAGTACGCCACCTCTCGTACTCCTATCTTGCACTTTTTTTTATTAAATTTCAAATTTATTTCTCTAGCCCTATCTAATAAACGTTTAAGTCGCTCATCGTGCACCTGTTTTGTGTCACCCCATACGATAATGTCGTCGATATAATTCTCGACGCCCTCCAGGTCTTCCAGGAGCTGATGCACTTTCGCATGAAAAACTTCCGACGCACAACTAATACCAAAAGGGAGTCTCAAAAATTGAAATCTTCCGAAAGGCGTCGCAAAAGTGCAGAGGTCCGCGCTCGCGTCATCCAGCTGGACCGCCCAGAAGCCCGAGTTGGCGTCGAGCACGGAGAAATACCTCGCGCCGTGCATGCGCGCCGCCAGCTCCGCCAGCGTGGGCAGCTGGAAGTGCGCGCGCCGCACCGCGCGGTTCAGCTCGCGCGGCTCGAGGCACACTCGGATGCCGTCGTCCTTTTTCGCCACGAGTACTAACGGATGTACCCACTGAGTAGGGTGACTCACCTTTCTAATGATGCCATTCTGCTCCATCGCTTGGAGCTCGTCCGCCAGCTGGTCTCGCTGGCCGTGCGGCACCTTCCTCGAGGCGCACACGACCGGCGGCACCGACTCGTCTATCACTATGTGGTACTTACCCGGCAAACAACCTATACCATGGAATAAATCCTCATAAGGGGCCGTTTCTATACTCATAATACGTTTTATTAATCCTAATCTTACACAAGATTTCTTTCCCAGCACACTACAACCGCGCATGTCAGCAATCGCAAATTTTAATTTATACTCAACGCCTTTATACGTCCACGGCAATGTACATGTACCCTTTACAGGAATAACATCGCGAGTATAAGACTGTAACGGTATATATTCTTTCATGATTATGTCGTCAGAGAACCCTAATTTCTTAAATCTAGGATATGGCAAAACGTTACAATCAGCACCCGAATCTAGCTTAAATTTTTCATTACCATTCTTACAAGATAACACTTGATACCAATCATCGCAACTATCACTTCGATTATCGATCGTGGATACGTACAATCCGTCCGAATCCGAATCACTTTCGCGTTCAACTTGATAAACACGACGCACTTTATCACGCGCACCACCTTTATAAAATGATTCAAATGACTTACATGCACGAGCGAAATGACCTTTGTTTCCACACTCAAAACATTCGGCATCCCGTGCCGGGCAGCGGCCCTCGGCGCAGCGCGCGCCTCCGCACGCGGCGCACGGCGCGCGCAGGCTCGGCGGCTCGCGGCGCGCCCCCGGCGCGCGGCCTCGCACCGCGCCTGCGCCGGCGCCGGCCGCCGCGCCCGCCCGGGCCGAGCCGCGGCGCGCTCGCGCCGACACGCCGTCCACCTGCACGACTGCCTGACTCGTGCTAGCACCTGCATTCACCATCTGACGTTCACTCTCCTGAGACGCCTCCTCCGCTTGGCAAATCTTCATCGCCTTCTCCAGCGTGAGGTCGTCGCTCCGCAGCAGCCGGTCCCGGACCGTGCTCTGCCGGATTCCGCACACGACGCGGTCTCGAATGAGTTCTTCCTGAAGCGTCGTAAACTCACAGTTTTTGCTTAGAAGTCGCAGAGCTGTCACATACTGTAGGATCGATTCCCCATCTTCTTGATTGCGGGTGAAAAATTTGTATCTCGCAAGCGTGACATTCGATTTCGTTCCGAAATAGTTATCAAATTTTTTCAATAACAAGTTGACGTCATCGCGTTCTTCCTCCGTATCGAACGTGAACGTTTGATAGACATCGAAGCCGTCGGATCCTATCAGATTGACCAGCAGACTGGCTTGCACACTGGACTTCTCCGTGTGCACTCCTGAAGCCTTCACAAATAAAATGAATTGTTGTCTCCACCGTTTCCAAGCGTCGGCGCGCGCCTCGGGCCCGCCAGCCGCCATGTTCAGCTCGCCGGGCGGCCGCGCGTGTTCCATTATCACTCGCTAATTACTCCGAGATTACTGCACAAATATTGTGGAAAACACTTCTCCACTGAAATCTACCACGCTATTTATGTTTTTAACACTATTTGATTACGATTATGCGCAGAAATCTATTAAAACCGCTGTCACCATGTTGTGATGTAATGAAAGACGCGTGTGCAGACAACAACTGATTTATTTATGTACTACCCGTACTCACGGGACGTGCAATAAAAATGAACTATAATCTACCACAACAGTAGTCTATGGAGTATTTCATGGTCTATCTAACCTACGAGTACCTTCCTACACAATTTAATCGAAATGGGTCTGTACTAACCAATGTTGCCATTTATCTTCAACACTAAGAGTCCGTTTTTGATGCGTTTTTCAGTGATGAGATAAGATTTGATAGGAGCATATTTTTAAGATAGTTGCTACAGTGGCAACTTACCAGGTGCCGCTGGCGAAAAAAACCTTCAAATACTTACTACTGCCGTTAGAGCCCGAAATAACAAACACAGACTTCGCGTTTATAATATCAGTGGGATTGCAATAAGTTCTAACTTTATCCGTGCATTGTTTGTTTTAGATGTGCAAAAAAAAATGCTATGGTTTCCTCGTGAGGAAATCATAGCGATGTCCACCAAAAACTCGAACGCATTGGCGAGGATTGAACTCTTCGATCTAATCGACTTCGGTTTAATGTAATATTATAATAATAATAATAATAATTAATAATTGATTTTGTTAAGATAAGTAAATTAAAGCATGTCAAAATATTTGAAATTGTAGTCCTATTAACTGATGTACGACATTCTAATTTTAGTCATTGGGAGGAACTAACCTCCATGACACGGGCGCTCAGTCCAGTTTGATGGTTAGGGAAATTAAATTATGTACATACATTTCATGAATAAAAACATTTTGAATTTTGAATTTTTGAATTTTGACTTTCAGGACGTGAGGCTTCCAACTTACCAACTCTAAATCCTTGATCCTGGTACAAACTCCTGCCAGCATTTCCTGCTGTTCCTTGTAGGTGGCCGGACACGGGTACAGCGTGGCTTGGAACCCGTGGCAGACCTTCTTCACTCGCAACTTGATCTGTTCCCCGTGGAAGAACACCACAAATACTGTCTTTTGGAGCTCGTGACCCTGGAATTTAGTGAAACGCTTCTTGAGGGATAGAATTTCAGTGAATAAGAACAGCTTTGATATGATGTTTTGGGTACTATTGATGATGGTAATGTGCTGTTAGGTAGTCCTAAAGTAAGCTTTACGTAAAGATAATTTAAATAAAATATTAGTTGTTTTTGTTTGTGAAATGTATGAAACACGCGTGGAAAAGTGATAGAAACATATATAATACTAGCTGACCCGGCAAACGTTGTTTTGCCTCACTAAGGGGTATGAAAAATAGATAGTGTAGCTTATATGACACGTTCGTAGATTTACCATAGCAGCGCCATCTATTGATTACTAACTCAACCCAGTCGAAGGTATCGACATCTGTTAGAATCATTTGGAGTTAACAGATAATTCTGACTGTCAAATAATAACAGACAATAATTAGCAATAAATTAAAATTGCGACTATAATTTGAGATTTAAACTATCCTATCTCTCAAGTTGGATCGAACTGCACATGGTGTGCGAATTTTATTATAATCGGTTAAGTGGTTTAGGATTCCATTGAGGACAAACATTGTGACACGCGATTTATATATATTAAGATTAAGATAAGATGTGTTATACATAATAATATATAATTATAAAACCGATGTCGGCTCACTTGGGCATGAAGCCGCCTAATGATCCGAAGGTCGTGTGCTGTACTAGAAAAAATGCATCTAAATGCGTAGGTTTTTACTTTCTTCTTTCGTACTTCGTACTGAATTACATTTAAAATTTGCATGAGCATTAACCCTTGCGAGGAAAAGCCGGATTTAAAATTCAAATCACTTCTTAGCTTCTAACTTAGCAACATAGTGCTTTCAACTTGATTGTTCTTTATTTTTCGTACGTTAGTAAAGCTTAACGTCTAGAAAAATCAATATTTAACTGCAGGGTAATGACCTCGGTCACACGTTGTTTCACAGTTATAATAATAGTGTTCGTACTTCTACGGTACGGCACAAAGCTTCTGGTGATTTGCTTTTAAATACAGTATTCAGGTAATCTGAGTTGTTAATGGCACTTTTATTGTTTAATACGGGAACTATTAAGTTCTTTTCGGTAAATTGATTGATTGATAATGTAAACAAGCTTTTTAACTTCTAAAACTACTACTTCTACTTTTAAAATTCTAAATAATACGAAGCGAAAAACCCTGAAGTAAATATCCAAGAAGAATATTTAATATTGATTGTTGTACGCGAATTGTCAATGATATAATGAATGATAGACAGTGAAGTCTAAACATAAATTGGCCGTAATTCAAAAATCCTGAGTAACTCAGCAGACAATACAAAGCTCAGTTAACAAGATGACCAATAATGTTAATAGCACTGTGAATATAGAATTTACAACCTCATTATTATGACATGTACCCTTAAGATGGCTTCGGTCTAGATACATTATCTCTCACACAAAAACAAATACACGCTTTGTAACGCTAGATATGCTTCAGTTTGCATACCTAGGAAAATTTTATCTAAACCACAGCCATGCTAAGTCCACAGCAATGGGTAATGTAATGGCTTGTAAATTTTACGAGTTATTATTTACGGATTTACAGCCGTCCTAATTAGTTAGAACTGAGTGTGCAGCCGATAATGACTGCAGTAATTCAATTTTCCAGCCCGGCTAATGTAAATGCATTAAATACTAGCATCCTGCCCCGGCTTCGTACGGCTTTTGTAATTGGATTTTTAGATGCGATCTTGGAATTAAAATACAGGGTTGTTACTCGAGAATAATGTAGCTTCGCAACGGTGAAAGAATTTTTCAGAGTAGGTAGGAAAATTGAGTGGTTTCCGTGTACGCATTTTTACCCTTGAATCATCCAATGTAACTTTTCGGAATATTAGTCAGAAAATACGTAGGTCAGACCACTTAGGACGGTTTCAACTATTCTGATTCACCCCTCTTTACACTGACTCACTTCAAAGTCCAAAAAAGAATTAAAATATGTTTTTTGGAGGATATAAAAAAGACACAATGACTCTAAAAGGTATTCAGCCTGACCTTTTATTTACAGAATCTTAATGCTTTGTTAGATTTGCTATTTTCTCTTCATTACTTTATTTCTTATTATTTTTCTATCAAGGGAATACTGTCACTACATAAGCTAATCCATGTAGAAGTTACAGATAAGATAATCTCAATATACTTAACTGTAATAAAGATTGAAACCGATTGGTGTTATTCACTATTTTTTAAAGAAGCCGATGTAGCCAAACGAATGTCAAAATAACAATCTATGCTCTTCACACAGAATATTCTATAATTTCGAAACATGGCCAAATGTGAGCCTAAACGGCTGTTGTAGTTCAGTTATATAAATTTTGCATAATCATAGACCACGTTTTCTTCCTGTCGTACCGTAACATTTTTTTCTGTTATCCGCGCTTTAAATAAACGAGTTTCGTGTTATCAACTTACCGTAATAGGGTCTTTCAGCATCTGCTCTATCTGTGCATGTTTGAAGAATATGTTCCCGTGCGATATTCTCCAGAGCATTCTCTCGAAGGCGTGCACTCTTGCCGTGGTCACCACGCCAGCTATAAACCCAAGGTGCCCCAACACTGCGTCGTTGTTGTATATTTGTACTGATGCTGATATCTTTCTGGCTGCGCTGTGGTCTTGGAAGAAGGTTTGCATCTTCTCAATGAGTAACTTCAACTCTATAAGTGAGAGGTAATCGCTTTTGAGGTTGCGCGCGTTGCGTGTGATCTCTTGGATTTCTGATTCGATGTAGTCGATTCTTTCCTGGAGCAATTGATAAGAGTCAAATTTTATGGAAATGCTTGGTAAAGAGAGAAAATGGCCTTTCAAATCGATAAAGGTATGAAACATCAAGTTATTTCTAGCTCGTGGATTCAATCTTCGACCATTGACGGTTAGCAGTGAAGGAAAACATCGTGAGGAAACTATAGCATGATCGTAGAGCATTTTTCTAGTTTTCGTCTAGCTAGGCTATAAAGTGTTAAAAAAATATTTTTTTGTCTACTTAGATAGGTTCTAGTCTTATTTAAAAGGCATGTCCTATCAATAGGAAGAGGAAGACCTAGAAGATCATATTTAGATCAAATTAAGGAGGAGGCGAATGTCTTATCGTATATGAAGGTCAAGGATTTGGCCGAAAATAGAACTACCAGGAAAAAACTCCACGGACAAGAGCATTGAATCTCTTACGTATTGAATGAAATTCTACCAATATCCCCATTTATACGAAAATATATAAAAGACCACTGCTTAGGCGTAGTTGAAACAAAATAATGTCCTTGAACTGAAACTATTCTTCCATGTAGGTATGTATTAGGTTTTCGTGAAATTAATGGTTGGTGTATAAATGGTCTTTATTGAGGTTCTATGCTTTTATAAGGTTCATGGCCAAGGGCAACGAAATGCCCGTCATTTCATAGATTTTTCATTTAAATACCTAATTAATTTTGTTTTTAGGGTTTCGTGCCCTGAGGTTATGGTTAACGGGAACCTCTTACTAAAATGCCTCTGCTGTTCGGCCTTCTGTCTGTCTGTATATCTATCTGTCTAATTAACATGAACCGCGATAGCTAGACAGTTGATAATTTCCACAAATGTATACTTTTGTTCCCGTTATATCAATAAAAGCTAAAAATATAAAAACAATATTCAAGAGCTCACAAACAACAAACGTGATTTTTGCCGCTATTTATAGATAAATGGTAAGGAACCCTTTGGTGTGTGAGTCAAACTAGCACTTGGCCGGTGATTTTCCAAATTGATTTTTATTATGACAAACTAGCACTTGGCCGGTGATTTTCCAAATTGATTTTTATTATGACAATATGAAGTGTGTAATATATTACCGTAATTTACATTAAGGAATTACACACTAGTATCGACTTAATGATAGATGTCATTGTTAAACATAATTGCTTGTTAAACAATTAATCATTGTCTTGTGAAAGGGATCACTAAGTTTATTTTGTTATCAGAAACACTTAGATAATTCATCGGGACGCGACAACAAACTTATTCTTAGAACACTAAGAGTTTCAAAGAAAGACTGTCTTCTATTGTTCTTTTATAAATGATAATAGAATGAGAGGCGGATGGAATCCCATCTGCCTCAAGTACTTAAATGCATTAGTGGAAAGCTGATATTACTTAATAATAGCATTTGTTACTCAAACTTGTATTACTTTAAAATAAAATATCTACAAATTCACATTTTTTGAAAACTGTTTACTATTTTTTATATCATATCATAATAAGACGATTTTTCTTTATACAATTCACACACGGCTGGTTAGCTACGTAGATACTAAACCATTTCTAATTTGTATTATGGTTGTTAACATAACTGATTTACTACATATACAAACATACATAAAAACTTTATATCGATACATATTTAACACCTGGACCGACAGCTAGCATAGTTCATCATAAAGATGTTGGCCGTGCCGGGAATCGAACCCGGGACCCTCCGATACCTAACCTGCGCACAGCTGATGAAATGCTTTGGCTGAAGAGCGTAAAAAAACAGCTGCCACCTTTTTCAAATCCCAAGTATAATTGTTTTATTTTTTGACAACACATTCTTCAAGTTACAAGTCTTACGTTCCGTAGGTTGATGGTTCGATCCCCATCAATGATCTCAAACTTTTGGTGGAGGAAAACATAGTGAGGAAACCATATCGTGGTGGTAGGGCCAGGTTCTAGTGCTCGCCTGGCTAGCAACCTCCAAGTTAAAAGTCTGATGCTAAGCACCTAAACAGTGTGTTCGGCTGCTTCCTTGGGAACCAGTTATTCCGCGCAGTAGAGCATGTCTAGTCTACATGCTCTACCTTAGGCTAGTGCGACACTGTATCGTGTGGTTACGCGGCCAGCTGGTCAAATGTATGACAATTGATAGAGTAACTCTTTATTGGGCAGCTAATAGGTACAAATCAATTTTATAAAGTAACAACACCTAATAATCTTACACCGTGCCACAAATGGCGGCCCTTATCGCTCAAAGCGATCTCTTCCAGACAACCTTTGGATGGAAAGGAGTTTAAAGGACGAGAAGAAGTGGGGATACCCAATGAAAAATGTTTATACATATTTCTTTTTTCTTTTTATATTAGGACACATTTCACACACGGCTGGTTAATCCCATACTAAATCATTTCAAGTTCGTATTATGGTTGATATACTACATATACATACAAACATATTTTATATAGATACATACTTTGTACCCAAGCCTACAACCAACAAATTTAGTTAAGCACAAAGATGTTGGCCGTGCCGGGAATCGAACCCGGAACCTTCTTATTGGCAGTCCGGCATGGTAACCATTACGCCAACTAGGTCATGAAATGTGCTCTAGTCCTATAGTAAACTAGTAGTAGTGTGTAGTCTTGTGATAATTACCTCGAGTATATTAATCTCTCTCGGCGTGAGTACTCTGGGCGCGACTTTGGGCGGGGGCGGCGGCTCGGGCAGTTCCGCCCAGACCCAGCGCAGCTTCCTCTCCATCTCACTGCAGCGCCGCACCTCGGCCACGTAGCGCCGTTGGAAGTCATTGACGTGCGGGTTCAACTGCAGACAATAGTGGTACGTTAAAGCGAACATGGGGAAGTTATTGGTTGGTACTAAGATTTACATATTCAAATGGTAGGGCATTTTCTAGTGCTTGCTTGGGTAGCTACCAACCTCAGGTTGAAAAATCTGTCACTAAGCATCTAGTAGTGTGTTCCGGCACCCTCCTTGGGAGCCAGTTATACCAGACGTGGCATGGTCCACTCTGGCCTAGGTCAGGACATTGACTCGCGTGTCTACGGGTCCTGTTAGTCAAATGCCTAGTTCTAGTGATAAAAAATAATCAGATATATCATTATGAAAAAAATATGTCTAAAATATTTAAGGCTAGAAGGTGGTAATGAATGAAGTTAAATATATCTATTTCATACTTTATTTTATTGAATACTTAGTCTTTATTACTATTTACTATTTAGTATTATTTTTATTTTTTAACCGTGACTCGTATTAGACACTGGCAAGATTAGGGACTCAAAGATAATTTCGAAATTTATCAATTTTAAAAATACGTATGTAAGGAAGTAGAAAAAGTTTTGTAACTGATCCCACATTGCATAGCATAAAAATACAACACAATAAAAGAATGCTAAAGAATAAAAGTACAATAAGTACACCAAAAACAATAAGCGAAAAAAAAACAGTACACAAATTTTTTGCACAATACGCGCGGCTTTATCGCATATGATACCATAGCTAAATCAAAAAAAAGTTTTTTGTTCCGTATGTAAGTCATTATTTCTTGTGTTTACTACATACATGTATACGATAGATACACATAATATAGTACAAGTTATGACGTTCTACGGTGACATCAAAACCTATCAATATAATATGATCAGGCTTCCTCTTGTTTTATGGGTGCTTTGCCTTTATTTTTGGCTCATGGGCGTAGATCCAATTTATTGGTTGCAACCTATTTGATGCTAATATACTTAAGTAAAGGTCACCATAGCTATGTTTGGCCCAGGAAGTAAAAAGAGCGTATTTATGGGCTTACCGAATTAACCGTCTATTTCCGACATGCTATCAAATATTATGCTATTAAATAGTAAAACAAGGAATAATGTACTCGTATTATATTATAATAAAATTTTATAATAATTACAAAAATGCACCTTCCGAATTTTTTAAAATTTAATATTATTATTCTAATTCTAATTCAGGGAGATCAGTAATTATAGACCTATGAGACTTATTCTTACTTTATTTGTTAAGCATTTATTTAGTGGTATTATTTTTGTAATTTTCAGTTTTTGTAATACTAATTATAAAAAAATATTGGCTAATTGCGAGTCGAGCTCGCATATGAAGGATTTCGTACAAAAAAAAATGCTGAAAATAGCGGCAACGGAAATAAATATATATTCATATATATTTACAGATATAATAAAATTATTACCTACTACTAGCTATCATGATTTATGAAATACAACCTGGTGACAGACAGACAAAAAAACGTGTTTTTAATGTAATTAATTTCAAAGGTTTATTAGCAAATGTTGTATAAAAGGATTAAAAATACACATTACATCATAATCAATCGTTCTCATTACCCAGCCAAGTGTCCTAATTCTTCCAGTTAAAAGTGACGCTATAAAACTAATTCATTCACCACGCGGCGTGCGCGTGCGCAGCCTGACAGCAGGATACGCAGAGGAGGGCTCTCATTGTCGTTTCAATTAAAAACAATAACTGGCGAGGACTAGCTGCTACATTACTACACTGTTATACAGATGATGTCGTTTGAACCATTTTAGTTTATTATGCACCCATTTACTTTGTATCGAGTATTTTTCAGGCTTGTACCTAAAAAGTAAAAACGGGATCTTAATACTAAGCCTCTGTTGTCTGTCTGTCTGTCTCCAGGCTGTATTTTAGAAACTGTGATAGCTATAAAGCTGAAGCTTTCACAAGTTATGCATTTAGCGTACCAGAATATACCTGTAGTAGTGGCTGGACCGATTTTGATTAAATATAGCTAACCACTAAATAAAAATGTGTTTAACCGAGAGCTATAAAGCCATTGAAGGGACATATAGACAAGTAAAGAGGAAAAAAAAGTAAAAAATTGTAATTGACTTATTATATTAGGTATTAAAAGAAGAGAGGGACACTTAAAGCCAAACTAAAGCATGTATTATTTTCATAAATTCAGTATGGAATCGAAATGTCACTGATCAGAAGAAACCTTTAGCACCTTTGTTCTTATCTAAGTTCTTTCTATAATAATTTCTACGCTTTATTTCTAAAGTGTGTTCAGTGATCACACCACCTCTATTACAATAAATAGTAAACGGTAGGGTTTTAAAATAGATCACACTTCTTTCTGTTACGTGTTACGAAACGTATACAGATGGAAATCATTACGTCCTGACCTTTAAAAATTACTACTAGTAGATCTCCGAACATTAGACTTCGCGAAAATGATTATTTAGAAAATGGCGTGTACTTAGAAACATACCTCATAAAATATATGTAATTATATTCTCGTAATATAATAGTGATTGATAAATTTTAGATCAAGATACTTGTACATATAATAAAAAAATCTTTTAAGGCATTTAACCGCTCTGCAAATATAAAAATTTACCAGTAAATAGCGATGCAGCCAATTCCTCAAAATTTTATGAGAACCACCCCATTCAATCAAAAATCACCGACGACTAAAAATTCTATTGAGAATCTGTGTCTTAAATTTGTGTCAAGATGGATTCAAAATTACGGGCTCTACGAAACAAAAGAAAAATTGGTCAGTATAAATGCAGAGACTTCGCTTGCTTCACTCTCTCGGTCAATAACGTTATCAGAGCTTACCTTGAGGCTAATGAATTCTACGGCTCGAGTACTCGAACGCTTTGATTTTCGTTCTCCACTCACTCATATCTACGGTCAGTGATTTGCAGCTGGCAAGACGCCAGTCTGATGGGAGTCTATTATCTAACTATCATAATATGAAGGGAAGAAGTTGGACTAGTTGGCTACTGAGAAGCCAGATTATTGGGTAACAAAGGAACGCACTGCTTCCATCTCTTTTTCCTCTACATTATAGTCCAAGTATCTTCAGTTAGAATAGGTACCTATTCGACTGGTGCGCTACATATTCGATCACATTCATTTTCACTTCTCATCAGGTGCCATAGTAGCTAAAAGACGGTTTTGTTTCTTATTTTAAAATGAAAATAAAATCGGTGTACCTTTTTGTAAGGATACACAACAATGTAAGCAGTAACAGTAGCATTATCAAATTGGATGCAGAATTAAACCAGAATTCGAAATCCTCGTGAATTACTTTATATTCCATTCAACATTAGGGATTAGATAATTTCATCGTCCATTCCAATTTTGCCCGAGTTGAAAAGCTTGGCCAAAACTGAAATTAAGATATCTATGATCTTATTGAAACCCCTCAGATCGGGTAATTTGATAATGGTACGAGATTATGCTCACAATGAAACAATTCCATTCAATAGAATTGAACCGTTCTAAATTTACAATTGTATTTTATTAACATATCAACTGACTGAGACGCAGAATTGGTATCGGTTCCGGTTATAGATTATATGAATAAGGCAAGACAGTCAACTTGCAATATTCGAATGGTAAAGTAAAAAAACATGATATTTTCGCGATGAAAAATTTTCTTACAAAATATATACATATCTACTATAGAGTTCATAAACCACATCAAAAAAAAAATACTATAACTAATTTGTGACCGCGTTATATAATTTTTTGTTGATAAGAAGGACTTTGCCTTCGCTTTCATGATGTTATTCAAGTTTCAGTGTTTTCCCCAAGCCGTGTATGAGGAAGGGTTTGAGGAATGTACATAACACACCCTAAACCCGTTTACCTGATTTCAAGGTGCGACGGTGTTCGTAGATTTGGTTTGTAATATTTTAGGCCGGTAACCTTTTTAATCTTTATAAACGTTTTTCTACGTAACACAAAAGTACATTAGTACAGTAGTGTGAATAGTGTCCTATGTTTATATTTTTGTTAACTTAACTTTTACTTCCTTTAATAAAAGATGATCTGATTGATGTAAAGGATGACTTTGAAAACAACAGTTTCATTTAAGAAAGCTGTAACAAGTCGAAGGAGTAGTTAAAATGTTGTAAACCATGTAAAAATAATTGCACATGTGGAAGGATTCTGTGGTTCACAAGTATCAGAGCCTAAACATAAATAAGAAGTATTTACATACTTGTTATCTTCTTCTTCTTCGTATGAGCTAAATGGACAAGCTCTGATGTTCAGAAGACTTGGTTTAACGACTGCTTGTACTTAGACCAACAGCACGGTTTCGCCTGAGATGAAAATGCCACTTTTTAAAATGACAGTCTAGTCCATAATATGCCGCTCTCTCCTCATCTAGAGGCTCTGTGTATCAACCGTTAGGCAACGGTGATCTCGATGATCGCGTCACATCACCTTAGTTAGCGGAGCTACAGGCGCTACATACTGTTACTGTTATAGAAAATACCGATTCATTCATTCTAGGTCTAGGATTCGCCGAGGTAGCTCCCCCACAGTGTTAACTGTACGAGTTTAGTGAATACATCCGACGATAGCTCGTTTTCCAATTATTCACTATTAGCCACAGCGCCTCGGCTAGTAGAATAGTCCTCTTACAATGCATTAGGTTTTTACGATTGGTTGACACGACAATACACATTCACGATCTCGTTGGCGGAATAGTTACCATGTCGGACTTCCAACCAGAGGGTCCTGGGTTTCCTGATTCCCGGCACGGCCAACATCTTTGTGATGAAATAAATTTGACGGCTGTTGGTCTGGGTGTTAAATACGTATCGAAATATAAAGTATTTAACTTTGTTTTTCAAGGTATGTGTGGGAAAAGGTATCTGGATGGACCCATTACGATATTTTTACACAAGATTTGCTGGGAAGGTAGACTATCAGTAATGAGGAATACGACTAAGGAGTCCTCTGACCTAGCGAACACAAATTTTGGAACATAGTTCGTACCGAAACTTTAGTACCTCATATCCCAACAATTATTAAACCAGTTTCATTCATAATCAGAAATATTTTAAAAAAATGGTATTTGAATTATTACTCTGTAAAAAATATCAGATTTACAAGTAAATGTTGAATTATAAAAGCTGTATACCAAATTTTGACAAGAATTATTCACAAATAATTTCCTTGCGCAAGTTTAAGCAGCCAGACATACAATCTAACTTATAGACAGACAAAAGACAAAAACTTAGGCATTTGACGCTTCGCTCGCTCAGCCAATTAGGCTAACACAGTCCTTCCTTTGAAAGAGTGGGAGAGCTGATATCTGTGTCCTTGTCCTAAATGCTCTATTATTTATGGGCGGCCCACAGGCGGCAGGCTGCGTGCCTCGAGCCTCGGGAGTGTCCATGGTGTCGTGACCGTCATATCGATTGCAGTTATTCCGCGGTTCGTGATTTGGAAAGGTTACATCCAAATTAAGGTTAATGGTCTTATATGATGAGCCCCAGTCAGTCTCGACTCGAAAAAAAATAGGCCTTTTATATAAATAAAAAAAAGTATGAGCGCAAAAGCAAAACGTACAAAATGCAACTGCCAATTATTTCTTGTTTGTTGTTTACTCACCGATAATACAAAAAGTACAATGTTTAAAAATCATCATCATCATCATCAGTCTATGCTTGGCCACTGCTGGACACAGGCCTCTCCTAAGGCATGTCACTTGCCAAAAAATATAGTAAAAGGATAGTTACTACCAATATTCGTATTGTTGACGTATACACAGCACAATGTAGAAAGCACTATGTGGACATTTTGTATTTTTGATCTATGCGTACCTTACGGTTATACTACCAATTTACGAAAGATTATCTCCGTAATAACTAAATATCACATCTATCTATATATACTAGTATCAATAGATCACAAGCTATATATATATTTACACAACTAGCAAACCCAGCGAACTCCGTTTCGCTACAAAGTTGAATTTTTTTCTAAATTTTGTTTGCTGCAAACCTCACGGAGCCCGAGACCTTTCCAACGAATGCAAAACCGTGGAAATCGGTTCGTGCGTTCTGGAGTTATAGCGTCAGGAAGAAAAACCCGACATATTTTTTATATGATAGATATAATATATTTACAGTAAACTTATACCATGCGCATATTCGCAGGCTACTAAAAATAGCTGGTTGTCAATGACATTGCCCTATGGGTATGCATTGGGCATTGCAAACCCTAGAGATTAATTTCGGTCACACCATTAGTTCAATTAGTAAAATTGCCCGCAGTTGTTGACTTTTTATGGTAACAGTAGTTATGACAAAGGTAATGCTATAATTAGTCCACAAAGAAATCTTTACGCCCAAAGGAATGCAACAGCTTTTCCTTGTATTGTTTTGTAAACCCTCACAAAAGCAAAGCTACAGAATTTAGTTTTGAAAATGATGAAAGGTAGTATGTATGTTTAATTTTTTTATCATATAACATTATTTGATGTCATAGCGGCGACAAAAATGGTACATCATCTGTGTCAATTTCAACTGTCTAGCTACCACCGTTTCTATTATATTAATCATTGGGTACTGAACCCTAAAAGCATAACTCTTAAAATCAAACCAAAGTATATCCTACGTAATATGTATCTTTGACCTTTAACTTTCGATTACTGTAAGTGATTGGGCCGGTAAATATACGAGTACATCATTGGATCTTTTAATCACCAAATCATTTACTAAGTAAAGAATTACATGATTAACTAATATTAAAGAATAACGGAACTCTACAATTACTTTGTTATTATTGATTCACCAACTTCTCAATAACAAAGATAAGAACGAGAATGCGTGAATAAATAAAATGATAACAAAATAAAGATAAGCGAATTCTTGCTAAGTTTATTGATGCGCAATACATTGTTAATGTGGTACTCGTACATTGATGCATAATTGTAACTTTTATTTAATCAAGTAATATGTACATTTCTCTGTACTCCGGTTATAGTTGAGTTCCTTTTAGTTTAATTAAGTTTCTCATTCCATTAAATTTTAGTTTAAAATTTTCGTTGGAATTATCATACTCACGAAAGCTAAGCTTCCTTCTAAACTTGACTTTTTGACTCAAAAAACATTGGTAAAAATACTGATCTCTTCAAGCGACTGGTGGCTAAAACCAATGACCCAAGAACTGGCAATTTACCTTGGCCAACGTTTAAGTTCCAGCGAGGACACAGACTTAGGTATAGTTTATAATTTAGGTTTTAAATTTTTAATTATTGTATACTTTTTAATTACATTTAGTTTTATTAAATAATAATATATATATAATAATAAATGTTTATCAAAAAGCTGATCAATCTCAATCTTAAGACGGCTATAAAACTAATAATTAGTTACTAAGTGAGTACTATTATTTATACCCTAATCTTTAATACGAACTACGTTTCTCTTTCCTTTTCGCGTATGCGACATTACCACGCGGGCTATAGGGTGAAGGCCGCCTAAAGTTCAGCGCCTACATATTGTATAGGCGTACCTCAATATGTTCTAAAGGCGTATAAAGACCATTGAATACGTCAAAAGATTTTGATTGTATTATTCCTTGGCGCTTTTAGCGCACCTGCTTCGATTGAAACAATTCGCGTTCAGCTATTTCGTGGTTATTTCAGTTGTTGGGTAACCAGGCACCGCATTAGTGAGTTTTTACACGCTTTCTATTAGCTTCACCTGTATGTTTGTATGTTTGTAACCGACTTCTTTGGGCGCGATTTTGACCCACTTTAAACGGCCAGATTTCGTTCAAACTTTGTTGATTTATTGAGGACCGATGACAATACACTAATTTGATAAAATTATTCCATTTTTGTTTGTATGTTTCATTCCATTTTTGTTTGTAACCGACTTCTTTGGGCGGGATTTTGACCCACTTTTAACGGCCAGATTTCGTTCAAACTTAGTAAATTGTTTGAGGACCGATGACAATACACTAAATTGATAAAATTACGGTTTTCTATAAGAAGCGTGTTTTTTTAGTTTTTTTAAACTATTATTTAATGAATACTTCTTGGTATTTAATGCATATAATGAGTACTTTAAAGCAAGTTTATCCCACATGCAAGTTGGCAGGTACAATTATAAGGTTTCAATTATGAGTACTATTACTGTGTTGTAATTTTAGACTCGTCGATGGCAATTTTTGAAATACTTCTAGTCTGCGTCATAGTTTCTATTTTAAACCCAACATGTTGTAACACCGTGACGTTTCCCACATTATTAGTCACTGTAAATATTTCGGGAAATTCACCTCTCCATTCATTCAGTAGGCAATTCAGTAGGCGGAAGCTGTGAAAAACCTGGATGATATCAGACAAAATTAAATATTTAGTGTACTTCCGCTGTGATCCGAAGTCGACAGATCGACTTGTTGTTCGAAGAGTCAGCATCTCCTGATGATGCCTTGTGGTTAGGCGAAACACGTGTAGAGTTAAGAATTTCCGTATTGTGATAGGTAACGTTAATCTTAATTAATCTTAGTTAATTTTTCCTTTACTTGTCTTAATTTGGATTTCGGATCACAGCGGAAGTACACTAAATATTTAATTTTGTCTTCTATTTACAATGGATTTCCGCAAAGTAACGCCTGAGTCAATAAGTTATTCTGGATGATATCGTAAATCTTGCGGCTGAAAGTTCTACTTTAGGAAACTAGAAGTTTCTATTCAATCTCGATTTTATATTCTAAAAGCGAGTGTGGCTCAGTAGTAATAACGTCTGCTTTTCAATCAATTCGATCCCGGCCCTACACCAATGACTTGTTTTTCAAGTTATGTGTAGATTTGCACTCGCTTTACGGTGAAGGAAACATCGTGAGGAAACCGGCACGTTTGAGGACCACAATATCCGAAGACGTGTGTCATCCGCCAACCCGTACTTGGCCAGCGTGGTGGATTATGGCCTATATCTCTCTCTCTCCTCATTAAAAAAGGCCCCGAGTCCCAGCTGTGGGAACGTATAGTGGGCTGCTTATGCTATTCAATCTCATATTATTGAGATAAATGATAACAACGTTCATTTTATCTTTGAATAAGAAATAATTACAAACAATCTATTGTTGTAAAGCAAAATAAGTAAACTGGGTGTTTTGGCAATGTTATCAAATTGTTTTGACCCCCTTGCAAAAAAAAAAACGACGGGGTGTTGTTAGTTTGACGTGTCTGTCTGTCTCTGTGAAATCGTAGCTCCGAACGGATGGAAGAAATTTTCTTAGCTATGTTTGAAAAAAATCGGTTCAAGTTATGCAAAATAGTAAATTTTTTTTTTATGTACATGCCATTTCAATATGGTTATCAAATGAAAGAGTAGGGGGACTAGTAGCATACATGTGTACACTATGTTACATTTCGAATCCAGGATGGTCAACACCAATAAATGTAGTAGGGGCTTTTCTAAAATGTTTAATTTATATACTTGTCGTCATAAAGACAATGATTTCTAGGTCAACTTACATCTCTGAACTGCGCAGTCCCAGCCTCCCCTAGCTGGTACATGGACACGTAAGCTGCCTCCGGCTGAACAAACAGCTGGCAGAGCACCATCTCTTCACTGCGGAACATGGAACCCATGGTGGAAGAACGAGGCTACCTGTAAATACAAAAAAAAGGTGAAGGTTTTTTTTCTTTTCACGATTAAAATCTTGCTGTGCCGAATCCACTCATTAAATAAAAGTAAGCTAGAGATAAAGTAAGCTTATTATTTACTAGCATCCTGTTCCGGCTTCGCACGGTCTCTAAAATTATCTAAGTTGCAAAGAAAAACTCACTAATAGCCTATGTCCAGTTTCGAAGCCTATTCGCGTCAAACAAACAAACAATCAAACTTTTCCTCTTTTTAATGTTGGTATAGATTTTTATTATTTATAAGACTAGCTGACCCGGCAAACGTTGTTTTGCCTTAAAAATATATAGTAGAAGATTCTCAGACCTACTGAATACGCATATGAAATTTGGTAAAAATCGGTCAAGCCGTTTCGGAGGAGTTACGGTAACTAACATTGTGTCATGGAAATTTTATAATTCTTTATTGGACTCATAAATAAAAAAGGCACAGTAAAAGACAATTAACTTAAAATTAGTGTACCACAATTGGCGGCCTTATCGCTTAAAGCGATCTCATCCAGGCAACCTTTGGATGGAAAGGAATTTATAAACGACTAAAGAAGGACGTAGTGTACAATAAAGAATAATAAAAAACATACATATAATATTAATAATCTTATCTTAATTTATATAAATCTCGTGTCACAATGTTTGTCCTAAATGGACTCCTAAACCACTTAACCGATTATAATAAAATTCGCACACCATGTGCAGTTCGATCCAACTTGAGAGATAGGATAGTTTAAATCTCAAATTATAGTCGCAATTTTAATTTACTGCTAATTATTGTTTGTTATTATTTGACAGTCACAATTATCTGTTAACTCCAAATGATTCTAACTGATGTCGATACCTTTCGACTGGGTTGAGTTAGTAAATCTACGAACGTGTCATATAAGCTACACTATCTATTTTTCATACCCTTATGTGAGGCAAAACCTAGTTTGCCGGGTCAGCTAGTATTATATATTAGACAACAGTTTAGCTCTGAGAAGAACTTTTGCGCGTATGTGTAGTTAAAAGAACAAAATAAAAAAAAAAAACCGAAAATTATTAGACTTTGCGCACGACCGCTGCGATGGGAGCCAACCTCGCGACTGAGCCGCGCTGGTACCTTACTCATAGATCTAAACACCCCTTCCCCGCACGAGCCCTCTTCGCAACGGGCCGTGCAGCAGAAATCGTAATATTTTAATTTCACCATAACTTCAAAACCAAACGTCCAATTTTAATCATTCAAAGACCAAATATTATCAACACAAACTATTCTTATTGATGAAATAATTTATTTTGATAAGGATTAATAGTGTATTGCTTAAAATCGCTTCGTAAATAAGCCATTATTTCTCGTACAAAGTAAAGGATAAAAAATGGTTATTGTGGGTTATTCCTAAGAGATAAACATATACCATCACGGACTTTTTTGTAGACCTTTTTAAGTTGTACAATACTGTAGTAAATTGTTTTGATCTATCTTGTAGGATTCAGTCAGCGTTTGCAATGTAAGCGCAAAAAAGGTTTTTTTTTACGACCTCACATTAAAAACCTCAAAAATTGTAGCCTATGTGTTATTCTGATGTATAAGCTATATTGTGGTAAAGTTTCATTCAAATCCATTCAGTAGTTTTTACGTGAAAGAGTAACAAACATACATCCATACATCCATACATACAAACTTTCGCCTTTATAATATTAGTAGGATGAACATTATTTTAAGTATCCAGATACTTAAAATTATTCAGGTAAACGAATCCATATTCGGAGTGTGACTTAAACCGTCCCATACCAAGGAAACAAATTTCCGTTTTATTTTATTTTTTACTTATATAATAGTTTGGCATTTGACCAACAGGGCGCGTAACTATACCTAGTCTGGAATAACTGGATCTCAAAGAAGCTATCAAAGACACCGCTAGGTGCTTGGTGACAGATTTTACCTTAAAGGTGGTTGATAGCCAGGTGAGTTTTAGAAAATGCTCTACCACCATTCTATGGTTTCCTCACAATGTGTCCTTTAATGGAAAGCTCAGCTCATTGGCGGGGATCGAACCCTCGATCTGCGGAACGTAAGGCGGCTACACGTCCGACAGAACTGTCATCGCGTTGAAAACTTTTTGTAATCCCGCATGTTGCCTCCGTTAACCCAGAACATGATTTAGCCTAAGCCTACTCTCACACTAAAGATAAGCAGTCTCTTTAGAAGCACAGTAAATAAGCAATTAATGGTATAACGTGTAACATCTCATTAGAATTTATTGTTGTTTTGACAGCTGCTCTTTTCGCTCTATTTGCGTGGACAGGCGAACATTAAGCTCGTTAGAAGTTGGTTTAGAATCTATTTCTTTCCACCATTTCAGTTCTGATGAACTGGGTCGAGTTTGTAATTGTTATAAATTGATGAGCTAGATAACTACGAGTATGTATTATAAGATAGCAAAGACTCCTTTTCCATTTAATTCCAAAAGCACATATTTACAAAGCTGTAGTGAGTAGTCATTTAGTTTGATATAAGTGAGATGTAAAATATTCAGAAATTTCGATGTTTACATTGTTAAAGATTTTCGCTTTTTCAATTCCTAAATATTTAGTAAAATAAAAGATATTTGTAGTACGCTAGCAATTATAAACCCACCAAGCGTGTACCAAGGCTATCATATATTAAAAGCTATTTCTTAAACAGCTTAAAAATGGTATCTGAAAACCAGAAGACAATGCAGATCTTGCCGGTATTCAAATTTTAAAACCTAATGAAAGTCATGTGGTCTGGAATCTAGATCGTAGTCAACACCTACACAGACTGGCACAGTCTAACCGGCGAACAGTACGTAGAGATGGGTACGTGGTATGGGCGGATGTTCTGCTGGTTTAAGCTGTTTCCTTTTTAACCATTACCTGGTCTTCTGGTCTTAAACACTGATAACGTTACTATTGTACGCGAATTGGCGTTTCCTGTACGCGGGAAATGCGTTTTATATAACGTGATAGCATGAGGTATATACGTACATATGTATATGTATAGCAGTTCTCCGAACAATTGACCTCGCTTTGTAATTATCCAAAGTTTTATAATTATCTCAACAATTAGTGGACCAATTTAATTCATTCTGCCAATTTTAACTAAAATCTACCAGCAACAAATGTCACACTTTGAAAACTATCTCCAAATAGGAAATCACGGACGACAAAAAATTATAATATTTAGCAATATCAAGTTCAAAATTTCAACCTCTTACTGAGAACCAGCATACTTAGATAGACGAAAGTAAAATTGTCCAATTATTGCAGATACTTTTCTCGCATCACTTGCTTGGTCAATAAAAAATGGTATTATTAAAGATAATATATGTATGGGGAATAATAAAATATATTTATCGGTTATACCTTGGATTAACATGTAAGCTTTTTTTATCCCGGATTGACACTAGTAACTTCGTTAGGCGCTGCTAATACAACTTAAATGTTAAGCGCGTATTGGTATCAAAACCCTTGAACCAATGGTAGAAAGTAAAAACTTCTTATTCTTAGGCACAATGAAAAACATTAGTTTGTTCTCAAACACGCGTGTTGCGTTATTTACGGCATTCGCCAGACTCCTCCTACACGTCTGCATGCCAATGACACTGAAGACGTAATGCAAGACACTGGCCTTCGTGGTGCACTTACTGCTTCACACGAAACTTTTCTTTTTATTTATTTTTTACACAATTCAGCTAGCCATTTGACCGACAGGGTGCGTAAATGCATGAATTAAGAAGTTATGGGAGAAGAATAGCATGTTTTGAAAAATTCTATAAAATTCTGCGTGAATGGGAAGACTATGATTTTGTAGATTTTAATATCTTTGATTGCTAACATTTGTTGTTAGAGTTCCGAAGCAACAGCGCCTACGTAAAATTAGCTCGATATTTGCTTTCTATCAATTTCTCAAAAAAAAGTCGTTATATAAATTAAATATAAATAAAAAATGCTGTGCCTCTGAAAGTAATAAAGATATTAAAACAAATCTTACTATTTTAGTATGAAATGATACTCGTAATATCTAGATTTATTAGAGCTTTTGATTGTTGATTTTATATCGTGAAATTTCTAATACCGCACGTCAGGCGTTTCACTCAATGGATAATAACATATGATTAAAAACCATTTGATTTGATTTTGATTTGATACAATAGCCGAAGGTAGAGAATGCCTAGTATAGAATAGGTGTCTCTTAAAGAGACTTTCCAACTTCCAAGAACGTCATGTTACAATAGCAAATGTGTCAAGTTTTAAGCTTTGTAGTAAACTGGCAAGTTTGTTTTAACTGTTACACCAACGTTTAATGTACATATATAAGAGGTAATTAGCAGACATTTTTGCTGCATCATCTGTAGTTAAACTCCATATGTTAAAAAAATGGTAGAAAACCTGTCCCGATGAGTATAGATAGCATTCGCTTCAGAGGCTTCGCTTCAATTTATTTACCGTCTAAAGACATCAAATGTATGTACATATGAGTAGATGACATTAATTGTCATCACGATTATATTATCGACAGCCACATAGAAAGCGAAAACAACTTAACTTATCAAGAGATGTAGGTCTGCACATAATCGATGTAGATTATACATTAAATATAATCTCTACTTGACTAAGAAATTAATAAAAAAAATGTCTTAAAAGCTTTTATTCAACTATGTTTGTTCGAGTGGAATCTTAAAAGCTAAATAACACTATCGTTTCGTTTGATTTGACTTGAAATCAGGCACACCTAATGTGTCTTCGGTGACTGAATGAATACAAAAATATGATACCAACGACAGCTCCTTGGACGTCTACATCATTTGAACAGCTTCTGATGATGGAGACAATGAAGCCATAGGAATTTTTGAACTAAACAAGATAAGCCCATCGATTTAGTTCTCATTTGATTTGTCTTGTAATTTGGTACTGTATGATATCCAGGGTCTTACGATGAAGCTGGAAAGTGGAACTGCTAATCTAAAAAAGATCCTATTGAGCTTGGACTCATCTAGAAGGATAAGTTGAAACAATGACAGGAGTTCAATTAAAAAAAATATATAAAATACTTTTTAAATAAAAACTCAAATTCAAATATATACTAAGATTTTTATTTTTGTTGTTTGAAGGAAAATTCTTTCAATTTATGCTGTTAAATTATTCCTACAATAAGTTAAATACGCATGCCGCTACAATTATTACTGTAGGTGAATCACGAATAACATATTATTGTTCGTCAAGGACTAGGATATAATAACATTATATAGTTTTGACCGTGCTAATGGATCCGACATTCGAATATCTCCAAAAAAGAAAGAAAACATTTAAAAGCTTCTTACCACTGAAAGAACTGATGGGTTTCCTACTATTATTTTTTAGAAAACATTGATATCGAGCCAGTTTGGCCGGTCAATTGTTTAGCTGTTAAGAGTAATTAATAAAATAGGTTGATTTTATATAACTAGGTGTGTAATTACTTAAAAACTCTGATTAATACCTAATTTTTAACACCTTCAAGAACTTAAGCGTATTTTTTCGTTACAATCAATTCATATATATTATATGAAAAGTAAACGTGTTTTTTTATAGAATTTGTTTTAAATATTACGGATACAATGATTATTGGGCTTTTATGAGTTTGTAATTTTAGTTATATAAATAATATCTATAGTAAGCAGACCTACGAAAATTGTATGATTTAATATTGCTTAATGTTTGAAGCATATCAATTATTCAAAGTTTTCAAGTCTTTCTTATATTTTTTATGTAAATAAATGATAAAATTTTCCAAAAGCTCTTGAGAAGTTCTTCATAAAGTAGTTCCAGGATAGTAGACGATTAATTAATAATCTGACCACGCCAGAGAATTAATTATTTTGAAATGTGAACAGGCGAAATAGTTTTGTTTATCTTTTGATAACCTCAATATTGACAGATCAAATTGGACCACAGACAATGTGTAGGTATTCATATTTAGTTACTGATTACATGTGAAGCTCTGTGCATTATCATTAACTTTCGAAGTTGTGCTTCAAGCATTTCTTCTGTAACAATGATATAGTTGAGAGAGTTTTTATTTTCATTAGTCGACGATGTCGCAGAGGATCGCCGCGGTTAGAAACAGAATTGGACCACAATAAACGAGAACGCGATGTCAGATAAACGCTCGGAGGGTACATTTTATCTCGCTTGGGATGTTGCAATGGGCCAAGTGTGAGTATTTCGAATGTGTCCCCGAGTCGCAGATGACCCGGCGATGCGTCGCCGCGTCCCAGCCAGACGCTAGGTATTGTATTTTTATATCTGGACATCTTCCAAATAGTACTCCCGACGATTATCAAAAATATTGTTCCAATACCGATACCCATTGATAGATGCACGCAACATCATTATCTACGGAATGAACTCTATTTCGGTTCGGTTATTTTCGTTACGTGTGCTGTAGGTGTAAACGTTTCGCGATATTGATTGTTCTTGCTAATTAATTATGCTTTAAACATGATTAATATAATAGTTGAGTTACAATTCGTGATATTTCTTTGAAAAGCTGTTTTAGGAACTTATTATTTTGACTACTTACTTTCTTGATAAATAAAAATCCGTGTAGTTAGTTTAAAGGTCACTGAATCACACACTGTTTGTCAAATTGTTTGTTGTATTGTCGTGTTGGAGACAAAACGCGCGGCGTCGCGGCGAGTCGGCTGCTTGGGCCGGGACGCGCGCTATTACTGCAGGTCTACCTACATTATACTGCTACTACACTGACTACTTCCTAATCTGTGATGGCTCCAGTGCCACTGCTAGCAGTTACCGCTTGACGAGTTAATACTGCCAAGTGTCAGCCGATCTAAACTATATAAAATTGGAGTGCCCGACGGGATCTCGCTCGTAAAGAGGTGTTTTAACACTGCCACCAAGCTTGCAGTGTCTTATTTTCTTATTGTTTCAGGGGTAATGTGCTCATTTTCTAAAGTTTTGTCTAATTAATCTTTTTATCGTCAAACTAGAATGGTTGAAGATACCTTCAACTACAGTCTTTTTTAAAATCTTTTATTTAATTTTATAGGGTTTTAATAAAATGTCACCCTTGTGACAGAAAACCACAGTCTTCAACATGATTAAAACCTTTGAAAAGAAAGCTTGGCCACAGATAAGCTGCTATATAGCTACTACAAGCAAGCTTAGAAAACGAAGTGTATTTATTTTCTTTTGTATGCCAGAAAGAGCCAAATTTTACGACCAAAGAAGGAGAGAAAGTTATATTTACTTACCGCAATATGTTATTTAAGAGTATGCTGTTAAATTAACAGCATACTGTAAATATGTTTTTGGTCTATGAATGAATCTCAGTGTCAACTAGGTACGCATGTAGCAAATTTGGAATGAATGATAAAGCGGGTGAGAGTTGATTCTACTCCCCTTCTGAAGACGTGACCGGTTACTGGCTATTAGGATATGGCTCCAAACTAACGTCATCTACAGATATAGGCATAGCACAGACTACATACAGATCGAGAATGTTTGAAACTATAACAATTTTGGGTTCCGTACCTAAAAGGTAAAAACGGGACCCTATTACTAAGACTCCGCTGTCTGTCTGTCTCCAGGCTGTATCTCAGAAACCGTTATTACGGTTAAGCTAGAAAGCTGAAACTTTCACAAGATATGTATTTCCCGTGCCGCTATTTAACAGCAAATATTAAAAATAAAACAATATTAAGGGTACATATAGTAAAAGTGTTTTTTTCGTTTTTTTTTTTGCTATATATCAATAACGGCAGCATGAAGACTCTTAAAATTTTCACGAAATATATAAATGTTCATTATCTTTCAAATCAAATTATAAAATTTATAAAAATAAATATTGAAGGGGCTTCCATACATCAATCGTACGGAACCCTTCATGCGCGAGCCCAACTCGCACTTGGCCAATATTTTTTCTATCATCCATGGTTTAAACGTCCTAATGCCAATAAAAAAAATTGCATTAGGTATATATTTAACCCGGTATATAACTTCAGTTTTTCATTTATTCAATAAAACTATATAAAATTACGTCCAATATAAATGTCACACACTAAAAACTAAAACTAATACTAATCAAATAACCCGCCCCTGGTCGCCCCCGGTGTAAAGGTGCCCATCACGCTCGCTGCATTACCGCGCTGAATAGCTATGGCCAACCTCTGCACCAAGAACGACCCGGAGCTGGAGTAATTTCAGTTAGTATGTTCTTCATAATAAAGATGTAGCATAAATCAATGTCCCAGTACGTTCCTGATGTAAATGTCGTTGTTATCCACTGAAGTATGCAGAAGCACATGCTAATGAGATAAACTGAGTTCACGACCTCCGGTTACCAGGAGAGGAAACCTGGTTACAGTTACGTTATTATTCAAAATATATCCAACCAATATTATAAATGCAAACTTTGTGCGTTAGCGTAATATATTATTTTATAACTTACTACTTACCCGGCAAACGTAGTTTCGCCTTAAGTACAGTACAGGGTGAAAAGTCCTTATCACTTAGGGGTATGGAATAATACTGAATATAAAATTTGGTAAACATCGGTCAAGCCGTTTCCGAGGAGTACGGTAACTAACATTGTGACATGGAAATTTTATATATTAGAAGATTAGATAAAAAGTAAGTACTTACTAATTAATAATTTTCTATGTTTGCCTGTTATATTATTTCATTTTTCTTTATTATTTCTATAATATAAAATACATAATCAGCAACTACACCACAATACACATGTCTCAGTGTAGGTGCTGTAGCCAATATTTTTCTACATTCTAGTATTTTTTTTTCTCATATCCAACTAGCTGTGCGGTGTCACCCGCGAAGTTATAACGTACCAGACTGAGATACGAAAATCCAAAATTGTTTTATTTATCTCTATTACTCTTCTATGCTCTATTTTCCTAGATATGTGTGGATTTGCACTCGCTTTACGGTGAAGGAAAACCTCGTGAGGAATCCGGCATGTCTGAGGGTATGTGCCATCCACCAACCCGCACTTGGCCAGCGTGGTGGATTATGGCCTATATCTCTCTCCTCGTGAGGGAAGGCCCCGACTCAGTAGTGGGAACGTACAGTGGGCTGCTTATGCTAATCACCCCTTATCAGTGTTTTAGCAAAATATGTTATGTACAGACACTCGATTTATACTGTCTCATTATATGTATAGATGGAATACACTGAGACAAGTGGTTCTGTAGAGTGATGCAAGACAATATTTTTCTACCATTCTAGTACCATTCTTCTTATATTTAGTAAATAATTTCAATTTGAATTGAATCTGCAAATGTTATCGTAGAATAAGGTACGAACAATTAGCACGTTTGCAAAACATTAAGTTTAAAAATAGAAGAATAAAAATAACATTCCCGATAAAAGAGGTTAGCCGCAGGAATGAGCGCTCCACACTAGAACTGGTAGCGTCCAACATATTTTGGTCTCCTAGTTACGTTAAGCTGGTCTACTGTAGTTTGTGATTTTGATCAGTTGAAGGGATCAGAGAAGGTCTAGTTATGTTGGTCGATAAGTAGGCCGGGTCATTGCTGTCTATGACTGGATCCTGTGTCAATTAGCTCACTTTATATTTGTTTGTAACTTGTTTAAAACAAAAAAAAACATAAAGGTACGATTCAAAAACCCTAGCCCATTTTGCTCCCTTTTTTTTAGTTTTCTTATCGCAATTTACGACAGACTTTTATAGTAGATATTTTTCGAAGTTGCTATTTTACTCCCATATCGCATTAAAATTGTATGCAACCTCCTCGGTAAACTCTTACCTAATTGCCTTATATAGGAACATTATTTTACTCGAATGAGGTGATATTTAGAGGTGGATGGGATCTACTATTCAATTTCAAATCTTGACGACAAATTTGTAGCTATAGGCTTCAATATTAATTATTGTAATTATTGTGCATTGGTGCTTTTTAACATCGCCAATTATGAAGAGTACATGACATTGACAAAAATACTTTTACAATAAAAAAAAACAAAATGTATGAATTTTACTTTTTGTAGCTATTTGCAATCAATAATGATTAAAATTTCACAATTCTCATCTATTTTAGTCACTTAGTGGTTGTTAATGTGGTTGGAACTTTTATTGTATATCTTAGTTAGTGTAGGAATATGTTTTGCTATTATTATATACACTAAAATGTAAGTGGCGCCATCTCTGTTACAACGTCTAAACTACAGAGGTACATACTCGTAGTATAATCGGTGAATTGCCTCGAAGTAGTTTGTTCGCTAGCACATAGAAGTATGCGATAATAGTTCAAGTCATTAGTGTTAGCTGGCGCTATTTGCCACCAAACATAATATTATTATATGTATTGAATTGAAAAGTTCGTCACTGCAAATATGTACATTATTCGCATTATGTAGACAGGTAGGTACGAACTCCAAATCGATAGACTCGGATATTTCATATTTCAGCCAAATATGAAATATTCACACCAAGTTCCAATAATAGATGCTCTTTTAAATGAATCGAAAACATGTTTTGTACCTTTTTCAGGTAAAATTAATGAGAATTTCAGAAGTGCCGTGATAAAAGACAAATATTACTAAATTATTATGAGAGATTTTTCCTGAAAATGATGGAAATATGTTGTCAAACCCGTTGTTTCCATTATTGATTAAATAATAATTATGGTAATAAAACATGATATTTATTTTTACTAATTACATACAAATATTTTTAATCATGTCATTGTGTACTGAAAGAGAATTTCTTTTGTGGTTTTCTAGTAAATTATAGAAAATAGATTTTTCCATCTCTTGCAATATTGCTTAATAAACCAAATAACAAAAAATCCGAAAAGATATATATACATATAAGGGTACAACTTGTTAGAAATAACATAAAAACCATTTGAAATCAAGCGTAACTTGTAACATAAAGTAAGTAGAATAAATTTGTCTAGAATTTAGTACAAATATAAAATATTCGTTAAATATAATGTATTGTATTGTTATGTATTTATTTTAACATAATAATTGTATCATCATGATAATTGTATCGTCTTACATAATAATTACGGCGAGTCAATCCACCTCGCAGAGTAAGACGGAAAAATCACCTCAGAAAAACGTACTAATTTGCCCGGAGGAGATTGTCTGTTTATTTAGTTAGGGTGAAGTGTGCCCGTGCCCCATCCCGGCATTCTGAGATGTGAAGCTGGGCGGGCCGCGGCAGTCGCGTCCCGACCACCGCCCGAGGTACTCGCGTCTCCAGTGAAAAGAAAATACAAGAAAATACACCAGATACAAAAATCCCGTGCTCTTCCCGCCAATGGAAACGCAAACCATGAGAGACGCCAGCTATTAGCAAGACAATGGAATATACGTCACAATTAGGTAGGTTCTATTTTTTATTGGCCGATTGTTTAGTTGCGCGATTATAGTGTATACGTGATGTCGTGTAAACAAAGCGTCTCCAGGAAGGTCACGGCTGGGGTGAGTCCTGAATCCTTGAGGATGCTAATGGAAAACGATATTATGTGTGTACACAACAAATTTCCCTGAAAAGCCTCCCAAGGTTTTGCCGGTACCTGCATGCGTTGTTGCGTTACCTTTACACACTTTTCTGTTTTTCTTTTAGCAGAGTGGTTTTTTATTTTACTTGTTGAAATAATACTTAGATAATTTACACCAAATTTATATCCATTTTAGTCAGGTAGATTTCACCACGAAGATTTAATTGACTAAATTTCAGTCTTTACAAAACTTGAAAAAAAAGGTGAGAATTAATTAGAACGTTGACATTTTTTTCAGTTTTATCTTAAAACCAGTACCCAACATTTTAATTATGTGAAAATAATAAAACATCTAAAACGCAGATTTCTTACAAGTCTTATTTAATTGATAATTGTTATGTAGGTACATATATCCTGTATAAACTATTCACCAAACTTAATTCTGTACAAAGTTATCCGTTATCCATCAGATCAGAGTTCCTGTCAAAGCCTTGAAGAGTTGTCTAAACTTTGTAGTTTCTGATAGATGATCTTTAACTTTAACTTGGTCGGTTCGGTACTTCCTGCGAGTTGAAATGACTTCAAAACTGTCACAGCCAGTTACCTCACTAAATAATGGATTGCTAAACGGCTTTGGGCAGCTAGTTAAAATTTAGAGATAGTCTAGTTTGTCTTAAGTTTTAGTTTAGGTTGAAAATTAATATCAAGGAGGCTGCCGAAATACACTATTAGGTATTCGGCGGTAGATTTTGCAACACGATGATAAGAGCTAGGCAGATTAGCACTATAAAAAGTATTCTTTATTCATCCATTTTAAAATAAAGCTAAAAGATTTTAACCTAATCATTTCATTAGTATGCTAGTATCTTCAAATGTCTTAAACAGTTTGTTGATGTTAATTTCTAGAATAACCGTTATTAAGGTATACTTTGCAGTCCAAGATAACTGACGCTGTTTTGTGCTAAAGATCTCGTACTTGATGCTGGTTTTCCACATAATATACGCATCTTAATGTTGTAAGATTTGTCTGTGAGATTTTTTCTTTGATTTTGATGAGAATTTGTCTATAGTTTTATAGTACATAGTAATGTAGTCGGCTAGAGATAATATTTACTCGTATATTTGCTTTGATTCATCGTCGTTTTCATGTTCGAATACATAATATTCGTTTGTCGACGTACTAGGTGCCTACAACTAATTTTAATTTCTTTCTTCATCATTTGACTTTTTTCTCAGATAAAAATAAAATTAGTGAAGTATTCTTGCGAGTATCTTATTATTTAGTATTATTTTTTTAACTTAAAAAGGAAGCTTTCTGGAAATAGTCTCAGTTTTCTTAACCACGCGCCTCTTTATCACCGATCCCAATCCTTATAAACTTGACCGTGAAACTTTGCTACGCTGTAAAATCTGTTTATATCCTGGTTTATTTTTCTCTACAAGCTATGAATTTCTTTATTATGTTTACTTTTCAGTTACTTTATTAGACAGCGTACTGCGGTAAACTCAATAGTTACGAGACGAAAAATAGTTACGAGAGAATCCGTTGCTCTGGCAATATTGGACTTTAAGCGTTTTACCGAAAATACTTCTTAACTTTATTAAATACCTAGCTAATTAGTTCTAAATGTTAAATATTAAGTAATACAAAATGTACAAAATCCATATTTCGGTAGACAGGTATGTGTTTTATTTATTTTTGTGTTATGTCTATACTCGTATGTGTGTTAAATTTGCATTATTAATCATTAATAATCAATTTGTTATCTATCCAAAACAATATTCGAACATGAATAAGTATTTGTTTCAGAATAACATGTTCGATTAAACGGAATTCTAAGGTACGACCATATATAAAATATAATTGTATTATTTGATACACCTTATAATATATCTGATTCACGATGTCAAAGATTAGAGAAACTGGACCTTAGAGGAACAGCTTAGGTAGATTTATACTTTCTAACGCCCTGTCTCTATAAATTTTGTCAACACCATCGGTTCTACCGCTAACCTAACGTTTCAATCCACGGCCCAGCCATCACAATCAGAGCGACGCCAGTCTGTCTTTTTATTACTTTTACTATGGGGTCCTCGGCAAACCCTTTGTTAGATCACGTATGGACCCTTTTTGATGTCACAATGGAATAGCGCGATATAATACGCCGTGAAGGGGCGAGCTCAGGGGATGCATCGCCCTTAGGGTGGACTGATAATAGTTGCAACGATTTATTAGCCATACGTTAGTTTTACGTCTCTTATCACTAGGATAAAGCTTGTAGTGGAACAGGATTTCGGGCTTTGTTGTAATGAGGGATAGGTCAGGGCAACATTTAGGGTGTGGAACTTGAAAAGTATACAGTTATCTATAGGTTATCGTTATTTATGACGAGACTAGTTGCGTCACGCGGTGCTCGGCGTGGCGTTAATCAGATTTAAAAAGTTGCCTGTGTTAACCCACTGCCTAAGCTATCTCTATACCATATGTCAATCCAATCTACCACCAGGGCATCCGTTAGGAGTATGAAACATACGATTGTATGCCTCTATCCTTGCAAGCTTTAGTATTTATAATATTACTAATAAGTAGAATAGGATGTAAAAAGTAGGGAAGGATAAGATTTATAAAACAATTGTGTCACATAAATTTTTATCTTAAATTTGATTGGATATTTTTAACCCCACTCTTGGGACCAATAGGATTTTTTACAGGATATATTTTAAAAAATGTGATTGAGTAGAAAATTTTATCTTTCAATATGTATATTATAGTTCTATGGGTTTAACTAGTAAGTGATCTGCCATGTTGCCACTCACCATAAAATAAATTGTATTAACCATTATAATTTCTACTGTTTGTGGGAAACGGATGAAATGTAGCGCTCGTAAATTGGCACTCCATTAATTTTACGGATAGTTTTATGGCTTGTGGTGAACATTGGTGTGAAGAGCGTAATTATTAATGTTCACTTTATTTTGTTTAGCTCATTATAATACTACAGATATGAAAACGTAGAATTACAAGAGCGTTCCACGAAATTAAAGAGTGGGAGGTTAGCGTGGCATGAGCATATTATACGTAGAGAGGAGATGCATGTTAGTAAGAGATGTATGGAAATGGAAGTGCAAGGAAGAAGGGCAAGAAGCCGACCGAAGAAGACATGGATGGAGTGTGTGAATGAGGACATGAGAGAGAAAGGAGTGAGTGTAAGAGGAAAATTTGCTGCACCGACCCCACCAAGTGGGATAAGGCAAGGAAGAAGAAGATGTTTTAACCAAGGGTATACGCGTTAACGACTACGGTCGTAAGCGAGTGAAAGAGTAACTAAACAAACGGTCGTACATGTACATAATGATATGATTACCGAACCAACGACGCTTCCGATGTTTTAGGTAAAATTACTCTAGTGGAAAATGTATCTACTTATACTTATTTATCCACAATAAAGAATAACAATTCAGTTTCAATTCCAGTCTAAGTAGGTTTTCCATTAGAGTTAGTTGCTTTGTTCAACGTTATGTAATGTAGTTCATTGTTATTTAAATGATGTTTTGTATTTTCTTGTAGTTGTTTGGCGTAGTAAAGTAAACAAGTATAGAATATTAGCGTATAATAAGTAAATAAATGTGTTCTTACTAACTATGCTTAAATCAATTGCAGTAAAATTGACTTCCATACGCATCGCTTTCACTTTAGCCAGTATCAATCCCGGGTCTAAATTATCTCATTTAAATTGTATCATTACTTACTAAAATAAAGTAGGACTTGTTTTTGTGTCTGTATTAATTTCAAAAGCACAGCATTATTTATTTAAAATGGTATTTTGAAACTAAAATATCTCCGCGCCTTATCTTTGTATGAAATATATTTCCAAAATTCGCCATTTTGGTAAGCGCGCAATAACGTTTCTCTCGCGGGTCAAAAAGTTTTATTTTTCAAGAACTGTTATTCCGAATCCAAAAGTGTTTTATTGTTTTGTATAAGTATCAAAGGCTTTTAGAACCAATAGCCCTGTATAAATGGAGTAAGTCCTATGGAAGGTCAGGTCGGAGATATTTGCGATTCAATGAGTTGTATCGGGCAGAACTGGCCAATTGAATTACTTACACACAGGAAGCTGAACACTCGCAGACACGTGCATCCTTTGTCATGACCAACGTGTGAGATCTAACATACTCGTATTTCAAATATCGATCCTGGATCTAGATGTTTTTAACCCGAGTTAATTCCTATTCGATGCCGTAGAGATCGATGGAGCTTCATGGACAGAGGTTCAACATCGCTGGACATAGACCAGCAAGAAAGCCTTTTTCTTGTTTGTGAAAGGAAAATTAAATAAAATTTAGAGCAACCTTTATTTTAGTAAGAAAATGCTAATTGTTATTTCATCCAAAAGCTTCTTTAAGTAAAGGGTTGAAAGCTTTTAGATTAAAACAAAGGACTCTCTCAAAAGTTAATTTCCATCTTGAATTTTGTAAGGGCTTGAAGTACAAAGTTATTAAGCTTTAACTTGGAGGGAGAGAGGGGATTCGTAAGACCGTTATCATAATAGGCTATTGGGGATTTAAATTTAAGATTCAGTGGTTTGTGGGGCAGATAAAGAACCCATGCGGGAGTCATCTAACGAACTACTTAAACTATCAAAGTATACGTTATGTTTATTTAGTATGACACTGTTTTTTTTATATTTTTTTTTATTTTTTTTTTGTACTTTTACTTATTAGTAGTGTTATTTTGATATTTTTTTAAAGGCGTTAGTAAAATTTCAACTTGTCAGACATAAATACATATGCTACTATTATCTGGTTTAATGTTTGAAACCATGTAGGCAGCAATTATTCTACTTCATTATTATTATTAGTCAAAAGCAAAGCTTCAAAACTTGGAACACCGACGCAAAGGTGCACTAGAATTGCATAATCTAGGTAATACCTCCATCTCCGTTCTACTATCGAACGAGTAGAACAACAGGAAAGAGACACTAGTAGGAATTCTGAAAAAATCGCAAAAAGGGCTTGGCTTCAGTAAGTTATTCAACTTACTGAATGTTGAGGCCAAGCCCTTTGGGATGGAGGTATTACCTAAATTATGCAATTCTAACGTACACTCTCCGAAATGTATCCGATAGAACACCGGCCTTGCGCCGGTGTTCCAGGCTTTGAAGCTTGGCTTTTGACTAATAATAATGATAAAGATAAGAGATAAAGATAAATTTATTTGTGGTAAACTTAGGTGTACGTACATGATGACTAAGCGCTAGGTTTTTAAAAAATATTTTTGTTGTTCGTTGTGGGAAAAACTGCGTCTCGTGCTGGGTCTCCTTGGAGCCTGTTTACCGAAGTAAAATAATTGCTGCCTACACGGTTTTAAACATTGAACCAGAGAATAGTAGCGTGTTTCTGTCCGACAACTTGAAATTTTAATTAAATCAAGACTTTATTTACATAACATTGACGTTAAGAATAACAAATATCAATTGCAGTTCATAAACTTCTTTAATTCTATTTACAAGATAGCAAAACAGCTCTATTTTATGTGTGAAGGTAAACTTGGTATATCTAAGTATCTGAGGCGTATATACGAACATGCATAGTAAATAATTGGACAAGATTTGCTCTTAGTCTACATTCAAACACAGACGGCGTGATCTCATAGTTTCATTTCGCGCACAAGCTCTAAGATTTAATTAAATTTGCACAAGTAAAGCTTGGCAAAAAACTAGTTTGCTGTGCAAGCAAAGTTCTTAAGTTTAAAGTGTTTTGCAATGCAGGTGGAGCTATTTTTTCTATCTTGTGGACACAGGTTTGCAGTATGTTTACTTTTTTATGTTTTTTCTCCCATGTTATGCTAATTCTTGTGTTAGTATGTATAGTTTTATGTACAATCATTATGTTTTTTTTCATAACTTATCATTATTGTGATTATAAGTACAAGTAGTTATGAATAAATCCGGCTTATATGTTATTGAAGTTGCAAGTTATTAAGGCGTGTTCGCCTTTAATAATAATAGTCATTAGAATTGTAAGATTTATGTATGCTTCTAAAGAATATATGTTACCATAGAGTAAGTAATTGTAAATAAATCCAATTAGCAAAAGTTATAAATTATTATAACTTTTTGAAATACGAGAAAAGGTCGTTGAACTTAATTAGCAAGTACTTTTGTTTGTTATATAGCTTATTTTCCCGAATTCTCTTGCTATTCGACTTTTATTACTTGATGTCTTTGACCTAAACTGAGCTCTATCTTTATTGCGGTAAGGTTAAAAGTTGTTCGAAGTTGTGGTCGTGTCAAACTGTCAAAGGCGCTTGTCAAAGTGCTCATTAAGTTTTCAGTAGACGAGTTTTGCACTTGCTCTGAACTGAATACAACTCAGAAGTAACCCACAAAGTTGGCCCTGTACTTCTAAGACTATTAATTACGTATGTTGTTTACTTTTCTAGAAGTAAAATAAATAAGCAATTCGAACCTTACGTCTCCCAGAGCTTCCTGTAAAGCCTCACGAAAAAACCATATATGAAGCGTTTTCTAGTTAGTGTCCCATACACCCCTTAGTTGAAATTTGTAGCCAAGCACCCAAAGTTTGGTTCCGGCAGAGCGCCAGTAATTCCATTATAGTTAGGTTCTTTCCATTCTCCACTTTCAACCAGAAGGTCGCTGATTCGCATAGTTACGAGAACTGCTGTTCAAATGCATAGCTGTATAATAAAAAAAAGTACATATAATACATAAAAGAGATATGTCAAAAGAAAAATAATGTAGTTTATAAAAGACACTTTGGCAGCATGCAAATATGAGCAAAGAAGATTTTTGTACAAATATTTTACTCGACTAAAATGGGGATTGTTTAAAAATTATAAATTAATGATTCTTGCAAGCAGTTTACATTTTAACAATGTTAACGAAAACTCTATATTCCGTAGAAGTAAGTTTTTTGTATGTACTTATTTGAGTAACTCGTATTTAACCTGTGTTATTTTCTGCTCAGCCAAGAAAATAATAGCCATTATAATCTAAAAAAATAATATGTTTTATAAATATACGGGGATATTGCTTGCCTTAACTACTAAACTAATTTATAACTTTTACTAGTATTGTATGTGCTAGAAATTGAGTTGCTTCGTATGGCTTTATTCATAACTCAGAGAAGTCTAAACAAGACATTGGATATTCCATTTAAACTTTGACCCAATTGTATCGTATGTGTACAGGGTTATACGTTACAATAGTTCCTGCTGTATGCAATTGTGATTGAATATCTGCTTCCAATATTTCATCTACGCACGTCTATAATTATGTGTGGAGTGATTGTTAATTATCTCCCGATTTTTGTATTCCCTTACTACTAAAAAGCAAGTGTTGCTCTGTTGTAAAAACCTCTTCTTTTCAATCAGACGGCCCCTGGTTCGATCCCGACTATACACCAATGCAAGCCATTCAAGCTATGTGTGGATTTGCACTCGCTTTACGGTAAAAGAAAACATAGTGAGGAAACGACACGATTGAGGACTCAATATCCGAAGCCGTGTGTCACAGCCAACCCACACTTAGCCAGCGTGAATGACGGCCAATATCTCTCTTTTAGTGGGAGATGATCCTGAGTCTCAGCAGTGGGAACGTATAGTGGGCTGCTTATGACTATGCTTACTACTATTAAAGATGTTTTAATAGATAGATACATATATATTAGGACACATTTTACACACGGCTGGTTAACTCCATACTGAACCATTCCTAGTTCGTGTTATGGTAGCTAACACAACTGATATACTACATATACATCCATATATATATTTTAAATAGATACATATGTAACACCCAGACCCACAGCCAACAAATTTAGTTAAGTGCAAAGATGTTGGCCGTGCCGGGAATCGAACCCAGAACCTACTGATTGGCAGTCCGGCATGGTAACCATTACGCCAACGAGGTCGTCTATGATTGTCCACTTTCGTGATAGCTCTGTAGACAGTTCGTGGGAGCCAACAGATGTATCACAGTGGTGCATTGTATTAGCCTGCATCCATGCAATCATATTGTGAAGTGTATACGTCCAGGCTTCGAGACAAAGCGATTTGATGCTTTTGAAATTTAATATTTCGGTGGCAGATCTCTTTGATATTGTATAGTATGATGCACGTACTCGTATGTTTTACTTGAGGAGAATATGACATTGTTTTTAAAGTGGCTTGGAACTAAAACATTAAGTATACATTTTGTATTATTACATAATATAATTTTAATAACATTATTATGCGATGTCAACATAAAAATAAACTTCTAATATATAAATGTTTTAAATGAAGTTATGTCTATTTAATCAAGCAAGTCATATTTTGCGTAGGTCGTCAACGAATAGACCTAGTTACCTACATATTTGCTTAAACCAATTAAAATCAAAAACCGCTTCCTCTATTTACATGAGCTATCTCGACCGAGAGCTCTGATTACAAAAACAGATTTCAATTAAATCTCAACGCATCGGTATTTATGCAACAGCCTATTGATGTCAGTGAGGGCAAAGAACTTTAACAATATTACCATACGTCTTTATAAAAGGGACCCTCCTATTAACTTTTATTAAAATCTGTGCTGGAGTCCCGTATCTGTTTATTGTTATGATGATGAAAGACAGTAAAATGTTAACCTCTAACTTGTTAAATTACTGTTTCATTTTAAAGTTCGAATATTTTTGATGGAGCCCAAAATGTTACTTTGAGTTTCTTGAGAAAATATTTATTTACAAAAAAACTTTTATTTTAATCTTTACTGAAAACGTCTGCCTACCACTTCTACTAGCCAAAAATCCGTCCAGCGCATGTCTCATACAACTGAATTTCTTTTTACAGGTAGAGTCAACGGTGATGTAATGAACCAGGCGCACGAACCTCTGAACGTCATGGACAATCCGACTGACTACTCTACAAAGACCAAGCGTGGCATCTACCTCTCTAAATGTCTCGCCTTCGTCATCTTGGTTATCTTCACCCTAGCCTTGGTCACAGCATCTCTTCTAGTCTACAACTACGCCGCTTGCCCGAGAACCGATACTTTAGCTAACGTCACAAAATACGAACTGTGCCATTGCGATCAAGCCAAACTCCTTGTTCTGCCTCTCACCACTGAGAGTAGCAAAAGTGTAATACCTCTCGAAACAACTACCCTTAGCAATAAAGAAATAAAACCGCTCCAACTAAGATTACCGACCAATGTGAAGCCAGAGAAATATTATTTGAAAATAGTGCCGTACATTTTCGAGGGAAACTTTACTTTTGACGGAGAAGTGAGCATTGTTTTAGATATAGTGAACGATACGAGAGAAATAACTTTCCACGGGGTAGAGTTAGTGTTGCATAAAGTGAAAGTGTTTGCTAAAGATAATGAGGAAGAAATAGAAGTTCTGAAGCGAGTTGAAGATGCTCCGCGTCATTTTCATACGGTTATGTTGAAAGATCGGGTCAAAGCTGGGAAGAAGTATGTTATGAATATATCTTTTACGGGCATATTAAACGATAACCTGCATGGATTCTATAGAAGTTCCTATGAAGAAAAAGGATCAACGACGTAAGTTATAGCTATTGATTTTACGTTTTATCGTTTTACGTATTTAGGTAATAATGAGTATTTTTACATTTTTTAAATAATACTACCTGCACCGGGCGATGTTACCCGCATTAATCCAGGATAAAGAGTAGCCTTTGTTTATCCAGAGTCTATCTCTATACAAAATTTCATCAAAATCGGTTAAACCGTTTGAGCGTAAAGATGTAACAAACCTACTCACAAACAAACATTCGTATAAATAATATTATAAATTACGAAATTAGTAGGATTTCGCGTCTCTGACGCTGAAATGAATCAGCTAAAAATGTAATAAGATAAACATTTAGTTAACGAAAAATGTTTGTAAATGAAATATAATATCATCAAAGCTCGGAAGAATTTTACTGTAAACCTACATTTGCGGCGGAACGCGGCCCTTTCCAAGGCCGTTGAGTCAAGGTCAGCCGCCGACCTTAAGGATAAATGGAGATGTTTCTATGGTACCAGGTACCTACTTTTGTTGGCTATGAGTACTCGAGCTTTACACACCGGTCTGTAGTAAAAGGGCGTAGTACGATATGGAAGGAAAATTGAGGAGGCGTTTTGGGGTTGATAACAATCTCTCTTTAAGTACAAATATTACCAAGTAGTCATATTCTATCATTTGGTTTGACAATGTTTATCTTAAAAATAACATTACGTACGACAAATAAGTAATTACGTATGAGTATAAACTAGTACGTACCTTTTTTTATCAAATCATCAATAAGATATTTCTGACTTTCTAAAATATGCTTTATCTCAATATACATATTTGTTTTTTTTTAGGTCACATTTCTCACAAGGCTGGTTAACCCCATACTGAACCATTTCTAGTTCGTATTATGGTAGCTAACACAACTGATATACTACATATACATATATATTTTTTAAATAGATACATATTTAACACCCAGACCCACAGCCAACAAATTTAAATAAGCACAAAGATGTTGGCCGGGCCAGGAATCGAACCCGGAACCTTCCGCTTGGCAGTCCGGCATGGTAGCCTTTACGCCAACGAGGTCGTCAATAATGTGCTTTATAATATGGTGTTTATTTTAAATACTTACTTAAAATATTAAATAAATTTTCGGAACAAAAGACAACGTATAGAAATAAATGTAATAAAAACCAATAAGGCAATCTTTATTATAGACCTACTTGTAACCTCTAAGCAGTATTCGCACTATGAATACAAAGTATGTTCTTTATTAAGAATTTTCCTTTGCAATAAATTGGCTGTTGTCGGAAATTCACCGTATACCTACCAACATATTATTCTGGGTACACTCAATGACTTATAAATATACATACTCTGTTTAAAGTATAATAGTGGAAGTGAATTCTTGTTATTACACTAATACCCAAAAAAGCCAGACACGGTTTTTATGTTTTAAAGGTATGGAAAAAATATTGCATTAAAAATTGTTAATTATAAAGCGAATACAAAAACGTTGTTGGTTCACGACAACACGTAGCGTAATCCTAAGGTTTTTTGTCTAAATGTATTGAAACCATTTTAAAAGTAAAGTGAGTACTAATAAGATAGTATATGTAATATTTATATAGATGCTTCAATCCTAAAATCTTTATAATAATGTACATAGATATTGCTAACATTTATTTTATTAATATTACTAGCTGACCCGGCAAACGTTATTTTGCCTCAGAAAAATTTATAGTAGCCTCAGACCTACTGAATACGCATATTATAAAATTTGGTAAAAATCGGTCAAGCCGTTTCGGAAGAGTACGGAAACTAACATTGTTACATGGAAATTTTATATATAAGATAAGACATCTACATTCCATTTTCTTTGATCTTCATTGTCACCTTACAGATGGATAGCAGTAACTCAATTCCAAGCGATGGACGCGCGGCGAGCGTTCCCTTGCTGGGACGAGCCAGCTCTCAAAGCTCGCTTCACCATCAGCATTGCTAGACCTAAGAACATGACCAGTCTCTCTAACATGAATGTAATTAGCCATGAACAACAGTAAGTTTAAACAGTTTTTCTAGTTTTAAAGTGTCTATTGTGTTGTGCCCGCGTAGGATTGCTTATACTTTATTTGAGTATTATTACATTCCATAACATGACATGTCGTACCGTCTTTAGTATACATTATTATTATTATAAACTTTTATTATATGTTGATTATTACAAATCATCTAAAATAGAAGATATGATAATTATATTATTGCTGCCAAAAATGATGATCATAAATAAAAAGATAAATAAAGCCTATATTCTAAAATGTAATTATTATATTCTATCATCATTGTTCCACTCTTTGCTATAATTTTCTTCGCTTATTTCAAGTGCCAAAGTTTTGCCTAAACCTCCCCCCCCAAATGAAATGATAAGTAACATAAGTTAATTCTCAGTTAATCAATAAGTTTTGTACCGAGTATAATATCGATTAAGTGTTTTTATACGCCCCAGTTTGCAATTTTGTTTCATGTTAGCTAGCTAGCTAAGAATTTTAAATTAATCTGAACAAAAACAATCTCACTACGACGTGGTATGTAAATAAAGTTAAATACAATATAATACAGAAATATAGAATACAAAATTGTTATAAGATTAATTCTCGAGATTAAGCAATGTCACCTCACTTTCAGCGAATCTCTGCCAAACTACATGTGGGATCACTACGCAGAATCTCTACCGATGTCGACGTACCTCGTCGCTTTCACCATAACAGACTTCCACAACATGAGTAACAATAACTTCTCCGTGTGGGCCAGAAAAGCAGCTTTACCGTCTGCAGCCTTTGCCCTCGAGATAGGGCCGAAGATATTGAAGTTCTTGGAAGAATATTATAAGATAAAATTCCCTTTGCCAAAGATTGACATGATAGCGTTACCGGATTTCAAGAATGGTGCTATGGAAAATTGGGGATTGTTAACTTATAGGTGAGTTATTGGGTATCTTCTATGTAAGCTTGTCACACTGACTGCAGCGGAGCTTAACATCAGGCTAGCAGTAGTCAAACGCAAACCCGAATAGCTCAGTGGGGGTAGATACTATAACAATATAAAATTATAGATAGATAAGATAATAGATAATTAAAGATTATTATAGATTATTATTAATTATAGATTATTATTAATTAAAGATAAGATTATAGATAATTAAAGATAGATAAGATAGTATAACAATATAAAAAAAACAAATAACTAGTATTGGACAATTTTTAAATAATCAATACCCTATCCTATTTTAACAAACTAGCTCATTACTACCCTGGTAACGGCCATAAATTACAATTTCATACGCCTAGCATTTACAATGGGGTACAGTTAATGAACTGAGCAAGTGAGGGTGTTTATATTGCACAATTGGCTATCGATAGGGTCCTGATATGTGATTTGGGGTGTCTCGGGCGCAAATGTTCGTGACTGGTTTAATTAAAAGTGAGGAATGAAGACTGAAGCTCGTGACAGCTAAAATAATTTGATATGGGTTGATATTCTGAATAAAATTACTTATCATTGAATGCTTAATGAATAGGTGCGTGATGGACTGTATTACACCATTTTCTGTTATTTTTTTTAATGTGTTCTTGGTTTGCATTTGACCACGTTTCCTACTTTATTGGTGTACAATATATGCTTATCATTTTTTTACGTGAGGAAATGCATTTATCTTTCGCCGCAAGCCTGCATGGGCGGGCTGTGTATGTCGGGCTCGAGGGCCAGAGGGGCCGTTATGACGGAAAAACACCTCACGGTGTCCCATCTCACGACGGGGGTAGGGATGCAGGACCTCTTCGCACAATGCCGCTGCTATCCCCACCCAATAGAATGCTCACCTAGAAGGAACTTACTAAAATTAAAATTATCAAAATACATGTGTGCGGTGTATACCGAAATATAGTGATGTACCAACCACACATTTTTAACCGACTTCATTACCATCTGTCTACGTTGAAAATTACATATTTCCAACACCTTAGTGAACTTCAAACGCCTGTTCCAGGGAAATAGCAATGCTATACGAAGCCGGGGTGTCAGCCACAACAGACAAGGTTCACGTAGGCACCGTGGTAGCTCACGAGATCGCTCACCAATGGTTCGGTAACCTCGTGACGCCATCATGGTGGCGCGATCTGTGGCTCAACGAGGGATTTGCTACTTACGTCGAGTATGTTGCAGTAGATGCAGTAAGTATTTTTTGTTTATACATTCTGCGCACTATAGACTTGTGGGTCCATGCTTTTTGTCAGCCTACATTTAGTCTTATTACTAATTACAATTTATTGCAATTAATTTAGTCCTATAACAAATACAGGAGAATAAACTACTTACTATTATTTCTTATTAATTATAAGATACATTTTGACAAAGGTGTAATTACAATTTAATTGGTTAATTACTTTGAATAAGGGGGGAGAAAAGGATGAGTAATACACATCAAGATCTTTACATTTTATTCAATGTCTCTCTTACTTTTCCGCCACTGTCGTGTTCCGGTCCTTGATTGCCATTTCTAGGTTGTAATTCGTGATGCAGTAAGTATTAGTACCAGTTAGGTAGACGTTTCAGTACACAGCTAGTCGCTAAAGTATACAGGAACATGTACCTACGGAAAAAGGTAAAGAAACCTATTAAGATAAGTACGTGTACGTCAAATGCCTAACTGTTAAGTAAAAAAATCTATTGAAGTGGTAGTGGTGAAGGTAGTCACGGAAAAGCTTACTCCCAGTACCATACTTTACTCAAAAAGCTTTAGATAAGTACCTATCTAATGTATGATCTAAAGTTCTTTACTACTGTAATTATATATGTACTGGTATATTTAGTGAAATTCTTACATAATTAATATATTATGTGATATTGATTATGTAACTGTTATTTAATTCTGATATGTGATTATTTATTTAATTCTGACATTTAATTGTAAATTTATTTTTGATATTTAATTGGGAGTAAGCTTTTTCGTAACTAACTTTAATAGTATTTTTTATCTTTACAACTATGTAGGTACTTGACCAGCAGAGCGCGTAACCAGACTAATTAGGCATAAGGCACTCTAGTGGAGCTTGCCTAGTTTGGAATAACTGGCTCGCACAGAGGCTGTCGGAAAACACTGTTAAGTGCTTGGCGACAGATTAAAGTTTTGGTACTAAGAGCCAGTTATTTCTATTCAAAGTTTCTCATATGACGCTGGTGTGGTATGGCCAATAATAAGCTACAAACCCAAAATTATATTTAAATTTGTATTTATTGAGTTAGTTTTATTCATAGTCATTTAGTCTAGCATTTGTAGTTATTGCCCTCTTATAGGTCAATTTATACAATGTTTTTTCGATGCCTTTCTAGGTGGAACCTTCGTGGAACATAACGGAGATTTGTATCCTGGACCAAGTTCACAATGTTTTCCAACTGGATGCTCTCAACTCTTCGCACCAGCTCTCTGTTGACGTCAGCGCTTCCGAGGAAACTGATGCTATTTTTGATAAGATTTCTTACGGAAAAGGTAAAAACATGTTCTTTACAAATATTTCTCGAAGTAAGGACATGCAAGCAAGCACCATTTAAATTGTAGTCAAGGGCAAACCTATATGGTATTAAAAAATCGTCGTTAATTGTTTTTAATTAAGGATGCTAATAGTAAAATTAAACAAGAAACTGTGGGAGTGTTAAACTGGATTAGTCTAACTGGATGCATGTTTATCTGTTTATCTGTTTAAGATTTTAAATAAACTTATGTATATGCAAGATAAGACTGCTAGCATATTAGGTACCCTAGCCGCGGACACCGATTTATGCATAGTTTGTTTATTAGGATTTGAATGTAATATTGGTGTAGATCATAATCAAAGTATTACGCGTAATTTAGTTCAATAGTGTAGATTTGTAATTTTAATGTATATTTATATTATATTTTTGTATATAATTTTTAATAAATACAATTTAAACACTCAGGTTCAGCCCTCCTTCGGATGTTGAACCATATACTGACCGACGAAGTCTTTAACTCCGGAGTAACGGACTATCTTAAAACGAAGATGTACGGCAATGCTGAACAGAAAGATCTTTGGAGTGCCCTGACCACTGCTGCGAGAAAGAAGGGAGATTTTGATGCAGATGTTGCTGTGGTCATGGATTCTTGGACGCTTCAAACTGGCTTCCCTGTCCTTACTGTTACAAGAGACTACAATAGAGGATCGGTCAAGTTTAGTCAGGTCAGTTTCTACTGAAATATACGAGTATAAGTTATACCTACTTTTTTGCTATCATACAAAAAATGCGTCCTTTTCTATGGCGATTTCTTCAATAATTTGAATAGGAAACAGAAGCTTTGATCTACAATCGCTAGATGTCACTAGTAGTATCAAAATTAATAAAACTAACTAATTTATGCGGCTAACGATTGTGGCACGGGTCTGATAACAGCAGTGTCGTATACTCCAAGGGCTGGATTTTTTTATTACAAATGCGTACCACGTTTTTTCCTTGGAAAATTGGCGTTTGTTTGAAAACTACGTAATTTCGACATTTTTTACTTTAGTGCAAACGTATGTCCTCACTCTATCAAAGTGATCACAAATAATTATATTTACACATCCAATCAACAGATGTCGCTAGAAGTAATCAAATCTTAACAAATGGCATTTATTATCTTCGAAAATTACTAGGCACGAGTTTCAGGTATTTAAATAGGTACTTACATATGTACATTTGTTATCAGTTATTTGAATCGTACTTATCTTAATTCAATTGGATATAGTTTATTACATTTTTATCAAGAATGTAGGTTTTTTGTCAATCAGCTTTAAGTGATAAAAATATTTTCTAAATTGTAGTAAAGTGTGTTAGGTTCCTTTTCTCTAAAGTTCTATCTAATCTTATCAACTTCACTTACTTAATTTGGTGTACTAATTTTGTCACGTGTGTTCAGTCTTAATTTAGCTTAGACTAAGTACATATTTGATCGAAGTACTTTAGCTTATATTATTCCTGATAAGCTTTGTATAATAAATAAACTCCAAGAAATAAAATAAACATATTTGTACACAAACTCAGAGATAATAAGAAAAATAACAAAAAGAAAACTATACAAATAAAAACTAAATTAATTATATTTATATTAACTATATTCTATTTGCTTTGAAACTTAATTTTGTTCGTTCTATTGGTAGAAAAATAATTCTTGTTCAAAAATCTAGAAAAAAAGAAATTGTGACAAACTACACCACATTTTTTAATAGATACTTAGTTAGCATGTATTAGTAAATAATATAATTATTATCCTATTTATCTGATAAACTTTGATGGATAGTTTAATCGCATCGAACATTCTTGAACTTTTATTATCAGTCTGGATTTAGGTATATACATAAAATTATGAGAACAGCTATACATATAGTAACTATATCATTTACCTGGCTTATTATTATTAAATTTGATATGTGCTAGATAATAAAAAGCGTTGTCAATACTTTGTTTTGTCGATATCGGCTAAGAGAAAATGAAGTTATGGATTGTGCTAGATTATCTTCTTTTAACTTCTTTACAGTTTATATTTATTTTCATATCCAAAGACTACAAATGGGACCCTATTACTATCTGCTATTCGTCTGTGTGTTACCGGGCTATATGGCTGGCAGTAAAAATATGACAGACCAATATTTAATAAGAAATACTAAAACAGAATAAAATAAATATTGAAGGGTAATTCATAATCCATAAGACATGATTTTTTGCCGTTTTTGGTACAGCATCAATTGTGCGCAAATCTGGCTTGCACTTGGATGTTTTTTTTTTCTTTATAATCAATATAAAAATAAGTTTTCGTTTCGATTCAGTTCAATTCATTTATTTTTTTCACATAGGAATATACAACAACAGTTATAAGACACTTGTAAAAGTCAACATCTAAATTACATGAGAAAGAATATGTATAAGAATATTAACAAAAGTAAATATATAGATCACATTATTATCATATGTCAAAAAATAATTATTACATTACAAATTTCCAATTCAAATTTCAGGAACGTTTTGTATTAATCAATGACACACATTTGGAAAACAACTCTCCAGTGTGGTGGATACCCGTGTCCTACACGACAGCTTCAGTAAAGGACTTTGAATTCACACAACCGAAAATTTGGGTGAAGGAGAAGAATCTACTCAGCAATATCAGCTTGAAGAATGATGATTGGCTCGTAGTCAATATTCAGCAAACAGGTACTCGTATATTGCATTTTTTATAGCAAACTTTACATGTAAAGTTGGTAGTATCTATCGATATTCATATTTAGCATAAACAGCCCACTGTATAGTGGGCTGTTTATGCTAAATATGCTGTTTTCCCAGGGCTGGGACTCGAAACCTTCTCTCACTGGGAAATAGATATAAGTCATAACTCACTATTCTGGTCAAGTGCGGGTGAACAGATGGCACAAATGATGGCATTTTTTAGTCTTTAGATTTAGATCATACACAATGAGATTATGTTACTTTAGAGACTCCAATTGCTACCTTCTGCTCCATCATAAGATCCTGGGTATCGTTTGGCATCAAACAATTGATCAAGACGAAACATTTGAGCTCTAACTGAAAAGGATTATCTCCTTTAGTTTCTATAGTCTTCTGGCCTGATCATCAGAACAGCTTGGTGGTTCCATATTACTGTATTGCCACCGAAGATATACCAGTTTACCTCATTTAAATCCAATCAAACCATGGCAAGTTGGCCCAGTTAAGATTCCAAGAATTGACCTGTACATCCCGTTTTTACCGGATATATTAGAATATGACTTCCTTAAAAAGAAAAATGTATGTAATATACTGTAACCTCGATGTGACAGTTCCAAAGTTTTTTCAATTTAGCGAAAATTAAAATTGAAATCAGTCAATCTCTTGACGGTTACATGGTAATAAATACGTACAAAATTACATACAAATGCATATGAATAAACATGCAAAAACGTACTCTTGTCTGTCTGATCTATCAAGTAGGCAAATAGTAGATTTAATTTCTTAACACACTTGTCGAGTTAGTGATAACTGACTAGACTGCCATTGAAGCGTGAGTTAGCAGTTACAATTAATTATGATAATTTCCTATAGATTTCAATCTTATCACTAGACACAGTTAATCCTTTGCACACGTGAAACAAATTTAGTCTTCGTACTTTAGTACCACCATAAACAAGTACAACGATAACAAAAGACGTCAGCTCATGTAACATTTTATCAACTGATAAAACTGAATATTGATAATACACGTACACAGATATTGAGAGTTTGGTTTCTCCAGATGGTAACATAAGCTACTATACCTACTTTTATGTCGCTTTTATTATTTGTAGTACTTATTTGCAACGGGTTATTTATCAATAATATCCATTTATTACATTTTTAATTGACTAGGTAATTAATTTAGTGCTTGCTCGTTTTTCCGGGCTTCAGCCAACTGTTTAGTAATCGAATACGACTATCGCTTCCTCTTTGATCTTATCATTAAATGGCCTGACTCCACACTTTACTTACATCTTACTTTTAACTAATTATTTCATCAAATTGACATCTTATGATAGAAGCAAACTTACGTCTGGTACAAGGAAAATCGACTAACAAGCTACGGTGGTAGATGTACTCCTATTAATTTGTAGAGAAAGGATTGCGGGACATCTAAACTTCGCTTAAACGACACGAAAATGAATACAAACCAAGAAAATATTGTTAGAGGCAACATATACTTTATTAAATTTAAGTAAGACTTTTGATAAACATATGTAAAAAAAGCGAAATTCTTATATTGTAAGCGTCATTCAATTTTGTAAGAGAGTACATTAGAAACAGTTGTCATGGAGGTAGACCATTTTCTTACTGATTGCGCTCGAGTACTCGCCTGGCTAGCAACCACTTTCAAATTAAAACATCTGTCGCTAAGCACGTAACAGTGAGTTCCGGCAGCCTCCTCAAGTCCATTTATTCCAGACTAGGCATCTGGCTTAGACTAGAGTATCATTGATACGCGCCACGCTGTTCAAGCTGTAAAAAAAACAGCTGTGTAATATACATACAATACAATAATATACACTGCGAAATCATTTAATCTATACTTATATTTTATTATGTTATATATATTTACCTGACATGTTATTGTGTTATTGTTTTTTGATGTAATTAACTTTTTTAATTAATTTAATTAATCTAATGTATGCCAGCATAATGTATAACGTACGAGTATATAATGTTGTAAGAAACCAGCCAGATTTCTTTATATATTTTGCATGCCCTAGTGGTAGGTTTCAGTTAGGACATTTAAATTAATTGTACAACATGAACACTCTGAAACCGCAAAAAAATATTTGACTTTGACTTTGTTAACAGGATTTTACCGAGTTAACTACGACGAGAGGAATTGGAATATGATCATCAAAACGCTGAAGGACCCGACTCGGTTCCAAGAGATTCACATCATCAACAGGGCGCAGATGATAGATGATGCCATGAACTTGGCTCTCACTGGACGCCTGGACTATAGAACTGCTTTGGACGTTACAAGTTACTTGGCTCATGAAAGGAGCTATGTCCCGTGGAAAGCTGGATTGTCGGCCTTGGGATACATAGATACAATGTTGTCGAAAGGAGCGCATTATTTAGAATATGGGGTACGTTTCGTTTGTCAATATAACTTTATTGTGATGAATCTTTAACACAAATATAGGTACCGTGAGACAACGTGAGGAAATCATAGTCCGTCGTGGGAAACATGGCGGCAAAGCATTTTCTAGCGCTTGTATAGCTAGATACTACTCATAGAAGGCAAGCTCTATTTTCGGCCAAAGTTTCTCTGACTCAGCTAAGTGTCAGGCTGGTACAACGGTCGATGCGACTTTGGATGGGTGATCATACACATTACTGTTATTTAAAAAGTGGCATTTTCATCAGACTGCTACCATGAATCGGATGAAACATTAAATTGTAAGTTCCGTATGTTAACCTTAGTACGTGTACAAGCAGTCGTTGAGCCAAGTTAGAGGCCTTTAGGCAGCTTGAAAACTCTCGACACTAAAACTTGGTCAATCAGCTTATAATATTAAGAAGAAGAATAATGAATGTCATCGGACGAAATATAAAAGCAAAATGTAATCAAATGACAGGGAAAATATAAACAGTTTCTACAATATGTCTTTTGCTAATCAAGAGATGGCGCTACTTGTATCGAATAAACCAATATTTTGATATCTAGACCAAATACTTATCTATTTTATGTATTATATAAATTGTAATGTCTTCAGACTGATTAGATGTAATTTTCGTAATCTAATCATTATAATGATTTAGTTCATCGTCTTGTACTTTAGAATTTTGAAATTCCTAATAACCGGTTATTATCAAAATATGTAAGCGTAGAAAATGTGGCCGATGTATCATTTAGATTTGACTTAGATAAGTTCTAGATTAATAATTACATTTTATTGGCAATATAGGTTATAATGTATGTAGGTAATTGTGCCAGTTTGACAAACATGAAATAAAATTTTCAGTGGATTGGATTCCGTAGAGGTCACTGTTATTTATTGTCACTCAAGGTGGATAAAACATGACATGCTTAAACAACTAGTTTAGACAAAAGTAAAAACAAAAATGGCCAAGAGCGAGTCAGGTTCGTATAAAGGGTTCCCACGTTTTTTGTATGTGTTAATATTTAGGTTTTTTATTTTTTAAGGTAATTCATAATTTAATATTTTGAGGGTATACCAAATGTCGCTTTAAAAATCGACTACAAATTGCTTTAAAATTACGTTTGTGTGTCCATGATGCCGACCACAACCTATTGGTGAACACTTCATACTCGTTATATTGTCTTAATTTTTAAATCCTTCTCTCTGAGTCAGCGGTACGTGGCGCCATCATTCCAAGGATGAAGTTGTACCTTACGTTATGTAGAGTGGTAGAAAAAAAAACAATACACTTGAACCGGTTGTTTGTGAAAAACTGGCTTCCCTGTTCCCTGACAACTATAATCTCCGCTAGATTATTTTCTAGGCAAGAGTGAACCGATTTCGTCTGGGCAAGTGCGCTCCACCTTAGATCGCAATTTCGCTTACCATCAGGTGAATTGCGATCAAGCGCAAGCCCATTGCTTATCTCGGTCATGTCTTGCGACACGAGAGGTATAAGCTGCTCCAACTCATAATGATGGGCAAAATCGCAGGAAAAAGGTGCGTTGGACGTTGAAAGAAGTCGTGGCTATGAAATATACGGGAATGGACAGGAATTGCCAGCGCTGAGAAATTATTTCGCTTGGCGAAGGATAAAACGAATTTCAGTAGGCTGACGGCCAACCTCCAGTAATGGAGAGGCACTTGAAGAAGAAGAAGCAAGCCCATTATGAGTAAAAAAACCTCTTTAATTTAGTTAGCTAAATGGTTCAGATTCGGTTGTGGCGCCACTTATCAATAATTCATTCTTTTAGGAATAAAGTAAACGTTTAATTTTACAGCGATATGTTCTTCGCTTGCTGGAAGGTGCAGTCCAGCAAGTTGGATGGGACATATCTGCCAACGAGAGTGTCATCACAGCTCAATACAGGGTGGACCTGCTCGCTTCCGCCTGTCACTTTGAACACACCGATTGCCTCGAGAATGCAGTCAGGATGTTCACCAACTGGATGCTTGCTCCCAACCCTGATTCTTATAACGAGTGAGTAGGAAAACTTCTTGAATCAATAAGCATTGCTACCTTAGACCAAAGCCCTTTCATGTATGTGATGCCTATTAAGGTTCTGTTTAACTAACAATATTTTATACTCTTACTGCCATTAAGGTCGTGTTTTGTTATAGAGTTATCCACTTGTATATGCCACCAGAGCATGAAAAGTATCAAAGGCGCATTTTAAATTATGATAAACAGTTTAGAAAATACGAACATAAACACGTTTTCTGGTAAAGTTAACAAGCTTATCATTTTTGTCATGTGTTTCTTGGGCCATCCTTTTTCTGTTTTATTCCATTGCTCAAGTAATTTAAGAAGGCACACACTCTATATGACGTTGACGACAAACCAAAACAAAACAAAGCACGTACTTTATTGATTCGGATGACTATAGGTTATTTTCAGATCGACACCGTCTTTCTTTGATTTAATTTCACTCTTTGAAATAATTTCAGAATCCACGTAGACCTCCGCGGTATAGTGTACTGCGTGGGTGTACAGGCTGGTGGTGCGAGAGAATGGACCTTCGCGTGGGAAAGACTTCGGGTCGCCTCGGCATCAGAGCGGCATCGGCTGTTGTCTGTGCTGGGCTGCACAAGGGCTCCACACTTGCTGCATAGGTAATCTAAGCGTTGTACATGCACATTATCAGCTAATTCTATCCTAGAACTAGAACTGGTCACTCTTCTTTTTAGCCATCTGGTTTTATTCCAGTGCTTGTTTAGTTCAAGTTTTAATTCAAGTCTTTGCAAGACTTCTGACTTTTTATTCGTAGTTCACGTAGTTCACGTTTATGTTGTATTTTATTGGCTATACAAGTTCTTCTCTGACCTATGTGGCCGAAATCTGATTTCGAAAGTTTTCGAGCCGCCTATGTGCTATAGATGGCACTTCTATAAATCAGCGAATATGAACATAAAATTTAATGTTCTTGCCGTATTGCAAAACAAACGTTTGCAAGGTAGTAGAGAATTTACTTGGCCAGCATGGTGGCTTATGGCCTGATAGTCCTAGCAGTGGGAACGTGTAGTTGGCTTAGAACGAATGCAGAGCGTCATTGAGAGCTGGTGTTTCGTAATTGGCTTGCCTCGCCTCGGCCAAAGCATCACTGACTCTTATGGTTACTGGTGTAGCTGAGGTGAACTGCTGGTCAAACGTCTAATGTGAAAGACAAAATAAAAAATCACGGTATTTGTTTCAGATACCTCGAGTTGTCCCTGCGCAATGACAGCGGTATCCGCAAGCAGGATGTAGTACGTGTGTTCTCTGCAGTGGCCGGCACCAGCACCGGCCAGCCCATAGCCTTCAACTTCGTACGAGCCAACTGGCAGCGACTTAGAACTTTGTGAGTACAAATTAATTTCGAGTATCAGCTTTTACTAAGAAGTAGTAAAAGAAAATGCTCAACTGCATCCTTTATGGTGTTGGTTAAGATGTCTACATAGTAATTTCAACATTGTCAAAAGTGAGAGTATTGTTTTAAATGATCGTAAAGATAAATGCCGAGTATATTAGCTTTTTATGAATAAAACTATTTTATGAATCAAAAGATAGATAGATTATGAATCAAAAGGTAGCCGATAGATCAAAGTGGCCGATATGTAGTAGATAATCTTAGAAAGATAAAACTTAAAATCTTTTATAATAACCTACATTAATGTACTTATAAGTAGGCAATCGAAAATACATATTTTACAAGGATTCTTTGTAATATTGTATTGCTACAATTAACTAAACTAAATAATATTTGCCCTGTACGGGAATCTACTATTCTTTTTTTTTTTAATTTATTAATTATTAATAGTGAAATATTTTTTATTCTGTCAATTTACAAATACATACTTGTACACAGTAATAATAAGACTTAAAGACTACGTCAAAGCCCCTAGTCCAACTGTACCCATTAGGCTAGCAGCATTTCCTCGCTAAATCGCGAGAGAAATTTTGAGATTTTACATAATATAGTTTTAAAGAAATATAAATTAGATTTGATCAGTTAATGAATAGTCTTCATTGTTATTTATTACAAGAAACCTAACTCTCGATATGAGTTGTCCACATAAAAATTAAACAAAAATAAAATTAATTAATTTGTGTTACAGTGTGGGATCCTTATCAACCCTCAATCTGCTCCTGAAGGTGGTGACGAGAAGATTGAATCAACCGCACGAATATGAAGAAGTAAGATTTTTATTATAACATCTTACTGAAGATAAGTTTGAGACTTTTGACAAGAAAGATCACGAATACTAAAACTGATAGAATGAATGTCCCTGGATGTCCGCTGAAACTGAGATAAAGGCTTCTCTAAATCTCTCACTCTGTATACTTATAGCCGATACCAAGAGATGGCGCTAGTAGTATCAAAATTTAAGAAATAGCATACATTTTGTCTGTATTTTATCAGATAATATAAAGAATAGTTAAGATACAGTATAGTCATTGCCCTTCAAATTCTTCGAAACAGAGAAACGTTCTATTTTCCTCTATATCCGCATGCAAACTACAAGGTAATAATAATTATAAAGCGACAGATAAGTCATTGTTGAAATTCCGGAAAATTTATTGCTCTAATTTTTTTAAAGAAACCACTTCTGTTTATATCCTTAAGTAGTATGAAGTACTTATCAGGTCCTTCGAAAGTCATTGTCGCACTTTAGGTTTTACGTAACACTTGTAATATATGTAGGTTATCAACGACATTTGTGTAATAATGTAAATTTAAAGTGCGTCAGCGAAGCACTACCTAAATGATAAACAACCTTAGTAACACCCCGAGTCTTGGTGTACAAAATTCGGCACGTCACCGAACTAAGCTTGGTTTTTTTATAATTAAGTATAGAGAGTTTTACGCATGGTCACTAACTCGCTTGATAGCAAAGTTTTGCACGAAGATGTAGCACGTTTATCTAAGCAAAATCTGTTCACTCATGTCTTGAAATGTCACCGGAAACAATGTCCTTTAAGTGAGAACACAATGATGCTTGCTTACTATAGTTTGACAGGAAAATAACTGGTAAAGGTGTTGTAGGTGCTTCCCTGATGACCCCCGCAGGCCTATCACTGCAAATGCCATGACATGGGTGAAATCTGGAATCTACAGAGTTATCATTATGAATCGTAAACGTTAAAATTATTAAAAAAATAACAAATAGACCGCCTCTTTAAAATGTCTATTTGGCTTTAAAATATTCTCAGTGTTGTCCTTTAACAGTACCAATATGGCTTATACAGGAATTAACCTGAAAGAAATTTGTATTTCAATTTACTAACAACTTATTTTTATAATTCATAACTCTCATTGGTATCAAATTTTGTATAAATAATCTAAGGGTTGTTACTTAGACGGTAAATAAGCATTCCTTTTTTTTAATAATATTAACTGTTTATATCAATAAACAAGTAAACTCAAGATATTGCCCATATTATCGTCTTAAGTGTCGGAGGCCAATCAATAGATACAAATATTAATAAATATTAGGACACATTCACACAAGGCTGGTTAGCCCATACTGAACCATTTCTAGCTCGTATTATGGTTGCTAACACAACTGATATACTACATATACATACATACATATTATATATAAATACATATTTAACACCCAGACCCACAGCCAACAAATTTAGTTAAGCACAAAGATGTTGACCGGGCCGGGAATCGAACCCGGAACCTTCTGATTAGCAGACCGGCATGGTAATTACGCCAACGAGATCGTCAAATAATAATATGTTGCTTTGCTTTTTTCTAGTTGAAACGCTTCGTGTTTGAAGAATGCAGTGACCTCGGGCGGCCGGTGCAACAAGTACTCGAAACTATCGCCTCTAACGTGCAGTGGAGGGAACGGAACTACCAGACTATAGTTGACTGGCTACTGCAACAAAATGCTAACCTACGATAGTTTTACATCTCCGTTGAATTCTATTGAAAATTTATAAGAATAGATCAGTTCAAACGTTTAAAAAGTACCCTCCGCCTGGAACTTGTAACGTATATTTCGTAAATTTAGTTTTGCATAAAAAATAGCTCCTTGTCGTAGTTTTAAGCTACTTTGTGTGGGGATCAATGTGTACCTTTATGCATTTTATAAATTATAGTAGTAAATAGTAAAAAAATACATTAGATAGACAACGTTTGGGTTTACCTACTAATGTTATTGCATTATAAGTTTCCGCTGTTATTTTAGAAAACAGCGCCAGAGTATTGAAGACATAAAAACAAACGAATATCATATATAAGGATACAAATCTGCAATGAAGAAATTGTTAAAGCCAAAAGAACAACAAAATTGTTTTGAAATAGTCCAAATGAATTCAAAGTTCGAATGCAGTATTTTGTATGCGTGGAGTGCAACACGGCAACATCCTAGTATTCCAAGTTAGGATAATATAGTACACAATAGATCTCTATTTAAGCTTGAAACAGTTACCTAATGTAAACCGGGTTTAGTACAATATATCTTGTAATTTGAATATAGCTACTTAATTTTTTTATATACTTGCTCTCTAAATAATAAATATGCTATTTTTTGGATTTCTAGTTAACATAGAATGTTTATTCTACATATTTTACGTAATGTACTCTATACATAAAGTTGCTTACTTTTTTAATATGGCACGTAAATGCACAAAAATAATATCTTTTGGTCTGCATTATGTACATAACATGATATTTTAATACTATAATTACGAGAAATTAGTCATAAAATAGTAAATAAATGTATTTAGCTAAATTTCATAAAGATTAGGGTTAAGATAGCTAACTTTCAAATTGTATTATGAAAATAATTACCTAACAAGATCTACATAAAACATGAATAGTGTGTAAATAGAATTAAATTATATTGTCTTCTTTATTTATTCGTCTGAACCATTGTAATATTTAACGTAATAAAAATACGAAATTTTTCATGTGACTTTTTTTTTAATACTAGGACACATTTCACACACGGCTGGTTAGCTACATACTAAACCGAATGGTTTATTTCAATCTAGACCTAGAAATGAGAGCAAAGGTATACAAATTCCCATCAATCTGAAAATCAGTAATGTTGTTAAAAATATGATTAAAAATAAAATTTGAAAGTTCCCTCTATGGTTTTTTTTTTGTTCAAGTTAAAAAAATCGTTTTTCACGATTTTCAGCGAAACGGTAAGTTTTATCATAAAAATATCGAAACAAAAATTGTAAATCAGAAAACAATCTACAAAAATGTCTCAAAACTTTTATTATTTACGAGTAACCGTTTTTGAGATATAACGATTCAAAAAGTTATACAATTTGCAATCACGTGACACGTGATCTAGTACGTGGACGACTTTCTGTGGATGTACTGGCTTCGTGTTGTCGTTTATTAGCTGCAGCAATATAAAACTTTCGAGTATAATGATTTTGATTTAGTTTTTTGTTCGAAAGTGCGAAACATGGGAGAGGTCTTAGCGATGTTCGATAAAAATCGGTCCAAGATGACTACCGCCACGAAATGGCGATCAAATGAAAGGTAGAATAAACAAACTTTGCTGAACGATTTTCACAGATGTTTTATTTCTGTTACTAAACAACCTACTAAAATTTGATATTTTTTGAGTTCTTAAAGCCATTCTTTGAATGCAAAAATACAATTTGGCATTTATGAAAAGGTTTATATTAGTATAATGAACATTTGACTTCACGAACCGGTTGATATTGTTAGTAGGTTGTTCTATACTTATTCGAAAAACCATGACAGGGACGTATGCGTTGAAAACGTTCGGTACCAGAGCTAAGCCACTTAGTATAGCCGTATATATGAGTTGTTGCATAAACGAGAAAGAAAAAGAAGTACTGAAAAGTTTTAACTCTGTAGCAGGTTAACTAAACTACTAAATTGGCAAGACAAGCATTAGCCTAGCATAACATAAGCATACTATACTTTCCCACTGCTGGGACTCGAGGCTTTGCCTTGCGAGGAAAGAGTTATAAGCTATGTATGATACACCACGCTGGCCAAGTGCGGGTTGGCGGGTGTCACACGTCTTCGGATTTTGTGATCCTCAAACATGCCGGTTTACGCACGATGTTTTCCTTCACCGTAAAGCGAGTGCAAATCTACACATAACTTGAAAACAAGTCATATGGCCGAGATCAAACCAGGTCTGATGGAAATGCAGACGTTTTTGCCACTGAGTCACACTCGCTTTTTTAAAGCAAGGCTAGACAGGAGAGGAGTCCAGATACTGACTGATGATGATGATGATCCAGACAGTTACCTACGAATCATATTATAATCATCATGTTTTTGATAATGCTGTAAGTTCGATATATTGGTAATTACGTTAAGGGATATTGTAGATAGTAACCGATATTATATCTTTATTGATTAGGGTATATTTCAATACTTTTATAACAATAATCCAGTTGCGGGTGAACGGCAGAGAGAGAGGAGTTGCTGTCGCCTCTATTACAAAGGTAAGTGTTTTATCAGAACATAATACAAAATAATAACGTCAGAAAAAATAAAAATTGGTATTACTCACAACAAAAATATACTGTTAACTTTATGAGGGGTATATAAATCTTAAGAGAAAAAATACAATTATTATACACGTGTTTATTCGAGGCAATTTGCTACCTAGTCATTGTGGTCTATGCTCCAAACTGTAAAGCGCATGGTCTCGCATGCAGGTTCGAATCCCGCGGTGAGAAAGATATTTGAATGATCAATTCGTATGTGTCTCATTTTTGGGTGGGCATATGTTGTGTGTGTCTATTATATTTACGTGAATTTGAGAAAGAAAATATTTTGAAAGGTTGTTTATAATATTAAGCAGCTTTGCTTTAGTTAATAGTAGTATACAAAATAGCGCATAAATATACATATATACTAAATTATACCAGACTAGGTATGCTCCACCTTTGGCCAGAGTGTTGTTGACTCGTGTGGTTATCCGCCTTACTGGGTAAATACCTAACTATATAGAGTAAACACAAATATTAACAGTATATTATTTTATCCATACAAATGGTGCCATAATCCGGTTTGTCTTAGCTTATAACAATATCTAAATCATACATATGTAATCTAAAGAACTTCACAGATAAATTGAATATTATCAAATCGATAAACAATTTTCCTTCAAGGCTTATCAATTTTAGCAAGGTAATCTACTAGTAATTACACTTGTGATTCTTAATAATATAAGATATTACACCAAAATAAACGGGTATATCACTATCATAATTAATAAATTTTTGTTTGGCCTTGAACTAATTTCAATCGCATTACTATTGTAAAAGTTAATGCAACAGTAAAATGCAATTCTAAACATTTGTTTCGTGTAATTTCAAGATGGCGACAATGAAGGCCCTAGTTCTGGCGGCTGCATGCGTATGCGCATATGGTTTCCCCATGGACCCAACTGGACCCATAACCAGAAATACCATCTTTGCTGACGAAAAACTCGCGGGAGAAATTTTCGAAAACCTTGCAAAGTTTGACCTTCTCGAAAACGCAAGAAACACTGCGAGGAACGCTAGCGCCTACCGTCTTCCTACCACCACTAAACCTAGACATTATGACGTACTGTGGTCCATCGACATATCAAGATTGTCTTTCTCTGGTGAGGTCGGAATTGACTTTTTTGCTACTCAAGCTGGCGTCGATGAGGTTGTTATCCAGTCCTCTGAGATGACTCTCCAAAATATACAACTCTACCTAAACAATGTAGCTATCAATACTACTAACGTGGAAGAAGAAGAAACTCAGTTCTTGCGCATCAAACTGGCAGACGCCTCACATACCACTTTGCAATACTCGGCTACTTCCCCAGTAATTTACCGTCTGGAAATCTCTTTCGCTGCTCCACTGAGGACAAACATGTACGGTATCTACCAGAGTTGGTTCAGAAACAACAGTACTGCTGCTATCAGCTGGATGGCCTCCACTCAGTTCCAAGCCACCGCTGCCCGTTGGGCGTTCCCTTGTTACGACGAACCATCATTCAAAGCTACGTTTGATATCACTATCAGACGCCCAATCGGCTTTGGAAGTTGGTCTGCTACTAGAATTAGAAACACTACAACATCTGTCGCGTAAGTCTTTAGTATTATGGTATTAAAATGTATTTAATGTTAATGTAACAAAATATTAATTGCCATGATTTATTTTTAGTGGATACGAAGACGATGAATACTACAGAACCCCTATCATGTCTACTTATCTACTGGCACTTATCGTTGCTGAGTACGATACAAAAGACTACTATGAAGACGGTAAACTGATGTACGAAGTGATCGCTCGTCCTGGCGCTATGAGTGATGGACAGGGGGATTACGCTTTCTATGTTGGAATGGATTTGTTGGACGAAATGAGCAACCATACCGCACTAGATTTTTACAGTGTCAACGAAAATATCAAAATGACTCAGGCAGCTATTCCAGACTTTGGTGCTGGTGCTATGGAAAATTGGGGTCTACTCACCTATAGGTTTGTATAATAGTGTTAAATGACTGTTGCGAATAATGCATTTTTTATATACGGCTTTATTTAAAGTTCTTAACTTGCATTTTCTTTGATTTTTGGGACCTAAGTAAGTATTTGAAATAAAATATTTTGTTTTACTTTTTAGAGAAGCCTACCTCATGTACGATGATGTACACACCAACAACTACTTTAAACAGTTGATCGCTTACATTCTGTCTCACGAAATCGCTCACATGTGGTTCGGGAATCTCGTAACTTGTGATTGGTGGGACGACCTGTGGCTAAATGAAGGATTCGCTAGATACTATCAATACTTCCTTACTCACTGGGTAAGTCAAAACGGAAACGTCTTATTAAGTTGCATCGATCACATAATAGTTGCGAGGAAACAACAAAATGCCTGAGCTTTGTCTATTTATAAAAGCTATACATCTGTAAGTCGTTAATCTGTTGACTGTACTACTCACACGGGTATTTGCGTCTCGCTTGTGCAGCAATAAGCAATGCGCGTGTGTGAGTGACTGCTCTCGTTTGTTTACAAACTAGTTTAACCATTCGTTGCAGGCAGGTAGGTTATAATCAGAGGTCGGAATTAGGTAGAGTTATTTATGTACTTGCATCGAAATATTGATATTAATATTGACCTTCCCGGGATTTCTCATGGACAATCCCGTGTGGCCAAAAATATTACAACTAAATAATAATAAGAACGTCAGAGATAGCCAAGCCATCGCGCGTATTGGTATTTTGCAACTTTGGACATCCGATGTCATTGATGTAAATTTGGCAACGTCGTGTGTGCAGTAGCTTAAATTGTGTAAAAGGAAATAACTTTTTATTTAAAAAAAAACACGGGATTTTGTCTGCTCTTTGAAATTAATCTCGGGCTTTGAGGCATATCCACTTTATTCTTTCGTTGTATGAAATCAGTGTAAGTACATGAATAACTCTACCTAATTCCGACCTCTGGTTAAAATATAATGATTGCATATTATTGTTTTAATATTTAACAATAATATATCTTGCATATTATTGTTAAATATTAAAACTGGAAGAGGACTCTGGTCTCGTAACACGGTCTGATAACTAGTACGAGACCAGAGGCTTCAATATGCACCATGTAAATATTAATGCACCAATAAATAATTTTGTATTTTGTGTTTCCTAGGTTGAAGGCTACATGGGTCTGGCGACTCGTTTCATTACGGAACAGATGCATACAGCTCTCCTGAGTGACGCCGCCAACAATCCCCACGCACTGAGTACTGACAACATCGGGGACCCCAGCTCAGTCAGCGCAATGTTTTCCACTATCAGTTACAACAAGGGTGCAGCAATCATCCGACAAACTGAACATCTGCTTGGCTTTGATGTTCATAGAGAGGGGCTGAGGAACTATTTAGTGAACAAGTATGTGGCTTGGAACTAGACTAATGTAAAGAAATCTAGAAATATATCTTTTGATATATTTCTACATTAATTCTCCGAATATTCTTTGGAATTGAAATGATAAGTTAGTTTCATACAATAACATACAATTTGCAACTATTAGGAAGTCTTCTGAGGATAAATCTGTAAACGATGTAAAATTTTAGTAAACAATAAAATGTCTTTGCTTTGCGTAATTAAACGTAATTAAAATTATTTTATCTTATTAACATTATTTTTATACTAAAACATGTATCTCTCTCTCAGGGCTTTTGAAACTGCTCATCCCATCGACCTGTTTAATGCTCTTCAGAACGTCAGTGTTGCTCGTAATGCCATCTCGGAATATGGATCAGAATTTAATGTTATTGACTACTACAAGAGCTGGACTGAACAGGCAGGACACCCTGTCTTGAACGTGCAGGTCGACCACCAAACCGGTGTCATGACCATCTATCAAGTAAGTGTTTTAGTGTATTTAATAAGCAGCAGCATTGTTAGTGTATTTTGCGCAGGTGCTTATAATAAAAAAAAAACTCTTTTATACTTTCATACACACACAAAATCTTTACATCGTGTTTGTCTGTCTTAAAAACTAAAAGTATTAAATTTTCTAGAAACAATAGATGCAAATATATTTATATTTTTAATCACATATAAATCAGGTGTGTTCTGTTTGCTAGATCCAAGAGATAGAAATAGATCCAAGGTGGCCACCGCTACTTAATAGCGAATTACATATTTTTCACTCCCAAATTACAGAAATCAAATAAAAGGGCGTGAATTGCAATATACTTTACAATATACTCGTAATACATTAAAAATTTACGAGGACCACAATAGTGCGTCTTTGTTTTTAATTTTCAATTTATAGTTAATATTTTTTATCATTACCTTGTCCCTCTAGTTTAGGGTCGTCACATCTCTCTTTCCTCCGCAACTGCATTTTTAACAAACGTCCTTTGCACCTTACTTGGTAATAGTAAAAATTATTTTACAGCGCCGTTTCAACATCAACACTGGTTATTCTTCCGCCAACAACAACAACTACATTGTCCCGATCAGCTTTGCCACTGCGAGCAACCCTGACTTCACCAACACCAAGCCCACTCACGTCATCAGCAAGGCCATCACCACCATTAACCGTGGAACTACCGGAGATGAATGGATTGTGTTTAACAAGCAACAGACTGGTAAGTGCCTATTTTTAGACCCCGCCGCAAAAAGGACGGGGTGTAATGACATATATAAGTTTGACGTGTCTGTGTGTGTCTTTCTGCTGCCCCCAAAAAGGATTTAACGCTTTCATTAGTTCGTTTTTGATTTGTTAGTTGATAGTATTTTAGCGTTTAGCTTTATCTTTAAAGAAAATCGGTCTAATAGGACCGCCACCATAAAATGGTGCACGAAATGGTTTTTCAAAACGGTTTTAATTATTGTTACGCCCTTCCATTTGAAATCGATGTATGACATGAAAGTGAAGGGTTAAACTTACATACACTATGCTAAATTTCAAATCAAAGATGTCCACCATTACAAAATGTTGCCGGGAATTATCTATATTTTTCAATACCTACTTATCTGTACTTATATTTATTAAGAAGACACAATATGAAAGCTGTGGTGCATTTAGCATTAAGTTTAAGCAAGCTTAATTTTCTGTAGCAAAATCCAATTTCAAGTTCATCAAACGCAAAAATGATTTATTCTCCGACGCGACGACGACTATCTAAATAATATATCTTAATAATGAAACACTAAATGTATATTTGGTGTCAAAAGTAAATACTTAAAAAAAAACTTTATTCCTTATTACTATACATTATTTAAAACATGATGAGAAATTGTTTTCTTTTTACTCGCAGGTTTCTACAGAGTTAACTATGACGACTACACGTGGGATCTCATTGTAGCCGCTCTCCGTGGTCCCAGCAGGACTCTAATTCACGAGTATAACAGGGCCCAAGTGAGTATGAACTCTTATTATTTATATGTGGTGTATATTCCAATTTTTTATTACTAGGCAATTTTTTTCTCTTTTGAATATTTAGTTTTTGCGATTGTAACCAGTAACCTTGTATGGGTTTTAAAGCGATGACAGCTCAGTCGAATGTGCGGCCGCCTTACGTTCCGCAGGTCATGGGTTCGATTACTGCTAATGAGCTCGAACTTTCCGTGAAGCTTTTTATTTTTTAGTATTTGTTGTTATAGCGGCACGGGAAATATATATATTGTGAAAGTTTCAGTTTTCTAGATATTACGGTTTCTGAGATACAGCCTGAAGACAGACAGAGGAGGCTTAGTATAGGGTCCCGTTTTTACCTTTTAGGTACGGAACCCCAAAAAAGAGCTATACCTTAAATTTAGTAAAAATCTTTAATGTGTTTAGTGCATTTAGTTATAGACTGTGTTTTAACACCAAAGTTTACATTGCAAACTATTTCGCGTTATATATATTTTAAATCTTTTGTATTCTTTTATTGTTTGCAGATTGTTAACGACGTATTCCAATTCGCCCGCTCTGGTCTGATGACGTACACCAAGGCCTTCAACATCCTGTCGTTCCTTCAGTACGAGACTGAATACGCTCCCTGGGTCGCAGCTGTCACTGGCTTCTCCTGGATCAGGAACCGACTGGCTGGCACCACTTACTTGACTCAACTGGAGGTAATTTCCTTTTAAATCTAACAGCAATTGGTCGAATCAGCAATTCCTCTATAACAATATTATAAAGAGGAAAAGTTTGATTGTTTGTTTGAAACTACTAGACTGATTTGAAAATATCTTTCACCGTTGGGAAGCTACATTATTTCCGAGTAACATAGTATCTAATAAATGTCCTAATACAACTTCTCAATTACATATTTCATTACCAAAGATTTCTACAAAATATATCATCAGCTTAAGGCGATGAAACGGGCAAAATTTACAGTTTCTTCTTCATAAATCACAAACGAAACGGAACCGACTAAAGAACAATCCTAAGAACTGTATACTTATCTAGGTACCGATCAAATTTGGCAATGTGGAAAAAGAAATTAATTTTAGATTTTTTGGAACAGTGTTTTTTTCTTATTCATAAGTCTGATTAATTGATGCTTATTCAAGATTTTACCATATTTGATACGAGTTAATGGGTGCACAATACTCACTAACTACAGATTTTGCTTTTCCTATATCTAATTCTTAACTTCCATTTCAGACTATGATTGCGTCCTGGGCAAACACCGCTATGACCCGGCTGACCTACTACCCTTCAGCCAACGAAGAATTCATGACGTCATACCTGCGCTATCAACTCGCTCCTACCATGTGTCTTGTCAATGCTGACGGTTGCCGCGCCGCAGCCATTGCTCAGTTCAATTCTCTTCGCAATAACGGTATCGAGTAAGTAATATCATAGACTGATACTCGTAAATATAATAGACGCTCAACCTCTTCTTGAAAATCTTGTCTCTAATGGAACACGTAATATTTTCAACTATATTAAATTGCGCCATCTATTCATATTTTCTTGACACGACGTCACTCGGGTCACGGAATCTACTATGCGTGCCAACTAAGAATAGGACTGTCAAACCGCCATCTTGCTCAATATTATGCGCTAACGTCATTACCAAAGTGTAAGGTGTGCAAAAAAAAAAATGTAAACCATTTATATTCAGTTTGTATGATTAATGTACGCTGTTATGCTATTTCTTATACATTTTACGGCAAATTAATTATAAATATGTAGGCTTTGAAAGAAAACATATTTATAAAAATATAAAAAAACATTGCTGGCATTTCTTTTTGTACCAAATAAAAAGAGTTTATTATACTTCTTACAGCACTTAAGTCGAAACTATCCAAAACCAATTTCTCGTCACGTGATTTTTTTTTAGGCGTTGTTAATTTGCCTTGGGTACTTGTTACCTGTATATAATTAATTAATTATAATAATTATACAATAATTTATAAACTAAATAATAATTAAATTTATATTTATGAACAAAAAAAAATACAAAATTACATTTCTTTTTAACGCTTTCTTTGCTGGAAGTACTTTTTTGACAGATATCGTGTGAAGTTGAAGCAAGTGCGATCCTATTCTTAGTTGGCACGCATAGTATTATCGTTGAATCCACGCGTTGAGGCGGCAGCTAGGATGCAAGCTCGATTTGCAGCGCCATCTAAGTTTCATCGGTACTAATGGCCAACTTCCGTGCCACGCTTTATTGTATGGGAATCAGAAATCCTCTCTGGTATTCTGACCCCTGGTATTATTTAATTTATTTAGACTGGCACCAGTGTCTAGTCTAAACATAAACATAGATCGATCATAGAGGGGCAAGAAAACGCCAATATTTACAAAGTGACAAATTTCTACTCCGTCTGTTTTGCAGACAAAAATCTATTCGGCATTTTAATAACTACGTGTCATTCCTAAAAGCGCAAACTATTACAATCTGTAACCTGCTTTACCGCTACTTGCTTCGCCAAAGCCGACATAAGTATGAATATCATAATCTAACAATATTGTTTTCAACAGAGTACCTAAAGACAGCCGCAACTGGGTGTACTGCAACGCTCTTCGCCAAGGATCGGTGGCAGACTTCAACTTCCTCTGGGACAGATTCAACTCGCATAACGTCTACACTGAGAAGATTCAACTGATCATGATCCTCGGGTGCACTCCTCACCAATCTGCACTTAACACGTAAGACTGGAGATCAACAGATACAATAACTTACTAATCAGATGTGTTAGCAACCAAAATGTATAATATAAAAATAAGTCGGGTTTTCCTTTCTGACTCTATTACTCCAGAACGCACTTCTTTCCACTGTTTGGTATTCGTTGGAAAGGTCTCGGGCTCCGTAAGTTTGTAGCAAACAAACTATAGTAGATACAAACAAGAAATGGGGCCAACAAGCTTACAATCACAACCAACAATTACCAATTCACAGTGCGTTTCTCTTCTATCTTGTTACCTGTCTCGGTTCTATTGTTCATAACCAGTGTTCTACTAAACCGGTCACATGCCGGCCTGCCGCAGGCAGGTCCGGCTCTGCATGTGATAATTAGTCTGACCTAAAAATCTAAATCAAATGCCTATCAATTGATCCACGGCAGACCTTCTGTCTTCTTTCCAAGAATTACCGCAAGTACTTCATTAAGTTGAAGTCGGCATACTAAATACGGCGATCTCGTTGGAGTAATGGTTAGTTACCATACCGGAATCAAGCCAACGAAAGGGTCAGCATCATTGTGATGAACTACATTTGGTGGCTGTCAGTCTGGGTGCTAAATATGTATCGATATAAAGTTTTTATGTATGTATGGTAGTATGTAGTGTATCAGATGTGTTAGCAACGATAATACTATATACCGCGTGTAATATGTGTCCTAATATAAATCTAATATATATAATTTCCATGTCACAATGTTAGTTACCCTACTCCTCCGAAACGGCTAGACCGATTTTCACTAAATTTTATATGCGTATTCAGTAGGTCTGAGAATCGGCTACTATTTATTTCTTATACACCTAAGTGATAAGGATTGTTCACACTTAATTTTTTAAGGCAAAACAACGTTATCCGTGTCAGCTAGTATAATATAAGTGAGCCGCACTTAAAATGATCATTTTGAAGAACGAAATAACCATTCATGTATATTATGTTATTAGATTCCTCAACGCTATCGTTACGGAAAACTACGTGATCCGTCCTCAAGACTACACGACTGCGTGGAACTCTGCTGTGACTGGCAACGAGGAGAACACACAGCTCGTCTTCCAGTACATCCAGAACAATCTGCAGGCTGTCATCAATGCGTGAGTAATTTTAAATAATTAAATGTAGCGCCTGTAGCTCGCCTAGCTAAGGTGATCTGAAGTGATCATCGAAGCTAAGCAACGGTCGATGTGGACAGTGTTTAGATGGGTGCCATGCACAATACTGTCATTTTTCAAGTTGCGTTTTCACCTGGGCGCTACCGTAGATCGGATGACACGTTAAATTGTAGGTAAGAAGAATAATTAAAAGTAAAGTAAAAATATTATTTTTTGCCAATTTGGTAAATGTACATCATAGTTAAAGTTAAATAATTGCTATACCTTAAGTAATGCCTGTTTGCTCAAAACTATGCTATACAATAAGAGGAGTACTGCACTCTGCACAAGGTCTAGATGGGAGCATAATTTACGGGGCAACAGTAACTCCAACTAAAATTATAATTATAACGTATAAATTGTTTTTTAAGTAGATAGCTAGATAAACTCTTTATCACTTAATAAAATAAGGATAAAACAAACTAAACCTAGTGCCACAAACGGAGACCTCATTAAAAACTATATCTTTTTTTTCTTTTGGTAGTCAAAACAGTGCGAAGTACGAGTCAGGCTAAGTGGCCAGACTCCAACAGTTTACAAGCCGCCCAAGGCTATCTGAATTGGCTAAACGATTGACTGAACAAAGTTTAGCGCCGTGAGAAACAATTTAATTTAACGTGTCATCCGACTGACACTAGCGTTCAGATATAAACCACAGCCAGTTTTGAATTACAGTTTTTTCGCAAGGTCACCCATCCAAAGACTCTTCTCATCGACCGTTGCATACTTGTGTGATCTTTGAGATCAAGCCAGAACACCATTTTTAGCTGAGCTCTATGCGCTATACTCTTCTATGTATATAATTTAATTTGTATTTATATTTTTGTTTGTTTGCAGTTTTGGCTCCGCAACCACTCCTCTGTCATACGTTTCATCCAGATTAAGAACCGAGGCTGAAATCAACGCTGTAAGTTTTTATTTATTTCTCAAAGTATGATGACCAGTTAGTTAATCTTAAGCAGTACCTGCAGCTCTGCATTTCGGTCGAGCAACTAGCACGTCGTTTTGACTACATACGAAACATCGTGAGCATGGAAACACTCTGGCATACCTAGCTTGGAATTACTGTCTCTCACGGTAGCCGGAACCTCACAATGTCCACCGAAGCTTAAGCTCATTGGTGGGTATTGAACTCATACCCTGTGGTACGCAAGGCGACCGTACCACTGAGATGTCAACGCTTTATATTAACTTATTCTAATTTAGTCATTTGAAGGAACTAACCACCATGAGTCCAGTTTGAGGGTTATGGATATTAAATTATGTACATACATTTCGTGAATAAAAACATTTTGAATTTGAATTATTATCGAACGTAATTAATGTCAAGCAACGTTTCTTTTAATATTTCAGTTCCAAACATGGGCAACATCAGTTCAGGCTACCCTCGGCGCGCAGTACGCCGCTGTATACAATGGTGCTGAAGCTTCCCGACAGAGCATTCAGTGGGCTAGCGAGGTCCAGAGCGACTTCCTCAACTATTTCCAAGTGGGAGACCAGCCAGCTACCTCCAGCACGGCAGCTCCCACTGTAAACACATCACCAGTCACGCTGGTCCCTGACAACCTAGTCGAGCCTGCCACACCTAATCTCCCTGACCGCGATTCAGCAGTTACAATCTACGTCTCCATGGTGGTGCTCTCAATAGCTGCCGTGGCTCACTTTATCTTATAAGCAACTCAATTTTAGCTAGTAATTTTCATCTTTCATACTATAGTCACAGTTGTTATTTATGCTTCTAAGATACCTTTAAATTAATTTGTATAACTTGGGTCAATGAAGTAAATGTTCAAAAGTACGTCACCTCTTGCTTACACTACCCAATGAACGCAAGAACATAACTTTAAATGTTTTTTTTATTGACTTAAGTTACAATTATGTGTTGCATAACAGTGCCTTAATCCACCGAATTGTAAATAGGCCTTAAATTATTATACATGAATAAATATTGTTAACATGTTATTTGTTTTTTTATTTATTTAATTATATCGAGTATCGCTTGGAATTAATTATAAAAATGGTTTAAGTTTTCTTTTTATCTTTTTACCCATCCAAACAGAACATTTTAGGTCTTCTTTACCTGTCACTTCGAGCGAAATTTCTATACATCAGCTGGCAAAAATTGGTTTCGTCCTTTCGACTTAAGATATAGTGTATTCATCCCACAAAAGGAGGATATGATGTAGTGACATTCATTTGCCTATAATATTTAGTAGAACGATTGTATGCCATATTCTCAAAATTTATTGTGATAAGAAATAAACCAGTAAGGTTATTTATGTAGCAGTTTCAATGTTAGTGTATTGTGTTCTCGAAGTCTATGAATCGAAAAGATTTGTATTTTGAAATTATTCGCAAAAAAAAAGTAAAATAATAAGATCTCTTATTTAGAAAGAAAGAAAGAAAAATATTTATTGTGCACATAAAGATACTAATTAACATATTACAAATACAATTGATATATTTGCGGATACGCAACTATTACAACAATTGGTCTACTAAGCTTCACTACACCGATAAAAGGTCTGCAGAGTTTATTTTGAACAAAAATAAAGTTTTCAGAACGTTGATATGAGCTTGATTTTTCTAAAAAATCATACAAGGATGCAATGCGCAATTAGAATAGTAGATGACTTTACCTATATCATTAAAACAAAATCGATAAAACCAAAATATGGTACACAAACTGGCGATAATTTTGCTATGTTATCTGTATCATTAACTTTATTATAATTTGGATAAGATAAACAGATTACAAGTGGTGTTTCGATATTGATATATCAAGCGGGTGGTAGGATTTGACTTATTCCTGTTTGAGCAAACCAGCGTAATCATGGTAAGTTTTTGTAAACATTATTTAATTAAATAACTGGTTTAATTAGTAAAGCGCTATAAATTAATCTTAACAAAATATTGGTTTCGGTAAAAACATATTGAAAAGTGAAGAAATAAAATTACTATTCCAGCCAAAAATATCGTTGTGTCACCATGCTTATTGTTTCCCCAGGCAAACCGCTGGTTTCTCCTTCTCGTGGGAGTAGCCCTCCTGCAGGGCTCAACTTCCCACAGCCCTATTCCTGAAATGATGACTTTGGAAGAAGAATGGGCTCAGTTTGCCACGCGCCTGGGCAACCCTCAGTTCCGCTTGCCGACCACAACTCGTCCTCGTCACTACGAGGTCTTATTGACCCCATACTTCGACGTAAATACAATCTCTACACCCAGCATCGCACCATTCACATTTGACGGATCAGTGGTCATCTATTTATCGGCCACAGAAGCAAATGTCGACCAAATCGTCATGCACTGCAATGATTTGACCATCAGAAGTTTAACCGTTACTTATTTGGATGCCAACCAGAATCCCGTAGACATCACAGCCTCAAATCAACAGTTTATTTGTGACCCGACGCTTCAGTTTTTGACGATCAGGACCTCAACACCATTGCAACTTAACCAAGAATACATTGTAAGGAGTACCTTTGTAGGAAACTTACAGACAAATATGAGAGGATTTTACAGAAGTTGGTACAAAGACAGTTCAGGAATCAGGTACAAGATATTCCCTAAATATGTATCAGCTGGCTTGGTTGAATTTTTTTATTTATAATTACAATTTTAAATATTTCAGGTGGATGGGAACCACCCAGTTTCAACCTGGTCACGCCCGTCAAGCCTTCCCTTGCTACGATGAGCCTGGATTCAAAGCTACCTTCGATATTAGCATCGCCAGGGAAGAAGCTTTCAGTGCTTCTATTTCTAACATGCCTATTAGAACAACTTCTCCGTAAGTGTTTCCCTTGAGTATGTTTATCACTACAGCTATTAAAAGATAAAAACGAAGGTACTATTTTTTTATTGCAATTCCAGGGTACAAGACGGACGCATCACGGAAACTTTTCATACCACTCCAGTGACATCTACTTACTTGTTGGCTTTCATTGTTTCCCACTATCAAGTGGTCTCCAGTAACAATAATAGTAGTAGACCTTTCCAAATCTTTGCAAGAGACAACATTGGAACAGACGGTGATTGGTCTTTGGACGTGGGGGAACGACTACTTGAAGAGATGGAAGAATATACTCAGTTCCCTTACTACACCATGGCTTCGAACATGAACATGAAACAAGCGGCGATCCCTGATTTTTCTGCTGGTGCCATGGAGAACTGGGGTCTTCTCACTTATAGGTAAATAACCTTTTTTTTCGTGAGGAAATGAATTTACGCATCTCCCGCTACAAGCCTGGGGGAGATGAATGAGCTGAGTCCAGAAATGTTATAATTTATGGACCGAATATTGCATTTTTAGACGACGCAATTTTATTTTTGGAACATGTGTGGGGTCCCATCGAAACTTAACCTCAAGTTTGTGGGGTAGCCACCCATGTCCTTATCTTGGAAAAAGCTTGAAAACAGTTTTTTATCTATATCTTGAAAACTGTGCGTCTTACAAACTTCATGAAGACATAAATTGTAGCAAATAACCTACAAACTTGAGGTTAATTATTGACCCCACACATGTCCCAAAAATAAAATTTTAATGGAATATTGTATAATAAAGGATATTGTTTTAGAGAAGCGCTGTTACTGTTCAAATCTTCTGAAACCAACAACTTTTACAAGCAGCGTATTGCCAACATCGTTTCTCACGAGATCGCTCACATGTGGTTCGGGAACTTGGTCACCTGCGCCTGGTGGGACAACCTCTGGCTTAACGAAGGGTTCGCCAGATTCTACCAATACTATCTGACTAATGCCGTGAGTAAATATCCTACATGCGAGTACCAAAATAACTTCGAGAAAATGATTAAATTGAAAAAATTAAAATTAAGCAAGTGCGCGTCGGGCTTGCGCAAAAAAGTTTCCATCACTTCTATATACTTAAGTTTATACTAGTAAGTGCACAATATAGAACACAAATAAAAACAAATAACCTTCATAAGGTTATGTAAATAAAGTTAAGTAGACTAAGAGCTCCAAAAAATTATCTGGGGACTAAGACTATAATAAAAAAAATAAAAAGTACCATTATTTAAAAAATGCCGATGCATGGTGCACCTACATACTCGTATGTGTCTTTGTTGACTATAACAATAATAAGGTACCATGGAGGTGTTCCCAGCCAAACCCATCGAAATCGGGCCTAACTACAATTGTTCTAATTATGACTTAAGTTTGTAAAAATTCTTACTTTGTGTAAAAACTTATTTTATCATAATCATCGTATACTAAACTTTATGGTCTTATTCTCACAGGTCGAGCCTGAGTTCGGGTTTGATACCCGTTTCATTGTCGAGCAAGTACAAATATCCATGTTGTCTGACTCTCTCGATACTGCTCATCCCCTGACGGACCCTACTGTCACCGACCCCACATCAGTCAGCGCTCACTTCTCAACTATCACTTACGCAAGAGGAGCTTCAGTTCTGAGAATGACGCAGCACCTCCTGGGAGTCGACACTTATGTCAAGGGATTGAGAAATTATCTCAAAGACAGGTAAGATATTTGATGATCTATAATTCTTTACGTATCGATCCAATGCTTTTTTCTAAGATTGTGCATACATCTATTTTTACAATATGATATTACTACAAAAAGGAAGCATAAGATTCCAAGGTACGAGTAAATAAAAGTATTTTAAATAAATTGAAAATTACTAGGACATTACTAGCTTTCATGGTTCCAATTTTTCCTAATTTTCTTTTTTTTTTTGTTAATATTTAAAAGGCATATAATTCTATAGCAAATACTGTTATTCCTAGAGCTTACGACGTTGCTGAACCTCATCATCTCTTCAACGCCCTTGATGCTGCCGCTGTTGATGGCAATGCCTTGTCTGCGTACGATGGTATGACCATCGAAGAGTACTTCAAAACTTGGTCAGAGAAGGCTGGACACCCTTTGCTTTCTGTCTCCATCGACCAAGCTACTGGACGTATTACCGTCACTCAGGTATATTTTATGATTTTGATCATTAAAGTTTTCAAGACTATTGATAAATAAATAAGAAATATGAAAAAGAATAATTAAAACAGTGTTATAATATTTTTTTTATTCTAACGTTAAATACAAAAAAAAAAATTTGTAAAATACTAAAGTTTATCTTTATTTTAGTCTCGCTGGGAACGTTCTACCGGCGTCTCATCTCAGCCCAGTCTTTGGCACGTTCCCATCACTTGGACTAGGCAGAATGATCCTGACTTCACAAACTTGAAGCCTCAGCGTTTTATTAGCGCTCAGGTGACCTCTTTCGACAGGGGCACTACTGGACTCGAATGGGTGATCTTCAACAAACAAGAATCCGGTATAGTACACATTTTGTAATATGATATTTACAAATACTCGAAATATACACAAACGATCTATTCTCAGCGTTGAAATTTTTCTCTATTTTGTTTTCAAGCTTACATTCCAGGATTTGGGTATGTGGGTGTGTGATGTAATATTTTGTTTTTTATTTAAAGTGAGTGGTTTAGTTCTAATTTTCAAGCCGCTTTAAGGCCTCTAACATACCTTGTGTAAATGAAAAATAAATGGATCATTTGTAGTCATACGTAATTTGAATAAACATTTTGTTTATCCAGGTTTCTATCGTGTCAACTACGACCCTACCAATTGGGCTCTTATCACCAGAGCTTTGAGGTCTGCGGAAAGAACTGTTATTCACGAATTCAACCGTGCTCAGGTTAGTACTTTACTGGTTTTTTCCTGTATTTTCTTCTGTTGCCTGTTGTCTTTCTGTTGTTGTTTCACTGCTTTGAATAATAGCTGTGTATCTATTAAATATCAATTTAATTGCATGATCAACTTTACTTTACCTACATTTTTTTGAACAAAATATAATTTATTATTATCTTTCTATAGATTGTAGACGATCTGTTTGCCTTTGCCCGCGCCGGCGTTACTCCTTATCAGAGGGCCTTCAACATCCTCTCTTTCTTGGAATTCGAAGATGCCTACGCCCCGTGGATTGCAGCTATCAATGGATTCGAATGGGTTATCAGACGGGTAGCTCATGATGCTACTGCTACTGCTCAGCTTAAAGTGAGAATTCATTTGTCGTGTAATAATAATACTATATATAACGAGCTGCGCCCCGCAGTGTTACCCATGTTACTCCTAGGTTAAAAGTAGCTTAACGCATAAGCTATAGCAAGTAGAGTCTAAAGTATGTTTGTACGAAATTTGAAATTAATAACACCGATTCAGCCATTTGAGCGTAAATAAGTAACACATACAAAGTCTTTGATGCAGAGCTTGAAAGAGTTTATGAAACTGACCCTGAATTTGAAACTTCTTTTTTCCTTAACCGATTAGAAACAAAATTTGGTCAACTCTCCTAATCACATGTTATCAACCCAATATAACAATGTCAAAATCCGTTGAAAAGTTTTAAAGTTATAACGTACCATCGTCCAATCCAAATCCATTTTTTTGGTTTCTGTAACTATTCTTTAATCGCAGCTTTTTAGTTTTTTGTAAAAATAGTTAATGTAAGGACACTCGATTCACTGTCTCATAATTTGTATTGATTATGTCAAGAAGTCGTTAAGTTATAAGAACTGAAACTTTTAAAATACAAATTTACCAAACAAGCAACAACAACTAGTACAAAAAAGACGATCATAATAAGTAATTATAAAACATGCGATATGTACGTTTGAACGTTTTGTTTATACATATAAACAAAACGTTCATACAACATTAAAGCCAACACTTAGTGGAATATATTTGAACGATACTATTTACTTACTAGCAAATTTATGTATACTATATACTTATATTTACACGAAACAAAACGGTCACACTTACTCAGTCTGTGCGCGGATCTCGTCGGTGACAGTCCGTGTGCAGCTCGTCCCCGATGATGACGCTCTTAATGCGTTGAAACCCGTTGGACGTATATCCAACGTTTTTAAGTAAGTGTGACCGTTTTGTTTCGTGTAAATATAATTAATATGCCTTATGATAACAGTTTACAAAGTACTATATACTTAATTGGGATTTTGTTCAGGATCTGATCATCAAATCAAGCGCTGCAGTAGTGGCTCGCCTTGGCTGGACGGAGCCAGCTTCTGGAGATGATTTCATGCCAGGACTACAGAGGATGTACGTGAACCAGTTCTTGTGCATGGTTGGACATGCCGACTGCATATCTGCTGCTCAAGCTAGCTTCCAAGCTTGGAGGAACAACCAAGCTGCGTAAGTTAAATATTTGACTTAGAATTGTTATGCTAGTTTTAGTAAAAATCATACTTATACTGATAGGTTATGTGAAATAACTGAATGTCACTAATCTTTAGTTTGAAAAACAGTAAAGTCATTGGTAGCACGTCAACCAGATGCTATGTCATATATCTACCTAAAAAATTATGAATCTTTACTTGTAAATATTTTAGCCCTTACGAACAATGATATACGCGTTTAAAGTGCATTAAGATTCCAATGCAACCGATGCTTATATTCCAGAATTCCTCCAAACATGCGCCCATGGGTGTACTGCGCTGGTCTCCGCGCCGGCACAGCTGCTGACTTCGACTACTTCTGGAACCGTTTCCTGGTGGAAGACCATGCTAGCGAGCAAGTTGTTATGATTCAATCTGCTGGGTGTACCCTAGACCAGACCAGCCTTAACAAGTACTGGGAAGCCATTACGGAACCTTCGGAAACCCATCCTCCTACTATCAGGGGACAGGATCTGAGCACTGCTATAAGCTCAGCTATTACTAGCAATGAAGAAAACACCATGAGATCTTTTACCTGGCTGACCAACAATGTTGAGAGGATCCGCGTCTCGTAAGTACTTTTTGAAATCATTAAGTGGAAATAGTATTTTAAAGCGCGTATTGAATTAAGAATGAATAGGACTCTATCTATAGGTAAATTTATTGTTATGAAAACTCATCCATTATTCTTTGTTTTGTTTCTAGAATTGGCCTTAACACTCCATTGAACACTATCATCTCTCGTCTACTCAATGAGGAGCAGATCACCACGGTAAGTACCTTATGACAAGACACTTTATAATGCCTACAAATTTGGTAAAGTCCCTGTAAAATTTTGTACAAATATATAAAAACACACAAGACCGAGACAGATGGCATGACAAGAGAGAGGCCTATACCCAGCAGTGGGATAGAACAGGCTGTGGATGATGATGATGATATAAAAAAAAGTATTTAGTTCGGTTTATATCAAGCAAATTGAAATTATTTTACTTCGATCATCGCTCGTAATATCACTGATTTAATTACACAGGTTAACAACTGGCTGACTCAAAACCAGGCGCTTATCGGTGAGAGCGCGTACAACACTGGTGTTAATGCTATTGCAACCGCAAGAGCTAACATCGCTTGGTACAACCAGCGTGCTGCTGAATTCAACACCTTCTTCGAAACCGGTTACGTAGAAGACGTTATTGAAGAGATCATCGACGTGCCAGTGACTAGCGCACCAACTGTGGCTCCTGAACCTCTCCCTTCTGTTGAACCTAATCCAATTCCAGATTCTGCGAACATTGCTGCATTGAGCTTTGTGACTTTGATCATCACTATCTGCATCAACTTCATTGCCTAAAACAACACATCAATATAATAAATCAGAACATTGCTCTCCGGCCGCGCAAATGAGTGAAATGTCAACGATGACTTATAGTGCACACGTCTCATTGCTATAGTACTGAATCATAGAGAAACTTCTGGCTACAAAAATCAAATGTTGACTTACCGCTGGTTTTATTAATATTAAAAATATAATATTCTAATTTGTGAGGCCACGCTTCCCTAGCGCGGTGCGTGAGGCAGATTCTGATTCAAGTACCTGCAATTTAATAAGTTATCTTTGTTTGTAGTGGATGTTTTAAGGTTTAGATTTTGTTCAAATCATAGTTGTAAATAACATCTAAATAAACGTTTTTTGTAACTGACCTATAATTTATTTTACCGAGTAAGAAATAAATATTATTTTTTATTTATCAAATGTTTTTATTATCACCAGTAACATAACTATTGTATGGTAATAGCACATAAAACATGTTACATTTATACAGCAAGGCATGTAATCAAACGGGTTCAGCGACATTCTGACCTAAATGCATAACACATAAAGCATACTTGCGTAGCCTGGAATAACAGACTCTCAAAGAGGTTTCTGAAACTCACCGTCATGTGTTGATTATACCCTCGATTATAAATTGTCGACCTCGTCGGCGTAAAGGTTACCATGCCGGACTGCCAATCAGAAGGTTCCGGGTTCGATTCCTGGCACGGCCAACATCTTTTTGTTTAACTATATTTGTTAGCAGTGGGTCTGGGTATAAAATATCTGTGTATAAAATAGCCGTGTTTGAAATATGTCCTAATATTATTATACAGAACATTTTAAAAGTGAATTATTTTTAGATTCGTACAAACCCATAATTTATAATTTTCCAGGAACATTTGTCTATGAACAAAATGTTACTACACTTGTATAGAGGGTGTACTTTTAACATACATATCAATACAATAAAGTAAGGCAACTTGTGTGTACCCATTTAAAATTTAAATTTATTAAAATAAATTTCAATACCATTACATATCGTACTAAATTATATGTAAATTAAATTAGATATACTAAATAATATCAAAAATAATTAATCGGTTCACAAATGGCTAAGAAATCGGTGAACGTAATACATAAATAAAATAAATACAGTGGAATATAATTAAACTCCTTCTTTTATGAATTCGTTTAAAATAAATTAAAATAACTTGTTTAAACTCAAAAAAATAAGAAAGCCCCGGAAAACATTTTGTGTTGACGGGCGTCTTGGATTTGAAATGTATCTAATAGTGTATGTATTTTACTTATCATTTGATATTAGTATCTCAATGGCAGTTAAATATTTAATAAACTACCTGAAGAACTCGAGGCAACAGAGAGAGATAGTGTCTTCGAAAAGAAGTTTTAATTTCTTTTCGAAGACACCATCTATGTCATCAATGCTATTAAATTGATGATTTTCTAAATGATAACTAAATATCTTTAATGAAATATGCCAGCTTACTCCTCACATGTTGCGATATGCTCGGGTAACGCAATATACATAAAGGGTCCATTATGTGATTTTAAATTGATAGCTTAAAGATCTCATGTATAACCATAATTAAGAATACATTTATTTGTCTTTGACTTTACCCACATTGAGTCAATTTTGAGAAGTATCTCATTTGTCTCAAACTTAGCCTAAAACGCTTTCAATAAACGCACCTCAGAATCAGGATCATCAGGATCTAAAAAGAGTTTTTTTTTTTAAATTCATTATACGAGTAATTGGACCAACAGGGCGCGTAACCTTACGAGCCAGCGACACTGTAATGAACCTAACTGGTAATTCTTATCTAAAACAGAAATATGTGAGTTAGGTCCATATACATATGATTTTTTTTTAAGTCGGTACGCTCTTGGTCGTGATTGTCATAAAGTGGTAGTGGGACAGACAGTACACGCCTCACGATGCCTCGGCATTTTTCTCTGCTAGAGGTCATCCTGGCGCACTCGTTTAAAAGGGTACCCACGATTGTCCTTATTTGGTTACTCCATCGAGTGGGTGACCTTTCGCGCGGTCTGGTACCCTCTACTTTGCCCTGTATGACTAGGCGCTCTATGGACAGATTATTCAACCCTCAAAACATGACCAAAGAAAGAAAGAATGCGAGACTGTACTGTTGTAAAAACATGTGATAGTCATAGTTCATTAGCAATTACATAGAGTATAAGTGTTGGCAGTTCACCAAATTTGCCATATAATTATGTGATGATCTCGTCATTATCCCTATTTCCAAAATCTAAATCGTATGGTAGGTAGGTACGTACTGTAAACAATTATTAAATTTAATCATTCAAAACCCATAACTTCATGTCAGATAAAACTTGCGATTGTAGTTCGATAAAAGTCGATTTTGTGAACTCTTTAGATAAAAGTCACAATCTTTACAGGTACATAAAGATATAGATAAAGAAATAATTAATGATAAATATATTATATGGTAAGTATATGTAACTAGTCGGTCGGGTGTCGCTGAAGGGACCGCTTTGGGTAAGTCCAACATTACTTTTGATAAGTACTTAATAAAATCTAAATAATTTACTTAAAAAGAGGATTTGGAAAACATTTCTGACAGTGTTTTTATTTAAAAGAGTAAGCATATCTTGTAGGTAATTAAATAAGTACACGAATACATACATATAGGCGTTTCGCAATTATCTTAAATGGGTAATGGCTTTCTAAACTACAAAAATGCATTGTTTATTTTGGCTGCAGTCTACGCTGCCATGATTATTTTTGCAAAAAAATAAATAAACTCAATCGACAGTAACACAATAATTTTCATCAACGGTCTTAATAAAAATATCAATACCACAACTAAGACCAAACTCAACTGCAGCGCCATCTGTAGAATACATAACACATGTGACCCATACTAGATTCCTTATTCCAAGAACTAATTTGGAAAAAAATGGTTGCCTGTAAAGTCGGTTTTACGGGCGAAGATTTTACGTGACAACGTCTGCCGCGCGCGCAGCACGACCATAGTTGAGTGGGAGAGAAACGCAAGGCATTCGGCGGGCCTCTCTCTCGTTCGGTGACTCATCGTAACGTTACCGGGCGTTACACTTTTTCATAAGTGACTCCCAGCCGCAACCTAATTTAAGACGTTGTCACGTCAAAAATCTCTAAGATATATCAGGACCTTGATAAGATCCTTATTATGGTACGTGTAGTTGCAAGTCATTAAGTACTATATTAAAAATTCCAGGCTCAACCATGCTGCTGTCCAGCATCCTGTTTGTCCTCATAGGGACCGCGGTGGCGGATCCCTACTCGGAATTAAGATCTAATTTCGAGTTCCTGGACCGCAGCACCAATCTCGATAACCCGGCCTACCGTCTCAAGGACAACGTTTACCCTCACACTATGTTCGTTGACATGGATGTGTATTTGGAGGCAGCGAACTTCACCGGCCGCGTCGTAACTGATGTTGAAGTAAGACTTTAATTTCTTTCTACCTTCATTTCTTCACATGTAGTAACTATTTAAGGAAATTTTGCTCCGGAAATTGGGTATAAATATAAACATCTTTATTGAGCAATTATATACACATTTTTGTACATTGACACATAAACTATTATTAAAGGCTTAAAGGATATGTCTTTATGCACATTAAGAGGCTCCCTGAATCCTACACGAGGTACATCCTGTGTTGTGGGATTCAGTGGGTATGTCAGCCGAGTGAGGACGCATCAAAACATCGAAACTTGCCTTACCTTTATGGATACCGTAGCAAGTATGGATTTCAACATAACTCATAAAACAAAAATGTTGAACTGTAGTTAGAAGAACAAATAATAAAATTGCGGTCAGCGAAAAATTCTGTAGATTAGGAGATATTAGAAGATGATTAGATTTGAGGTGTAAAATTATTGTTAATTGTTACCATAAATTTTAACTTCAGATCCACGGACGGTTCTCGTGAATCTCGTGAAAAATCTAGTCTAGTCTTTCCGGGACCAAATCTATGCAGAATGAAAAAAAACGAACAATTAGATGTTTACTTAGAACTTCATGAGTATATACATGTATGTTTAAATACTTATTTAGATAAATAAATATATACTTATGTAAATACCGGTAAAATGTTAGTATGTTCAGTTATATACATACACACGTCAAAACTAAAAATATGATAGTGAGACATGCACACCCTAATGAATTATAAAATATTTTTAAGATTTTTTAAGTGAATGAGAATAAAATATTTTAATTAGAATATGATTAAAAAAAAAATAAACTTGCACTTGTTTATCTAAATGTACCTACTTGTACCAGTAAATACCTTAATACATTCTTAATTATGTCTGCTATAGAAGAAATAATAATCTCTAACGATAAAGAAACAACCTACACGATAAAGATTAACGATAATAAATTATAAAGACATTTCATTTTATCTTCCACGCCGATTAAGATAAGGTTTTTGGACTGATCCGTTACTGAAACCTATATTTTTTAAATGTTTATGACGATAACCATTAGGTTATTTGAATGTTTGACCTTGAAATGCTTAAGTATCTTGGATTGTGACGTACACAACTAAACCACGAATAAATACGTTCCTACCGGAACCGACTTCCTATTTCAAATTTTTTTTCACCAGAACTATTTAGAAAGTATGTTATTTATTTTTAAGTGCCTCATCATGTTTTGATCGAAATCGTTCGCCGTTTCAGGTACGGGAAGCTGGTCTCACCGAAATCGTGATGCACCAGAACGTAGTATCCATCACTGGTGTGGATGTGCTTACTGCCACAGGTGACCCCGTGGCTGTCAGATTCCCTAACCCCTTCACTATTGACAGTTACTACGAAATCCTCAGCATCCACCTCGCAAACCCTATCCCCGCCGGGAACTACACTATTGCTGTCCGTTACAATGGCAAGATCAATGAAAATCCCGTTGACAGAGGATTCTATAGGGGTTACTATTATTTGGGTAATCAGCGCAGGTAAGTTCAAAAAGAATACTTAAATGTTTAAAATTTAAGAACACTTGGAGACAATTAACTCATATTTCAAACAACTGAGAGTCTAATCATTATTTTAAATCGTCTAGCAAAAAAATAAATAAGCAAAAATATCAATGACATTACTTTTAACAAACATATGGAAACTGACCAAAAATTATCTATTTTAACCAGATGGTACGCTACCACGCAGTTCCAGCCCTACCATGCCAGGAAAGCCTTCCCTTGTTTCGATGAGCCTCAATTCAAATCGGTTTACACTATCTCCATCAAACGAGACCCCGGCCTTAGCCAGTCATACTCCAACATGGACATTGCCGAGAGGACTGTGTAAGTAAAGATTTTTACAACAGATTATTGAAAACAATGTACCCACTCTAATAGGATTAACAAAGGAATGTATGGAAGAGTTATAACAATATACTAAAATTTTACGTTATAACAAAATGCAATTCTTAACATGACATAAAAACCTAACATGTATTATGGAAAACTTATTCGCTTGCAAAATTGAAGCATTTAAAACTATTCCTAATTCTCATTTTACAGAGAAGATGGTCGCATCCGTGAGACCTTCTACCCCACTCCGATCATCTCCGCCTACCTGGTAGCTTTCCATGTTAGTGACTTTGTTAGCACCAACCTCACCAGCACAGACTCCAGACCCTTCCAGATCATCTCTCGCCAGGGTGTGCTCGACCAACACGAATACCCTGCTGAAATTGGTAAGAAGGTCATAATTGATGGCGATTCTGCCGTACACACGACTAAACTAAATTTAAAGAAGCCACGTCTCTTTTCATCTTAAGTGGCCAGAAAGAGACGGCACGTTCTAAACCACAGACAAAACAACTAAAATCACGTCATATATGGAAGGTGCAGGCAGTTTTAGAGGTGATACAAGTGAGTGCGGTATTATGAGTGAGTCGCCTATATTTTCTACATTTAACGTGATTTTAGTTGTTTTGACTATGGTGCAGAGCGTGCCGTCTCTTTCTGGCCACCTAAGATGAAAAGTGACGGGGCTTCTTTAAATTTAGTTTAGTCGTGTGTGCCGCTGAATCACCACCATTATTGTCAAATGTTTTATTTATTAAGTTATTTGGTTAAGTTTATCTATTTAACGAAATACTCGTACTTAATTTTTTTAGGTCTGAAGATCACCAGCGAGTTGGATGACTATTTAGGTATTCAGTATCATGAGATGGGTCAAGGTGTTCTTATGAAGAACGACCACATTGCTCTGCCTGACTTCCCCTCTGGCGCTATGGAGAACTGGGGAATGGTGAACTACAGGTTGGCGTCAAAACCTTCATATTTTATTAGAATTTTATAAGAAGTGCTCATTGATTAAAATTGATACCCAAAATGCTGAGATATTTTTGGTTCACGGTATCAGTGTTGCAATTTAACGTGGCAATGCTGCCAGCACGTTATGGACGCTACCCTTTAGTTGGTTATATTTTAAACAATGACGAGACGAATGCCAGCCCAAAGAACAAGCCGGATTCAGGAGAGGGTTTTCCACAATAGACCATATTCACACAGTAAAGCAACTGATAGAGAAGAGCCAAGAGTACAACCAACCTCTCTTCATGGCCTTCGTCGACTACGAGAAGGCTTTTGACAGTGTCGAACACTGGGCAGTATTAAGCTCTCTACGCAGTTGCTCTATTGATGTTGGATATGTGGAAATGCTCCGAGAACTGTATGCATCGGCAACAATGCAAGTAAAACTGCACGACACTACTGACCCTATCCCCATTAAAAGAGGGGTGAGACAGGGAGACACTATTTCGCCAAAACTTTTCACAGCGGTTCTGGAAGACGTCTTAAAAACGCTTCCATGGGAAACTAGTGGCATTAACATCAATGGTGCCTACCTGTCTCATCTCAGGTTTGCAGATGACTTAGTATTGTTCGCCAACAACCTTGACAACCTCCGATGCATGATAGAACAACTTTCAGATGCTTCCTTGAGAGTAGGCCTCAAGATGAATATGACCAAGACCAAGGTGATGTCGAACGCCTCTGGGCACTCGAACCCAATCATGATTGGGAACGAGAGTCTAGAGACGGTTGACCATTACGTGTATCTTGGTCATAACCTCTCTTTTGGCAAAGAACATCAAAACAGGGAGGTTGCCAGACGTATACAGCTAGGCTGGGCTGCTTTCAGAAAGCTGGAGGACATCCTAAAGTCACGGCAAATTCCACAGTGCCTTAAAACTCGCCTCTACAACCAGTGTGTCCTACCCACCATGACATATGGTGCCGAAACATGGACCCTCACCGATGAGGCTGTGCACAAAATCAGAGTTGCACAGAGAGCCATGGAGAGGTCCATGCTCGGCGTCAAGCTTATTGATCGCATCCGTAACAGTGAGATCCGACGGCGAACGAAAGTTCGAGACGTCGGATCTACAGTTATGGAGCTTAAATGGAGCTGGGCGGGACACCTGGCTAGGCGAAGTGACGGCAGGTGGAGCAAGGCTGTGACCGAATGGTGGCCAAGATTAGGAAAACGCAGCGTCGGTCGTCCGCCGGCAAGATGGGTCGACGACATAATATCAGTCGCAGGTCGAATCTGGACACGATTGGCACAGAACCGAGATGAATGGCATATCAAAAGAGAGGCCTATTCCCAGCAGTGGGAGAGAACCGGCTGTGGATGATGATGATGATGATGATTTTAAACAAAGATACTACTAACTTATTTCGTGCAAAAAATATTTATTTGAAATTGCGTAAAGTATTGTTTTTTTTTGTGGTATAATATTTAATTACCAATTTGACTATTTTACTTTCAGAGAAGCTTACCTGTTGTACGACCCTGATAACACAAATATCATTAACAAGATCTTCATCGCTACTATTATGGCTCACGAACTCGGTCACAAGTGGTTCGGAAATCTGGTTACTTGCTTCTGGTGGAGTAACTTGTGGCTCAATGAGTCATACGCTAGCTTCTTTGAGTACTTCGGCGCACACTACGTAAGTATACATATATAGTAAATTTGATTAAATTGGAACTTAATTTTATGGTGAATGATAAAAAAAAACAGCAAATAATGGATATGGATATGCTTCAGCATTCAGCTTTGGGTATGCCTCCTAAAGGAAAAAAGAACATGTATTCATTAAGTAAAAAGACTGTTTAAGTTCTGACAAATTGCAGGCATTTGAAGTTAAACGTTTGACTGTACTATTATTATTCTTCATGTAATATTTATGTATCCTTACTTACAGGCTGATCCTAGTCTGGAGTTGGACGACCAGTTTGTCGTAGACTACGTCCACAGCGCTCTGAACTTCGACTCAGGCGCGGGTGCTGTTCCCATGAACTGGTCCGCAGTTGTTGATAACCCCTCCATCACTTCTCATTTCGGTGTCGCGAGTTACGCTAAAGGAGCTTCTGTACTAAGGATGATGGAACACTTTGTTGGAGCAAGGAACTTCAGAAACGCTCTTCGTTACTATCTCAGAGACAAGTGAGTTTCATTATTTTAGTCACTAGAGCTGATTTTTTAAACTGTTATTCACACTCAATACTCTGAAATTTAAACTATAATAAATCGAAAGACTGGCTACTAGTCTATGCGGTGATGATCTAGGCTCTGCAGCTTTGGCTTGCAAAAAGCAATGTCTTAAGTGCACCTTATCCGTTTATTTACAGCGCCTACGAAATCGGCTACCCTGAGGACGTATACGATGGTTTTCGCCAAGCTGTCTCCGAGGACTTTGAGTTCCTCCGTGATTACCCCAGGGTCGATGTCGGAGTTGTGTTCAACTCCTGGGTCCAGAACCCTGGATCTCCGGTCGTGAACGTAAACGTTAACATGAACACTGGACTCATCACCCTAACACAGGTATCAAAACATTTTAATTTTGAGGAGAACTAAAATAATATTTATAAGTCCTGGTGCAGTGACGCAAGGTGTGAACATTTTGAAATAAAAAAACCTAAAACCCTAGTCATTTCTGGTGGCAGCCATTTTGGATATGAAATGTGTCATATTGTATGTATTCTTCTATGCAGGCCATTTCATTTCATAATACCCATATTGATGGAGTTGTAAACAAATGTGTGTGTAACATGCCATCACACACAGGCATTCACACACACACAAACTCATCTTCACCTCTGAAGACAAAAACCTCTATCAATATTTTGTGCACATTAATACTTTGTAGCTTGTGATAATTAAAAATTGTGAATTTCTACGAATTCTAAAATATGATTTAATGTTCCAGCAACGCTTCCAACTGACCGGCACTCCAGCTTCTTCTCTCTGGCACATCCCCATCACCTGGACCCACAGTGGAAACCTTAACTTTACAAGCACCAAGCCTGCTTTCATTTTCTCCACCCAGTCTACGACTATCCAGAACACTGCTGGACACAACTTCGTCATCTTGAACATCGCACAATCAGGTAAAGATTTCTGTTTATCATCATATTGTAACATTGTTTATTTATTTATCATTATAGAGGGATATTTTTAACCAAATTATACACATTTCGTCTCATGCAATTTTAATAATTAAGGGGCTACTGATATACTGTATATGAGCGGATTGCCTGAAGTGATGCAGTGCGTTTTTAAGAAATAATTTCATAATAATATGAAATACGCGATTACCAAATTTAAATTATTAGCTCTAATGATTCTAGATAATATTGTAGACCAAAAAAAAAGATTAGTTTGTTTTGTTTTTGGCCATACTCCACCATAGACCAGACTGTCGCTAACTCACGTGAGTAAGCGACACTGGTATACCTATCATATCATTTACTCAGAATTATATTGGATTATTCAAAGTATGCTATTTTACTTCCTTAAAAGATACTTAGCGGTTAAGTGAACTTGACCTACTCGTGCCTAAAAAAAATTGTAAACATATTTCCAGGTCTTTACCGCATCAACTACGATGACCACAACTGGGAAATGATTGCGTCTTACCTCCGCAGCAGCAACAGGGAAAGGATTCACTATCTTAACAGAGCTCAGGTGAGTTGTTTATATTATAATATTATACTTTATCGATTCCATCGATCGCATCTATTTGTGTATTATATTTTTTATATATAGGGTTGCTTGTTACTAACGCAAAACTTTTAAGGGTTGCTTTATTACGCTCTTACACTTACAAAGTTTAAGCTAGAAATCCACAGTAAACAAATCGTTTTCTTCATACAATTATTTGTTCAGCGCTTGGCAAAAATCTGAATAAGCGAAGAAGTTTTTGAAAAACAAGACGCACTTAAGTTGTCCTTAAAAGCTTTTGCGTTAGTTACAAGGAGATCTGTATCGTTTATGTATACTGTAAGGTAAATGGAGTGTCTGATAAGTTAAATTTTTGTTACTAATTTTTCTCAAAAAATACCTGTCCTTAGATCGTCAACGACGTCTTGCACTTCATCCGCGCTGGCAACTTGGGCATGTCTCGTGCATTCGACGTCCTGTCGTTCTTGGAGTTCGAGACTAACTACTACGTGTGGGCGGGAGCCATCGGCCAGCTCGATTGGATTCATAGGAGGCTGGAGCATCTTCCTAACGCGCACAATGAATTTTCCGTACGTAGAAAAACACATTAATTCTTTTCAACTCGCTATCTTTCACGTATAGATTTTTATGAGTATTGGCCTGAATAGAGAGTACAGGAGATGATCGGGCTCTGAAGGGAGCGTATTTGGGTCAACCAACTGGCTGACGTCTGGGCAGTCGTCCCAAGTGTCGCTGGAAAGACCAAGTACAACAGGACCTGAATTTCCATGTCACAGGCTGGAAGGAGATAGCGCAGTCCACTCCTGATGCTTATTGTCTTCATGCAGTAATAGAAATACAATACCGCGGAGGACTTGGACTAGGAAGACTTCTAGTGCTTTGTTTACTAATTTTCCTTTTAACTGATTTTCCTTTTCCCAACTGTATAAATACATATTGTAAAAGATGTATTTTAAAGTTGTGACTACATTAGTCGTCATACATATTATATGTGGAGTCATGTGTCTATCGATTATATTAATTTCAAAAACGATCGAGACTTGGTTAGCCTCAAACTAATATTTAAAAAAAAAAAAACAAAAAAAAACAAATAACGATAATTATGTTTAGACTGGAAAAATACTGGTTACTTCTGGGCAAGCGCGTTCCACTTTAGATCGCATTATCGCTTACCATCAGGCGAATTGCAATCAAGCGCAAGACCATTATGAGTAAAAAAAGTCATACTCATTGTTTTTATGCATATGTTTTTTACTTACACTTTGGTTGTTACGCAGGACTATCTCTTGAAGCTTTTGGACGCTGCGATCCGCAATCTTGGCTACAACGAGTTAGCAACTGACTCCACCTCCAGGATTCTCAACCGGATGCAGATCATGAACTTGGCCTGCACCCTCGGCCACGAGGGCTGCATCGCTGACAGCCTCCAGAAATGGCGAGCTTACAGAGCTAACGATAATTCCTTGTAAGAAAATTTCGATTATTCTACGGTTAAAAATAAAACGTTTCAGATATCTAATAATACAAATGCAAATCATTTGTTGATTACACCAAAGTTCCCAAAGTTACAAGTCAAATAATATAATATCATTACAATAAATAAATAAATAAAATATAAATATTAGGACACATTCACACACGGCTGGTTAGCCCCATACTGAACCATTTCTAGCTCGTATTATGGTTGCTAACACAGCTTGGTATACTACATATACATACATACATATTATATATAAATACATATTTAACACCCAGACCCACAGCCAACAAATTTAGTTAAGCACAAAGATGTCGACCGGGCCGGGAATCGAACCCGGAACCTTCTGATTAGCAGACCGGCATGGTAACCTTTACGCTAACGAGGTCGTCAATAGTATATGATATTAATCAAAATGACAATTTTCACTAATTCTTATACTAATTATAATACTAAATCGTATAATTATTTGTAAGTTAAGGGCCTCTTGGTGTTATAGCCTTGGCCCCAATGAATGACTCAGTAAAAATAGATAGTCCATTGAAATGTTACATTTTTTAGGCCTAACCTTGCGTTTTTTAGAGGACGCAATTTTATTTTTTTGATGTGTAGGGGGGGTCAGTGTAAAGCTAAAACCTTTATTTTTTTTATTTTGTTATTATAACTTTTTTAATTACAAATTTAGCAATATTATTAATAATTAATTATTGACTCTTTCTCACTCCAACAGGATTTAACAATTATTGTTTTTTTAAATTATTTTAAATCTGATGGCCGTTACCGGGAATACTGTTCAGGTAATTGCTAAATTTGTAATTAAAAAAGTTATAATAACAAAATAAAAAAAATAAAAAAAGAAATAACTGATGACATATTATTAGTATACGCATATAATATAGGTATAGTTAAGAGTACTAAACAATAGTACTCACTTCGGAGCGCTGTAAAACCTTAGCTATTAACTTAATGAACAAATGATGCAAATAAATGTTGTTCCCCAAAAAACGATCTACAAAAAAGGTCTGATATTATTTTTTCGTAAAATGATAAAAAAAGTTATATCGAAAAATATTTTTTTTTCTCGAATTTCTGAAGATTTTCGCTTATAACTTTTTTATTTATAGTTTTACGATAAAAAGTTACTGGACCAAAGTTGTAGAGAATTTAATTTGCAACCAAAAATGTTAACAATTTTTTTTTATCAAATAAATAGTTTAAGAGATATATCATAAAAACCGTTTCAACCCCTATTTTCAAGATGGCGGCCGTGGGACAAGGGTGGCGACCCCACAAACTTGGTTTTAGCTTTACACTGACCCCCCCTACACATCAAAAAAATAAAATTCCGTCCTCTAAAAAACGCAACCCCAAATGTAACTTTTCAATGGACTAAGACCCGAGTTCTTTGATGAGAATAATAATGAAAATAAAGTAGGAATAAAAATCTACAAAGTATTGGACGGTGAAGAAATAAGAAGTAACCATATGAATGAGTAAGCGTTGTTTCAGCTAAATATTTTAAGGATAGATAAGGACACTGCTTTAGGTTTTCTAATCCTTAAAACATATATTTAACATTGGATAGTGACTTTGCGCCAGCTCCCACTATAGGTGGGTTGGTTGACAATCTTGCACATATTTGAATAAGCATTTATTGTTGTAATATAAATATAGTACTCGAAATTCCAGGTTGGAATCCTGTGGCGAGAAAGATTTTATAAAAGATGAATATAAATGTCCGTTTTTAGGGTTCCGTACCTAAAAGGTAAAAACGGGACCCTATTACTAAGCCTCCGCTGTCTGTCTGTCTGTCTGTTTCCAGGCTGTATCTCAGAAACCGTAATAGCTAGAAAGCTGAAACTTTCACAATATATGTATTTCCTTATAACAACAAATAATAAAAAAATAAGAAGGGCATACATTTTGCTATATATCAATTACGGTAGATGCTAGATACTTAAAATTTTCACAAAATATATAAATGTATATTAGCAATAAATTAAATTATAAAATTTTAATAAAATACATATTTGAGGGGGGCTCCCATACAACAAACATAATTACGAGGGTGGATTAGAAAACTTCGCAGCCTAGTACATAGATACTTAAACTATTTTAATGTTTTTATTTGTGAGCTTTTTTGCAGCGTTTTGAAATAATTTAATTAAGTAATAATATATAAGAGGGGCTTAAGGGGGAAGGGTGGGGGGCAACAATGGTACGGAATCCTTCATGCGCGAGTCCAACTCGCACTTGGCTAATTATTAGATTCAACGTAACATTCCCGATACAGGATGAACCATCCTTTTTTTTTGTGAGGAAATGCATTTACGCATCTCCCGCTACAAGCCTGGGGGAGGCAAGCGGGGTATGTCAGACTCGACGGCCAGAAGGGCCGTCACTACCGACTAAAACCTCACGGTGTCCCATCTCACGACGGGGGCAGGGATGCAGGACCGCTTCGCGCATTGCCGCTGCTCTCCCCGCCCAGAGGATGAACTATCCTAAGAGGGAAATGTCATAGCTATAATAAGGTGTATGTTATTCGATCAGGGTCCCAGTGAACCTTCGCCGCTACGTGTACTGCGTCGGTATCCGGGAAGGCGACGCCTCGGACTACAACTTCCTCTATCAGAAATACAACACCTCTGAAAACACTGCTGACATGGTCGTCATGCTTCGCACACTCGCTTGCACTAGGGACCAAGCTTCGCTGCTCCAGTAAGTACAGTAAATAATTAATAAATTATTTATATAATATAGCCATTTATTCCGATGCATAATATATGCAAAACAAAAATATTTTTTGATTTCCCTTGCCATCCAAAGCAGCAACGCACCACGTAAGATGGGGATGGAAGGACCTTAATTATTTCTTTAAAATAAAATATAAAATATAATTATGTACCTTTTAGGATAAAAAAAATGTTTAGCAATTAAAAAAAGCTGTATGAGAGTTTAACACAAAACATTTTAAAGCAGGCCTTAGTATGTACGGATAACTTAATATGAGTTTTGAACATTTGAAACACAATTTTAAAGCTTTTATTAACCTACGAACAAACTACTTACTTTATCATATTTATTACCATTTTGAAGAGCAGGACAAATATAAAATTTTGTTCTATTAGTTGCCGTTTCATGTACATATTTTGTCGCAGGTGTCTGAACTATTTAGTTATTTTTTTTTATCCTTGGGTAGCCACCATTTAAATTATTAATTTTATTTACATATTTATAAATGTATTAAAACGAATAAATTTGACTATCCTTGGTTTAAGACATTATTTAGTGATGGTATATAAAATCAATATCTATCTATCTTCAATCTATATATATTCCATGTTTTTTTGTTTTTAGCTACTTGGATCAGTCGATGTACAACGACAGGATCCGCATTCACGACAAGACCAACGCCTTCAGCTACGCTCTACAAGGCAACAAGGAGAACAGACAGATTGTCTACAACTGGCTGTACAACAACTTCGCCAGGATCAGGGATACGTAAGTTATTTTTATACTAAAAAAATATAATGCTGTTCTAATGCTAATCGACTCAAGCTGTGACATCACTGTCTGCGATTGCTGGAAATGCAAAAATATACGCTGGAATACAATATTTTTCGTATTCTTGTAATGATAATAGTATCATGAATAGTTTTATCATTTGTACTACAATATACAACATACTATATTTTGGCAAATTGTTTGCAAATTTCATAAAACGCTGCTAGTGTAGTCACATCCCATGTCGATTAGAATTTGAATCGATTTGTTTATTTGCACATTGTTATCAATAATTTAGTCTATAGTGGAAATTATGTGATAATGATGAAATGCCTTAACTGATCTCTAAAATTATTTTTAAGTAGTTTGATTTGGCATCAATGTATATACTTAGCATTCATTTGTAAAAATTAGTCAAGTCATTAGTGCTTACTGCGTTGCATAAGTAAAGAATAATAATAATTCAGTAAATATTATCATTAATTATTAATTTAATTTAGTGTAATTGGGTATATTATTAATTACAATAACAAATAAAAGAATGCTTAATTAATAATAAGAAAATCATAATTTAATATAAATTTAATTGATCAAGGACACTTCATATCGTGATAATATTACAAATCTATTTCTTTTTCAGATATGGTGGCCCAGCTCGTTTGAACATTTGCATCAACGCTATCGCTGCTTTCTTGACCGACTTCTCAGACATTCAAGCCGTAAGTACAATTAAATAATATACTCACTAGTAATATCATTTTATAAGTCTAGCTGCTACCCGTTACAAAGGAAATACCAAAGTTAACTCTAACTAAAACGTACCCACCTATGTGATTGTGAGGATTACAGAACTTTTGAATTCTCTTCCTGAGGTTTCGTTTCTAAGGATCTGAAAAAAAGAGTAAATAGGTTCATTCGCAACACACATGACACACACATAAGCAGCCCACAATACTTTCCCACTGCTGGGACCAGCTCTGGTGTGAGAGTTTTCAAGCCACCCAAAGGCCTCTTAACTTGGCTTAACAACTGCTCGCACTATGACGAACAGCCAGGACCTACAATTGAACGTGTCATCCGACCCACGGTAGCGCCTAGATGATATGTACGGTCTATGGTCACACCCATAGACATGGGTGTGACCATAGACAAGACTGTCATTTACAAAATCCAAAGACTGTCTGCATCGACCGTTGCTTAACCTTGAGGATTGCATCAGACCACCTTAGTAAGTCAAGTTAAAGGTGAAACTAAAAAAAAGAAAAACTGTTAAATGTTGAGATTTTATGATATTTTTATTTTATTTTCAGTTCCAAACCTGGGCTTACGCTAACCAAGTCGCTCTAGGAGATTCATTCTCGGCTGCTCGATCGGTTGTCACATCGGCAATGAACAACCTGCAGTGGGGCAACGCCAACGCTCCGGAAATCTATCAAATCATGCTGGAAACCAGCGGAGCTGCGTCTATAGTAGCATCCGTCCTGGTTCTCTTTGCCGCCATGATCGCACACTTCATTCGTTAATTTATTGTAAAACAAGATGTACAAGTAATTATTTAATTTTTTAAGTCAGTGTGCCAATAATATAGTGTAGCCCACCTAATTGTTAAGAGCTAAATCACGGTTAATTTTAAAATTATTTTGTAAAACATTTATTAATAAAATAATTTATTAAAAATTATATGTTATTATTTATTTTCCAAAACGAAATTAAAATAAAAACATAACATAACAATTATAAATTAACAACCTACAAATAATAAACTATATTTTGGGTCATTGGTGCTGTCAGGTCATTTATTATTAGAAATCAAATGTAGTTTGATAAAGTCTTATTTTGATGCTTTAAGGCGTGTTGTTTGACTGGATCCAATAGAAATAAGACTATGTGTTGTGTGGATAAAAAATAGACTATGTGTTAATCCAAGGTCCTATTTCCATACCAAATTGAAGTTACGTGAAGAAGTAACAAACATAGACATACAAACTTTCGCGTTTATTACATTAGTAGGATTATTAGGAAGGATACCACCAAAATAACACATGGCATATGGAAATCTCCGGCGAACGGACTTCGTACCTGTATGGGTGTTCCGCCAAAGTGTTTGTGGTCAAGGATACTGCTGTTTATTGGGATCTGATTAATTAGTTACGTACTCTATCAAAAAAATCACTTATCTCTAAACGTGATTTACAATTTATAAGTTTTAGCACTTTAATGCAAATAAATTTCAATGGAAATCATCAAGTAGTAGTATCAGGGATCAGAATATGGTAGTTAACTAAATAAACTGAAACTGAAACTAAGTACAAAAAGTTGTATCGGCTTGATTTACAGCTATCATTGCGGTTAGCTTTTGGCCATGTTAGTTTGTGACCATGAAAAAATATATGATACAAAATTAAATTGGTAAATGGGTACTACCGCGGGACCTTTTAGTTGATTGTAGGCTGTACTCGGACTTACCGATACCACACCACAAAAACACTCACGCACACATCACACTTGCATCACTAGACAGTAAGTTTACACATTGAAGAGACCTAACTCCCACAAACACAGGGTATCCTACTGTGAGAGCTAGGGCACCCAAGTGCTAAAACCGCATTCCATATTTTCTTGTATTAAAAATTTCTAGTTTGTATTTATTGTACGAGTATTGTTAGTTGTAATTATGTTCATTAGCATTAAGAACAAATGAATGAATTAATAAATATATTTATTTATTATTATTACTTACACTAATATTAGATTTAAATCATGAAAATTTTAGAATTCGTTGAATTTGCATCGCTCATCATATTATATTATCTATTATACAATAAACAAAGATTTGAAAATTCGTTATTATACCACCCCACATCCGCTTGCGGTACTTACTAATAATGTATATTATACATGTTGCCTTAATATCGACGGTTGTTTAAAATAGGATTAAATATACCTCGCCTGCACAATTGAAATCAACTTACTAAGAAAAGTTTAATAATGGCAGCTTTTTTAAATAATGAGATGTCTGTCCTATTTCTTCACTCACGTGACGTATATAGGTAATAATTATTATATGTGGGTAGTTTTATAAATTTAGTGTGTGCATATAGAATAAATCTGTCAGCTGTCAGTCAATTCAGGCTTTTAACGCACGTCTTAATTAATTCCTACGACAACATTTTTTAATTTATTACAAAATAAGTTAACTAAATTAATATAAAGTATGAGTGACACAAAAAACCATGAATATCCAAATAATATCTTCATTCATACGCTCGAAAAATCTATTACTGATTGGCAGTTCGGTAATAATTTAGGTATATTTGTATTATTGTTTGAACACGATAAGATAAAGATAATATTATCTTCACTTATCTACTAATGACGAGATCCTTTTTTATGGTTCGCTAAGATAAATAAGTAAAATTTTAAGTACCGATAATTGGTTTAATCGGAAGAAACCGGTAGTGTATTGAGGACATTTCAAGTGAGTATCTTCCTTAATTTAATTTCAGATAAATATATTTGTGTTGCACCATTACCTAATTAAAAAGATTTCATCGGTGAAAAAAATATCTTTTCGGTATTTAAGCTTTTCATTTGACTAGTAATACATGTTATAGTTTGTAACACAACTACTATTTATTACAGAAATGTCCAAACTATTTGTCGCAGCCTTGAGCTTTTTGCTCTTGGCTGTAGCTAGAAGTGACGATGACCTTCCACTATGGAGTAGAGAGTTTGATCCAACCTTACATCTCTCCGACGCGCATAGCAGAAACACGGATGAAAAGGTTTATAGACTACCGGAAAACGTGATCCCTTTGGAATATGATATCTACATTGACCTTTATTTTGCCGAAAGAACTGAAAAGCCGTATAGCTTTGAAGGAAGAGAATATATTACTATCCAGGTAAGTGTTTACACGAATACAAACAGCCTATATGATATGTAAATGTAAAAATAAGAAAGAAGAAGACATTAATTGCCTTAATTATTTTTAGGCAGTAGAAGATAACGTTACGCAAATTGTGCTTCATGCCAACGTGGATAACATAAACGAAATCACTGTATCATCAGAAACAAACCCTGCAATAGAACTAGACAGATTAAATCCGTACACCGTAGAACGTCAATACCATTTTTTAAAAATAAACCTAAATGAGGCGTTGAATATTAGAGAAAATTACACGTTGTTCATAAACTACTCTAACACTATGAATGAAGGTCCCATGAAGCGTGGGATTTGGAAAGGATTTTACTTTGATGAAAATGGTGTTGAAAGGTAAGTGAAGTTTTTGAAAATATTGGTTGAACTAATAACTTAAATGAAAATAATCAGGAAAATAATTAACCTAAATATTAAATATGAACAAAAGGTTGATGAATTTGATGACATATGAATTATGTTAATGCTGCCAGCACGTTGGGCACGATGCACTTTGGTTGTGGGCTTCAGCTTTTGGACGAGTTTTTGTTATTTATCTAAAGCTTATCAAAATTGCTAACTTCTTGTAATAGTTTGTCGGTATTGTACACGTATATAGAATTAGTTATAAAAGAACAATGTACGTATGACATATCTGACACTCATAGAACAATATTTTTTCAGAATTTACGCAGCAACTCATTTCCAGCCCTACAATGCTAGGCAAGCTTTTCCATGCTGGGACGAGCCTCTTTTCAAAGCGGTTTTCACGCTACATTTAAGCAGGCCAGCGTCTTATGTCGGCACCTTCTCTAATACCGGAACAAAATCTGTAAGCTTGTAAGTATCCACATTTGACGGCCTCGTTGGCGTAAAGGTTACCATGCCGGTCTGCTAATCAGAAGGTTCCGGGTTCGATTCCCGGCCCGGTCAACAGCTTTGTGCTTAACTAAATTTGTTGGCTGTGGGTCTGGGTGTTAAATATGTATTTATATATAATATGTATGTATCTATATGTAGTATATCAGTTGTGTTAGCAACCATAATACGAGCTAGAAATGGTTCAGTATGGGGCTAACCAGCCGTGTGTGAATGTGAAAAAAAAAAAAAAAAAAATGCATTTTTTTCCACAAGATATGTGATATCAAATTTTTTTATTCAATTTCTTCTATAAACTTTTTTTAAACAAATCATTTCTAACGTGTTAATAATAATTAACAATGTGTTAGAAACATATTATTAAGTTATTTATTACCTTTCAAAATATGACCACAAAACTAATTTATAAGACCACTCCGGACAGAACCGGACGGAAAGACCAACCAACACACGGTGACATTGCCGCGTTGTAAAACTTTTTTATTCAACGTTTTTTTACTAGTTTCTCAGTTACAATTTTATTAACCTACAGGAATGGTAATCGTGTCCAAGATGATTTCTACCCAACTCCTAAGATGTCATCTTATCTGGTCACATTCTTAGTCAGCGAGACATTCAAAGTCATAGCTGAGGACACATCATTTAATCCTGCGATCAGAATTATTGGTAGATCCAACGCAGAGGGCCTTGGTGACCATGCTTTAGATTTGGCAGTGGCATTGACAAAATATTTTGATGAATATTTCCAAATACCGTATGATTCTCTGGACCCGTATCTTTCGAATGATCACATCTCATCTCCTGATTGGGCGTCCGCTGGCACTGAAAACTGGGGAATGGTCAGTTACAGGTATGATTCTTTCAAATCCAACTATGCTACTACTGTTTATAAATGCAAAATTTTTTGTGTATGTTTGTTCCTTTTTCAAGTTCTAACGGCTGTACCGATTACAATAAGTGTAATAAGTAAATTTGCTATGGAGATTTGATGCTATTCGGGATAAACACATATGCTACTTTTTATCCTAAATTAATACGGGTAATACATTTACTAGGCTCTGCTAGTTAAAAACAATTTGAGATTTTTAGTAAGTTAATGAAAAATGGACATGGGTTACATTTAATAATTTCAGGGAACTATATCTTGCCATTAATACTAGCGAGACCATCATGAGTGTCGAGCATTATTCTGCCACTCTGGTTTCACATGAGCTCGCTCACAAATGGTTTGGAAACCTCATCACTTGTTACTGGTGGAGCAATACTTGGATTAACGAAGGATTTGCCAGCTACTTTGGATACATTGCTGCTCACGCTGTAAGTACAAATTCTCAACAAGTTAACGGTTAATTTGAATACATTTGAAGATTTTCGTAAAAAACCACAACAATTCCACTTTTCTTATTAACTACACGAGCTAGCTACACTCGTGTGGTTAATCATAAAAATTCTATTAATTGCTTTGATCTTCCAAATTCGTTAGTCTAGGCAATTGTGACCTAACTATGGTGGAATATTTGTGGTATTTTACGAAAATCTTCGAATGTATTCAAATTAACCGTTACCTCTGGCTCATGGTAGAGCGTTGTCTAGTTTGACGTAATAATGGCAGCTGCTGGAACACACTATTAGGTTGTTAGCGAATTTTTTTTTAATTTGGAGTTGTTTTGCTAGCTTGGTGAGTACTAGTATATGCTCTATCACCATTCCATGGTTTTTTCACGATGTTTCCTTCACCGAAAGCTCCCACGACCTGCGGAGCTTAAGGTGGCCGCTCGCCCGATAGAGCTATTATGACTCCAAAACATAATACTTATTTTTCTTTTTTAAATTTTAAACTTTAAATGACTTATGAAACCTTTTTTTCAGACTCATCCAAAATACGAGCTGCACGAGCATTTTAACTCTCGTTACCTTCAAACTTCTCTCTCCTTCGACTCGGGCACTGGCACCGTCCCTATGAACCACGACGTCAACACTCCAGCCCAGGTTACCGGACATTTTGGCACAATCAGCTACTCTAAAGCTGCTGCTTTCTTGAGAATGACTGTCAATATCATCACCCCGGAAAGTTTTAGGAAAGCCTGCCACTATTTCTTAACAGCTAAGTGAGTTAGCGTAAAAATTGCTTGAAATTTTATACCGAAGACTGCCCTTGCTAGTTTAGATACTATTTGACAAAAATTTGGTGAGACTTTAGCGAGACCACCGGGTACTGGATTTCTCATTCATTCATTCAATATTTAAGAGCTGGAGTCTTGTCTGTGGAGTTTTTTTCAGGTAGTTCTGTCTTCGGCCAAATCCTTGACCTCCCTATACTACATGACTTTCGCCTTCTTCTTAATTTGGTCTAAATATCTTCTAGGTCTTCCTCTTCCTCTCCTGACTTCTATCTTTCCTTCTACGATATTTTTAATGAAATTGTCATGTCGTATAAGGTGGCCAACCATCTTTCCTCTTCTGTTGTTTATTGTATTTATTATGGTTCTTGATTCTTGTACTAGGCAGAGTACCTCTTCATTAGTTTTCTTTTCTTTCCAACTTATTCTTTCCATTCTTCTCCAACACCACATTTTAAATGCCTCTATCCTCTGTCTGGAATCCTCATATATATTTTATAATTTTTAGTGCTTACGAACCCACTGACCAATATGACCTGTTCGATGCGTTCAAGAGAGCAGTAGATGAGGACGGATCTTTGGCTATTTACCAGGACTTTAACTTTGAAGAGTACTACAGATCATGGGTCAATGAACCCGGGTATCCGGTACTATTTGTGGATGTTAATCATTCTACGGGGCAAATAAACTTGAAACAGGTAAGCATGAGGTGCAATTATTTCGAAGTAAATTTTGAGTCACTGAATTATGTTTATTGCGTAGCTTGTTCTCCGAATAAAAGGTAGTTTTTACAAATATAGTAGACGTTGCATTTCAAAGCCAACACGTACAATTTGTCCTGTTTAGTAGTTTATTATCTCAATCAGCTCTATTTACGTCTTTCAATCATGAAATAATATTTAAGAGCTGGATTTTGTCCGTGGATTTTTTTCCAGGTAGTTCTATCGTCCTTGGACATATTCTTGACCTCCCTATACGAAATGACTTTTGCCTTCTCCTTAATTTGGTCTAAAACGATTTGGTCTTTACTAAAACAAATATTATATTTAGGCATATGCTTTTCTTATAGAATATTTAAATAAACGATAACTGAGACTGTAAAAATACATAATTTCATATTTAAATTCTTCTGTTATAGGAAAGGTTCTTCCAGAGTGCTTTAGCCATACCGACCAGCCAAATCTACCCGATACCAATTACTTACTCGACAAAAAGCAGCCGTGACTTTACGAATCTAAGACCGAGCATGATAATGCAAACAGAAACCGCTCAAGTAACAAAAGCTGCTGGAGAAGAATGGGTCATTTTTAACCATTTGCAACATGGTAGGATACAACGATTTTATTTGATTATTTTGTTGAATATGGTGTATTAATTTACATCAAAAATATTTTGTAGACAAATGAGTATACATTAATATGACTACATAGACTGTTAGAGGCCTATTCCCAGCAGTGGTATAAAATCGGCTGTTGTTGATGATGATAGACAGATAGATATTGCAACCTATGTTCATTGCTAGAAATAGGCTTCCTCTTTTCTGAATCGCGTCGACAGTTCAGTGACGCAAATCCGAAGTCTATCTAAAATGAGCCACTGAGATAACTAAGCTATAAAGTTTAATGCTTCAAGACGAAGAAGAAGAATGTTTCGTAAGTCATTAGTCTTATGAAGCATTAAAATATACGCTACACACAAGTAATACAGTTTTTTATGTTTCAGCACACTACAGAGTAAATTACGATGACAGAACTTGGGAGCTGATTACGGAAGCTTTGCTCGAGGACCCACAATCTATTCACTATTTGAACCGAGCTCAGGTGACTATTTAAAAATTCAAATAACTAAACAAAGTAATTTGAAATCATCGTTACCTTATTATTTGTTAATTTCTTATTGCTCAATAAAATTTTTGTGGTAGGTCTCTTTGTGGGTGCTATATTTGTCAACTATTCACCTACCAGACTTATAGTTTTCGGCACTATTTGAAGGTATTACGTTCGATACAATTTATGGGAAATGAGATTATAGACCTTATCTCAGGGTGACAAATAAAGGTGACGCGCCACCGATTTTTACAATCAAAAACTCGGGACTCAAATGGAATGGGTCAGCGTGATGCTTACTAGTGGGCTACTAATGGGTTTATGCCCCTCTTTATCTTAAAAAATGGGAGTAATTATTGGCGAAATTATTATTGTCTTTAACAAGTAGCGTCTTTACAAAAAAAATATAATGCTATACCTATGCATCTAATAAATTACCTTTCAGATAGTCGACGACGTATTTGCATTGATGAGGTCTGCAAGAATGACTTACCACTTCGGCTTCCAAATTCTGCGGTTCTTGCGTTTTGAAACAAACTACCACGTTTGGACCACCGCCATCTCCGGGTACAGCTGGCTGCGGAACCGATTGAAACATATTCCTGATAGCCAAGCTAATTTTGATGTGAGAAATATATTTTATTTTATCGTGTTTTAGTCGAGTACTCCTTAATGTACTCTTAAGTATCTTAATTCTGTAAGATTTGCTCTTTTCTTGAAGCTTTCGCCCATTTTTGATACAACATTTTAAGGTTATTTTCGACTCACGTTTTCTATAATAAAATATCCAGAAAATTGTTTTTAAATTTTTCATTAAAGTATTTATAAATTTAAAAATCTAGTTGGGTGCATTTTGGTTATTTTCTTGTATTTCTTGGGCTGCTTGTTCTTATGGGTTTGATTACTAATTAATTAATTCTTATATATATTTCAGGCGTTTATCCTAAGCTATATGGAGAACGTGATGGAGAAGCATGGATATGACGTTATTGACGGAGAAACCCCGACTGACAGCATGACTCGACAAGAAGTGTTGCATTTTGCTTGCACTCTTGGTCATACTAAGTGCATTCAAGAGTCCTATGATAGATTTATGGCTATGTTATCTGGACAATGGTTATTACGCTTATTTTTTTTTTCAATTAAATTTCTATCTTGGGTAAAATTGAAAATCACGTGTGAGATGTTTTTTTTTATCAAATGATTTTGCTGCATTTTGTTTGTTTGTGAAAGTTGTTCGCTCGACTGATTCCGCGTAAAAAAACAATGTTTCGTGTAGGAACTTATAATTTAATTGATTAATTATTGACATATCTTCTATGTTTTTATTTTAAGTTGAATATTACTATTCATTGAATTAAAAAATATTTCTTTCAGTATGATAGTAATTTTTTGACGACCTTGTTGGCGTACGGTTACCATGCCGATCTGCTAATCAGAAGGTTCCGGGTTCGATTCCCGGCCCGGTCAACATCTTTGTGCTGAACTAAATTTGTTGCCTGTGGGTCTGGGTGTTAAATATGTATTTATATATAATATGTATGTATAAGTAGTATATCAGCTGTGTTAGCAACCATAATACGAGCTAGAAATGGTTCAGTATGGGGCTAACCAGCCGTGTGTGAATGTGTTAAAAAAAAGTTATTTTCGAACGATATTTAATAGTTATTTCAAATTATAAAAAACAATATTAGATACTAAAGCAAAATTATTTTCAAGGATCGACCCGAGAATCCGTCGGAACGTGTACGTGAATGGCCTGAGAGAAGGTGATAATGAACACTATCAGTTCTTACTGAGAAGGTTCAGACAATCGAACGATGCGGCTGATCAACTCGAGATGCTTCGAGGCTTAGGCGCTATTAAGGATCCTGAATTGCTTACACAGTAAGTTGATTATGTTGCTTGACTTATTATTGAATTATTTTGCTAAAATTAGGGCAGTATGGAAGCAAATAATTTTTTTTGAAATAATAAATAATAAGGTTACTAGTTTTTCAGTTTTATTATCTTTAATTCTGTGTTAAGAGTCGTAAAATTAATAATATTTATGTTAATGAATTAAAACGAATCATTTTTTTTGTAGTCGCTGTAAGCTTTAGGGAATAAATTAAAATATTGTGTAAATTTGATTTTACATGAATTTACTTTTGAATATATTTTTATGTCCGGGAGTTTATGTTGACTGGTTACTTAGATAAGCTTACAACAAAACTTTTTATGCGATAGTTATAACATCAAACCAAACAATTTTAGTACTGCGACATTTAGAGATATGCAACGTTCAGTTGCGTTTTTTTTTATAATTACTAATAACTGAATATTTGATATCTTTTCAGCTACTTGGGAATTACTTTAACCAATGAAGTGAGGACCCACGACAAGGTGAATGCTTTCAACTACGCCTTACTGGGTAACCCCGAAGGTGCCTACTCTACTCTGCAGTTTGTGAAGAATAACATTGATGCTCTGAGAGTTGCGTAAGTTTTGTATCTTCCTAGTATTTTTTTTACACTATACAGCTAGACTTTTGACCAGAAGGACGCATGACCATACAATTCAAATTCTTGAAATTCTGGCTAAAGGTGAAGTATACCTAGCTTGAGATTAATGGCTACCCAATAGGCTGCCGGAACTTATCGTTAAGTGCTTGGCAATAGATTTTACAACTTGAGTGTGGAACAAGTATATTTTATTGATTTTGTTTTTGTTTGTATTGATACGCTTCTTTATGGTAAATATCACTTACTCGTACTATACATTCCGAATGCAGTGGAGTGGTATCCTGAATTCTAGAATAAACCCAGGTGAACAGTGTATCTATTATATATACAAAATTATTAACAATTTACTATAAACAAACACACAAATTATATTTTCAGGTACATCGAAGATGCTCCGGCTAATCCTGTCCATTCAGCGCTTTCAAATCTGGCAGCGTATTTAGATGAACCAGAACTAGTAGAGGTAAGTAAAATATAAAATAAAACAACAAAAAACACAAATAAAAAACCATACACATTGACAGTTGAAAAAAGTGTAAGATAAAATCATTCAGTAAATATAAAATCGTTTAATCATTCAGTTGGAGTATATCCATTCCAGTAAAAATAAATCAATATTTGTTTATAATGGACAAATTTACTAGGTAACATCTACATAAATGATAATAATAATTTCATCATAAAAAAAATGTATTTGAGAAATTAGCATGCTAGATATAATAAAGTTTTAACCCTACTCAAGGTATCTATAAGTTACCTTGTTATAATATCTCGATCTATCCCTACTCAAGGTACCTTAGTAGGGCTAGAACTAGATATTCTGAATGACACGGCAACAGGGTAAACATTAAATCTTATCACCTTATTAAGAAGAAACGAAGGTTTACTTGTATGGGGTAAAATATTGGTGGCGATCCTGTTGTACATACGATTAAACTAAATTTAAAGTAACTCTGTCTCTTTTCACCATTAGTGAACAGAGAGAGACTGCACGATCTAAACCATAGAAAAACAACAGTAACTAAAACCACGTCAAATTTAGAAAATGTAGATAGTTTAAGAGCTGATACCATTGGGCGTGTTCTAAAATTGCCTACATTTTCCATATTTGATGTGATTTTATTTGTTTCGAATCGTGCTGTCTCTTTCTGTTCATCAAAGATGAAAAGTGGACTACTCTAAATTTAGTTTAGTCGTGTGTTCGCCAGAATTGCAATGAAAAGCAGTGAAAAACTGAGTTTTGCGTACAAGTTTTTCTTTCCCACAGTACGAGGACTGGCTTCGAACGACGCAGGCTAACAGCGCGCAGTTCAGCTCCGCGATGTCCGGCATCAGCTCTGCTCGAAGCAACATGGACTGGGGCACTGTTAATGCCGACAGCATCCTCGCTGCTGCCAGAGACAGCGCCAGCACAACCACCATCTCTATCACAATGCTCCTTGTTATGACCTTGTTTGCAATGCTAATGTAGTTGAATAAATTATCAATCGCAACTTCTGGTTTTATTTGTGTTCCTGTTGCCTTTTAAAAGCAAAATTTATTGACTATGTGCACTATTTCAATTATTTTATTTTGTCTTGTGTAGATTAATTTGTCACTACAATAAATAAATTTCTTTCTTTCCTTTTTCTTTAGAGTCGGCAATTTAGAATGTAACTGCTCCACCCTTAGTTGTAATTGACTTGTAGTTGCAAGTGCGTTATATCAAATGCCTAGCTATTATACTTTTTACACTTTACAGTGTAAAAAACATATAAAAATATTTGTAATTTAGAAGTTCCTTCCCCAGGCTTCAGGCAGGAAATGCGTAAATGCATTTCGTCACGAAAAAAAGGCAGACATGATAGAATAAGAACAAATTCTTCAGCACCTTTACCATAACAACATATCTTGCCCGCACTGCGGAACAAGCTTTGGCTCCCGGATAGGGCTTATCTTTCAAAGAAAGATCTACGAACCACGGACGTTGCTTTAATTATCTGAGTATAATGCACAAGGACCATGATACCTAGGCGTTTAGAAAAAAATAACTCAAATCCCGTCAGAACCTACAATATCCATTATTACTCGTATTAGGGATTAAAATCACGAGTTTGTTTGATCTTGGCTTACTAAACGAAAATTAAAAGGCGAAAAAGATTTTTATTAGACTCAGGTATTTTAATCCAGACCTTCAAACTTTATCGATATTGCATTTGTAGTCAAAGCAAATTTATCGAAAATAATCGGTTTATCTAATCAGTTCGAGATTATGTTAATCCAGATAAACTTTATTAAACTCAATAATTGTACCCCAATCAATAGATAACAAACAGTTATTTGGTAACGCATTTTGTATGGTGTGCTGCTGAGTGAAGGTAACGTACATTTTATTGATTGCCTCATTTATTGATTTAAAATTATTAACTATATATGTAATCAACCGTGTAACAGTAAATATTGGTAGTGATACATACTTTCATGTATCACTATCAACTTGATTTATTTTTAATAAGTGCCCGCACTCACTAAACGCGAAGGCATATGAATCATTAATACTGAATAATCTAAATAAAAGTAGCTATATAAGTACCACTTGATGCATTTAACATTCACATAATAATAATTAAAACATTTATCATGGTGATTCAATTTCAGTTTATTGTTTTATATCATACGAATCCTCTGTGACTTATAGTCCAACTAAACAAACGTCCATTGACGAAATTGGTGTATCGAATTACTTTACTTGTCCTAGCGACAAAACGGCTGTTAATTCAGCTGTTTTAGTGTTTAAAATAGTCATCAACTAGAATAGTTTTAGTTAAGCACTTCTTTTATCTTCGTCTGCCTACACAGACATTTTTATATTTCTTTTAGAGCCATGACGAAATTGAAGCTGCTAGCATTGCTAGGGCTCTTTGCCTTCGCCGCGTCAGAAATACCTATTGAAATAGATAGTTATGACGTCATTGTCTACGCCGACACCAGGAATGACGCACTGTCTTATAGAGTACCTGAAGATTTTGATCCCATTCACTTCGAGGTAGAAGTGACTCCGTACTTCGACACAGCACCTGAAGGGAAAGGAACATTCTCTTTCGATGGAAAAGTCACGATTTATATGAAGGTAATGAATTGAAATGTAATGACTGTCCTTAAAATTGTTTGCACAAATATTAGTTCACGCCGAACTTGGCTCGCATTTACACGTGTGTCAACAATTTACGAATTTGAAACGTTATTTTTCCATTATGTAATTACAGGCAATTAGAGCCGGTATCTCTGCTGTTTATATCCAAGAAAATGTTAGAGAAATAGAAGAGATAACGCTGAAGACCGTTGATGGAACAGTTATTGAGCTGGACAGATTAAATCCTTACGAGAGGATTAGGTCTCATCATTTTCTTAAACTGAACATTGGTAATGGAGTGACACTAGTAAATGGCCAGGAGTACGTGCTGTTTATTAAGTACATTGGAAACATAAACGAGACTCCTCTCCAAAGAGGTGTCTTCAGAGGACACTACAAAGATGAAAATGGCACGGTTCAGTAAGTATAACTTTGTGAAGAAAAAATCTAAAGCTTTAGCTTTCTAATCTGCCCTTTTAATATATTTGATACCAAGAAGACCTAAGTTGTGTAAGACACAATTATGCACGCGTTTGTTAAGTCATATTTTAACACCATGCTTCCATTTCAGTTGGTACGCTGCCACTCATTTACAGCCGGTTAACTCAAGACAAGCTTTCCCGAGCTTTGATGAGCCTGGTTTCAAGTCCACCTTCGATATCATCATCAACAGACCAGCGCATTTTGGAGAAACTTTCTCAAACATGCCTTTGAAGGAAACCATACCGTAAGTATGAATATTACACTAATATCGACAATGTATCTTAAAAATACTATCAATTTTATAATGTATACATATGATGCTTGTGAGTTTTAGTAAGTTACAAATCTTAGTCTTTTAATTAATAAAATAAAAATTACTACCTCTACCAGTCCGTGGTTAAGAGGTAAATAAAGAAAGCTGTTGGCCATTTATCAGGTTTGAAAACAAGTACTGTGAGCATTTTAAAACGATACACATTGTTTCTATTTTTCTTTAAAATATTTGGGGTGATAATCTACAGTGCAAGCATGTTGAAAGTACTTAACTTTGGTTTCTAAAATATCCTTGTCTATCGCTTTTTCAGAATTGGTGACCGTGTCAAGGAGATTTTTCACAGAACTCCCCGAATGTCGGCTTACTTGGTGACTTTCCACATAAGCGAGGCTTTTATTGTTATTGCTGATAATAACGACCCAATCAGGTCTTACCGTATCCTTGCCAGACCAAACGCTGTAGGCCAAGGGGAATACGCTTTGGAAGTTGGACCTCCAGTAACCAAATGGCTCGAAGATTACTTCGGTATCGACTACTACACGATGGGAGAATATATGAAGAACGATCAAATTGCTTCACCTTACTGGGCGTCTGGAGCCACCGAGAACTGGGGCTTAGTCACTTACAGGTGAGTTACTCGTACATTCAAGATTTATTTTGATTTATGTGCACATCTGGCAAGTGACGTCGCTGATTGGTCTTTATCATAAGTGTTACATGCAGCATACATCAATATTTTTTCTTGTTGTTTTTAAGAATTTGCCTCAAACAACTGTTTTACTTTGCGCAACAAGACCACTTTGTACTACTATAATAACCGCATGTTACATAATTCATATCTCATTTTTGTAAATAAACTACACAAGAATAAAAATGATGAATAAAAAATGGTTGCCTGTAGTAAAGTCGGTTTTACGGGCGAAGATTTTACGTGACAACGTCTGCCGCGTGGTGCGCGCGCGGCAGACCGATCATAGTTGAGTGGGAGAGAGACGCAAGGCATTCGGCGGGCCTCTCTCTCGTTCGGTGACTCATCGTAACGTTACCGGGCGTTACACTTTTTCATAAGTGACTCCCAGCCGCAACCTAATTTAAGACGTTGTCACGTCAAATATGAATAATATTTTGAATATTTCAGAGAAGTACGTCTGTTGTATCAGGAAGGCGAGACTAACGCTTATGATAAAATGACCATTGGTACTATCACGGCCCATGAGCTTGCTCACAAGTGGTTTGGAAACTTAATCACGGCGAGATGGTGGGACAATGTCTGGATTAATGAGGGTTTTGCCAGTTACTTCGAGTACTTTGCTATGGATGGTGTAAGTTTCTTAAAAATATTAAAGAAGAAAGAAAGAAAGAAAAAAAGAAAGAAAGAAAATGTAATGTTTCGGCATACGATTTACTATTGAAGGGTTGCTTTAATTTCCTTTGTATTAATTTACTTCAATTTATTATTATTATTGTAGCAAATTATAACCGTATTTTTTATCAAATGCTCTAAATCTCGAAACTTCAAAGGTAATTCCGAACGCAACAAGAATGATAAGTTATAATTTTACTTGCATATAAAAAAATTACGTAGGCTCGCATGAATTGCTTAAATTTTTAAATAACATCTATTTACATTTTGATAACGGCTTCAAAAAAAAATACAAGTAGTATTTTGGAAAACAAACTTTTACGAGTTACTCTACTATTCACCCTACAGTTTCTACACAATGTTTTGTTACTTTTACATGATCACAGAGTCAACAATCATAATGCTGTCTGCTTATAGTAAAATAACAAAAGTATATTTTAATTTTGCAAGTCATAACACTTCATAATATAAAAATATGTTGTTATTTTATTAAATGATAAAATTTAAAATAATCTTAATGCTACTTTTTTTTTATGCTACCAAAAGGAGAATTTTGAAAAGTATACCAGGTAACTCTTATTAATTAAGCTATTATTAGCTCTCAAAATTTTAACTTAAAACCTATAATTATAATTTATCCCATTACATAAATGTCATAAATCTTCAATTCCAGGTCGACAAAAGCATGGAACTGGAAGACCAGTTCAACATCATGTACGTCCAGAGTGCTCTATCGACCGACTCCTCGGCTTCCACCAGGGCTCTTCAGCATTCTGTCAACAGCCCGGCGGAGGTATTCGTAGTGATGATAATAGCTTAACCAGGCTTTGATGTCGTTTAACATACTACAGGGTATAATGGTCGCCATTGAGTTTTTCGGCGAAGGAAAACATTGTGTAGAAACTGTAGGGTGAATAGTAGAGTACGTAAAATGCACCCTTGCGTTTGCCTGGTTAACTTCCATGCTCACGCTTTATGGCAATTTTCTTGAGAGCTGGTAATTCCAGACAGATCTTGCTATATATATCGCTATCGCTATCGATATTTATCGCCAGAGTACTACTGACTAGTCTGGCTTGTTAAAGATCTAGCTGTTTAATGTAAAATTATATGATGATAATGATGATATCCATACCAATTACGGTTACGACAACCAATTGCCATAAGGCAGGTTGGTGATGCGTTTTGTCATGACTGAAATAAAGAATCTTTGCAGTAAATGTTCTAGAAAAAGGTAGTGCTTTTGTGACGACGCCATTTACATATTAGGACTTATTAGGACACATTTCATACACGGCTGGTTAACCCCATACTGAACCGTCTCAAGCATAGCTCAAGACTTTATTATATGATGGTTTATTAAAGTTCAATGAAGATGATCAGGCAAAAGACTTGCTTTTAGGCTGGCTTTTAAATCGTTTAAATGTAAAGACGCCGAGAAAACATGAAACTATCATCGAACGTACTATCAATGACCTTAAACTGATTCATAATGTACACACAGGTAACTGGCCACTTCAGCGGCATCAGTTACTCGAAGGGAGCTTCACTACTGCTGATGACCAAGCATTTCCTCGGAGAATCAACGTTTAAGAGTGGTATGACTGACTTTCTGACCAACAGGTAAGGATACTTTAAAAAATATGTTATTATATATTTTATATTGCTATAATTAAAATTTAGGTTTTAATTTTTAGAGTACCGTACCTAAAAGGTAAAAACGGGACCCTATTACTAAGCCTCCCCTGTCTGTCTGTTTGCCAAACTCCAGGCTCTCAGAAACCGTGTTATCTAGGAAGCTGAAACTTGCAAAAGTTATGTATTTCCCGTGCCGCTATAACAATAAATTACAATAAATTCTATATTTAAAATAATTGTTAATGTTCATTGTTACCAATAATAATAGTAGAAGAGCCCGTGAAGATCGTCCTTCACCGATCTGATAACCAGATGAGACGTATTTTTTATTAAATATTTTTTATAAACAAATGTGCCTAAAATTGCTTGCCCATCGAAAAGTGCTCATGGCTATTTTTAATTAAATAAACTTTTATTAATTTTTTTTTCATCACCTTCATACTTTTGATAACCAAATGAAATTTATTTCACTGATAGTTTTTAATATACAGAATATGCTTCGGTATGCTTGCCTACTCATTTCAGTGTATAACTACCTGGCAAGCAGGTGTAGACAGGTAAGTCAAAATAGGTGACTCATTCGATTTTGATGCGTTTCATAGGAGTAACAACGATTCTGAACAGTTAGAATGTTATTTTTATTTTTGATAATTGTAGTTAAATTATCATTTGACTATACACGAGAATGCGCAAATAAAAAAAAAGCCATGAGCACTTTTCGATAGGCAAGCAATTTTAGGCATATTTGTTTATAAAAAACACGTCTCATCTGGTTATCAGATCGTTGAAGGACGATCTTCATGGGCTCTTAGACTATAATACTTTTTTAGGTCTTACGAGCATGCATTCCCGCACCACCTATACGAGTCTTTCGGTCGCGCTGTGGCCGGCCGTACTGACATCTCCTCCGATGATGTCATGGACTATCTGGAATACTGGGTGGATGAGCCTGGATACCCCGTGCTCAATGTAGAAGTTGGGCCTCAGTACATTACTTTGGAACAGGTGAGAAAATGTTACCAACGAAAGTACCTTTCAGTTGAAGCCCTTGTTCGTTGCATGTCCTTGTTTGTTTTAAGGTTCCACAGTCTCTGTCTGTGTTCAGTGTCTGTCTGTCACCAGGTTGTATTTCATGAATCATGATAGTTAGACAGTTAAAGTTCACAGATGATGTATATATATGTATATAGTATAGTATAGTATTGTCCTCCTAGGCGTATCCGCCAATGGCAAACTTGGCTAGTTCTGGCTATGATTAGATAATAATACAAATGATGTATTTTTGTAGCCGCTATAACAACAACTACTAAAAATTAATAAAATAAATATTGAAAGTGGACTACCATCACGATACATCAAAACACATTTTGGCAATATTTTTTATAGATTATCCCAGTACGGAACATTTGCGTGATCTCAACTTGCATTTGAATAATTACGTCTACTACGAGTATTTTACGGCACCAATTTTTAAGTAATGTTGAAAAGTTTTCTGCGGCGTTATGTACTGGATATATCGATTAAATTTAGCAAAACAATTGAAATATCTTTAAAATAACTTTTTGCATTGTTTTGTGAATAGAGAAATGAGATCAATGCGTGAATTTGTATTGTTACTCTTATCTTTCAGGAGCGTTTCTTCATCAGCCCCACTGCACAACAAACTGACCAAATCTGGCCATTGCCTCTAACTTTCACCACGGCAAGCAACCTTGATTTCAACAACCTGGTATCCTCAACCCATTTCATGACGGACAAATATTATACCCTCTTGAATGCGTTGCAAAGACCCGGAGAAGAATGGATCATATTCAATCTGCAACAGAAAGGTAAAGTTTTGGTAATTTAGAAACAACATTAGATTATCTATAAAGGAAAATAATTTAAAAATTATAATTAATAAGATCTCACGGTAAAATAAATATAGAAAGATAATTAATTCTATATAAAGCTCCCCAGATACCGGCATAGCCGAGGTTGGGGCCTGCTGTTAAATAAAAACTCTGTATATTTTGATAATTATACAAATTATAATAAAAAATCTACTTTTCGCTATATGATAAATATGAATAATTGCAGCTACTGCAATAAAACAAGAAAAAAGTAAACAAGTAAACTTTGAAGAAAAAAAAAAAACCATTATTGTACAACGACAAAACATCAAATATTTGGTTTTGTACCTGTATTTAAGATAATAGTTAGAATTTATCTTTGGATTGTTACATCACTAAGAATAAGACATGGCCGTCTTCTATTAAAGAAAATAGATTTGATTAACTCTATGTAATTTTCAGGTCTATACAGAGTGAATTACGATGAGACAACTTGGGAGCTAATTGCTGCTCAGCTTGATGAAGATTTTACTGTCATTCATCATCTCAACAGAGCTCAGGTTAGTTTTTAAGCCCTATTAAAAAAATGAATTTAAAGTTCTTTAAATAAAATAATAGATTATTTAATAAGATTCCTAATATAGACGAAATTCACAATACATGTATGTACATTATTTAACAAAGTTTAGGTACAATGCACGATTTTCACTCTAGATTCTATGACGTCTTATGTTAGGACTTTGATACATGTTTGTTTGTAATGAAACCTTTATTGAACGTTGGAATGAATTTAAAAGTTTACTTAACTTTGATAACACAAGCTGAATAATACATAACATTTCTAAACATATTGTAAGTTGCCTGAAATATGACCACAAGGATGGTAATGTCCAAAAATCATATTATGAAAGAAAGAAAGAAAAAAACATTTATTTTGTGACACAAAGAAAAACCATACATAAAAAAGCAATAAAAAACATTTACGTGGCACAAAACCGGCCCAGCTCAGCGTGTGTTTATATCTGATTATGGTCGAATGCCTACCTTCCTATCCATAAAATTATCTGATTTTTAAATATTTTCTGTGAACCCCAAACGCCATTTTTCATTAAGATTTTCTTTAACATTTCAGATAGTAGATGACGTATTCGCTCTGATGCGGTCTCAACGTATGACCTACGATCTCGGCTTCAAAGTCATCAATTTCCTGAAGAAGGACACCAGCTACTACTCGTGGTATCCTGCCATCACTGGCTACAGTTGGCTAAGGAACAGGTTCCTACATCTTCCCGACGTTTTGGCGGAATTTGATGTGAGTAGTTCTATTAAGGATAAAAACAAAATATAGTCCGGTCAATTTAGACATTCGAAGTTACATAAAGTCCCAACAAGCTGAATTTCAGTGAAATTGTTCAAAATATAATTATAAACAATGTCTAGAAGTTCCCCATCATTCCCCTGTAAGGAAAAAATTTTATTCAAGGTCAAAGGTCAAAAAATGAGTTTTTCGCGATTTTCAGCAAATCGGTAAGTTTTATCAAAAATATTTCAAACAAAAATTGTAGATCATAAAATTATTTACAAAAAGTTATTAAATGTTTTATCTTCTACGAGCCACCGTTTTTGAGATATAACGATTCAAAAGTGGCACATTTTACTTCCACCTGCGCCGGAAAAAACAGCTGAACTCGATTTTTTGCAACTGTAAAAAGGGATGCAGTGCTAAATGTGGTTGCAAAAAAATGGACTGTACTGTTCTCCGAAATGTACACATTCTCAAGGCCGGTTGTGTTCTAATAATAAATCACCAACAGCAACAACCTTGAATAAAAAATTTTCTTACAGGGGAATGATGGGGAACTTCTAGGCATTGTTTATAATTATGTTTTGAACAATTTCACTGAAATTCAGTTTGTTGGAACTTTATGTAACTTCACTCTATTTTTTTGGTCTAAATTGACCGGACTAATATGAATATATTAGTTATCATACATAAAAAAATATTCACTTCACTGTTTAATTCATAGATTATATAATACTACTTAAATGCATGTGACTAGGAGAAGTATGGATATGGTTGTACGAGGTAGCGGAATTAGAGGTCGACCTAGGAAGACGTGGCTGAATTGTGTAAATGAGGATATGAAAAAAAGGGAGTGAATGTGGATATGACAGCTGACAGAATCGTGTGGAAGAGGAAAACTTGCTGTGCCTACCCCACCTAGTGGGAAAAGGCTGAAGAAGAAGAAGATTATATTATACAGATATACTAAAGACATATAACACCTGTAACTTGGCTAGCTAAGGTGATCTGGCGCGATCATCGAAGCTAAACGACGGTCGATTCGAACTGTGTTTGGATGAATTGTCGTTTTAAAGTGACATTGTCAACTGGGCGCTACCGTGACTACCTTTTAAAAACGACTAAGTAAAAAAAGGTTAAATTTTTGCAGGACCACATTCTAGAGATGTTAGACGCCGTGATCGAAGATTTAGGTTTCGACGTAGTGACTGGGGAGCCTCTGACCAGAACCCTGAACCGGTTCTTCATGCTTTCCTTTGCTTGCAACACCGTCCGCCATGAGGCTTGCATCGCCAACGCTCAGCAAAAGTTCAATGCTTTAAGAACTAATGGCGTCAGGTGAGATTACAACCATGTACGTTATAACGTCTACGTTGGCGCAATGGTTACCATGCCAGACTGCCAACCAGAGGGTCCCGGATTCGATTCCTAGCACGGCCAACATCTTTGTGATGAACTAAATTTGTTGAGGAGTTAAAAATGTATCCATATACGAGTAAAGTATGTGGTTAACCAACCAAAAGAAATATGTTTTAATATTATTTTCTATTGACAAAAACCTTCGGAGCATTTAAGAAATTTCTAATTTAAAGTCTATTTTTCAAAGGTCACTTTACACGAAAATAAATACTTTTCTTATTTTATGTTACATTGGATTTTATTTAAGTATCTATATGACAATGATATAATAATAATAACAGTCAGTTACATCATACAAATATGTAAGCATACAGCATAGCTCCCTGCACTCTTAACATGATCCGATAGACATAGTCACTATTTTGAAATGAGTAAGCTACTGCTTCGATCGTATAAAAATAATTATCCCTTCAGCAACTTTATTTAAGGTTACAAAGATAATACTACAATTTTCTGAACCATATAAAACGAAGTAATCAGTTTAGGAGAGATAGCGTGATAAAACGTCGTTTATTTGCAAAATGATTTTATGTAAGCCTAGTCCTATAAAGTAAACGATATTAACTATGTCTACCAGACATAGGAAATTAACCCAACCCTATAGTAATGATATTGGAATATGGCAAACCACTTTCAAACTATTATTGTGAATATAGAAGTTTGAGTATGCAGAAGTTGCGCCTGTAGCTCGGCTAAGGTGATCGAACGCGATAATCGAGTTTAAGCAACGGCCAATGGTCAGACGGGACATTCTTTGGATGGGTGACCATGCACAAGACTGTAGGTATTTTAAAAAGTAGCATTTCATCTGAGCGCTACTGTGAGTCGGATAACAAGTTAAATTATTGTAGATTCCGGCTGTTAGTCTTAAAACAAACAGTCGTTAATTTGGATTAAAGATGACTTCTGATTTGGGTCAGAGGCCTTCGAGCGGTCAACGTCGTGTGCATAGGCCCTTAATATGTGTGTTACCTTTTATGCTTATACGACTCAACTGAACTTTGTATTGCATTATAGAAACCTTGAAAGACGAGCTAAGAAGCTCATCGACAATTCTTGCGTTGTGAAAACGAAGCTTCAAAGACTGGAGCACCGACGTAAGATTGCTAGTTTGTCGGTATTTTAACGGAGACATTTCGAGGAGTGTGCTCTGGAACTTCATAATTTGATTCCATCATCTCCGTTCTACTACAGAACGAGCAGAGAGTCAGTAAAGAGACACCGATACAGAGTTCCAAACTTTCGTTCAAAACGCATTACGGCAACCTTTATTGTGAGGACTGCGAAGCTTTGGAACTCACTACCTGAGTCTCTGTTTTTTGAGAGGTATCTCGGGGTCTTCAAAAGTGTAGGTAATAGGTATCTACTAGGTAAGCGTGCTGCACCGTAAATGCAGCGCAGCTTAACATCAGGCAAGCTGTAGTCAAACGCATACCAAACAAGGGTAAAAAAACCTCAAGGTTACGCATTATCTAACTATTAACAAGTTCTTTTTCTACTTTCTTTTCAGTGTCAACCCCAACTTGAGAAGACACGTGTTCTGCCAAGGCGTCCTAGCTGGTGGATATGATGAGTGGAAATTCCTGCTTGACCGTCGCCAGAACACCAACAATCAAGCTGATGACGTTGCCATGCTGAGGTCTTTAGGATGCACTACCAATGATCAGGCTAGACAGGAGTAAGTGTGACCTGGAATGTCTTTGACTATTCTAGTAGGCGTTTGAATAATAATAATTTGAAATTAGTTTTCCGCTCTTAATTCTATAGCATAAGTTTCAAGATCTTAAAAGATCACATGTTAGTTCTCCTTCTTCTGTATAAGCTAAGTGGCCAAGCTCAGGTGTCGACAGTGTTTAAACAGCTCGAAGGTCTAAATAGGCCAATGAACTAAGTTCATCTCAAATAAACTTAAAATATGGATTTTTTTTTCTAGATAGGCATTGTAGACTTTATTCACCGAATTGATTTTAATAAAGTTATACGATATTCGATTCTCATATTACTATTTAGATATCCACGAAAAATCGTGTGAAAGTTCTTGCATTTCATCGCCCGTCGACATACCTACTTTTTTTGTATCGAACAGCAGATTGTTTTATTTCGCGTCTTTCTAAAAGTTCTGGAAAAAAAAAGATTCTTGAAGGTGCTAGAGCTGCCTTTAAAAGTTTTACCTTAGTTACCGGTGTCCCTGTTTATATCTGCCATTATTTTTCTTCGTAATTAGATATGCTCTGGTGGCGGTAGTTTTTAAGCCACTCGAAGGCCTTTGACTAGATAACCTCAGACTACTGGAATCTGAGTAGATAACTTATTGACTCAGGCGTTACTTTGCGGAAATCCATTGTAAATAGATGACAAAATTAAATATTTAGTGTACTTCCGCTGTGATCCGAAGTCCACATTAAGACAAGTAAAGGAAAAATCAACTAAGATCAATTAACCAAGCTTAATTAACTAAGATTAATTAACTAAGATTAATTAAGATTAACGTTACCACAATTCTGCCTTTGACTAGGCTTTAAAAAAAATTATTTTTTTTCAATAGATTCCTGAACATGATCCTGGATGACAACTACGTGAAGGCACAAGACACTGTAAACGCATTTACCTTCTTGATGATGGGTCATCGCTCCAATGCTAATGTGGTGCTTCAGTTCCTGAAACAAAACTACGAACAAATCAGACAAGCGTAAGTTTGCTATTAAAAAAAACCTAAAAAATCAAGGGAAAAATATTAATCTCAACACAGAAAATTTAAATTTTCTTTTTAATAAAAAATTATAAGTAAAGATTCTAAGTTGGATAAATAGTTGTTACTTGTTTATTACGTTATGAATATCTATTAATTAAAACATCATTTAGACAATGTAAGCCAATTATAAAATTAAAAAATATAAACAAAACCACTAATAAAACTAATGAAAAATTTTGTTTCTACATAATAATTAATATTCACTAATTATTCATTAATTTTAAATAATTAATTAATTATAATAATTAATATACAGTAATTATTATGTAGAAATAAAATATTATAAAAAACCTAAAAGTCAGCCACTGGCAGCGAGGCGCGGCCCAAGCTACCGGCGGTAGGAGCTACTGGGACAGGAACTATTATTATTATTATTGAGTAACAATATTTATCTTAGGTAGCTTTATTTATTTACAGAATAAAAAATGCATATATTTCTATGTGAGAACTGAAAACCTTGGCTTATTTGGGATCTCTTTGGGTTACTCTTTCAAATGTGCTTTGTATTCATTGCAATTAAATATCTTCAGACCAAGTTTAAATAGCGTGTTACCTCTTTGTTTCATCATAATACAGAAGTTATTCTAGATAGTTTTATTACAAGTTTTTCCTTAAACTAACCTCTATTCATAAAACATAGGTTTAACAAGTACTTGTCATTAGTAATTTAATAAATTATTTCAGAACCATTCTTCAAACATGGTTTGAGAGCGTAATATCAAACGTGGCAGCGTACTTGGACGAAGCAGGATTAGATGACGTAAGACATTGTTTTTATATATCATGTAAAAGACTTTTATTGGAATCGCCTTTTTCTTTTAAATTGAGCAGTATAATATGAGCGTACTTAGTTTTATCAAGACAGATACCCGTCTTTGTCTATTTTTACTCAAATGATTTTGCTCGACCATTATTTAAAATATCTTGCCTGGTTTTCCGACTTAGTCGGTAGTATCTAAAACTGATAATCAGTTTTATGTCCCAATAAAGTCTGAAAAAAAGAATACGCAAAAAAGATTAAGATAAGATATATTTAAATGAGTGCGCCAGGATGACCTCTAACAGAGAAAAGTGGCGAGGCATCGTGAGGCGTGTACTATCTGTCCCATCCACCACTACTTCTTGACGACCACGACCGCTCTGTCAAGAGCGTACCGACTTAGAAGAAGAAGATATATTTGCCATCATTGTATGATTATCTATCAATTATCGTCAATCTATGCTTTACAGATGGAATCATGGCTCCGAGCCAACCAGAACACTTTACCTGAATTTGCCCTGGGTATTGCCAGCGTCAACTCAGCAAGAACAAACCAGGCTTGGGGCACAGCTAATGCAGATATCGTGATCAAGGCTGCTAGAGGCTCAGCTACTGTCGCTCTGCCTACCACTATGCTTCTTCTCACTACTTGTATAGCTCTCATGCTAAGATAAAACACATACACGAATACATAAACGTAATTATTTATTTTTTTACCAGAAACTTTTAAGCCTTTTAAAGGCTTTACGAAGCTTTATAAATATCTATGAAGTTTTATAATTATGTTAATGAATTGTGTTTGATTTAAGAGCGAAAGACATATACAGAAATTATTATTGAAAAGCCATTAAATTACTGCATCTAATAGAAAGTGTTTCGTAGAGTTTGGACAATTTATTTATATCAAATCGTTTTTAGTATTTTATGTTGTTATGTTTAAGTAAAAGTGTGTTTTGTAATTTTGTTTTACTTACATATCCTTATTACATAACCTGGTTAAAATGAAAAATAAATCTATCAAACGAACATGCAGTTGCAAGTTGCAAAATGTAATGTCTATTAGTGGTATCAATTTAACGCGGTTAAAACAATTAAATTAAATTTAATTTTTTACATATTAGGACACATTTCACACACGGCTGGTTCGCCCCATACTAATTATATGGTATTATGGTTGCTGACACAACTGATATACTACATATACATACATATATACATTTTATATATAAATACATTTTTAACACCCAGACCCACAGCCAACAAATTTAGTTAAGCACAAAGATGTTGACCGGGCCGGGAATCGAACCCAGAACCTTCTGATTAGCAGTCCGGCATGGTAACTTTTACGCTATCGAGGTCGATAATTTGACACACGAAGATGTCAAATTGTTTAAAAACACCTGAATTGTTTAAAAATACTTGTAGCTAAAAAACAAAACAATACGCGGTTAATTCCTCCATTATGTATTTATTTAGAATAAGTACTTCCGCGTCAAGTCTAGCAAAAATATAGCAATTTTATGTGCGGTTGGTTGTGCACAAATTCAAATCTACTTTGGGCTTGAATATTTCTTGAATCACATGATCTTGCTTAAATAAAGCTTATATCAACTTATTTCGTCTAATTAAATGTTGTTGTTAAATTATTTTTGATTTGAATAGACATAGGTACCTATAAAATGATGTAAAGTTATTGACTCTTTAATACATGTGTAAAGTTACAAGAAATCTTTTGTATTAAATAAGGTGCAATTATGTATTTGTCATGCTAATAGCGACTTAGAAGTAATTTCTACATATATCAAGTTAAAAGTGTAGTTCACAATAGTTATTAGAGTAAGAGCTCTTCGCTGTGATGTTTTATCTAATATTGATAATGTAATACTTGAGATGAATCTTATCAGTGTTACTGTGCTAGCGGTGCTTGCTACAGACAGTAGTGGTTGTGTAGTTTCTGCAATTATTTGACATACTGACGATATCAGGTAAGTACTTGTTAAATTTTGAAGACTAAATATTAAAGTGTATGAGAAAAGTTAAAACGAAGAAAGAGAAATCTTCTGATAAATAGAAAAATATTTGGTTCATATTATATTAAAAGTGCTTCTAAATTAATTTTATAAGATTGAAATGGAAAAAAAGTATTTAGTTTATTTACATAAAATACACTGAAAAAAAAACTAGATACTGAGCATATAAATATTTTGTCGATTTCAGACATGTTTCGACGTTTGTTTATGCTTGCTCTTATATCTGCTTTAGCAGATAGAGCATATAGCGACATTAACTACCGTCTAAACACAACAATCAAGCCGAAAGCATACTCTATCGCTATTACTCCATACTTTGACACTGGAAATGATCTAAACTTCACGTTTGATGGTGAAGTAGACATAACTTTTACCACAGAAGAAGCGACCAAACAAATCAAATTACATTCCGAAGACCTCATCTTTGGAGCTTCAAACGTAACTGTGATTAATGGAGGAAGCATTTTAAATCTGGACGCAGCTAATCCTTTGGAGTTTAATAAACAGTATACGTTCGCATATATAAATCTTGATGGAGATTTACAAGTTGGGATAGAATATACTTTGAAGATATCATACAGAGGACCTATAAGAGAAGACTTGGTAGGGTTCTACAGAAACTATTACATCGAAAAGGGAGTTAAAAAGTGAGTATATTATTCAAGGTTATTTATAATAACTGTATTAAGTTGAAAAAAGGTCGACGTACTCATAATAATATCATCATCAACATCATTCACATCCGATTTTATCTCACTGCTGGGTAAAGGCCTCTCTTCTATCATCTCATCTATCTCGGTCCTGTACCAATGCAGTCCATCTTGGATCAGCGGCAGCAAATTGTTCGTCAAAATTTGCACTCGGATGACTTCTCCGAGTGCAAATATTTAACTACAAAAAGTTAAAATTGTCATAGCAATCATTTATTAAAACTAGTTCTAATGTTAAAAACTAGATGTCATGTGAGAATACATACACACTGATAGCGTTATGATTTTTGTATTTCAGTTGTGCTTATTTGGCAAAGCTATCAACTATGTTTTTCCTTACGCACCGTATCCATTTTTCTGTTCTACGTTAATATTGTAAAATATTTTGTGAAGCGTTTTAAAGTATCTAGTAAGTTTTTACTTCACGGCTAGCGAAAATATACTTAAGAATACAAAACGATTATCAATCAATTACGTCGGACATTTAACAATAATTGATAAATGAACAGATAAAACAAGTTGAAGTGAGTTTTTATCCTTTTTTTACACTTCACGTTACTTACTGAAAATATTAGGAGCAAACTGATAATTTGCCAAAAAATGTCGGTAGTTTATTTCAAGTACAACTCAGTCAGTAAAATAACTTCCATAACTTTATGTGGTAGTTTAGCATTGTGAAAGACTTTTCTATTATACAAACGTCTTATAAAAGTTCGAAACCAGAACATGCCAATTAGCTAATACAAATAGAAATTGTAGCAACAAACAATTAGTCATTTTTTTTTTCAAAGTCGCTTTAATAATGAATAATTAAAGCTATGCATGAGTTTGTGTATTTGTACGGTTAGGTTATCTTTATTACTATTAACTTTATTAGTAACTCTATCTCTAATATAACTTAAATCTACACGAGAACGGTTGTTATTATAGAGATTTAAAAAATGTGGTGTAGCATGATGATATGGACTTTGAATATTACTTTCTACTATACTAATAAATAACAATATAATATTATTTGTTAATACCATAATTATAAAATCCTTAAACCTTTGTTTAATGTTATATGTATATGCGGCATTAAATATTTCTATTTCATCAATTTTATCAGTGGCATTGTTGAGTTGACAAACCACTAAAACAATCGAGCATCTATGTTGACATGACACTTGAAACGTCATTGCGAAACAATTGCTAAATCTAATCTAATATAGCACTTGTCTCAGTTTTATGATCTTCAACTGTTTGCTGCAATATAACAATCGCTATCAACAGAGATATTTAATAAGAAGGATACTTAAATAAATAGGCATGATTTCACTTTAAACATAGACAAATTATATACATTTTCATCTACTAGTGGTCTATATATCTATATATACTATAATGTATTAGTCCTACTTTAAATAAACAATGCAAATTATTTGTCTGTTAAATATTAGTGTTAACTAGAAAAATTGCCGTAATGTCCCAGTGCAGACAGCAAGTTATATAATTTTGTTAAGGACGGAAATTTGCTCTATTCTTCAAGAAAAAGTAAAACATGATGGTTGGAAGAAGTAGTGTCATATATTGGAAAAAGATTCTGCCAATACGCATGGTTGTTCAAAATGATAAATTATTTACTTTTTCGATATAATTAAGTACTTAGAAACATAAAAGATCATAAAGGGAACGTAATTGGAAATATAAAAGGAAGTTAATAACAAAAACATACGTTTTGGCACTATTGACATACCACAAGGCTTATAACTGAGTCCGTGATGCTATGAAGATATACATTATAAACACACACAAACACATACTTGAGACAAATTATTGAATGGAACAAAAATTGATCCTTGGAATATTCTTTGCACTCTGGTAGACATAAGGGTCTGTAGACCCGTATGTCAAAAAAAGTAGTCGAAGCAAAATCTCACATGCTAACTACGGGTCACCTACATTTCAGATGGCTGGGCGCTACACAAATGGAGTCTACACACGCGAGAAAGGTGTTCCCTTGTTTTGATGAGCCAGGCCTGAAAGCTACGTTCACACTCACCGTCGACAGACCGGAGAACTATAAGCCCACACTGGCTAATACCAAGCTGAAGCAAACAGTACCATTGTAAGAGATTTGATTTTTTAAAGCGAGTAACTTCATAATTCAATAAAATAGTTAAAACAGCTAGAAACTCAAGCGTTAACTTAGTTTAACCTCAAAGCGAGTGTGGCTGGGTGGTAATAACGTCTGCTTTTCAATCATATGGCCCCTGGTTCGATCCCGGCCTTACACCAATGACTTGTTTTTCAAGTTATGTGTGGATTGGCACTCGCTTTACGGTGAAGGAAAACATCGTGAGGAAACCGGCATGATTGAGGACCACAATATCCGAAGACGTGTGTCATCAGCGTGGTGGATTATGGCCTATATAGCTCTTCTCGTGAGAGAAGGCCCCGTGTCCCAACAGTGGGAAAGTATAGTGGGCTGGTTAAAAAAAAATACCTGTAATGGCAACTTCCATAAATTGATATCAATTGTAAGTCCTAAACGTATTTCATATCACACTTATTTTATATTATATCGTTTATTGTCATAAACATTAGGCTACTTGATTTAGCAATGGGCCCTTAGGCCAGTATCTTGGGCTCCCTTGAATGCCCGTTAACTCATCTACAGCTTATGGAACAACAGTAAGTATCCTCGTTAAATGAAAGTTGGGAACAATAGACTAACTCAAAATTGACTGTTTTGATTTTTTTTTAACAATTAATTGTTTATCGTTATAGCATACTAGCTGACCCGGCAAACGTTGTTTTGCCTTAAAAATATATAGTAGAAGTTTCTCAGACCTACTGAATACGCATATGAAATTTGGTAAAAATCGGTCAAGCCGTTTCGGAGGAGTAGGGTAACTAACATTAAGTCATGGAAATTTTATAATTCTTTATTGGCCACATAAATAAAAAAGGCACAGTAAAAGACAATTAACTTAAAATTAGTGTACCACAATTGGCGGCCTTATCGCTTAAAGCGATCTCATCCAGGCAACCTTTGGATGGAAAGGAATTTATAAACGACTAAAGAAGGACGTAGTGTACAATAAAGAATAATAAAAAACATACATATAATATTAATAATCTTATCTTAATTTATATAAATCTCGTGTCACAATGTTTGTCCTCAATGGACTCCTAAACCACTTAACCGATTATAATAAAATTCGCACACCATGTGCAGTTCGATCCAACTTGAGAGATAGGATAGTATAAATCTCAAATTATAGTCGCAATTTTAATTTACTGCTAATTATTGTCTGTTGTTATTTGACAGTCACAATTATCTGTTAACTCCAAATGATTCTAACTGATGTCGATACCTTTCGACTGGGTTGAGTAAGTAATCAATAGATGGCACTGCTATGGTAAATCTACGAACGTGTCATATAAGCTACACTATCTATTTTTCATACCCTTAAGTGAGGCAAAACCTAGTTTGCCGGGTCAGCTAGTATTTATTATATATTAGACAACAGTTTAGCTCTGAGAAGAACTTTTGCGTATGTGTAGTTAAAAGAACAAAATCAAAAAAAAAACCCGAAAATTATTAGACTTTGCGCACGACCGCTGCGATGGGAGCCAACCTCGCGACTGAGCCGCGCGGGTACCTTACTCATAGATCTAAACACCCCTCCCCCGCACACGCCCTCTTCGCAACGGGCCGTGCAGCAGAAATCGTAATATTTTAATTTCACCATAACTTCAAAACCAAACGTCCAATTTTAATCATTCAAAGACCAAATATTATCAACACAAACTGTTCCTATTGATGAAATAATTTATTTTGATAAGGATTAATAGTGTATTGCTTAAAATCGCTTCGTAAATAAGCCATTATTACTCGTACAAAGTAAAGGATAAAAAATGGTTATTGTGGGTTATTCCTAAGAGATAAACATATACCATCACGGACTTTTTTGTAGGCCTTTTTAAGTTGTACAATACTGTAGTAAATTGTTTTGATCTATCTTGTAGGATTCAGTCAGCGTTTGCAATGTAAGCGCAAAAAAAGGGTTTTTTTTACGACCTCACATTAAAAACCTCAAAAAATGTAGCCTATGTGTTATTTTGATGTATAAGCTATAGCCTATGTGTTATTCTGATGTATAAGCTATATTGTGGTAAAGTTTCATTCAAATCCATTCAGTAGTTTTTACGTGAAAGAGTAACAAACATACATCCATACATCCATACATCCACACATCCATACATCCATACATACAAACTTTCGCCTTTATAATATTAGTAGTAGGATGTGTGCGAGTAACGATATTTTTATTGAACTTTCAGGTCCAACGGCTATGTTAGAGAAATTTTCCATCCAACTCCCATTATGCCGACATACTTAGTAGCATTTATGGTGTCGGAATTTGAAGGTGTTGAGAGAATTTTCAACGGCACCACCAATGAGTTCGGAGTTTTCTCTCGCCCAGAAGCTGTGAACCAGACAGAATATGCGCTCGATTTCGGGATGAGGGTTGTCACGGCTTTAGGAGAGTATTTCGGCATTGACTATTACTCCACTGACTCTAATTTGAAGTTGGACCACGTGGCGTTGCCTGACTTCAGATCTGGTGCTATGGAGAATTGGGGACTGGTAAAGTACAGGTAAATACGAAATATATACCAATATATAAAGAGGAACAGTTTTTTTTATTTATTTTACTCTCAATGGGCTTGCGCTTGATCACAATTCACCTGATGGTAAGCGATATTGCAATCTAAGGTGGAGCGCCCTTGCCTAGAAGGAAACGGTTCACTCTTGCCTTGAAAACCGCTAGATTATAGTTATCGGGCAATAGGGAATTTGGCAAAGAAAAAAAGTTTAATTTTTTGTTTGTTTGACGTGAATAGGCTTCGAAACTACTGGACCGATTTAATAAATTCTTTCACCGCCACGAAACTATCCTTGAGTAACATAGCCTAAATTTATTTTCTCTTTGCAACTTAGATTATTTTATAGCTCGTGTGAAGCCGGGACTAGCTGCTACTCTATTAATAAATAACAAAAAGCCAAGTGAGAGTTGGACTTGTGCATGATGGGTATGGATAAAAATCTACAAAAATGAAAAAAGAAATACGTTTTTTGTGTGGTAGAAACTACTTTGTTAGTTTTATAGCGACACTGCAAAATCGTCACATATAGCTCGTCCAACCGCATGATTTCTTTTTGACAGCACCAATCGAAAGTAACTGCATCATGTTACGCAAAAGTTCACTTTAAATGCGAGGTTTTAATCATTGTGAAAAGGAAAATATACGGTTGGGCGGGCTGTACCTATCTCGCTTCACGAGATGCTGCCTAATGGACTGATGGACAGACGGATGGACAGCGCAATCTTAGTACCCTTTGGATACGGAAACCTGAAAATCAGGACTTTGAATTAAATGTTCAATACCAATAGACTCTACTCAGTCACGGTGTTTCAACTACTAATGATAAATCGATCCTACTCAATCCGCATAAATATCGTGATTAATTTTAAGAAGATTATAGAGATATCATCATTCTCTTCACCTGTTGCTCACGGTACAAGTTGATAACTTTAATTTTACTATATCAGCTGTAAATATACATTCAGAATTATAATGAATCTACTAAATGATAGCAACATTATTTCTTCTTCGTATGATCTATTATTTAGCGTCTTAAGGTTTTTTGCCAGTGATCTTCTGATTTGACGACGGCTTTTGCTACTACCACTGCTTATACTAAAACTAACGCCCGGCACCTACATTTTAACGTGTCATCCATCCTACGGTAGTTCCCAGATGTAAATGCAACAGTCTTGAGCACCTATTCAAAGACTGTCCGCATCGACCGTTGCTTAACTTCGGCAATCTATCAGATCACATTAGTAAACCAAGTTACAGGGCTAGTTTTAAATCTTCATCTTAAAAACAGGATAATAAAGACATTGTTTTGCTTTGACTTCATTTTGATAATAACTTTTTACTGATTTCAGGGAATCTCTCCTCCTGTATGTGCCTGAGGTATCGAACCCTTACTATAAGTACCGCGTGGCTCAGATAGTGGCACACGAGACCACCCACATGTGGTTCGGAGACCTGGTCACCTGCCACTGGTGGAGCGACACCTGGCTTAATGAAGGCTTCGCTAACTACTTCCAGGATTATATCACTGCTTTGGTAAGAAAAATATCTTTTGAGGACGACTTCGCGTTATGCCTATGATACTGCGAATATTTTAATATTATATTTTACTAAAGGGACTTTTGCCAACATAGCATATTAGTTATGTTCATTCTTAAAGTCGAAAAACAATACAAAAATAATCATTAAACACTACGATCACTCTGCAGAACAAACCAACCCGTAATTATTTTGGACAGTAAGATTGCGGCCTCACTCGTGAGATCCGCTAGAATGTTGTGAATCTTTTGTCTAACTTCTATCCAAAACTAGAATCAAATCAAATTTTCCTATTTTTAGATTAAATAGAATTAGAAATTAGAATAATTATATTGACTTGTAATTTGACAATGAAATTATATAACACATTGAATAAGAAAGCCTATGAAGAAAAACATTATTTTGTAACTTTAAGTTTACATTTTTTTGACAGTTTCTTCTTTGTAACACAGTACTATGGTTTTCACTATCCTCTCATTTGCATGGTGGTAGAGCATTTTTTAAAACTAGCCTGGCTAGTGGCCCTTGTGTAGTAAAATTTGTCATCAAGCTCGTAAAGAAATATTCTGGCAGCATCCTTGAGAGCCTGATAAATCCAGACTAGGGTAGACTAGATCTTCTGCCAGATTATCGCTGATTCTTGAAGTAACGCGCCCTGTTGGTTAGGATCTAGTTAATGGTGGCGATTCAGCGGCACACACGACTAAACTAAATTTAAAGAAGCCCCGTCTCTTTTCATCTTAGGTGGCATTTAGAACGCACTCACTTGTATCACCTCTAAAACTGCCTGTACATTCCATATTTGACGTGATTTTAGTAGTTTTGTCTGTGGTTCAGAACATGCCGTCTCTTTCTGGCCACGTAAGATGAAAAGAGACGGGGCTTCATTAAATTTAGTTCAGTCGTGTGTACGGCAGAATCACCACCATTATCTTAAAAAAAATTGCTCCTTTCTTAGATTGAGCCAGAAGTGGCATCAGCCAACATGCTGGTCACAAGCTCTGTATGGGCTGCATACGACGCCGACAATAATCCCAAATCTTCAGCCATCACCCATGAGGTGAATTCACCAGATGAGATCAGCGCACATTTTGGTATCATCTCTTACCAGAAAGCCGGATCTGTAATTAGGATGATGCATCATCTGATGGGTGATGAAGCTTTCAAGCTGGGTCTAAATAGCTATTTGGAAGCGAAGTAAGTGGTAACATCAAACTTGGTTTTAGGGCTTAAGTGTGAATATTTAAAAGGAAATCAGACGTGTAAAAAAATATTTAACAATCCAACAAATTATTAATTTACTTACAATGTCTAATAATAATTAGTCTAATGCTGATAATCTATAATAACAAGTATGTAAATTTCTCTCTACTAGGATTATAATTTATGTACACTAGCGCTCAAACAAAAACTAACAATACCGTAAAAGTTCTATTTACAACAATGGCATCCATGAGGCTCCAAGTAGATACTTCGTACATATATAGCTTGATGGTCGCATCTTAGTTAAAAGTCTAGTAACGCCTTTTATTTTTTTGATAGCAATATGTTATTTATACATATAAGTACATGTGTTACCATTTTTTTATTAACTAACCACTATTTCATCTCATTGTTCAACATAGGCTTCCTTATAGCATTTGTTATTTTTAAACAGTAAATTCGGTTTGGGCTACCCAAATAAAATGTACGAAGCTCTCGACATCGGAGTACGGAACTACAGTTCGTTCGCTACATATGACACAGATGTTACGGAGGTGATGAGCTCATGGGTATCGCAACCTGGACACCCTATCTTACATGTAGATGTTAATTATGAAGATAATACAGTGACTTTGACACAGGTAAGATACATTTAGACTGTGCTGCTGTTTAAACGACTGGAAAATCGAACCCTTCTCAGTTATTTTCGCGTAGAAAACGGTCACTCTTACTTATTATTAAAAGTTGGTGCACGCGCGGAGCTCGTCGGCGGCGGTCCGTGTAACACTCGCCCCTGAAGATGGTGCACGGAAAGCACCGAAACTGTTGGACTCATTCCAACTTTTAATAATAATAAGTAAGTGTGACCGTTTTCTACGCGAAAATATTAAGATGCCTTACGTGAACAGTTTACAATCTTCTCAATTAAGTGTATTTTTAAGATTTTCATACCACAAACGGTAAAATCGTTGCTCTGTCTATCTGTCACCCTTGATTTTAAGTTTGTTTCCTCCGAATCCGTCATGTATCAACCAATTTTGTTTATTCAAACGGATGAAAAAATTCAAACTGGTTCCTTCAAAATGTAATCGACATTTTTTTTTTTTTTTTTTGACACTTTTCACACACGGCTGGTTAGCCCCATACTGAACCATTTCTAGCTCGTATTATGGTTGCTAACACAGTTGATATACTACATATACATACATACATATTATATATAAATACATATTTAACACCCAGACCCACAGCCAACAAATTTAGTTGAGCACAAAGATGTTGACCGGGCCGGGAATCGAACCCGGAACCTTCTGATAAGCAGACCGGCATGGTAACCTTTACGCCAACGAGGTTGTCAAAATATTATATTCTATTCCAACATTTTTTTCAGAAACGTTTCTACATAAACTCAAAGCACTCTTCGGAAGAAATCTATCTGATCCCTATAACTTACACTACGGAAAAATCACCTGACTTCGAAAACACTAAACCTTCTTTCATCATGAAAAATTCTACTCATACATTTTCCATCGATGGTCTTGGTCAGGATCATAGCTGGATACTGTTTAATATACAGGAAACCGGTAAAGTATAAGTATATTTAGAAATAACATGTCACATAATATTCAAAATTAAACAAAAAAATAACCCGCCTGGCTCGCCCCTGGTGCAAAGTGCCCATTTAGTATATTTTAGTATGTTTAGTATATACCATTTTAGTATGTTTAGTATATACCATTAATATATTTAGTATATATTTTTAAAATTTTACTTGTCCAAAAAATTAAAAGCCCATCCATGACTATAGTGGGCGCAAAGACAACCATAACACTGGCTTCGTTTTTACGGTGAATAGTAATAGCTATCCTCTGCACTAACATTTCCTTGCGTCTATACTCCAACTGCCGAACGACAAAATTAAATTTATTTTAAAATTTAAAATAAATTTGATTGCGGTAAAAAATCTCTGCATTTTATCTCGTAAAATAGTTATTTGCACACAATGTTATAAACATGTTTTTATTGTTTTTTTTTGTGATACTGGCAGGTTTCTATCGAGTAAACTATGACGACCATTCGTGGCATCATATTTCTAGCGCTTTGAAAGGCGTTGAAAAGGAAAAAATCCATTATCTAAATCGTGCTAAGGTAAGTTTTTTACTGCATTGTACATTTATTTAGCAGATTATATTAAGAGCAAAATAGTACCCAATATTTATGTAAAGGATAGGTTTAGGTTTAAAGATATTTATTCTCACAAAAGATATTATCACTTACATGAGAACATATTTGAATTAATATTATTTATAACATTCGTCGCCACTATAAAATTTCAAAGCAATTTAAATTTACATGTAAATAAACATAACACAGTTTGCCCGGATACCTAGGCATGAACAACCTTGTAAGGATGATTGTAGTATAAATAGATTGTCAACTTTTGTTCAACTGTTTTTGAGAATTTACAATAAGAAACTTCTGTATTCATTTGGTCCCGTCTAAATTAAATTTTAGTATTGTTAACACCTAGTTTTTTTACCCCAATTTTCAAACTTTACTTTATTTGTCAACGCCACCTTATTTGCAGATTGTAAACGATTTATTCGCTTTCTTATACGCCGATGAAGCTAAATTTGATCGCCTCAAAGATGTTTTACAATTCCTGATTCAAGAAGACGATTATTCTGTGTGGTACGCGGCTCTTCGTGGATTTAGAGATCTTTATAACAGCTTTCTTGGCACTGACGCATTGAATGATGTGCAGGTTTGTAATTTTAAGTCCCTTAAAAGAGTTTTCATGTAGCTTTCGTCCTTGTTTCCTATTTGATTAATTTATGAAAAAAATAAGTTATAAAAATATTAATATATTATTTTTTGCTACAAAATTCCACAAACTCACATATTAATATTCCCTTATGTATGATTTTGTACAGGTACATCTCCTGTTCAGAAACATACATATGTAATTTCTTAAGCCACAGTTGTGTTCTTATCGGTAAAAGTATTTAGTATTTACCGCTGTTCTCTTTTATTCGCCATATCTTTTACTCCTTTGTACGTATTGACCTTCTCTCTCTCTCTTTGATTTGATCCATATTCCCTTTTTTGACCTTCCCTTTTTTACTTAAGTTTTCAAAGAATTTGTCTTATAGTTTAAAATTACCTAACATTTCCCCGCATCTGTTTTTACACTATCGCTAAATATATCACTTTTCTTAGACCACGCTTAGTAAGTATAGTTAGGTATTCCCAAACTAACTTTAGAATCAATTACCAGTTTCTAAATAATCTCTGAGAAGTCTATGCTCAGCAGTGGGCGATTATAATCTGTCAATAATGATGATAAAATCTTAAATTTTCTCAGGCTTTCATCGTCCAATACCTAGACTACGCTATCGGCAGACTGGGCTATGATGTAGACGAGTCTGTGGATACGTTTGAACGACTTCGTAACCGCATGCAAGTCCTAGAGTTCGCTTGCAAAATTGGTCATAAAGGATGTATAGACCATGCGGTAAACCTGTTCAGGGGACTGCGGGAAAATGGGACAGAGTAAGTCTTTTTTTCAGGATTAATCTTTTTTTTTCGCCTGTTGTTTAAACTAAGTGCAGAGCTCTGATGTAAAAGTTTTCATGCTATCACCAAGGCATCTGACATGATTTCACGACTACCGTATACTGAGAGAAACAACCGAAACCTGTAGTTTAATAATCCAATAATATTTTTTCTGACAATGAAATAATATAAAAAAATATGATTGTAAAACTTCTGAAATTATTCAGTCTATAGGTTAACTAACATTGCTTTTTATGTTGCCTACTGTTTGACGAGATTAAAAATACTCTAGCAAAGTCGGTTAACCACTAACACAATACATTTTCATTACTTCCCTCGACTAGAAAAACATTGGCTTGAAGCTTATTTGTTGAAAGCACACTAACCCTTTTAACTTTATGAGCTCTAAACGGAACATCTAAAGTAATGATTTGTTTGCTGTGCCAGTAAGTAGGTCAGAATGGACTTCAAAATTAAACATATGAAGAAGCTAACTTGTAGTTAGATAAGCAAAAATATAATTTGTTTAACCAGTTTCGACAATATTAAATTAAAATTTGGTCCTCTACGCGAGTACCAACATCTAAACAAACATACGGACAGACGAAAGCAAATTGGCTCAGTTCATGCAGAGGCACTTTGCTCGCTTCTCTTGCTTGATCAAGTAACAGGCAATAGACCAGCTAGTCTTTCATGCTAGCAAAATTATTTTTGTAAAAGCACAATGACGTCATATTTCCATGTTTTTGTGTTCGAACGTGAACCTATCACGTTTGACTATAATTTGCCTGATATTAAACGTTACTGAAGTCAATAATGCTTGTCTAGAAAAAAAAATACTTGACCAGCAGGGCGAGCAATCATACAAGTCATCGACATTCTGGCCTAATGTGGATCGTTAAATGTTTGGCGACAGAATTTTCAACTTTAACACACTACAATAACAATTTAGTAATCTGTGCTTGAGGGTGGTAGCTATAGATTTGTAACCCTGAAGTAGTAATTCTCAGGCAACAAAGCCTCAGGAAGAAAGTTTGAATGGTTCGTAGTTGTTACAAAATTCGAATTAATGTTTGTTCAGGATATCACCCAGCTTGCGTCCAGTGGCGTACTGCAACGGGCTACGATACGGCGACGGGTCGGATTACGAATTCCTTTGGAACAGAATGGCGACCACCAACGTCGCTAGTGAATCTCGTGTCATCGGGGAGCTACTGGGGTGCACGTCGGATGAAGGGAAGCTAAGAAGGTAAGCATGTTATTTTTTATGGCAAGGAAGTACTAGACCAGCCAAGTACAACTCCAAACAAATTCACCGAAAACGAAAACAAAAATGAGATAGTAATACCGGTTTGCGAAAGAGTAATGGATCAATACACTACAAAAAATAGTGCACTTTTTTATTTAGGGTCAATTAGTTTTTTCTTATTACAGTAATTTTAACTTACTACTTTCAGAAGTATGCGATTTGGATATGGTTTAGATAAATCATTTAAGATAGTCCAAAAGCTCAACACCTTAATTGATTTGTTTATAAATTATTTTTCTTAACATAATCAGATTTGTTGACGATGTGAATTTTCAGAATTTTACTTCCGCTATCATATATCATGTTCCTAAAACAAGGGTGTTCAGTCAGATTTTCCTTGAAGTATTCTACAAAAATAATTAATTACTACCAATTCGAACCAAGGAATTTGAAATAACTGGCGAGAGACGTGGTATAGTTAGAAGAGCTCAAATTAAACAGACACGAAATTTCTTACTCTCGCTAAATACTTAGATGAGGTTGCCTTCCGCCTTTTCGTATGGAGGTAATTAGATACAATTTTCAAAACTATACTGTATAGTTATATATTTAGTTAGAAACATCTAACTCAATTTTAAATCTAACAATTTAATACTATATATAGTAACGTAGCACACACAATTCCTCTTATTATTTTTTTTATATCCTGACTAAAAATTAATTATTTAAATGTTGATATATTATAACAAAAATATGACATACTCGTATTAAGGGAAACCAACTTTTGTATCAAAATTTTTGGAATATCGCGAATACTAAATTCACCATACATATTTTATTGACTAAGTATATAATAATATATTTTTTAATCGCGTCGAAAAATCTATAGGGTTTTCATCGTGTTGTGAAACAAAAGCCATCCTTTCAAGACTGTTGTTAGTTAGTAAAAAGTCTGTATATAATACTATAATCTTTAAATATACTTTTTATGATGAATAGGCTCACGTTTGACCGCAGCTTGCCTGATGTTAAGCTTTACTGTGGTCTAAGATGTAACACGATTGCCTAGAAGGAACCTATGTACTTTAGATTTGAAGGCCCCCAAATTGTACTTCTCAGAAAAATAAGACTCAGAAAAAAAGTTCCAAAGCTTCGCAGTTCTCACAATGAAGGTCGAAGCAAAACGCTTTGTGCCAATCTTCGTAACTTCGACAGTAAATCGGTGTCTCTTCGCTGACTTCCAGAAGTTACTATCCCTATTTTGTTGACGAGAGACTCACTAAGAAAGTTCCAAAGCTTCGCAGTTCTCACAATAAAGTTTATGTATCGATTTGATGTGTCTTTTGTAACTTTTCTGTTAAGTATTTCAAACTTTTTTTTCAGTTACTTGGTATCAATGCTGGTGGAGAACAGTCCAATCAGGTTCCAAGATGTCACCGTGCCTCTGACGAGTGTATTATCTGACTACAACCACTGGCATATTGTTTTCGATGAGATCAAGCAAAACTACACTTTGTGGAATAGCATGTAAGTTGTAAAAAAAAATGTTACTTTAAATACTTAAATAAAATTAAATAAAAAACTATTTAAATACTAAATATTACTTTTTAATATATAAAAAGAAACATAATGTCAATTTATATTACATAAATATAGCATGTCCAAACACAATAATACATCTATAAATAAGTAAATATCATCACCAGTCTGTAAAAAAATAATCTAGCGTGACAGGAAGACCTGGCCGGTCATGACATCAATTAAAAACTAATAATTTTAACAAATTGACATTATAATTTTGGGCTTTACTTGTATCTTTGTAATTCTCAAGTTGTAAATATGTCACTTAAAAATGTGACTTGGAAGCCTCCTTAAGAGCCAGTAATTGCAAATTTGGTTCGGCATGCTCCACATTAGAACAGAGTACCTATTACTAGCTCGTGTGGTTTCACGCCATGTTTAATAAATGTCCAGTCTATTTCCCTATATTGTATATGAAAAAATTGTTTCCTCAAATCTGTATCTTTATCTTGCAGACACAAAACAATGGATTCTGTGCTCTCCACAGTAGCATCAGTACTGCATACTGAAGAAGACTTCGCTGAAGTAAGTCCAATCTAGGTTTAAAACATCTGTTTTAAAATTATATTAGCCTGGTAAGGTCTGCTAGCAGACGATTGGCTTTCTTACAGAAGATATTATAAATACATCGTTAAAACGTAAGATAAAAAAATATAGATTTTATTAAAGCTTTAAAAATAAATTAAATTAAACAAATATATACAAATCAAGGTATATGCAGGCAGTATCATAGCCTAAATTATAGTTTAGACACTCCTCTAACCAAGCACTAATGTTGTGTCGTCAAAAAACCCTTAATTCGCCACCCTCCACAAACAGACATCAAGCGGTCGGTAAACACTCATTCAGGTCATGCTGTTAATTAGGTGAGGGGTTTATCCATTGTTTTGCTTGACAAGTCGTTAGCGATGTTGTGCGAATTTACGCGTTGCAAACCTTGAATGTAGTTATGCTGATAACAGTTTATCTCTTTTGGTTAGGTTCACTTAGGTCGCCTTTAAATATTCTGGGTTTACCGACTTTTTTGGGATCCAGTCATAAGAGACTGATATATGCCTATGTTAAAAAAGAACTCAAATGTTTTCAGACTTTAAGTGATAACACAAATAAGGTAGCGCGTGTAGATTACGTCGCATCGAGTTTCTTAAATTATAATTTCATTTAAATCTTCTGATTTATATTGTCTGTTCTGTTTTTGTAAAAATTTTGTTAAAAAGATCATTTGAACAATTATTCAACATATTTTGCAGATAAATGTCATCAGCACCAGTTGTTGAGACTATTACCCATATATTGGCTCTTCGCCAATTTCGCAAATTCCGAATAACTTTTCAATACCTATCTGCAAAAATGTTCACTTTCAGATTTCTGGCAATTTTTTTCATTTGCAGTTTTTTTAACTGTATTTATTTTATATAATAAACTAACATTAGTTTGTTGCTATTAAATTAAAAGTTAAGAATTTTTAACCTATAAAAATATTATCTTTTTTTTTCTGACACTATGTTGGTTAGTATTGGTGCCAGTAATTCCAAACTAGACTTGCTACACCTAAAGCCAGAGTGTTGCTAACTACGTCGCTAACCCGCGCTTCGCTGGTGAAATGCCAAGCTGTATTGTGTATATTTTTTTCTTAAGTATTTTTTTTATATTTCACAGTTTGAAGCTTTCCTGTCCTCCTGCAGTGAATGTACAGAGAAAGCCAAGAACTCCGCTAATGTGACGCTTATTGCTGCAAAAGAAGCTGCCAACTGGACTAACGCACACCGAGCCGATATTCTTACCAGCATAAGAAGCGGCAGTAACATAATTGCTCCATCTATGATGCTCATAATACTGCTCACTGTATTTTTGGAGACGGTTTTCTTTTATGTTTAGAATTTAAGTTTAAAAAATATGTTTTATTATATTGTTTATTATTGACTTCGAATTAGGCAAGTTTTAGACATAAGATAGGAACAAAGTGTATTAATTCTAATGTTTACTTTAAAATACGTAGCTAACGTTGTATTTTTTCTAGCATAGTTATAGTATTTATATTTTTTTTATTTTAAGTTACTCTTAAGTATTTGTATTATTATGTAGACATAATTTACGTAAAATTCTTTTTTATAATGCGTTAAGAATTTTTACTTGAAGAGATATTTCTCCACTACTTTTTTAGATTAAATTATATTTTTACTAAGTATCTTCACTAAGTCAAAAGTACTTAAGTAAATAATAGAAATTGTTTAACTAAATATTTTTTCATAAATATTTCCATTAGTAATAGGCAATTTATAATTATATACTATAGAGTATAGAATAAAGATTATAATTTAAATATTACATTTCGTTTGTATTTCTACCATTTTTAACGCCTCAGAAACTTACGAGAAGAAACTATAGACTAGTCTCCTTCTTTTTTGGATTAGCTAAGTGACCATGCTTGGTGTAGCTCTGACTTGGCTTAAAGACTAACAGATGGGATGTACACATTAACAGGTCATCTGACCGACGGTAGCGCCCAGATGAAGTGCCACTTTTGAAAGTCAGCATTGTCACCCAATCAAAGACTGTACGCATTTACCCTTTCAACTTTGGTGATCGCGTCAGATCACCTTAGTTAGACGAGCTACAGGCGCTACTAATAGTTTAGTAAAACATAGGGTCGCAGTAAGAATTTAAATAAACTTTGCTCATTGATTGTTCTTGACATCGAAGAACGTGAGTTAGATAAATATACAATTACAAATTAGAATTTAAATGGTGTCGCCACATCCTGTATGGGAGTTTTTTGACTTAGTGCCAGCACTATATAAGGCAAACCGAGGGCGGGATGGGCGCAAAAATACAATTTTATACTGCTTTTTAAATTTGTAGTAAATTTACATATTTTTAAGGTATTTTCTGACATTCGTGGACATTTGTGACTATTGTTGATATTACGAAACATTTTCATCTATATAAGAGATGCATTCTTAAATAAAGTGTTTTGCGTTTTTTAAAATAAACGTAATTTCTTACAGCGGCTACTCCTAGATAAATATGATTGGAGAAATTTTAAAATGGCTTCAAGTTTACTGCCGTATAATGTAGCTAAAAAACATTTAAAGTTTAAACTTCGCTTGAATCATACCTATCAAGCATGTACATATAAAAAATAAACAAAATATTGCCAATTGCACTATACGGAAATACTGCAGTAAAAAATTGTTAGTTGTTGTTTTGTATGTAAATTAACTTTCGTCTATGCTTTCCACTATTCTAAACAACATATCTGAGAAGAATGTACTCTACCTACGCCTTGTCGCTTACTACAATTGTCTTCTTTTATAACGTTACTGCATTGTTCGTTGTTACTTTACATTGCGTAGGAGACTTGTTTTACTGTCCCTAACACAAAGGGTATCGTCGATTGTTATCAAGAACGTACAAAGTACAGTATGTCACCTTTTTTTTTTCGTAAATACACTTAGTTGACATAATACATACTTTATCGGGCCCTCTTTTACCTTTCTTTTACTTAATTTATTGTAAGAACTGAGATGTCAAGTTTTCATGTCTGCACAGACTCTTCTAATATGACTTCAATTATTATTGCTCTCTAAATATAGAGATGAACAGTTGGGGCCTACAACATAAGTATTACCTGACCCATGTTCGCCCAGTTCATAAATGATAAATAAAATGAGTATGGCTAAGCAGGAAAACGTTAATCTTTTAATTTGTCGACCCCTAGTTTGATCTCTACTCTGAAGACTTGTATTTTTTTCATTTAATGTAGATTTTGACTCGCTTAACGGTAAAAACAGGTAGAAGAAAATATCGTGAGGAAACTAGTACACAAATCTAGAGGTCATTTGACTTCTATGGAAGGACCTGGGACAAGAAAACTCCGGCAATGAATGAATAAATTCTTCGGGGCATTTTCTTTCATGATCCTCAGTAATGAGTTATTTATTGAGGTATTTAAGATATTTTTATTACTGAAGCATAAAATACAATACATCAATATTGGTTTATTTTTAACTCAGCTAGTTTTTACATTAGTATGTTTGTTTTCTTATACTAACTAACATACAAAAAAAACATAGATAGACAAGCATACGTCAATAATCGCATACTTATTTAGGCAACAAAAGCGCTCCAAATCATCCAAAGGTAACAAACTATATAGATGAACCAAACTTGAGCTAACAACGTATCCAATTTATGTAGATCTGTGACCTTTTATGCAGACGATCTCTTAGTAGTGAAGTTTCTATACTGTATGCAGGGGAATGAGGTTCAAGATATGTTGGTTTCGTAGCGTCTGGCGCCAATCCGACACGCAGAGTGGCCGTAGACTCATTTGGCTCGCATTGAGTGCGGACGTATTTCCCGCACAACATTTCGAGAGAAATGTTTTGTTTTTGTTCGAAATTCAAAAACAAACAACCTATTAATACGGCGTTTGTCATTAATATTTTGAATTGAGCGCTAGCCGGTTGTGTGAAGAGTTTTTAAAAAAAGAGTGACATTTTTTTTTAAGTTTATTCGAAATTCAAAGTTATATGCAAGTTCAAAATAAAACCAAGCGTGTATCAAGTGGTAAACATTGTTACGTGAAAAATAAGTGAAAATGTTAAACGTATTTTTAATTTTCCTACTCGCCGCATCAGTTAAAGCAGATTTCATTGAAGAATGCATGAACTACACTATATACCCTTTGCAATATGACCTAACAATCACGCCATATTTTACTAAAGGACAATTTTTCTACCACTGTCAATTAACGATAGATGTTATTGCAAATGTTCCCGATATAAGAACAATAGAGTTGGATGCAAAAGATCTATTGATACGACCAGGATCCATCCGAGTGTTTAATGGAAAAACTGATATTGTAAATGGAGCAAGACCTTACGAATATGACGAGAAGAATGGAAAGCTTTATATTTATCTGAGAGAAGCTTTGAAAAAATATGATATGCGGACTCAGCAGTACGTTTACCAAATTCAAGTTGCTTTTACAAAATATGTCAAAGAAGATTCGCCGGGAGTGTTTGTGGTGAAATATTATGACAAAGAAAGTAAAGAATACAAGTAAGTTTCATTTGGATTGTTTCCCTGTCTTCCAAGACTAGTTTCTTAGGAATAGGGTTTTTTTGCAGTAAACATTCACAAAGCTTGTTTAGTAATCATACGTTGCAATAAAATACGTAATTAAAACACTATGAAAGTAACAAGTTAATGGTGCTGATAATATTTTAAATGTACAAAAACAATACATTTAAATATTAGATACGCTTTTCACTCCATGACAACATTCAAATGCAATTTTTACTTGACCAAATTTTCTTAAGAGCTTTAATGCATTAACGCTTTTGATTTTAAAACAATGTTAAGTGATCCATTTTAGAACATGATCTATATTTCAACTAAAGTGAAAACAATCGAACACAACTGATGAGTTTAGTTTTAACTGACTGTGTTTTAAAACAAACGAGCTGTTCTGCAATATTATGAAAGACGACCCATTTTTTTGTGCCTGATATAATTTAATACAACCTGAAGGCTGCTAAGTTGATCAAGGCGAAGATAAGGGCAAAATTTTATAGTTTTTCGCTATAAATTGTAAACGGGAAAAAAGTCGCTAAAATAGATTAAAGGCCATCTAAAGAACCACTCTAAGAATATTTTACTTATTTTGGTACTTAATATTTTTTGTAATAGCGGCACAAGAAAGTGTGAAAATGTCAGCTTCCTAGTTATCACGGTTTATGAGATACAGCCTGGTAACAGACAGACAGACAAATAGACGAATAGTAAAACTAACAGACGGACATCGAAGGCTTAGTAATAGAGTCCCGTTTTTACTATTTAGGTACGGGACCCTAAAAGTGGAGTATAATTACTTCTTTACATGTATTTTGTACAAGTATAGCCAGATGTTAACTAATGTTTATTAATGAATCAGCGCACTTAGAGTTATTGTCAAGGACAAAGTAACCGAACATCTGCAAAAAACTGTTATTATTAAAATATTCTTATGCATACAAACTTCGATTAAAGACCATTGTACTAACTAACATCGCATAAAATAATAGTCTTGTATTTAATTTGGTTACATAGAAGAATAATCAGGTCTTATGGTTAGGTAATTTAAGGGGATATGATTAAACTTAATCTTTATTTAATTTATTATAGTTCCGTGTTAGCTAAATCGCCCAAGCTCTGGTGTCGGAATTTTTCCAAGCACTCAAGGGACTTGGACTTGACTTAGTGACTGTTTGTACTCGTACTAAGACTAGCAGTCAGGGCCTGCAATTCAACGTTTCATTCGACCCATGGTAGCGCTCAGATCAAAACTCACTTGACACTTGTAAATGGCAGTCTTTTGCATGGTCACCCATCTTGAAAAAAAAACATCAGTTAACCGAGTATTTATTTATTCAATAGTAACTATTTTGAATTTCACGAAGCCATATTGCTGTTCCAAAATTGTTTTAATTACTTTAATCGTTTGCCTTCAGAACAAATACGCGACATGAGTTTGATCAAATTGGTGACGTAACTTTGCGACCCAGTCGAGCAAAAACAATTGCTGCTGCAATTATGTCATTTATACTGTTAATTATTGCCAATATAGGTGTAACCGATGCCGATGTGGCTCAAGTTCATTTCAATCGTATCGAGATAAACTAGCAACATAAAAGGGCCCGCCAATATCAACTTGGGTCAAGCTTATGTACCTGAGCTGCTACTGAGATTATAATGGTAATGAGTTATAATCAAACTGCAGTAAGGTAACCTATTGACTCACGCGTAACTTTGCGGAAAAATATTGTAGATAGAAGAAAAAATTAAATATTAAGTGTACTTCCGCTGTGATCTAAAACCAAATTATGATAAGCAAAGGAAACTTAACTGAATATCTCACTAGTAATTTAATATAGAAAGAGTACCATTATGATTACAATATTTTAGCGTATTGAATTGTTTTGTCTTCAATCGTCTCTCAATTTTCGTCAATCGAGGTTTTATAATTCTTATTATAATAGTAGTGGTATGTGTTATTCTGTTTTAACGCTTTTTTAACCCCGACACAAAATCGATGGGGTAAGTATCACGCACATGTGTGTTTATGTGTCTGTCTGTGGCATCGTAGCTCTCGAATGGATGTCCGATTTAAATTTAGTTTTTTTTCTTTGAAACATGTGTTTGACTTTATATCAATACATGTTTAACATCCAGAGCCAACAAAGTTAGAGCATAACAATAATGTTGCCTTAGCCGGAAATCAAATCCGGAACCCTCTTTTGGCAGCCTGGCGTGTTAACCATTACGTCAACGAGGTCGTCAAAAGTTTGGCTGTAGGCAACCAATTACTAGTAAAAAGTTTTACATACTAGATATCTCTACAACAAGAACCATTAAGTAGGGGATAGCTTTATTAAGGCATTGCAAGTTTTTCTACCACTTATCGCCGGTAAATTTATTCTCATAGAAACTCGACAGTAATCTATCAGGTTTAGTTGACCTTCTCTCCCACGTGGGTTTCTTATGAGTTGGTTTCTATAAACACTACGTAAGAATTTATAAAACTTTATTGCCTAGCTTAGAATTGATCTTGTAGGATTTATATCCGCGGAGGTGGATTACATTTTAATGTTTAATTGTTAAATGCATCTTAATATGCATATTAATAAATAGTTATATATATATATAAGTAGAGTAACTGCGTTACGACAGATAAAAATATATCAATTTAAAAGTGGTTACCATACACTTCGTTTTTTTGTTCTGTTTATACTTCCTCTGACCATGGTATTCAGAAATATTGTTAGACATCGACTTAAGTTTAACTGGTTTTATCTGTTTATTGTCATTATTTATCCGTCAAATACAGCAACAAGCGAATAGTGACGTGAAGCGCCAGCTTCAAAAGTTATCTAACTGAATATTCTTACTTTTACATAAATGTAGAAATAAGTAAAAGTAAGAAAAATCGCTAGTTACTTGTACCAACTAGTTCACAAAGTGAGTCATTCATTCTAAAGGATATAAACCAGAAGCTACTGGGCGAAATAAATCTTCAAGACGTTGCCGCAGTCGTTACGGATCGTTAACGATTTCTAATGTCTTTATTACGATACCAGGGCTACAGGGAGTTAGTAAGCCGTAGGATACCGAAAAAGGCAGCAACTTTTTGACGAATCAATACCCCACTCTCATTTTAGGGTTTCCACCCTATTACTAAGACTCCGCTGTCTGTCTCTCTATCCGTCTATTCATCTTATCAACAGGCTGTAACTCATAAATAGAGACAGCCAGACATACTAAAAAATACTGAATATAAGTATCTCTGTTGCCACCAATACTAAAAGCAGAATTACACTATCACATCACACTTATATTATAAAGGCGAAAGTTTGTGTAGATGTGTACTGTATCGTGTTACTTATTCATGCTCAAACGACTGAAGTTTGAACAGTTTGAGTAAATGAAACCCCTGATTAGCACATAGGTACTTTTTATTCCGGAACAAAGCGAGTAGCTTCGTGGAGCACTACTAGATAAATACATATACATTAAGGGTGTTCCCATACAAAACGCGTATTTTTTGTCTTTATTTATAGATAGTACGGAACCCATCGTGCGCAAGTTCGATTATCACGGCTGATAATGTAAAAGTCGGTTCGCAAGCATACAAAATAATATGTATGTGATACTAAACAAACGTTCTAAGTATTTATTTATATAAATACGCACCGTGTATTGATAATATGGTGTCATCAAATCAGCACTATAACATAAGACACACAAACATACGGGCACTTATTTAGGTATCTATTCTAGACGCAAACTAACATTAAATATATCGTATAGTGACCTTGAATATAAACCACACTCCCGCATAGTTAGTTAATAGTTAGTGCCGTACTTAGAGCAGTTTAGCAAACACTAATTCACACCATTTTTAGACTTCCTGTGCCATGAGCGTTTTTGTTCAACGCTCTTTCAGATAGATTGTAAATGATGCAAAAATTATCTAAATAATGGTACGAGTAGGTATAAGGTAATTAATTGAACGCCTCTTTCAGCGGTAATGAGTTAAACTCAAAGTCTTCATAATGACGACCTCGTTGGCGTAAAGGTTACCATGCCGGTCTGCTAATCAGAAAGTTCCAAAAAATGTCAAAAAAAAAAATATGATAATACTTATTGAACTAATCTTCACATATAAATAATGATCACGAGGCTTGTTTTTTCTGCCTTGTTTTAAGTTTTATAAATCGATGAACGTCGGCTGTAGGCACGAAAAATTGTCACGTTCCATGTGAGACGAGTGTGCAAGCGGGTGCGCGAAACGAGCAAAAGAGAAACACATTGCTTGAGACGCATCTCTTTTCAGCGAAGTTTCTAATTTTTATTTCTCCCATTCAAACTTAATCTCAGAGATAAATATTTTAATATTTTGAAAGTAATTTAAGGATTTTAAATTTTCTAATGTTTTCTTAATTTATAAAGAAGAACAAATACCTAATTGACGAAAAATGGTTATTCTATTTCAAATCGTCCGAAACAATAATTAGTGAAAATATTTCAAATTTCCTTAGAATTAAAATTTTATCCAATATTACAAATAATTAATTTAGAGATAGCAATAATAAGCGTGAAATTACAATAAATATAATATATACCTAATTTACCTTTCCGTTAAAATTGAAAAACACAATCATTATCGTCCATATAACGCAATTTTTTTACCAATTACAGGTATCTATACACGACCCGTTTCTCGCCGAACAAGGCAAAGTACGCCTTTCCCTGCTTCGCCAACTCGAAGTTTGAAGCGGGTTTCAAGTTCAAGGTGTTTGTACCTCCTCCTCGAGTTGACCAGCAGCTCACCACCACTAGCCTCGTCATCGCTGAAGAGTTGAAGAACGAGACGTGAGTAAACTAGTCGTAAATTTTTTGACTGGCCCCGCCCCGATGTGCTATCTCGTAGAATAGTGGGAATAATTATTTGAATTAAATTGTTTTAAAACTTTACTTCAAAACTATACCTATTTTTTATAAATACTAACTGTCACTAAAAAGTGACATATATTTTTTTTTTGATGTCTTTATTAACATAAAAATTAATACTAACACATTGGTACACACTAGTGTACATCTTTTGCTGGTGTGTAACAAACAAAATATATTATAACATCCTTTGAGTTCAGAATTACACTCATTTAGAATTTGTGACAGGGTAACAATATTGTTACAATACGATAAACTTAGGGTTAAAAAATTATTTTGCTGTGGATATGTAGCCATTTTTAGATACGGTTACAAATAATTGTATGCCTACATCAAATCAAGAATATATAGGTAGGTACAATTGAAGAATTTATTTGATGTATTTATAAAAAAGAGATAGATGGCACTGGATCTTTGCTTTTTCTATACCAATATTATAATGAGTAAAAAAGTTGATTTTTATTTGTTTGTTTTACGTGAATAGGCTCCGGTGCTTCCTAATAGTGAAAAATTCTTTCACCGTTAGGAAGCTACATTATCTCCGAGTAATATTTTGTTATATTTTGTTTCTCTTTGCTACTCAGATTATTTTACAGCCCGTGTAAAGCCGGGACGGGATACTAGTTTCCTAAAAAAAGGGATTTTTTACTCTTAACAGCTAGACGCTTGACCAACAGGGCGGTAACCACATGAATAGCGACACTCCAGCGGTAGCATGCCTAGTCTGGAATAATAAAAAGTAACTGCTTTTTGCTGAATGTAAATAAAATATATTTTATTTGAAGATTACGACAACCTCGTTAAACTAGATATGGTTTAGTATGGGGCTAACTAGCAGGGTGTGAAATTTGTCAAAAAGAACGAATTTCTTATTCTTATCTATTACGATGTTAAAATAAAATAACGCCATCAAGTTCTACGTTTAAGTAAAGTTGCTTTCAATGACTTAACAAGCACTGGATATCAAAATGATCACTGGGAAAGTCTCCAACGGCGTAACAAATTACTCTTTCCTTATAAGCCTCTAATAAGGCGCCGAGTTTTTCTCAGTTTTCACAATATTCTTACTTTCCCTCGCTAAGTCTTGTTAAGGCAGGCAGGAGGCGGAAATAGAATACAATTATAATTTCTATCATTTCACTTTGTATGAGAGATACTGTGAAGTACACATAGACTAAAAATTAAAGGTAAGTTGTTGGGAAATTTAATTAACATAAATCATTAATATAAGGAATATCTTTCTCGACTTTGAACTTTCAAATACTTGCGAGGTATCAATTAATATTTTAGGAGATAAAACGTTTAAATTATTGATTCACTTAATATAAGCTAAGACATTAAGACAGTCGTTCAATTCAAATTTGAATACATTGTTTATATATCACGAAGTTTTTTTTTACTCTAGCTTATCTCAAACCCAATCGAAAAACAAACATCACTTATTGCTTAGAAAACTCTTTTTAAACAACTTTTGAAAAACAATATGTCTGCCACTCTTAAGGCATATCCACATTAGCCATCATGTAATTCTCCCAGGCTTTCATCAGATTAAATGACTAAATTACAGCCGTAATTATTATGTTCAAGTAAGAATTTCCGCTTACAAAATAAACATACGCCGACATTGGCACGACGCGCTTCCCACATAAGGCCTAAGACCATGCGCAGACGCAGAGAATGATGTCACATAGTGATAGATGTCTCGTGGCTTACCGGTTTGAAGGTAATCCGAATCGTTCCGTGAATTGTGGTACAATTTCTAACTTTCTTATGTACCTGCCTATATCGGTTACTTATAGAGTCATATATATTGTGCTATTGTTTAATTTGATTGTATTGAAGCGAGGACAGTTCGGTTGGGCGTGCGGCTACCTTACGTTCGGAAGGTCGTGTGTTCGATTGTTGAAGTTGAAAAACAACATTCATTTCATGAATTTGTAAGAGTCCCATTTATTACAAGGCTGTAGCGCCAGAAGCTTGGCTAGCCAAGGTACCATTAAAAAGACTGTCGTTTTAAAAGTGGCATTTTCATCTGGGCGTTACCGCGCGTCGGATGACACGTTAAATTGTAGGTCCAGGCTGATTATCTTAGTACAAGCAGTCGTTAAACCAAGGCCTTTGGGTGGCTTGGAAACTCTCGACACCAGAGCTTGCCCACTTACCTTATACGAAGAAGAATAAGAACCAGTAACGCTGTATAGATTTTCCATAACGCGTAGGCTTATTGATTCTCACCAGCAGTGAGATCAAGATTTATGGATGCCCGTAATGGTCGAGGTCATTATCTGATCCATCGACATATATGGTCAAGCCTGTGTGGCTTGTGTCCAATTTTGATTTAGAATCAATCAGATATCTAGTGACCTACTAACTATTAACTATGTGAAATACAACAATGATAAAAAAAACCTTTTATTATAAATATCAGGGTTTTCGCCCAAATAATTTCATACATTTATAATAACTGCTATTTGATATTATATTTTTAAAACTAAACTGAAAAATTGGCCCGTTCAGAAGGCGTTCTATACAGTTAACGAATTTTTTGAGTCGGAGAAAAAATGTTAATTTAATAATTTCGGACGAAATGTTACTAAATAAATTATTTAATATTGTATAATGACTAATCATTTAATAATGTGTAGCTAATAATTTAATTTTGGATCTTTCGACTGTATTCTGATATTATATATACTGTATACTGACATATAACATTATATTTCTATTATGTACTAGTTGCATTATTAAAAGCTATATTTCAAATCTTTCCTACCTTGACTTTTCATATGATAATATTATCAATAAATGGTTTATCTTTTTGACTTTGTATATTTTTTTGATCGTATATTCTTCTTAATAATAATCTTTTTTCACCCAATGTGACAAAACCAAAATCTTTATTGTAAGACATACACCATGTAACTGGCTTATGTGTATGCCAAAATAATAATAATAACTGTATCAATAATATCTGTTCCAGTCTAACCAACAATTTCGTCAGCATCACCTACATGCCGTCTCCTCAAGTGGCGCTTCAACAGCTCGGGTTCCACTTCTCCCAATTTTCCAACAAACATCTACAAGGTCATAGAACCAACGACACCCTGGCCGTGTGGGCACCGGCTAGCGATCTACATCATTACAACTTCATACTGAACTACGGGGTTACCATAATTGATATGATACATGAGTTCTCCAAAACTAACCGGCCGTTGCTAAATGGACCGATTAATTTGGTGGCTGTACCGACACAAATGGATGGTTACGAGATTGCCAGCTGGAATCTTTTGACAAATAGGTAAGTACTATCGGCTAAAAGAGATATCTTTACCAATTTTAATTAAAATTCTGTTTATTTTGTATAACTGACACTTACAGCTAAACCAAACGTATCACTTAGACTATTAGAAAATTAATTACAATGCTAAGAACTATTATTATGACTATGTTTAAATACTACATTAAGATTAAGTAAACTATTTACAATTATATACAATGAAAAATAAAGAACAAATTCAGAGAAAAAAATATATTAAACAAATAAAACATAACAAATATTGAAAAAATAATAATGAAAATATATTACAAGGAGGAAAAGTTTTTTGTTTAACGCGAATAGGCTCCAAAAATACTGGACTGATTTGAAAAATTCTTTCAGCGTTGGGAAGCTACATTCTCCGATTACAGGCTATATTTTGTTTTTCTTTGCGACTCAGATTATTTTAGAACCCGTGCGAGGCAGGGACGGGATGCTAGTTGTTAGATAAGTCCATATCAATGATGATTCTCTGGGTTCCATTCACTTAATATATCATCATAAGCATAGCAATCACAGCAAATATTTTTTTCCACAGTTACATTTAAACTAAGTTCATATTTTTTTTTAATGGTGGTAGGACATGTTCTAGTGCTCACAGATGTGCGTTGTGGCTAACAACCTACCTCAAGTTGAGAAATGTGTTACCAAGCATCTAAGAGTGTGTTCCGGCAGCTTCGTTAAGAGACAGTATTTCCAGACTAAGCATGCTCTATCTTAGTTATGCGCCCTGTATTTCAAATGCCTATAAAGCAAAAAAAACTGTTTCGTATTTTCATTTTTCACAGTCATTTTCGAAATAATTTCTAACTCTTGTTTGTAACATAATAATGACCTACTTTTAATCTTCTTCATTCCTCGATTTGATTTCCTAGTAACAATTATATATTATGACTTCACGTGCTATTTTGGCACCGGTTATTTCTGCCGCGGCAAGGTCACTTCTCAATGTTACTTCATGCGAAATTTCGGCGAATGACTGCATAATGTGTACATACACCGATATGCATTGTACGAGTATAATTCGGGACTATAAAAAAAATAAAACATTGACAAGTGCACGCTGTATAGCTTGCATAACTAAACGAGAGCGAGCGAGAGAGAACGACCTTTCAAATGTTTTATTTACTACTAATAGCGGCCCACGGTGTTACCCGCGTTAATCCGGGACAAAAAATTAATACGGGATAAGAATTAGCCGGTGTGTTAATCCAAAGTCTAACCTATCTTCTTCATAGTAAATCACATCAAAATCAGTCCAGTCGTTGGAGCAAGAAAGAGTTACATAGATTTTAAAGTTATTTGCGTATCCCACGGGAACCGCTATTGTTTTCGGGATAAAAAGTAAGGATTACTCCAAGGTTTAACCTGTCTTCACACCAAATTTCATGAAAATCAGTTCAGTCGTTAGAGCGTGAAGAAGTAACAAACATACACACACATACATACACACACACAAACTTTCGCATTTATTATATTAGTAGGAAAGCAAAGAATAAGACGAGCCACGCTTCGTGATAGCGGGGAAAAACAGATAAAATGTAGGTCACAAGTGTTGGTCACACATATCAGTTATCATTTTATTTACGAGTATGACATAATTATTATAAAATAATAACTTTTTATTTACAATATCCATTACATTAAGTACGTACACAAAGGAAAATAAAATATTTTGTATATAGTATGTATTAATTACTGACATCATCATCAGCCCGTCTGCGTCCACTGCTGGACATAGGCCTCTAATATAATAATGCTGGACATAATTGCTGACGGTGACTTTTTATCTAATCTACTAGCTGACCCGACAAACGTTGTTTTGCCTTAATAAATAAAAAAAAAAAAAAACTAAATATACAGTAGCCGTTTCTCAGACCTACTGAATACACATATAAAATTTGGAAAAAATCGGTCAAGCCGTTTCGGAGGAGTACGGTAACAAACACTGTGACACGGAAATTTTATATATAAGATAATATGTTATGCAAAGGTTTCCCCTAATGGTCTCCATGCTTTTCTATCCTGGGCAAGGCCAAGTTATTTTATGCATCTAAATAGAATTTGAATATGTTTTAAAGTATTGTGTGAAACATGTCTTATTTAATTTAATCTACACTAACACTTATAAATTGTTTGTCCGTCCATCATATTACGAGTTATTATTATTACACGTATAACGAACCTTGAAGAAATCAAAATGCCCACAGATATAAGAGTGTAGGTGCTGCGAGTCAATATTTTTCTATGCAGTAATATATTTAGAACCAATTACTGTTTTGGTTGCATTGCATAATTGCTTACACATCACACACATTTTAAGAAAAGGTTCTTTAAATGTTATCTTAGAAACAAGGTTACATTATGCACAATACGCCCCTAGCGGGATGTTAGTGCGATCTCATCAACCTCACTTAAAATTAGAATTAGAAGGTTACATTTGTCTTAACGCTTATTCTTTTCCTTTTCCAGTGCTTTCAGAATAGCCAATATAGAAGGAGTGACAAGTATTAAACAGCTGGAGCGGATGAAGTTCGAGTTAGCGCAGCAGTTGAGTAGGATCTGGTTGGGAAACCCTGGGGAGCCTCAGGTTACTAGGTGGAAAGAAGAGTGGTTTAAAGAAGGCATGGCTACCTATCTTGCCTATTATTTATTGGCTCAGGTGAGATCTAATACTCGTACTCGTACATTACCTCTTGAAATAAATAATTAATTTAAAATAAAATAAATATGTTAGGGGGCTCCTATACAACAAACATAATTTTTTGACTATTCTGTAACTTATTTAGTTATTTATAATGTTTGAGCATATAATTTACAGTCGTTAAACTTCCTCGTGTTTGCAACAAGGTACGAAGAATTTGTCACGTAGTAAAGGATGTATTCAAAGAACTCAGAGAATATACAAAGAATATGCGCACTGGAATACCTTATTTGCTTTTAAATCATTGCACAATGCCATTTGGTATTGGAAATGAACAAGCTTAAACTTCTCCGTCCTCTAACCAAAGCTCTCTCCCACTGCTGAGACTCGGGACCTTCTCTCACGAGAAGAGGCCATAATCCAGCACGTGTTAAGCTTACGGGTTGTTACGGCCACTAAATATCTAATCTTTTTTATTTTCCAGTACTATGACATGAAATCCTTCGCCAAACGCCCTCTAGGAAGCTACGGTCTGCAAATGAAACAACGTGCGATGGCTGCAGACTGGCACCACAGTACGCCAGCTTTGAGCAACTTCCACAATGACCTGGCTGTAGATATTCCTGTCAGATACAAAGAGCTGGTAACCATGAAAACTGGCGCCATCTGGTGGATGCTCGAGAATTGGTTTGAATCGGAACAGCTTCATGCGGCGCTTGTCAAACATATCAATGCTATGTAAGTAAAATGTAACTAAGTGGTTTCGAGAAAACAAATCATCAAATATTTTTTCATTTAATCAAATTATTTCAATGTCACTAATATTTTTTATTATATGGTTGGTTTACTTTGATAGATTAGACTAGTTTTTATTAAATATATCTAAGTATTTGTTAAAATTTTGTCTCATTTGTCACCGCATTCATCATTTGATTGTGATCAAAAGGCATAAACCAATCCTTATTCGCCCAACAATTTTTATTCTGGTTTTATTATCATCAAGACGTTTCCCGACGCATTCATTGAATTATAGTTTTTTAAACATAAAACTCAAATGACTTCTCTTCCTTCAGGAGAGGCCAGTACATCTCAATATGGGACCTCATCGCAGCTATAGACAAGGATACCATAGAATGCACGTACCAGTTCTTCAATGGATCTACTCCCACTAGGATCTTGAGCTCCTGGTACCAGCAACCAGGGTATCCTGTAGTCTCTGTAAATGTCTTAAGAGATAGAAACCCTAACGCCATCCAATTGAAACAAGTAAGTTTTGTAAAACAGACCATTCGTTTATTTTATTTACGAGATTAAATATTACTGACCTACCTTCAGACAATGTAAGACAAAATAATGTGTATACACTCTTATATTGGCATTATAATACCCTGGTTATAACGAAGGTTGAATAACGTGCTATGTTGTTACCAGTACTTGTTATCTTATACATACAATTTCCATGTCACAATGTTAGTTACCGTACTCCTCCGAAACGGCTTGACCGATTTTTACCAAATTTTATATGCGTATTCAGTAGGTCTGAGAATCGGCTACTATCTATTTCTTAAGGCAAAACAACGTTTGCCGGGTCAGCTAGTATTTATATAAGCAGTCCTTAAGCCTTAAACCAGAAAGCTCTTGATTCGAAGTCCTTAGCTCATAAGAAGAAGATTAAGAATACACTGTTATTTGTTTCAAACTTCCAGAGACACTTCAGCTATTCAGAGCTGAATCGCCAACCGACCGACTACCAGATTCCTATCTCATACCTGGTGCAAAGCAATCACAATTGCTTTAACTGTCATATGCCACGGTTTACCATAGCACAGACTTACACCTTCAGTGAAAACCTTAACGGAGGCTGGATAGTGCTTAACAGGAATGCCTCGGGTGAGATTTTTTATTTCATATATTCAAATACCATAGAGTTAAGGAATGTCTGGTCTGGAATGGTCTTTCGATGCTGCTTGAGAACTATCAATGTTCATTCAAAAAACTACTTACTCTACTTATATTATTATTTTTAAAAGTCATTAGAAGCAAACGCCTTGTTTTTGGCAAGGTAAGTACCAAAACGATAAGCTTTTTCAGCATTTTCCCATATCATATATATTTGTACATATTTTAACAATAAATTGTAACAATATTTTCTTGAAATACGGTCTCATAAACATAAACTATAGGCAATGATTCACAATTAATCAGTTCTAGGTAATTAAGACTTGTAATTATTATATTTCATCGGATGATAGCATAAAGGTCGGGCTTGTAACAATATCCCAAGTAATTTAGTGAGACATTGCAAATTACCTATTTCCATGCAAAATGTAGGCAATGTTTGTATTCGTTACTAAGACTAGAAAAAAATGAACTTGTAACACATTTATCCTCTATCGCGAATGTCAAAGTCCTTGGGCGTAACGTAAGCGTTGCTATTTTGAATGCAATATGGCCCGCGCATGAATCATTGACTTTATGTTGGTCTGTCTATATAACAGAGCATTGTATAGTATTAGGGAATTAGCTAGTTACCCGCTCTTGTTCCGCATATATTGTATAACTAACGTCAATAAAGATAACATTTCAATATACATATCCTCTCGCTTGCGTTACTCGGTGCAAGTGAGAGGAAAAAACTTACAAATCTTTTCTTTATTCAATTGAGTTATTTATGGTTGCTAATTAACGTAGGGAGGAACAGTGTTTTTACTTAACAAGCTAAAGTAGCATGAAAGTAAAGCAAGTACCTGTTACATATGTGTGAAAACTAATGATTAAAATTCACTAAATGATATGTTAATTATTATATTATTTTAAAAATAATAAGCGAATATTAGTAAATTATTAATGGTTACGAATACTCACTGTAAGGTACCTGAAACTTAACTAATTATATTCTTATTATTATTATTCACACCAAAAAAAATATCTTCAAATCTGTTCATACATTACAAATACGTAAAACTAATACCGTGTCTAGTGCATGGGTGCCCATAACGTGCTGCTTTACCACGCTGTATAGCCTAACAATATAATGGCCAACCTCTGCACCAGCCGCCCTTTCTGGTGAGGAGGTCATCGTGAGGTTTTAGTCGGTAGTGATGTCCTTTTGACATCGAGCCCGACATACCTCACCCAGTGTGGTGGGCATGCGTAAATGCATTTCCACACGTAAAAAAAGGAACGAGTTGGCGGCAGTCACTTGTTGTTTCTACAGGTTTCTACCCAATCTCGTAAAAGTGGTCTGTAGCAACGCTCCCCCAACAACCTAGTCTTAACCGTAATGGATATGAAATAATATTTGTTTTTATAATTATTTCAGGATACTACAGAGTAAACTATGACGTCGATACATGGAGGATCATTGCCATAGCTCTGCAAACAGATCCCAATTCTATTGACGAAATGAATAGGGCGCAGGTAAATAAAATCTAAATAGTTAATTCACTTAATTTAATTTACAAGTCTGAATCCAATCCACAAACAAAACAGTCTTTTGAATTACCATTCAAATTCGTTGGCAAAATATAATTTTAAAGACGAAGGATCAACGAAGTGATTGCTATAGTATAGATAAGTATAGAGCTATAATTTTGGTTGCATTCTGAAAATCGTTGCCTGTATTGTGTATTAATTGACCAACACATTCAAATTCTGATACGAGTATGTGTCTGTTATGCCGAAAAAATTGTGCACACTTCTTTTTGGTATCAAGACATTGTTTTATCCCGATTATCATATTCCCGATTTTTGACACGTATTTTACGCTATTCTTTTCATACCAGTTCTCGCTTTGTATGCCTCCGGCAGTTGTATTATTTTTTCATTTGTATAGGAGGAATTACCTGGCTACTAATTTTCAATTATTTATTGACATGTTTATGTGATGGATAAGAATATTATGACGACCTCGTTTGCGCAATGGTTACCATGCCGGACTGCTAACCAAAAGGTTCCGGGTTCGATTCCCGGCCCGGCTGACATCTTTTGTGTTTAACTAAATTTGTTGGTTGTGGGTCTGGGTGTTAAATATGTATCTATATAAAATATATTTGTATGTATTTGTAGTATATCAGTTGTGTTAGCTACCGTAGCACGAACTTAAAATGGTTCAGTATGGAGTTAACCAGCCGCGTGTGAAATGAGTCCTAATATTTATATTTATTTAATATACAGAAGGTGTCTTTACTTTATACGTAATTAACATCGATTACACTTACTCTACTTGCATTAGTCGTGCCAATAAAAACAGCAAAATTAATAATATAGTACCGATTATTTGCAGATAGTAAACGACGTATTTGCTCTGTACATGGCTGGCGACTTGAGCCGCAGTCTGGCTGAAGAGGTTCTTGAATTTCTCGACAAGGAAACTAGCGCCATCGTGTGGGACGCCGTCATAGATGGGTTCGACATGCTACGGATAGATGGCGCTAGGACTCGAATCACGAAACATATGGTTTGGGAATGGGAGGTGAGTAATGAGAATAAGAAAAATAGAGTGTTTTGAGATAAATTAGATCTGTTAAATTGTGCACTATAGATATATATTTAAAAAAAAAGATCTATTTCAAAGGTTTCAAGGCCTTCATTTAGCATAATCATAAGCAGTGCACTATACATTCCCACAGCTGGGAAAAAGGGCTTTCTCTCACTAGGAGACAAAGTTCACATAATCCACCACGCTGGCCAAGTGCAGGTTGGTGGATTACATACGTCATAGGATATTTTGGTGCTGAAACCTTGGTTTCTTCATGATATTTTCTTTTACCGTAAAGCGTGCAAATTCACATATAACTTAAAAACCAGTCATTGGTGTAGGACTGGGATTTTACAAAGTTCATTTAGAATAATATAATTGAACTGAGAAGTTTTGCGCTTAAAATCATACAACATCAGAGCTCTTAGTCATGTAATCAAAGTAAACAATTGATAAAATTCCTAGACTTTCTTCTATACTAACACAAAATAAGCGACAAAAAAAAGATAAATTTATAAATATTTAGCTAAAAATTACGGGTCTAGAAAATAGTTAAGAAAGTGGCAATAAAGAATAAATAGATAGATAAAAAAATATTTATTGGACACAAACATAAAATTTAAAAAAAAGAAAGGGCTTACAAATAAAGTGTGCCACAATTGGCGGCCTTGTCGCTAATAGCGATCTCTTCTATGAAGAAGATCTACTTACATATTTGTTTTTCAGGCATTCATCGGAAAGAAAGTGGAGCCTATATTCAAAAAGCTATCTCATAACAAAGACAAGGACCCACGGACCAGAATGTTTAGAAGTAACATCGTCACTTTCGCATGCGCAATAAACCATGAACCATGCGTTAATTACCTGGAAAACGTTTACCGAGGAGTCATGGAAGGAAAACTTAGGTATGTATATAAATCTATACAAAAATACGCTGCCAATAGGTGGCCTTATCGCATGCAGCGTTTTCTTCCAGGCAACCTTTTAAGGAGAAATTAGGAAGAAAAAGGGAAGTGTACTTAACATATTTTAAGAAACAAGATTTAAAAAAGTTTACGGAATAAGAAAAAAAATGATTAATTAAACCTACTTAAACATAAATTTATGAACACAAAAAAAATATTTTGATAAAAACCAAAAAAATACCTTCATTTCCAAGTACCTACCCACTGCCAGGGGACAATTAGCCCAATATGCTGTCGGCTTTACCACGTTGGATGGTAATGCTGACATGATTAGACAGGATTACCACAGCAATTTGGTCATGCGTCTGAAAGAAAATAACTGATACATATTGAAAATTGTATGTAAAATCTGCCAGACGAATAACTATACCTATAAGTTTAAGCAGCAGAAAACAGTAAATATAGCAATAGCCAGTCTGGCGGGATCGAAAGTTAAGCGAAAAAGATGTTTAGAGACAGAGATAAAAAACCGTTTAATAAATTTATTCTAAAATATAATGTAAAAATTATTCTAAAATTTCAACTATTTCCAGCCTGGATCCAGACATCCGCGAAGCCCTGTTTTACCTGTACGAAAACAAAACGGACAGTGGATTTGTGAACAGCAAACTGAATCCTATCGAGTTAGAAGACAAACTGTTTGCCGAACATAGAGTGTAAGTAAAGGTTTAAAATACATGACAAAAATTAAAAATAAAATAAGAAAAGTTTCAATGTTGCTTTTAGGATTTTTTCAGTTGGTATGTAGTATTATTATATAAGATAGGCTTGCGCTTGACCGCATTTCACCTGATATTATGCAATGTTGCGGTCTACGATTTATTGCGCTTGCTTAGAAGAAATTGGTTCACTCTCGCCAAGAACCCCGTAATATTTTAGAAGAACAGAGATTCCAAGCAAGGCATCCAGACATCCACTATAAATCGACACACAAGCATTAAGGCTTCGTATTTTTAATGTTTATTTACTCATATCATGTTCAATATTGAATTATTTTAAATAAAATCTTATCTATGATTCAAATTAAAAATGTATTAATAAAGTTATCAATTTAAAAGGTGTATCATAATTAACCGTACATCACGTAAATAGGTTATGTATTTTTGTTTTCAGGCGAGAAAGAAACAGATTTTTGATGCGTTTAGTGTATGGGGAACCGAGACCGATGCCCATTATTTCTACTGAAATGGTACGTGCAGCGCAAATTATAATTATGTATATTGGTTGAAAATTCTAATGAGAGTCACTCTTTTGTCGTAAATTGATTGTATTTTACACATGGCAACACTAAGGTGGAGCATGCCTAGACTGGAATAACTAGCTGAAAAAAGGCTGCCGGAAGGAGCCTACAGGTGCTTGGTGACAAATTTTTCAACTTGAAGATAGTCTAGCCAGGTGAAGACCAGAAAATGCTCTACCACGTTGATTTCTTCACGATATTTTCCTTCACTGAAAAGCCCGAGCTCATCGGTGAAGTTCGAACACATGGCCTAAAGGATTTAAGACTGTTGAACGCTCGACTAAGCTGGCGTCGCTTCAAAAGTTCCAACTATAAATGAGGCTATGAGAACCATAGTGACCTAACTATTTTTTTACAATATTGAGTTTATTTTTTTTCCAGTTAAAATTCATCATTTTAATAGAACCAGATTGGCCTAAATTAGAACATTAATAGGTCAAATAAAACATAAAAGTAATAAAAAGTTGTATTCTGAAAAGTGATAGTTGATTTAAAAAAATGCTGTTTTTATTGTCTATGATACTCAAAAAGCTTGTCCATCGAATAAGCCCAGTATGGTTCTCATGGCCTCAGATCAATTATAGTACTTAGAAAGCCTTGTTTTTTTAAAAACAAGTTATGTACATAAAGTTCACAATAAATTGTTATATAGAAGAATAAGAAATGAGAATTTCAACGTCTTCCCGTGCTTAATTAAAAAGGGTTGTATTTTTTGGTTTGGAGTTTCAATGGCAGTATTTTATTTTCATATTAAAAGAGTATATTTAACCTTTATTCCAGCCAAACCTGTCTTCACCGGTGCCTGAGGAACTAAAACATCCCATGACTGGTTCTGCTATAACACATATAGCATCATTCGTCATCCTGGTCGCAGCTCTCATGATTAATTTATAAGTAACTAGTTGTTACCCGCTGCTTCACCTGCGATTTGATTGTAGCTTTTCTTAGGAAGTTTCTAGTAATGAAGCTTTATATGTATTTATAAAAAATAATAAGATCAGTTTAGTAGTTTTAGTGTTTATCCATTACAAACAAAAATATTTATTTCAATATATGTATTATCAGTTGCATAATCAAAATTATTAAATTTTGAGTAAGTGTAAATAATGTAATTGATATTAATTCACTATTTAGTGTAATTTAAAGTTCAAAAGTATACTTTTAAACATATAATCTCAAATCGGTATATTTATTCAAACATTTATTAATTTGTTATGACATAGTTCTTATATTATTTACTTTTATATAAGAACTATGTCGTAACGTTAATGTTACATAGGTGTAATTTATATAAAACTATATCTATATAATTGATATTTCTAGTCACGCTAATTTATAACTCTAATAAATATTATGTTTGTAGAGTGTAGATTTATTAACTTATAACTACTTTTTAGGTGTAGTTAATGCTTTTATTTAATTATTATTTAAAATCACAACTCGAAAAATAACAGCATTTATTTTATGTACTTTGTTATTACGTATTGATTTATATTGTTTATGTGCAGTTTATGTACACGTTTTAATATATATATTTTATAAATATCAAATAAATAAAGAGATAAAGATTTCCCTATTGGCATTATTTTTTGCCAATGCCGTTTTAGTGTAATACCCAGCTACACAAATTATTGTGAGAAAAAAATTCTGAATAAAAGACTTCTTTTCTTACTTCTATTTTATTAATATGTATTTTATTTTTAAAATTTCTAAATCAATATGTACATATTGAATTATAATTATTTTTTACATATCTAACGCCTTAACTAAGTGCCTTACAATTACTAAAGTAATAATAATAATTAAATCATTAAATAAAAGTTAATATTTATGAAAAGTTAATTATAATATTTTCTTTATATTTTAACTAGAATTTATGCGAAATTAGAAGCAAGAGGACGCGTTTGCTTCCAATTTGGCATAAAATATTACTTTTCTTAGAAATTTTAAAATAATAAATTTTTGTATTAACTTATGCTTTTTGTTTTCTTACACTTAAATACATTACCGAAGTGTCTAATTTACCCAACCTATAAAGTAAAAATGCAGTAAAAAACAGTCTACTTATTTTATAAATAAATTACTAACTCTTAACATAATATGCGAGTAAAAGAAAATACTCAAATAATTTATTAATAATATCCATTATTCGTAATTCTGTGCCTATAAATTAAATCTTAAAATTATTACTCAATTAGTTCACTTTGTGCAATTTTGATTCATAGAGTAATGAATAAATATTACTTAAATAAAATTCATCAAACATTCTTCATACACAATTTGATGTAAAAAGACGTGACTACAGTATTCAAACATTAACTGAATACAGTTTAACAATTGAATTTTAGATTTTTCATCAATATTTACTGTCTGATTTTGTACGTGTGTTTGTGTTTTACTATTATAAAACTCAATCCGATTAAAGCGACATATGGACTTAGATTAGTATTAAGTTTTATTATTTTTTCACCTAGTTTTATCTGCTCGTAAGTTTGTAAATCTTTATTCAGCTTTTTTGAAACATCCAGAACTATCTCACAAATAGTACTGTGTTTCCACAATCACACACTTCTCTATCGATTAATTACACACTTAAACATATCTGTAAGTATAATTAATATAGCCCGTATATAACGATATAAATAAAAATAATATTAGCCCGTATCGAAGAGTCATTTTTGTTATGCTTTCTACTCTACTAAATAAAATCAAACCCAGCCACCAAAAATCCAATAATACTTTCAAATTATACATCAAATATGGTATAAATTATTTCTACATATCGAACCAAAGTTGTATTTATTACTAACTTTGGTAATATGAGCTATAACATCTAAATTTTAATGACATCTATCTATTCTTAACATGTATTATATAACTATGAATTTCCCATGTAACAATTAGCTAAAATATCATTAACTCCTAACTTAAATTATAGAACTACGCTTAAACTATGAGTAACTTATTATAAGAGCTAGTGGTTAAACAAACCAATCAAACAAGATATACTTAACAATAGAAGCGAGACAACTAGAGTAGGCGCATCGTTTTCGTCTATCCATTCATAGACATAGTCCATGTGTCGATTGTCCCAGTTCAAGTTTTCAGAGACCACAGCGGCTGCTCGCTCCGCAGGGAACTGGGAGTCGATAAGATTGTTGTTCTGTGCGTACACCCAGACGGTAAACTGTACAGAGAAAATAAATAATTTAAAGTGTTTGTCGAATTTAAAAATTTTATTTTGTTTGGAACGTAGTCTAGACAAATAAGGCATTCATTCATTGATTAATTAATTAATTAATTAATTCATTCATTCATTCATTCATTCATTCATTCACTCGTTCGTTCGTTCGTTCGTTCGTTCGTTCGTTCGTTCGTTCGTTCGTTCTTTCGTTCGTTCGTTCGTTCGTTCGTTCGTTCGTTCGTTCGTTCGTTCGTTCGTTCGTTCGTTCGTTCGTTCGTTCGTTCGTTCGTTCGTTCGTTCGTTCGTTCGTTCGTTCGTTCGTTCGTTCGTTCGTTCGTTCGTTCGTTCGTTCGTTCGTTCGTTCGTTCGTTCGTTCGTTCGTTCGTTCGTTCGTTCGTTCGTTCGTTCGTTCGTTCGTTCGTTCGTTCGTTCGTTCGTTCGTTCGTTCGTTCGTTCGTTCGTTCGTTCGTTCGTTCGTTCGTTCGTTCGTTCGTTCGTTCGTTCGTTCGTTCGTTCGTTCGTTCGTTCGTTCGTTCGTTCGTTCGTTCGTTCGTTCGTTCGTTCGTTCGTTCGTTCGTTCGTTCGTTCGTTCGTTCGTTCGTTCGTTCGTTCGTTCGTTCGTTCGTTCGTTCGTTCGTTCGTTCGTTCGTTCGTTCGTTCGTTCGTTCGTTCGTTCGTTCGTTCGTTCGTTCGTTCGTTCGTTCGTTCGTTCGTTCGTTCGTTCGTTCGTTCGTTCGTTCGTTCGTTCGTTCGTTCGTTCGTTCGTTCGTTCGTTCGTTCGTTCGTTCGTTCGTTCGTTCGTTCGTTCATTCATTCATTCATTCATTCATTCATTCATTCATTCATTCATTCATTCATTCATTCATTCATTCATTCATTCATTCATTCATTCATTCATTCATTCATTCATTCATTCATTCATTCATTCACTCATTCATTCATTCATTCGTTCGTTCGTTTGTTCGTTCGTTCGTTCGTTCGTTCGTTCGTTCATTCATTAATTCATTCATTAATTAATTAATTCATTCATTCATTCATTCATTCATTCATTCATTCATTCATTCATTCATTCATTCATTCATTCATTCATTCATTCATTCATTCATTCATTCATTCATTCATTCATTCATTCATTCATTCATTCATTCATTCATTCATTCATTCATTCATTCATTCATTCATTCATTCATTCATTCAATCATTCATTCATTCATTCATTCATTCATTCATTCATTCATTCATTAATTCATTCATTCATTCATTCATTCATTCATTCATTCATTCATTCATTCATTAATTCATTAATTCATTCATTCATTCATTAATTCATTAATTAATTAATTAATTCATTCATTCATTCATTCATTCATTCATTCATTCATTCATTCATTCATTCATTCATTCATTCAGTCATTCATTCATTCATTCATTCTAACATCTTACTCGTAGAATTCGCTGTCGTAGAAATTCCATTCAAGTAACATAATAAACGCAAAGTTTAGTGATTGTGTATTTTTTTTAATTTTACTCATCACAGCTAGGCATTTTCAAACACTAGAATTTACGTCACTATGGCCCAAAAAGGACCTAGCCCAGTCAGGAATAACTGGTTCTCAAGAAGGAACACATTGTTAGGTGCTTGGCGACATAATTTTTAGCTTCAGGATGGTTGCAAGCCAGGCAAGCACTAGAAAAAAAACCCTAAAAATGAAAAAAGGACTAATAGAGAATGCCCTACCACCATTCAAAGTATTATACCTACTGTATATATAAATCTATGTTACCAATTCATGTTCTAGTCTGCAGTATGCAGTCGATTTTTTTCACAAATTCAGCAGGAGTAAATGATGATAATGATGTGACATATACAATATCGCATCTACTTGTTTGTACCTTCATACTTATCTTTTTCCTTGTTTCAAGCCGATGCTGTATGATTTTAAAAGGGCCAAGATAAATACGAGGGCCAAACTGTAAGTTTTTAGAACGGGACACTTAAAAGTATTATATTAAAAAAATAAGTTTAAATTTTTAAAATAGAACTCTTTCCCAATATTATTGAGTATATATTTCATTCATTTGTCATTTGTTTTACGATTTGGCGGCAAATTGAAAATAGTCTGTGCACGTTAGAATGAATTTAAGCCGAGAAAATTTTTGTGCAATGATTTTTTATGACTTTCGGTGTCATTTAAGTCAACAAAAAAGTTATGAAAGACTTCGATTGGCCTTTCACGATGAAGCCCCATCTCGTGCGACAGTTTACAACTGGTTTATTGAATTCAAACGTGGTCGCACTAATCTCACCGATGATTTGCGTGAGGGACGGCCTTCTACAGCGACGACTGAAGATAACATCAGTGTTGTGCGGCGTATGATAGAGACTGACAAAAGAGTGACCTATCAGCAGATTCGGACAAGTCTAGGCATAGGTATGAGTCAAGTGCACAAAATCCTCCATGAACATTTAGTGGTCATAAAGCTTTGTGCCCGCTGGGTACCGCATAATTTGACCGAAGCTCAAAAACTCCGCCGTGTTGATTGGTGCCGAGAAATGATCCAAAAATTTAACGGAGGTGACTCAAATGCTGCGTGCGGCTTACTAACAGGTGACGAAAGCTGGATTTACTGTTATGATCCGGAAACCAAAAGACAGTCTGCTCAGTGGGTGTTTCCTTCCGAGGAGTTGCCAACTAAAGTGAAGAGAGGGCGAAGTGTTGGAAAAAAGATGGTGGCCTCGTTCTTCGGAAGGACAGGTCATTACGTGACAATTGTCTTAGAGGATCAGAAAACGGTTAATGCAGAGTGGTACACTAACAATTGTTTGCCACTTGTTGTCATCACGACAATGCCTCGTCGCACGCCGCCAGGCAAACGATCAACTATTTGGCGACCTCAGACGTGCAATTATTGGGTTACCCGCCGTATAGCCCCGACCTCGCACTTTGCGATTTTTATTTATTCCCGAAAATAAAAGAAAAACTTCGAGGAAAACGTTTTATGGACGCCGAGGAAGCAGTGGCTGCGTTTCAAAACGCCGTCGAAGAGACCCCTAAGGCCGAGTGGGCAAGGTGCTTTTCTCAATGGTTCTATCGAATGCAGAGATGTTTTGATGTAAATGGACGCTATTTTGAAAAGTTATAATAAAACTAATAACTTGCTAGAATGCTTAGTTTTTGATTTTCTAAGAACTTTCAGTTTGACCCTCGTATGTCAAGATATTGATAAAATATCAACTATAAATAAGAAGTTATTACTCACGTCAGTTGAAAGATCGGCGTCACCCATATTTTCTGCAAGAGCGTTTATAAGTTCTTCTAATCTTTCGGGACCACCATACCTGAAAAAAACATACGTGTTATTTTATTTTATTTCTCTAAACAGCAGAACTTTCAATAACGACTTTCCGAAATAACTTTTATGATCTCATCATATCAAATAATATATATTCAAGTAATTTACTCATTAATTTTTGAAAAGTATGTTTTTGCATTTTTAAATATAGTTATTAATTGTTCATGTTAATGGCGCTCCAGCAACCAATCCTTTTGAGGAAACTACCTCATTCCCCTTCCACAAACCATAAAAAAAAACACTGACAACAAAACCAGCGCACTGTGTATACCAAGTTTCGTTCAAGATTGATTAAAATTATGACCTTTATGCGGGCCTTACTAATATTTGGCTAATAAAAGCTTCGCTCGTTTCAATTACTCAATCATTTAATTGAGTTGAGATTGATTTGACAAATTTGAAATGCCTGGTACTCGTACATTTATATACGAAACTGGATTTGATCAACAAACTTATTAATTTTAGAGAAGTTGTAAGTTGTAATAAAAAATCTGCCTGACAGTATAATACACAATTTATATGAATAAGTAACTTACATATTTCTAATCTCGTTGACTCTTGTTGAAATAAAGTTCAAAGCCACTCTGGCATTCTCGTAACTACTCCCAGCAGCTGCTATAAATATTTTTGACTTCTCCTCAGTAGAATATGGAGAGTTGATCGCTATTGTTTCTTCTAGGAGGCTGTAAAAAAAACAAAGTAGGTTATTAGTTCAACAAATAAAGTATGATTAGAAAGTATTAAAGCCTCTACAAATTCTTTTGACACGGCTTAAAGCTGCGTAACACTGCTGTGCTTACACTGAACCCAACCCAAGCTCAACCCAAGAATTGTCTCTCTGTGTCATCTGATCTATGGAAGCGCAAATGCTATATTAAGGTTCCATCGGGGGGGATGGAACCTTAATATAGTATTTGCGCTTCTTCATCCCTTCAAATTCTAGCTTTAGTGATCGCGTCAGTCCCCTAAGTCTAGCATTTATTACACTAGCTACTGTCGCCGCTGCCAATGAGTCACTGCTATCAGTGGCAATAGATACATATATTACTATGCTTAGTGACGTGACAGCAGTCTAAAATCTTATTTATTATTTAGTCTGTATACCGATCTATCTTTCAGAATATCATTAGCAGTGGTAAAATCGTTTGTGTCGTAAATACCGTATTCAGCTTAGCAACGTGTACTCGTACTACGGGTACTACATGATCATTGAATACTTACGTGCTAACAAATGCAGTGTTCGACGAACAGGCAAGAGACTCTAAGATGACGACTCGCTCCCACATACTGACTTCAATGTTGAGTCTGTCGTACAGAGCGTTGATGACGTCATCGCCACCTTCGCGTGCCATTGCGCAGTAAACTGCAGGGCGGATGTCGCTTGGGATGTTGGGGTTCCTGGTTTGAAGGAAAAGAACATCAGCATATAGCAAATGTTTAAAGGAATCCGTATTGTTATATTTGGAAATGAAAAACCAACAGCATGGCAAGCAAGGGAGCAAGCTTTAAAATAAAGTCAACGTAGATTTTTTTAGTGATGTAACCACGTAACAGTCGGTCGTTTGCAAAACCTCAGAGAAATTTATTAAAAATGAAACATATCAATATTTTCAGACCAAGAATGCTCAAGCTTAGGCCTGAGTGGCACTTGTGAAATGCGAGGTTACGCACCCTGGTGGTCAGGTTTAATATGTAAAAAATTATATGTTTTATTCAGAGATGAGAAGAAAGTATTAGACTCAGGATCGTTAAGTGCAGTATATTTGTTTTAGAAAACTCTTACACCACAGGCTCGTTGGAGTTGGGATCGTAGAACCAGTCGACAGCTGCAGCGATGCAGGGTTGGTAACCAGCTCGGCACGCATGGTCCATCACCAGGCCTCGCGTCAGTGACGTCATCGCTGGCTCGTTGATTAGAGGGTCGGGACTGAAGCCAACTTCATTTTCGAAAGTGCCAATGGTGCGGCGGACCATGCGCTGAAACATTATTGGTAATAACAATAATTTTGTTTGAGTTTAGTGGCAACATTTTATTGTCAAAAGTTTTCAAGCCACCTTAGGGCCTATGATTTTGCTAAGCGTCTATGACTACCTGTACTAACTGCTGGGATTCACAATTCAACGAATTATCAGACCCATGGTAGAGTCCAGGTGGAAATGTCACTTTTTATGACAATCTTTTGCATGGTCATCCATCTTAGGACTGTCCGTATCGACCATTTATTATTGTTTAATGTTTATAGATTTACTTCTTTTTTGATGGCCCAGGTGGCCATGGATCTGCTATCGAGATTTAACAAGCCACCCAAGAGAATCTGATTTAGCTTAATAGCTGCTTTTACTAAATGAGCTGGGTTATACAGTTTAAGGTATTTAATTCACAGTAGTGAACAGTTGTAAACGCAACTTTTTAAATGATTATTTGTATAGATCATTGATTAACTCTAGTAACAATCCAATTTCTACCGGAATACAAATTAGTTCGTGGTTATTCTACTTGGACATAAAATCTATCATATTCACACACTTTTGCTAAAATTAATTCATAACGATTCCTTTGAGAAACTTGTTATATTGTAGTCGACTGACATTAATTTAAAAAGAAGCAGTATTAACTTACAAGATAAATATCAGGGTCCAAATCTTCATCATCAAAGACAAGTGCCTCCAGCCGTTTCTTCAAGAAGTTCATGTTTCTAATAAAAGCTCTCCATGGAGCATATTCGGTTTCATGCTGCATCGTCAGGACCACCATGAATGCGATCTCGTAATCGATTCTACCCGACCTTGCCAAGTTTAGAGCATCGTCTATCAACTAAAACAGGAGATAATAAAAATATAGATATAGCAATAATAATAATAATAAAATAATAATAAATCATTTATTTGTCACAGAAACTTAAATTTAGGTTACACGGAGTTTAGAAATTATAATATAAGTACCTATAGAATTTTAGTGTTTGGTAAACTCGGGGGACTCTGTGCTTCACACTAGGTTTCACCTGGGTCGTGGAGCATATGAATACAATACTTGAATTAGAATCTTACGTATTAAGTTCGATATAATTAAGATTTATTTCATTCAAACAATGAATGAGCAATGTTTACCAAAAATTTTGATCAATGAGAAAGGAATAAGAAGTAAATGTTTGAATAAAATAAAACATTAGAAAATCCAGTGTGACACTTACTGTCGCTCTATTTAAAGGATGAATTTCAGCTCTTCGGTCGGGGTCGTCTAGCGCTTCAATGATTCTCATCCACAAATCGTTGTCATAATTCACGCGGTAATATCCTGAAATAGTTTTCAATCATTAGGGAGACGGGGAACACTTAAAGTAATTAAAATTAATAATTCTCAGGTCAAGTTTGATGATCGTTTAAGTATGAAATATTAATTATGAATAGTTTCCTTTCTCATCAAAACATTTTCTAAACACGAAACAATGCCACTAATATGTTTATTAAGAATTCAAAATGAGTGTATCTTAAAACTTTAAAATAAAAAAGTTACGTCAAGTATGAAATATTAATTATGAATAGTTTCCTTTCTCATCAAAACATTTTGTAAACACGAAACAATGCCACTAATATGTTTATTAAGAATTCAAAATGAGTGTATCTTAATATTTTAGAATAAAAAAGTTGCGTTTATGATGGCGAATGGCTAAAAACAAGTTTTTTAACCTGACATTTACTTCGTAGTATTTAGATATATGATAAGCAAATTGAATGTGAGTCAAACTTGTTTATTTCTTGATTTATCATTCTTACCTTGTCCTTGGATATTAAACAGCACATAATCTCCTTCCTCTTCATCTAAGAACATGTTGAATGTCATGGTTCCTTCCATCATCTCTATGGGGTAGATGCTGTTGTAATCAGGGTTCGTACTGACGGTATATGTGATAGGCAAGTTATAGGCAACATGTGGAGGGTTGCTATAGCCGAAACGTTCCTGCGAAATTAGCGACAATAGTATTAGGAAACTGTATAAGGAGCCTCGAGGATGAGTACGATTCTAGACTCGGTCGACAATTCAGGTGAATATTTAATGCGAACATATAACTTTTAATGTTAATAGAAAAGAACATGATAGATATAAAACAAAATAAGTATTGCCCAGTATTTGAACGAATTCGTCGGACATCAATGCTGTTAAGTACCTATACATAGTTGTCAGTTAAGAGCATCCATGTCTTTGTATTTGGAATAATTGAAAGTGTGACGATTTTGATAAGAATGTCAGGGTCCTGTCCTTAAATAAATAAAAAAAAATAGCAAGATAGATTTTATTAGATTTTTTTATTTAAATGTTCGTTTTCTCCTCGGTGTACTTATTTTGTCATGTAAGCAACATAACATGACATTTTAAAAGTTTTCTACATTGAATAGAGTTAGTTCTATTTATTGTGTGAGAAATTGAAATAGTACTAATTAAAACCATTAAGCAATGATTCAGCACAAGTTCTTTAACATTAAAAACGTAATTAGCCTCTACTTATTACTTACACTTGCAGATAAATGTAAAATTATAATACCTGAGTAACGAGGACTCCACCCTGTCTCAAGCCGATGTGAATGAGCGGACATCCGTTATTCTGTACCCACGGCTCTAAGTACTCATCCACGTCATCAATACGACGGTTGTCGCTCATTTGCCAGTGAGCGTTGACAGCATCCACGAAGTTCAGCATGTTTACTGTTTGAAGGGACCTGTCGATAAAATAATAGACTGTACAATTATTGATACTTTAACAATGGTTTGTATACCTACCTATCTACTTGAGCGTCCGTGGGTACTACAGTACCATTATTTTTTGCGGTTATCTGTAAGTGGTACTACAGTGCCACAAACTCGAAGCGTTCGTAAAAACTTATTTATTAATAAACGGTTGCATATCTGTGCCACAACTGTAGTATTTAATGTTAAGAAAGAATCCTAGATGGCATTTCAACCTAGTTTTATCCATTTTGATGAGCTATTTTATCGATAGAGCGATTTAAATGGGACATATTTTTTCATTGTGAGTGAGCGATTACTGCTGAAGAAGAATGCTTTCATTTTATTACTTTTGTAACAAAATTATGCGTCAAATTCTTCTAGCGTGTCTTATCGTATGACGAAGATATAAATACCATGAAATAAAGTTTCAATATGCGTCCTATTTCTCTTATTTTGATAAAACTGACATTTTAGAATGCCGATAAAGATAGATTACAAGCTAAGATTATCTCAAGTATCAAACTCACCTTCCCACTATAAGCGATCTACCGGCCAGTTTTATGTAATCTATATCTTCGGTGCCAAGAACCAGCCTCAACATCGAGAATAGAGCAGGTGCTTTATATTTATGTATGCCGTAAATATAATCTCTAATGACGTCTTCGTCGAAAATGTCTTCAGCAAGTTCCAGTGTCAGAGCACTAGTGTAGCCGTCTCGATACATGCTCTCTTGTATCACTTCCGTGACGAACAGTGTGTTCACATCTAAAAGAGATATATCTAAGCCTGTTATGTCCCTCTGGAACTGAAATGAGAAGAAATGGTTACATTTAATAGAATATTATATAATTCATAAAAAGGCTAAAATAACACGGAACCGGGGATAGATAAAAATTACAAATACAAATATCATTTATTGATAACACCAAAGTTACAAGTCAAATAATATGCAAACAAACAATGCCAATTTTCAATTATATTCTAGTTATATAATATCATTACAATAGTATATGATATGAATCAAATGTCAATTTTAAATTCTAGATAATCATTTATATTATAAAAAGTTTTATCCAATAGCCAAACCCTGAGTCTAGTCGCGATAATGGCGGCTCGAAATCTATACAAGGTTTTGAACAGTTCTTCTTTGCCTTCACCTTTTCCCACTATGTGGGGTCGGCACAGCCCGTTTTTTGCTTCCACACTCTTCTATCAGCCGTTATATCTAGTCACTCCTTTCTCTTTCATATCCTTTTTCACACAATTCATCCACATCTTCTTAGGTCATCCTCTACTTCCACTACCTTGTACAATCATATTCATACTTCTCCAAGTCACATGCTTCTCCTCTCAGGTTTTGAACAGTTACTGTCATGTTTTCACACGCGATAATACTGCATGCCGATAAACATACGTGATTGTTACGAAAATCCGCACAAATTTTTCGCTGCACCAAACTGTTGAACTTTTTGTCATAATCCCTGTTCTGATTGAAATAGAACTTCCCTGTGTTTAAGACTAAGCCTAGTTTCTGCTAGACAAATGCGCTCGCTATCTTACACCACAACATTACTTTACTTACCTCTTTTAGGACATCAAAAGCTGCGTACGATGCCATACCAGATATCACCCATTGGAACCTCCAATTCTCCGGGTAGATCACATGGCCAAACCATTGTTTTGCCATCGCCTCGGCCATTTTTTGTAGAGCTGTATATCTTTGTCTTACGGAGCACGTGTTCTCCATAAGAATATACGGTTCCCTGTAAAAAATAATATTTTAATATTTTTATTCATAGTTTTTCTACATATTTTTTATAATAGATTTGTAAAAGATGTCTTACCAGAGAGCAACTGTAGACAGGCCATACCAGTCCCGTGATACATCAGGTAAAGCCAAAATACTCAGTTGTTCAGCTTGATTGACTACAATTTCGAAGTAAGGCTTATTGGTCCATTCAACAAGGTTATTGTAGTAGAAGTTCAAGGCTACGGAAGCTTGAGATTCTTGATTGCTAATGCCTGGCCTGATGTAAAGGAAGACGCCGCTTGTTGGTACGTTGATATTGTTCAAATTATGAGCAGCCATTGACCATAGATGGGGAGGCCCTTGGAGAGCTCGGTACTGGTTTCTTAAAAATAAAATATTTAAGTTTAAATTATAATATCGTACACTTTTACCAGATTATAAAAATAAGTATGTTTAAGTAGTTGTAAATAAAGTTTCCGTTACAAAACTTTTGTGAAAAATGACAGCAGATGATTTAATTGCTTAAATCAATGAGTTGTTGATTATAAGCCTTCCATCCTACACCTACATGCTAAAAAGCCTAAGGATTTGTGTTCATTATCAGTAACCATGTATATATTATTTACTTTTATATGTATTTAATATTGAAACACTAAAATCTTAAGCCAAATAAAAACAAGCTTACGTACAGGTAACGTAATCTTAGAAGTACAAAATTTAGACTTACGGGATATTATTGTCTTCAGGCATAGAATTGGTCATGACATGATTATATTCTAATCCGTTGAACGTAAAGGATATTATAGATGCTTCAGTGGGTTCATCCATGCAAGGAAAGACACGCCTTGCGTGTGTGGGGTGAAGGTTCATAGCTAGGTAGTTGCTGAAATAAAAACATTGTGCTACTTAATGAAAACGTCTATAGCTAAGATGTTTATGGACATTTAGCAGAATATAGCAGTTTAGTGAAAATTATTGCACTACACTTTAGCATGTATTAATAGCCTTAAGGAGTTTGTTTTATGACTCTGAGATTTTGAGGCTTAGCTTTAAACTAAATCATTTTACATATCAGGTCGTTTTGAAATATTGAAGCGTTTCAATTTGAATTTGAATGTTCTCAAAAATAAAGTTTTTCATATGGCTAAATGTTTAATGGATTTTTAGTAATGATCATTCTACTTGATACTCATATTAGGCGTGTCGCAAAAGTGACAAGTCTACAATCTCCACCATATTGCATAAAAATGACGTCATATTGCTAACAATTCATGTAATTTAAACATATTTTGTGTTAGAATCACAAATACTAAAACTAAAATGTTTTTAAAAATAATTACACATCATTAAATGCTCCTCTGTATAATCCTCGACCAATGTTTGTCAGACTACCGGTGTATTCAATAATAAGAATATAAGAAATGGCCACATTTTCTGGGTATATCTCCAGAATTCCCTCATCCACAAAAAAACCAGCTGGGATTGCATTTGTATCGGTAAAAACTCCAGCCAACACTGAATTAATACTAAGATCTTCGGCGTATAGTACTATAGGATCTTCTCGAGTTGCATGTTCTAAAACAACATCTATTACTGCTCTACCGCTAAACGTGTTTCCATTGACTGTAATTTCGAGAGCATACTGACGAATTTCTTGGCCGGGTCGTATATTTCTCAAAAATGCGTTTCTTGTATGATTAAGGGATGTCGTTGAATTTGAATCAGATATTTTATTTGCATTGTCTACAGCATCTTCTTTATGCACGTCATCATGTTTTATAAGTGTAGCGGCTCGATTTTTTATTTCTATTGCTGCAGTTGCTTCAATGTTTGGCACATCGGCATGTTGAAAAATGGTATCACTAGTACTCAAACTAGGCTTTGTAGACACCGGTAAACTTCTCACACACACATTCACTAGTATTAAATAAGAGAAGATACACAACTTCCACTTAAACTTTGTCCTAGCCATTTTCTGAAGTTAATGGCTAACTATACCCGCTGAACCTCACATGTGTTTCACTGCACCGTCTTCAGAGAAATGAAAATTGCAGAAATCTAAAAGCTGATATTACGAGTATATATTATCAACTTTTAGAGTGCATTTCACTTTCCCATCGCCGGATGAGATACAAAAGTTTAGATAACGTCAAAAGAAGATTAAGACTAGATAAATTTCACGAATTGCCAATACATAACGCACTCAAAGATTACCTTTGAGAATATTTTTTCGCCTTTAGGTTTTCAAATAGATTATTTAATCCCGCCACCAATCCGTACTTTGCCAGCGTGGTACATTATGGCCTATGAAAAGTAGTTGTACTTTTCATAGGCCACATCTCTATATAAATATCTTGAAAAAACTTACGTGTTACCGTAGTTTCCAGCATAAAAGGCTTGTCCTATCACACTAAGTGATCCTGTATATTCAATTACAACGGAATACAGAGTTGCTTCTAATCCGGTGAAGATTTCCATAAAGCCATCATCAGGATCTACGAAGAAATCAGCATCTCTGTAGACAGTGCCACCAACTAGAGCAAAGGTGACAGACTGAACATTCAAGTCTCTAATATGGAACATCATTGGATCTTCCCTTGTTGCAACATCGGTTATAGACACTTGTGCCACCAGCCGACCACTGAACGTCTCACTGTTCACATTTGGAGTCAACTCGACAGAATAGCTCGTTACTAACATGCCGGGTCTCAACTGGTTTCGCATCGTTCCACTACGAGTATTGGTACCATTACTTGTCACATTCACTGCTTCTTTTACTATAAACTCGGTATGCTCTTCAACGTTCACAGAAGTTTCAACAAGATTCACGTGAAAATCAAGGTCACTGAGTTTATTTGCCGCTTCAGACACCCTAACATTTTCAATGTTTATAGGTAAACTGCAAATCGATGACACAGTCATGAGGAAAATAAGTAAATGTTTTATGGAACTCATTTTGGTGGAACTACGGTTTGACCAACTGCCTAAGACCTCACATTGATGTTACGGTAAATACGTTCGTGGTGGTTGTTCGAGAACGACTAAATATGTGTATATATCTTAACTCTTAGTGAGTATTGATTAGATCTATAGAGAGGCTGGGATTTCCAATATTTGATAATCTCAATCGTACTTCATGCCAAACTAAATTGCCGTTCAGATTCAAAAGTAGACTTTTTCATCCTGCGGTACTTATATTATATACAAAACCTTTCAGTGGCCTACAAGGCTTTGAAATAATTAGTATATGTTCACTTCAAAGTTACGTCGTATTACGATTAAGACTTTCTGCATTTTCTTAAATTTAGTGACTAGAGATACTATATTTATAGTCGTGAAGTGTAAACATTTTACACGAAGACGTGACCACGACTACGTGAGATATGATAAGAATCTCAATATGTGAACAGATTGTTACAAAGAGGCTGTCCATTCGTAATCAGATTTTCGATTTTTTAACAACAGTGGTCGGCGTTTCTTCTAACAACATTAAATAGATTGCTTACATTGGATTTAAAAAAAAGGGGGACGAAAATATTCATTAGTGTATGTAGTTCGCGTAATTTACAATAAACAGGGATTTTCAACCGGCAAAATAATAAAACAAACACAAAAACGGTTTGTGTTTTTTTCATAATTGTAAAGGGCAGATTTTGGCATAAGATAAGTAGAGACTAAAATATCTCTCATCAGGTTTATGATTCTTCCTCTTTGAATGGCTTTGGAATATTTAAAATATATTTATGCTTATTTGTATTTTCATTTTCTATAAGATTCGTTCGTCATTTTTTATATTACTAATATTAAATAATATTATTTTATTAAAAGAAAAAAATAAATAACACTTTAAAATATTTTATTTTTATAACAATACTTTAGAAATAATTTAGGCTTACAGTAGTACTTAACACTAATTATATGTACAAAAACATAAACTATACGAGTAAATCAATAAATATTTAAGAGTAAAATATATTTTATATTCTATTTACTTTGGCATCACCATTTGTAATATAATATCTATGAAAAAAATTGCACAAAGCCACTGAAAATAAAATGGGGATTACAATAAAATTCCAATGAATTTTACTTATATGTGGTCATAGTCATTAGCAACGTAGAAACAATACTTTATTTATTGTTTATACTGTCTTTGATAAATATCCAAAGCTTTTTCAGTGGTTGATCAAAGCAACAATAATGGAAATGAAGACCAGGAAACTGGCGGTAAGAGCTGGAGCGTTGCTGCCGTAGTTTTCTTTAAGCCAGTTTTCAACAACAGCAGCGTTCTTGTTGCTCCAAGCGATGGAAGCTGATATATTCTCTTCTATAAACCCGAGAGAGCTGAGTTCTCCAGCTGTGAACACGTTCTGGTGACGAGCGGAGAACTGCTTGATCTGTAAATAGCAGTCGAGCATTATTCATATGTACTATAACCATACCCAAAGGGCACCAAAGGGTCCTTTTTATAATTGTGACTTCGCTGTCTGTGTATCACCTCACAAGCCGTGATTTTTTAAAGATGATGTATTAATAGAAGTACCACAACATCTGACGCTATGACAGTGTCGCAATGACAGTGGAACAGGTATGCCAGCGACCCAAGACCGTGCTCCGCTATTTTAAGGAGCTTGGATGGCTTGGGTAAGCTGGTAGGGGGAAATGCACAATACGCCTTTTGCAGGTTGTCAGTGCAGGTCTGATCGCTCCCATCATAGAATATGATGATGTATTTCTATTGCCGCTATAACAATACGTACTAAAAGTAGAATAAAACAAATATTTAAGAGGGATTCCCATACAACTAACCGGATAATTTTGCATTTTTTCTCGAATATTACAACAGCAATTGATAGAAGCTTGTGAATTTATTCACAAAAATATTTAATACATGATTAAATTTCAATCAATATTTAGGAGGGGCGATTTCCATATTCGAAAACGTAATAATTTATGCCATTTCTAATAGAAAGTGGTACGGAGCCCTTTATGCGCGAGGCTAACTCGCTCTTGGCTAATCATAATTAAAAATAATGACAACTCCAAAATAACTATTATATACAACAAGTTAATTGGTGTAGTTTCTATAGATGATTTAGTTGCCTGAAAGAGATCACATTCAGTAATAAGGTTATCATTTATTTGTGACAATAATATGAGATCACTTCTTTTTATTGTAGGTATTGTTATTTATTGTATTGCAATGAAGAGTATTTATTATCTCGATTCGAGCTGTGATTGAAAAAAGACTCACATTTCGATATTTGCATCGAGATTGTAGATATTTGTTTTTATTTTGATATTTGATTGACAGACGTTAAAAAAACTTACCTTTTCGGAATGTGCTTCAGTGGTAAGTCTTCTCGCAAAAGCATTGAGGATGTTGGTGGTGCCTGTGAGTCCTTGCACTCTGTAACAACAAACAATTAAGAAATAAGCATAATTTTTACTGGCGGTTCCGTTCCGTGCTAAGACGTAACACAAACTTCAAAATTGTGCATATGTGTTTTTATATTTGTCGTATTTTTCATAACTTTAGGATAATCCTTCAGTCTAGTGAAAATAGAGTTACTCACTAAGTTATCCGAATTGTATTATTTTATAGCCTGAAATACCTGTTGTACTATTTTATAGCCTGAAATACATTAGATTTCTTTTATTTATATGTACGTTTAAAATGTATTATACTAATATTATTAATGTCAAAGTTTGCATGTTAGTGTCTGTGTACTTCTTACTCAAAGAGTACTAGTTATTATTGTGTGCTCAAAGGGTTGAAACGATTTCGATGGAATTTGGTATGGTATGGTATGGTTTCACTAGAGCCTGGATTTAAATTCCTGCTCCTGAACCTGGAATTTACTACAAATTTGAACATTAATGTATGACCATTTTACGTGAAAATATATTTATAACGACCAAAAAAGTTTCAACTTTTTATATCTTTTGATATTGATTTACGTCTAACACAAAAAAGGTTTAAATGTATATAAAAATATTATTATTCATAAAATATATTATTACCTGGGTTGGATATCAGGCCAGTGTTCGATACAGAAGTCTAGAGCTGCGTCCATGTTCTCGGGACTACCGTTAATTACAGACACGATGACGGTGTGTTTGTCCTGCTCTCGCACAGGCGAGTTGTCGTTGATGACTTCGTTCAAATAGCTGTAAAAAATAAAAGGTCATTTTTAAAAGACACGAATCTCTTCCAAGCAGATTTCGTGCTTTAGAGCTTGTAATCTTTATGTGCATTGTAATACGAATACGTTGCATCACAAATAAAATTAAAACCATAATTTCTATAGAAATTATATAAACATCAAAAATGATTATTACAAAATAATGTTCTTTTTTAGTTACAAACATACAGGTTTGAAGTTAACGTACCAAACTATGTACATATAAGTTACAAACAACTTTTTAGTGTTTTTACTCGTAACAAAACTCTTTGTTAAAAACCGATTAATTTTTCCATTACTGCAAAAAAATAAATAAGTAAATCAACAATTTTTTGCCAACTTACAAGGTGCGTCTTTCTTCATTAGAAGTGCAACCCATAGCATTCAGCAAGATGGACTGTTCAGTGGAATCGGTGGAAGCTTCAAACTGGCTCCAGAGGAAGTTGAAGTTATCCACGTCACCACCACGGAGACCAGAGCAGAACACCATGTTCTGAATGTCAGGGTTGAGACGTTGGGCTGTAGAAATAGTTAAAAATATTGGATGAAACTATTCATTACAATAACTAGTGCGATTAATAAAAATCTACTGCAATCGAAGATGGAAAAAAAACTATTTTCTTATTTTCTCGTCCTTTCAACTCCTTTCCATCCATTGGTTGCCTAGAAGAGATCGCTGTTAGCGATAAGGCCGCCGTTTGTGGCACTTTGTAAATCTTTTTTATGTTGTTACTTTTTATTTGTTGTACCTTATATACTTTGCCCAATAAAGAGTTAATCTATCTATCTATTTGTCAATGCACAGTTTTTTATCTCATATCTTTAAATGAGCAATTCTTGTGTATAATAATTTGAATCTCGGAATCGGCTCCAACAATTTTCATGAAATTATACTAAATTTAGGGGGTTTTGGGGGCGATAAATCGATCTAGCTAGGAATATTTTTTAGAAAATGTCATATTTATAAATCCAGGTACTAGACTCTGAAAAGAGTATTATTAAAAGTTATGCAAATATACACAATAAAAAAGTAATTGAGTGGAGTATGTATAGCGTAGAATAGTTGGCTCTCAAGAAGACTACCAGAATACACAGTTAGATCTCAGGGTCAGATTTTTCAACTTTATGGTGTAAGCAAACCAGTTGTGCCCAACCACCATGCATTTGGTTCTACTCTTTATGTTAACAAAATATTTGCAATTTATAGTTCAATCTCATTTTTAATCGATTTTTTAAATTATTAACTCGCTTATCATAGTCATATAATATGATAAGTGAGTATTTTTATTTAGTGCACTAGAACTTGTATGATGATGATTTCTTACAAAACAAATATCGTTAGAGTTATTTAATGAGATTTAAGTATTAACGAGTGAACTTCTAAATAAAGTATAATTCATCGAGGACTTATCACTCACTAGGGTTATTTCTAAAAGCTTGAAGCAGCTGTGTAGCAGTATTGATGCAGTCCTCGTTTCCATGTCGGCAGTTGATGTCAAGAATAATGTTCCTGTGGTAAGGAGTGACGTGCTCTTCGCTAGAAGAAGCGTGGAAGCCCAGCTCATTGTACAGCGGGTTGGTTATGTTCAGGAGGAAATGCTGAAAAATTATAAAACCTTATGAATTTGTAAAAAAATTGCAAATGTTGTGTAGAATAGAAAATAAAAAAGAAATATTAAAAGCTAGAGATGGATAGAAAATTCTCAATTCATGGAATTTTAAAAGAAAAGAATGGGTATACTTATAAGTGTGCCTTATCGTATAAAGCGATCTCTTCCAGGCACTAAGCTACTTGTTAAAAATACTATATTTTGAATCATAGTTGCACAAGATATATGCGTATTTTGTATATATGAACATAATTATATATTTAAAAACACATACAACAGCACCCATAGGTAACTTGCCACCACTTCAAGTATCGCTACAATTTTCTATCGTCAAAAGACGTGAAATGTATGTAAGTTACTAAGTTTAGGTTTAAAGACATTTATTTCGCACATAAGATTACATTGATCACTTACGTGACAACATATTATTACTTTATATTTACAATACATTTTTTGAAACATTCACCGTCACTACAAAACGATTAAACAATTGAAACTTACGCGTAAACAAACAGTTTGCCCGTCCAACGCATTCATAAAAGTTATCCGGTAATACGACTAATGATGAGCTATCGAATAACATTTCACCTCATTGAATGGACATCAGAAGCTATGGCAACTTATTTAGGTACTCAACTGTCACGATTTAAAATAAAAACAACAAGATTTTAAATAAAAATACTAGTGTAAAGGTGGTTTTCTTAATCTATGTTGACGTGGTAAGCATACCTGGAAGGTCTCATACTCCTCCGAGCCACTGAGAGCCAAGTCCAAGTAGCTGAAGGCAGGGTTGACCGCGGCCCACGGGATGTAATCCTTCTCCTGGTCAAGATAGCGGGAGACCTCAAACGCGTAATTGTATGCCTGTAAAAATATGTAGGTATATCATTTAGATATAAAGTTTTTGAAGCTGTACAAACAAACTTAAATAAACATATATTATTTGCTGTTGATATAAGAGGAAGACAAATAATTATGTACATAAATCGAAATTAGCTGAGAAGGAGAATGAGCTTAGTGGCCAAGCTCTGGTGTTGAAAGTTTTCAAGCCGCCCGATGATCTCTGAATGGCATAACGACTGCTTGTACTAAGATTAACAGCTGAGACCTACAATTTAACGAGTCATCCGACCCACGGTTAATAATAAAATATATCTATTAAGATGAGTAGATAGATAGTCCTAGTAGACTAGGATAAAAAATCCTGAATCTATTTGCATTTCTGTAGACAAAACCGCGTACCACCAGTAAAACATCTTCTATAAATTTATTTTCGTCATTTATATATTCATAAGTGGTTATATTTTTTAATAGGAATATAATTGTCACCATTCGGGTATGTTGATGTTGCAATAGTATACCAATTATAATAGTTTTAGTAGAAGAATAACTACAAAGCAACACATGTTGAATAAAGTGTAAAGTTTGACTAGTTAGTTGAAGCTTAGTTTTACCAGTGATTAGAATACTGGTTTTACTAATGACATTTGTTGACGGCGCGATGCTTGTGATTTCTTTTTGAGACTATTTTACATGAAAATATTTTTTACCTTATCCTGACTATTAAGTATCAAACAACATCATCTTCATTCAAAAAGACGTTTTTATTACATTAAAAAAGCTGACGCGTAAACATTAAACTAAAACTAAACAAATGCTAATTCAATTTGCCGTTTATAGAGAAGAAATTGCCAGCATTCACACAAAGAATGGCAATGCTCAATTTCTGGCCTAAATATAAACCAGCATTCTGAACACCTAAATGGTAAGACAAATACTAAATGGCACCAAAACTATCTTCTCATACTGTTAATATCATAATTATTAAGAAATGCCCCTCCATTTTCGTATCGCGGATATTTCAAATTCTAAAAGCGTTGGGTAAATTCAATATCATGCATCTTGATGACATTTGCATAGAAGTAGCTGGATATGTGAATAAAAATCTACGATATAGGGACTTTGCTGAACCCGGGATATGGGATAAAAAAGTGATAGAATTCAACGATCTCAACGGAATAGGCTACTCGATTGTACTGTATATAATAATAAAATATGATACATTTAAAATGCCTAATCTTAAACTAATATTTCATAGTGCCATCTCTTCTCTTTTATTTGTGATTCAATGTCTGTAATAGTGTGAGAAATGATTGATAGATTATTCATAGAATTTAATTGTAATTAACATACCATATAACAATATTATAATGCTTTGTATAATAAGTATTTCATATATAACTTACCACATTAATCCTTGATTGATTGCATTCAATTAAAGATAAACACGTTATCATTCATTCATAATCCCTTATATAATTTAAAAATAGTTTAGATAAATTGTGTTTTTTTTTATTGAAAGGAAAACACATTCTTGAAGGTCACCTTAGGTTGACATCTATATATTTAACGATATAGAAATAATGGTGGCGATTCAGCGGCACACACGACTAAACTAAATTTAAAGTAGTTCTGTCTCTCTTCGTCATAAATGAACAAAAAGAGATGGTACGATCTAAACCATAGACAAAACATCTAAAATCACGTCAAACACGTCAGATTTAGAGCTGATACAATTGGGTGCGCTCTAAAATCGCTTACATTTTTCATATTTGACGTGATTTTAGTTGTTTTGTGTGTGGTTCAGAACGTGCCGTCTCTTTCTGACCTCCTAAGATGAAAAGAGACGGGGCTTCTTTAAATTTAATTTAGTCGTGTGTGCCGCTGAATCGCCACCAATGAAGCATTTCATTATATCTGCAAATATCTCGGCCAAACAACAATACGGTGGAGAAAAAATAAGACCATAACTATTTATAAAAATAAAAATAAATTAAAAAAAAAATAATTTCTAAATTTCGTATTTAGTAAAAATATTCAGGCATTCAGTAAGTAGAACATATTGAGATGAAGAATGATAATATTTCTAATGAGAACTGACGAAAATGGACGAATATACATAGTAATTTCTAAAACGTGAATTTAAATGGGTAATTACTTACCTGCCTCATAAAATATGCTTTATACGACAAGCTCTAAGATCATAAAATGGTAATCTCTCTCCGCATTTGAAAATTACGTCTGATTTCTTTACGAATAACTTGTGGTTTCACAAACAGATTAAGAGAGGCAAATTTGTCAGCCAACGCCCTTTGAAGACCAAACGATTAAAATTCTGCAGTCTAATGAAATTAACAATTTAGCAGACAACTTCTGAGGCTTTGACTATGAAATATCTGTACTAGTTGTATGTTTTTGTTATGAAAACAATTATATCCGTTTTTAAGCCCTTAAAAATATTTTGGTGTTTCAAAATTTTTTTCTATCATAAGCATAAGCAGCCCAATTTACGTTCCCACTGCTGAGACACGGCGCCTTCCCTCACGAGGAGAGAGATAGAGGCCATAGTCCACCACGCTGGCCAAGTGCGGGCTGGCGGAAGACACACGTTTTCGGATATTGTGGTCCTCAAACATGCTGGTTTCCTCACGATGTTTTCCTTCAACGTAAAGCGTGTGCAAATCCACATTTTTTTAGACGACGACACAAAACCGACGCTATCGTTTGAACTAAATATTCTTTAGGATCATCATCAAGGTTGTGAAATAACTTATTTTGCTTACCAAATCAGCAGTTCTAGCAAGGTTGAAGGCATCGTCAAGGATCTGAGCCCTGTTAAGAAGATGGATGGTCTGGTGGTTGCTACTCAGTTGACGCGCCAGGGCTTCCCAGTTAGCTGGCTCGTAGTTTACTCTGTAGTAACCTGAAACAAAAGAAAAATATCCTCAATTTTATTACTTAGTCACTTTCATCCTGTGAGTTCTATCCTATCCTTAAATAAGTATAAGGCACGATATTGTCAAGGTGAAGTTATGTTACTTTTTGACATAGGAGTAAAAAAGTTATTTGCGAACATGGCCGATGCATAATGTAAAATTACATAGCATATTAGTTGACGCTAGTTTGAGTTTTTGTAGTTCATAAATTATTTCAAGACTTCATTGAAACGGTTTGTAATTCTCTCTGAATATCTCATATTTATTTGTGATTATCATCTTGTCAATGCACCAGGCTTACGAATGTTTTCTTTTACATTTTATTCTCTACGCTCTTGACAGAATGAAGAGCCCTTGGAGAAGGCAAATATTATTATTATTTGCCTGCTGGAAGTCATCTCTTTTTTTATGAACCTCTAACTGCTGTCTTGATTTAGGCAGTCTATATTCTGAGTATCCTAATTATGCTGTAATCCTCATAAACTATGATCAAGACGCCCATAAAAATAATCATTTTGAACAGATATTGAAACTTTTACGACAAATTTAAATGGTTGCCTATACGTAATTTAGTTCACTTTACATTTAAAGTGTAACTTCATAATAGCATAGTATCTATACTACGAGTATATAGTATTTATAATAGCGTCGTATATAAGTATGTTTATATCTGAACAAAGAGAAGGCAATTTTATTTTTGATCAAGTACTTGAGTTTATCAAAGTATTTCATCACATAATATTCTAGCTACATATTTGAACCCACCGGTTTCCTGCTTGTTAACTATGTACCAATCAGCGCGGCTCAGACCGGAGATGTCGAAGGACACAGCAGGTCCTGTGGGTGGGACCCAGCCTTGAGGACTTGTGTCTGTAAAGTCAGGGTTGGTGGACAGCACCCAGTTGACAGGTACGTGCCAGCGGTCGTTGGAGGTGAGTGATGTGTCGGTTAGGTAGCGACGCTGCAACAAACGGGAAGATTTTTACATTCGTGTGACTACTTTGTTCTTTTTATTTTATTTAATAAATGTTTATTTAAGGTTCTTATTTGTCCCAATTTAAGAACATTCTTTCTTCTTTCTTTCTGACAAAATGGCAATACAACAAAATGATTGTTATGAAATAATGCTAGCGGCTATTAAGACATAAATGAAACTTTGTACCTCGCATTGTCGCGTTTAAGACACATGATTCTTACTTGCATAAAAAAATAATTTTGGATAGAAGAAGACTTTAGTTAATATCAAAAATCTGTCGACAGGAAATTTAATTACTATGACTGCGTTATTCGTATATCAGGAATAGTACGCTGTAGCTTTCTCTGCCGTAAAGCGCAAGTGCAAATACAGATATAACTTAAAAAATAAACCGTTTGTGTAAATCAGGCTTCGAACCAGATTCGAAAGCAGACGATTTCTCACAAAGTCACACTCGCTTTTTTACAATCATAGCCGGGTAAAAAATAAACCATTAAAACTTGAAACTGATTTCGCTTGTGGCTAAGGAAATAACAAGCTTGCATTCGACAGAACTGAACATAATAGGCTCACTGCCATCCACAATGGAACCGCTGAAACGATAATTGTGAAAAGGATGCAATGCAAGTTTTTACGTTGACAATTTTTCAACAAGGTACTTTCAGATACGAGAAGTATGCGACTATAAATAAGATCAAACACAATATTTTAGTCTTATTCAAGATATTATTAATCGTTTAACAAGAATTATTATAGAAGTCGAGAATCATAGTGAGTTTTAGTGAAGTGTTTTTAAGATGAACTTAATTTTGTGACCTTTACATCTGAGCTCTACCCCGGGTCAAACAGTAGGTCTCAGCTGTTAGTGTCTATACATATGTATATATATGCAACCGTTAAGCCAATTCAAAGGCTCTTGGTCGGCTTCAAAACTCTCAAACCCAAAGCTAAGTGGTCACACTTTGCTTATGCTGCATTAATGTTACGAGTATTACTACCTTAATGGAAGATGACCCTAATGAAAGTAGGTAATCACTAAATTGAACAGACATTAAAGAGGGACCTTAAATAAATAAAATAAAAATAAATAAATATTAGGACACATTTCATACACGACTAGTTAGTCTCATACTAAACCATTTCTAGTTTGTATTATAGTTGCTTACACAACTGATACACTACATATACAATAATATTTAATATCGATACATATTAAACACCCAGACCGATAGCTAACAAATGTAGTTCATCACAAAGATTTTGCTCGTGCCAGGAATCTTACCCGGGACTCTTTATGTTCCAGCCTTTCCATTTTGCGATCGAGGTCGCCAAATAATTTAGTTTCTATGATGATATTTCAAAAATGTGTCCTTTTAAAGCTTACCTGACCAGCTTGAATAGATTCAGAATTAGGAGCTGTCCTCGTGATGTCGAGGACCGGGAAACCACCTTGGTTGGCCCACCGGTTCATGACTGTAGTCAGGGCGTAGGGGATGCTGTGGTTCGACTGGTCCAGGGCTTGCTGGAGAGCTGCATACAGGTTGGAAGGTGCCGCTGCGCGACGAGAACTGTGTAGGAAAAAGAAGTGGGATTTATCTTGTATAGTTTGAACAAGTAAAAATTTAAAACCCAAGCCAAGATTTTTTGGTGACAGCCATATTGAATTTTAAATTCATTATAATGTACATATTCAACAGGTTAATATCTTTTATATGATACCTATTTTGAGGGAGTTGCGAAAAATATATAACCCGCCATTTTGTGGTGGCGCATTGTGCGGCATCGTAGTCCCATAGCTATCAAACATAGCTAAGAACACTCCTTATACAACTTCCATACATATAAATCTAAGTCGTCTGTTCATTCGTTTGGAAGCTGCGATACCACAGACAGACACACACACACAGAAACGTTAAACTTATTGGTTTTCCTTGGGTTCCAGCGTAGTCTGAAAAATCGTTGCCGGGCAAGGTATATTTCTTACTCAGTTATTTGTTAAGTTTAACTATATGTAAAGGACAAACGTACTTGTTATTGATGTAGATGACCAAACCCTGTCTGAATACTTCAGGCGTCAAGAAGTGTTGCATCATGCGGATTACTGAACCAGCTGAAACGAAATTAAAAATAGTGAGAAATGCTTACTTTTTATGAATTTGATTGCATATAATACGTGTAGTTATTCCAATAAAGCATTATCTTCGTTTATTATTTTCTATATAGTTTTTTTTTGTAATGCCTTATTTTACCGTCAATTTATGGTTTGTTCCTTTATTTTTTTGTAATGTAAAATTAAACGAATACTGCAACATAATTTTTAAAGGTTCATTAGCTAAAGTCTCACCGCAGAATTCGAGTTGCAATGCAATTTTTTCAATTTTTTCTTGTACAATTTTACTAATAAAATTAAATATAATAGAATGTTATGTACCGAATTGTATATAAATTACATTTTATAAATATTTTTTTTGTATTTTTTTGTACGATTACAGATTAAAAATAGCTTATGTTAGGTAAAAATACCATAAAACTTATCGAGTTTGACAAACTTTGTCAACAAAATAGTATACTAATTCATAAATAAATAAACAAATATATTATCTTACATTTCTGGTAGGCAACAGCGTTGAAGGTTCCAAGGATTTCAGAAGGCGTATAAACGGGGTGAGTCATAGGATTAACGCTGAGAACTGCATCTGACTGGAACACATTCTGTAGTGCGATCACGAACTGGTCCATCATACGCCATTCCGGAAGAACCTTGGAAGAATTACCAATTCAAATAACGGATTTCAGTTTTATCATGTAAAAAACTGCTCAAAATTTTGCGTTGGCAGCCATCGTATAACGGATTTCGACTACTTATCATACACACATAGCACTTTCATTTGATACTCGGATTTCACACATGGCTGGTTATCCCATACTTGACCATTTCTAGTTTGTATTATGGTTGCTAACACACTCCATATACATTAGTACTTTATATCAATAAATAAAAATATATTTAACACCCAGACCGACAGTCAACAAATTTAGTTCATCACAACGATGTTTGCCGTGCTGGGAATCGAACCCGGGACCCTCTGGTTGGCTGGTATGATAACCATAACGCCAACGAGGTCGTCGATATTGAATCATCGGAGGCTAAAATACAAATTAACAGCATCTATGAGAGTGTAAATTAATATAATGACTGTGGAAAGAGTTTAATTTAATAACTCCGTGAATCTTTTATTATATAAGACCTTATTTTATTTACTTTGATATAAAGTAAGACTGTTTGAACACCATATTGATAGGTAAACAGAAAACTAAAAAAAAAATATAACTCTACACTCAGCTCTTTAGTTTGAAGAGCACATAAAATACTGCAAGGTCGTATTTGAAAAAATATTTTAGATGTCGTACATTATTATAATTTATAAACCAATACTTTTACATGTAAAAGTTGCTTACACGCAAGAAGATCAAACCCATAGTACTCACTAGATCAGTGGCAAAGTTCTCGAAGAAGTTAGCGAAGCCCTCGTTAAGCCAAGTGTAAGTCCAAGACAGTGGGCCAACTTCGTTTCCGAACCATTGATGTACGTTTTCGTGGCAAATAATGCGGCCAATGTTCTGCTTCACTGATGTGGTAGTAACACCTTCCTGGACCAGTAGAGCTGCTTCTCTAGAAACCAAAAGGATTAATTTAATAACTTCTTCTTCTTCGTATGAGCTAAGTGGCCAAGCTCTGGTGTCGAGAGTTTTCAAACCACCCGAAGGCCTCTGACTTGGCTTAACGACTGCTTGTACTAATATTAACAGCTGCGATCCACAATTTAACGTGTCATCAGTACCACAGTAGCGCCCAGATGAAAATGCTACTTGGAAAACGACAGTACTGTGCATGGTAACCCATCCAAACACCGCCCGCATTGACCGTTGCTTAGCTACGATGATCGCGTCGCTACATGCGCTAATTGATGACAGAGATAAAGAATAGCTTAATTATGTTTATGAAAAAAAATATGGAAACGAACATGAATGTGTATTTGTAATATCATTAAATGTTTAAAAAATATTAAATATACTCATCTACAATACTACATAGCACAAAGATAGCAAGCATATAAAGAATTATATTGCCATTTTATTTATTTTATCTTTAATCTACATCCTGCTCATTTGTTTTATAGTTACCATTTGTCTAAAATATTTATTTTATACAGACACATAAGATTAAGTCCTTATTTTTAACCTACAAGCTATGCTCACTTGATTTATACGAGTGTTTTATCATAAAACTCCCTCAACATTCTCCAGTAATAAATAAAGGATATCATAGAATGACACGCCAAAGCGCAACTAATGCCCATTCATAAAATGTGAGAAAGTCTATGCGACAAAAGCTTCCTTTGACACCCTTGCCACGTCACCGAGATCTGATTACGCCAGTAGCGAAAATTCTCAGTGAAAACCTAATTAATTAAAGAACTCGTTTCATAAAACTACGAGTATTCTCTACGATACTTGTCCAAGGAATATCTACTTTGTAACTTAAATTGGTCTACAGGGATAGATGAGTCGACGATTTGTTTAAAAGTACTGAGGTATTTCAAACTGAACTTTGGTATGAAATTTTCCAAGTCTGTTGTATAATATAGCGATAATAAGCAACAAAGTTACTCGTAGCATTAAAGCGTGATAAAAGAACTTTAAAACAAACGGTTTTACCGTTGGGAAAAATGTAACTTCTTATTTCAATACGACAAAGACTTAAACCACAATTGTTGGATCAAAAAGAAAGAAAGAATTTATCATTGGAACCAAGAAATCCCGTTGACTTCCAAAAATATTTATTACATTGCTTTACGATGAACACTAGTATTGATACTCCATAAGAAGCCGTAAATAAGTGTATTTATGACTTATCATAAAATATTTCGCAGCTTCGCCCTTTAATGTCTAATAGGAAAGTGATTTTATGTCTTGCTGTGATTAAATGGAGCTGAATCATTGAATGCGCAAAAGTCGTATGTTTTTGTTTTCATAATGGCGACAAAATGTACGAGTTGTTCTAGGTCAGCAATGGTCTAGACTAAAATAGATTTATAGTAACCTAAAATATGACTAGGTATGACAGGGCGAGCGTGATGGGTACTTTTGCCCCAGGTTCTGATTATTTCATTTACTTTTTAATACTGTATGATGATTATGATGTATTGTATTGTATAATTTAAATTGTCATTTACATTTTAAGTTATGAAGACAACGATAACAGATAATAATTATACATTTAAAAGCTTTTATATTTTTGACTAGGTAGGTGATAAAAATATCCCCAAGGCACTGTCTCATTTGTTAGCCTTTGCGGTATTTTTTAGGACTCAGTACAATTAAGGTTATTATAATTCAGATGAACAAAAGTTGACTTCCAAGTAGGTACCATTACTATCAATAAATAATCATACATTTTTCCTCGCCCAATATCCAGATAAGCTACATCTTGTGATAAGCGAGAGTTAAACCGATTAGATAAAGTGTCGAATTGGAACTTCGAAATTCTGGCACATTGATAAGGATAAGACGTATCAAGTAGGTCTATACCTACAACTTGTCGACTGTCTGTCAACATTGAATTTGAGCACCAGAAAATACTCTGGTGTCAAAATGCTTAAACCAACATTCTATGGATTCCTTACAATGTTTTCTAGCACCAAAAACTCAAACTCATTGGCAGGGATCGAACCCATGACCTACGTTACCAAGCCTGAGTTGCCATCACCTCAAATGCAAAATGTTGGTACAATTAATTACTAAGATTAAAGACGGAAAAGCTAAGTACTACAGAATAGTTTTAGAATTCGTCAGTATTTTCGGGTTGGCTTTTTATAATGGCCAACTGGTTCAAGACTTTTTCTGGTACTTCGTATCACATCGAATCAAATACTTAGATAAAATTTGATCTCCGATTAAAAACGTCGTTGTGTTATGAGTTTCGTGTGTTTGTGTGTATGTGTAAAATAGAGAAAGAATGAGAGTTTGGCTCTCAAACAGATAAACCAGTTAAGATTCCCAAAGATTCTAATGTGATTTATTTTCTTATGTTTGAAAGGCGTGTTAGTAAAGAGTTCTATGAATTTGACCAGCGCCCCAAAGTTATGGCTGAAGGGTTTTCTTAATTTTTAAATGAAACATCGACCACTCTTACAAGTATCAGCAATCTTAAAATTTTCACAAGTATACATAGAATGCTACGATCCGTCTAAAACAATGCAATGCATCAGCTACATAAAAAAGCGGATATGTAAACACTTAGCTTTACAGGGACTTACACTACTATACAAGGACGTGTAAATCTGTAAAATCCTTTTTTTTTCAGGTTTCCAGAACCGATATGAATGTAATATTGCATAAGTAAATATCGTAAATACCTGTAAATAACTAATCCCCAGTTTTCCATAGCGCCTGCGGCAAAGTCGGGTACAGCTGCCTTATCCATTTTAGGGAACAAGTATGGGAACTCAGTGTATGTTTCGAGAGCAATCATATTCTTCTGGCCAAAGTCGAGAGCAAACTCCGCGAAGCTCTGAGTACCTAAAACAAATATCATACAAAATTGATATCTGAGCTAAAAATCACATAGATTTTTAGCCATCCCAGTGATCGAGCTTGTCTTGTTTTTTTTTTTATATTGAAACCAAATCACAAAACATTATAGAATATAGAATATAATTGAAAATTGACATTGATACATATCATATACTTTTGTAATGATATCATATTATCTGACTTGTAACTTTGGTGTTATCGATAAACGACTTGTATTTGTAATAAAATTTGCATTTGCACTACGCTTGAATTTGAAGAATAACTATTTGTAGTTGTAACCGTTTCTTTGATGACTGTAATTTGTCATTAAAAGAAAAACATTATCAACACTTTTCAGAAACAGTTTCACTCTTGCCCGTTCATTGAATTAAGCAATCGAACAAAAATAAAAAATAACTCGATATTCAAACATTTTTTATTATTATTAACAATCGAATAAGACGTCTTACGTATTACAATCAAACTCTAACATAATTAAAATATCCTTACTTTGTAGCTTTGTTGGAAGCTTTTTCTTTACGATGTTAATTCTTAAAAACAAAAAACGCTTCTAATAGTAAAGCCAAAGGACTAAAAAGTTACTTACCAGGCCTAGAATATACCCTGAAAGGTATGTGGTAGATCGGGTCGTTCTCATTTCCAATGAAATTGAAGTTGGACACCAGGTACGCGAGGAGGTATGTAGACATCACTAATGTGTCTTCAAACTCATACTTCACCCAGCCCGAAACTTCGTCTCTGTATTAAAAAAAATGGCAGTGTAATTGATACAGTAGAGGAAATATTTTTTTTTCGAATGCGCAAAAGTATATTATTGTTTCCGTTTCGTTCAAGTTACATCCATAGAAAAAATAAATAAGACAATCTCATTAGCACTGTCAAACATTACGTATAAAAACAAAACCAGCTACGTATAGAAACAAAAACAAAGGCAGACTAAATCTATGAAGTATTACGCTTTCGAGAAATATTATACAAGCCCCTAGAAAACTATGTAGGTACGAAACGTAATGTTGTTTTTTTTTAATTTCATAACAATTGCTGGTATTTTGTAAATCCAAGTTAGTTTTAAAAAACTGTAAAAGATTGCACCACTATTTATTTTTAACGAGCAAATAAATTAATTTCTAATTACAATAATTACTTATTAAATTTTATGTTACCAGTAGATGGTGGTGCATCATACATTCCATAGGTAGGTAATATTGACAAAAACAACCGACAACAACATAAAGGTATATTAACATAGTAGAATTTGTTTCGTTTTGTCAAGTTTGGTCTGCGGCCTATACGCGAGTACCAACATATGTCCCAGCATTTAAATATACATACGGAGGTATGTTTTTTTTTTCAGTTTACGTAACAACTCTTCGCTAGGTCAGTCAATAAAGACATTGATTAATTAAAAATCACAATTAGACATACTGTAGGTTCTGACTTCTGATCACTGTGTTACTCCTGACCACATTGTATTCCGCAGGAGCATAGATGGTGGTTCTGAAGATAGCTTTCAAGGCAGGCTCATCGTAGCAAGGGAAGGCACGACGGGCGAACGTCGGCTGCAGTTGAGAGGTAATTAGCGGCCTGTAATAGATAATTACAGTTTTTTTTCTATTCATTATAAACTTAATAGTATATTATAGAAGTACTTAACGCGAGACTTAGCAAAATACAATGACTAATTTAGATTCTCACTTGATATTTCAGTTTCAAATTTTTACATTATACAATAGGATAGATTATATTCTTACTGGATCTGCGAAACGGTATGCATTAGTTTGTTAGTATGCGTATTACTATTAATTAAAGAAATATTTGAATAGCAGAGCACATATTAACTAAATCAGCACATAACATAACTTGCTAGTCTGGAGCTTTTAAAGCTCTGAAAGCCGCCGAAACGCACTGTTAAGTGTTTGGCGACAGATTTTTCTATATAAGGATGGTAGTTGAACAGGCAGCTACAGCTCTACCACTATGCAAATGACTGTTAAGAAGTAATTAGTGACCGTGAAGAGTTATACACATTTATAATATAAGTTGTTTTTTACACTTACACAGTGTTCCCGTTCTCTTCATAAGTCGATACATAAATCCCGAACATATTAGGAGCATACTGTCCAGTGTAACTGATATGGACTGTATAAGGCAGGTACGGCTGTAAATTCTGCGTCAGACCAATCGTCAAGAAATGCGTATCATCGGTAGCCAAAGTGTAGTTTGCGAACAAATCAACCGAACTCCTTTCGCCGTAAACTTCCACTTTATCTATGGTCATCTCCATAGCTTGCAGTACGATGAAATCGGTCTCGGTGTAAGAAGATATTCTAATGCTGACGTTGCCGAAGAAGTAGTCCGTGTTTCTCGGGTTGAGGAATAGTCTGACATCGTAGAATGTAGGGAATGTGTTCGTGGGGAGGACGTAGAGGTCTGCGTTGTTTCTAGAGATTTCTGTGTCGGTGGAGGGCGTGAGAGGGACGCCCAACGCGGCGCCCAGTATGGCAAAGCATACCAAGTAATACATGGCTGAAATATAATAAGACATATCAGGTGCCTCAAAATTTGTAAGAAACAAGTAAAACAAAATAATTAAACTCAGAATTGACGTTTTGTAGAATGATTTGAATATGTAGTATGTATGTGATGTATTTTACTAATTGAGCCCCTTCGACCCTTCCATTTGATATAGATTGAGGCAGTAGTGAAACAATATGTCTTCCGCCATTATATGTCGGTGGTCATCTTGTATCTATTTTTATCAAACAGCTAAAAATACTATCGACTCTGAAAAAATGTAAATTAAATTCGATTTACCCATTCGGGAGCTCCGAAGCTACAGACAGATACACACAGACATTACTTTTGCGTCAGGGATTAAAAACATTGTGATCAAAAACTATCAGTACCAACAGGATTCAAACCCATGTATTCCAGTACCGAGAGTTCACTAAAGATAAAAAAAAATGGTTGCCTGTAAAGTCGGTTTTACGGGCGAAGATTTTACGTGACAACGTCTGCCGCGTGCTGCGCGCGCGGCAGACCGATCATAGTTGAGTGGGAGAGAGACGCAAGGCATTCGGCGGGCCTCTCTCTCGTTCGGTGACTCATCGTAACGTTACCGGGCGTTACACTTTTTCATAAGTGACTCCCAGCCGCAACCTAATTTAAGACGTTGTCACGTCAAAAGCTGTAAATATAAAAACTGCAATGATCTATAAAAATCAACTATTTAAATCGATTTTTGAAATGTAAAAGTTTCATTTTGGATCTTGAGAAATAACCTGTTGCTCGTTAGTCACATGAAATAAAATTAACTTCGTTTAGAATGATCACGAACTTAATGATGGTTTTATTGTCATGGTGACGTCGACATTTTGTTTAAAATTATATGTTCAGAGAGCGAAAAAATTCTTCATGCGGACAATTCAAATCATATTTCATGTCTCTGAACTTAATTTTTAATTATAAAGCCTGACTGCGTGATTATATTTTATTGAAACTAGAATATTAGACCATAATAAAGAAAGCACAACTTTTAGTGCTCATGATTTCAATGTTATTTGGCAAAGCGATTAAATAGCTAACATCTAATATCTTTGAAAGATTCTTTGATTAATGGTTTTATGAATACATTTGGTCAAGTAGCTGTTGAAAATAAAGTTTCAGTACAAATGATGTTTCAAGAACTAGGATCTATTGTTCGGTAACTACAACTAGTGTGGTCTTATTTGAGCGTAGTGCTAAATAAATAAATCTTTCTTTTCTTTATTCAAAAACAATGTACACACTTAATTAGTATTATCATATTAATAATAGGGTGAAATAGAAGGTAAAAATATGCTTTGCCGACCCATCCAGTGAGAAAGGACGTCGACAATAATGATTATGAAGAAGCTCTCTGGCTCTAGTTCATAATTTTTTATTGAATAAGTCTTGTCAGTAGTAAATACAAAAATTGATGTACTTATTTTCTTAAATTGATGTGGTTTTACAGTCGATTGTTTCACTTGTTAAGACAAACACATAGTGCACAAATAAATATAAAATATTGCAACAATTAATTAATGATAAAATTCAGACCTTAACAAGTTACTTATACGAAAATAAAATATATAAAATATATTGCGAAAATATTTGAAAGTAAATTGCTCGTATCACAAAGCAATAGCGAAGCAAATCAAAGCTTACCCTCTGTTATGAAAAAACGATCAAACAAAAACAGGCGTATTACAATCGTTAATCAAAACAAGTTTACTTTGTAAGACTTTTTACAATTTTAGCGAAATTGAGCCTTTTTTCGAGGCTATAAAGTTGATACTCGTTCAGCATTTTTTGTTAATTTGTTCTGCTGAAAGGTCTTGTTGATCTTTCTTTTCTCGGCTCTCCGGCCGGATCTCAACAGATCCGGTTCAAGTATGCTGAGCACTAATTTCAGGTTTAGCAGTAAGAGATTCCTTGCTGTTTGAAGAAATGTTAGAACTCCTAGCACGACTTTTACATTATTATAAAACAGCATGAAAGTCCCTTGAAAAGTCCCCTGAAAATATTAACTTTATTTACATCAAGATTTGTAATAACTCTGTGGGAGAGACCATTGGTGTTGAAAGACTGTCATAACTAAATCAGCACCAATGGTTAAATAAAAAAATATATTATATTTCTCACTTCATACAAAAGGGTAGTGGAGTGTTTACTTTCCACTTTATCTACTCGTGCTTTGGCATTATAGAGAATGTGTGCATACTCGTACTTAATCTTACGAGAGATAATATGATATTTTTTTTCTAAGTTTAGAGCTACATAATGCTTGCAATTATAACTAATATATAATGTCATTGTGTAGTCTTAAAGCTATCTTTTTCTCTACCCGAATAAATGGTATATCAAGGTATACAAAAATCCAAAAATTTAATCGAATGGATGTGTCTTTGTTATTTTTTCACGCTCTTACAGCTGAACCAATTTAGATAAAAAGTGATAAGGACATAATACGTGGTAAAACTTCTACATAATTATGCTACTTATATTTTTATTAAGGTTACTTTAATCCGGCTTGAAAACTTTTATCCAGGACGCAGCTAGATACTAAAATAAATAAATATCTCCAGGGACAATGATATAAATTCTGGAGAAATTATTTTTCTTTTCGACATTTTACCATTATTTTTTTATGAATTTGTATATCATTCATGATTCACGAGGAATATACACATATCTGATTATAGCACCGTCAAACGTTAGATTATCCATTTGGTATCAAGGAATGTGTTTGGATAAGAATTTGATAAAGAATCCTAAGACCTATCGAACATGTAAGATGAGTTACTCAATCGATAAAATGTGGTTTCTTTTATATAAAACCATATTGAAAAATAACTTAGAAGCTTGGCATACACGAGATCTGACAACTTTATAACAATGCGAGACATTTTTTTCTTTCTCCTAATTCTTTTTTTTCGACTGAGCTAAGTGTGTCAAGCTCTGAGAAGTCGGGAGTTTTAAAGCCACCTGAAGGCCTCCGTTATGGCTTAACGACCGCTTGTACTAAGACCAACAACCGGAACCTATAATTTAACGTGTTATTCGAACCACGGTAGCTCTCAGAAGAAAATGCCACTTTTCACAAAACCAGCCTTGTGCCCATCCTAAGACTGTTCGCATCAACCTTTGCTTATCCTTGATGATCGCGTCAGATCACCTTAGTAAGCCGAACTACATACGAGGCATATGGCCATAAGAACAAATGTTTACATGAAATTATTGTACAAACTTGCATACCCTGATATTAGAGGATGGAAAGTGAAAGCTGAAGCTTCCTTTTTAACCGACTTCAAAAAGGAGGAGGTTATATATTCGACGTGTATGTATTTTTTTTTTTTTTTATGTATGTTCACCGATTTCTCAGCCATTTGTGGATCGATTCTCAAAATTCTTTTTTTAATTGAAAGAGTATGGTTCTGAATTGGTCCCATTGTCACCAAAATATGATCTGATGATGGATTCCTAGGGAAATCGAAGGAAAACCTAAAAAGTTAGGTTATGTTTACGCTCGAAGAGAGATTCACGCTCGTTCGGCTGTACTGATATTCTTGAAATTTAAGATGAAAATAGGTAAGACTATGTGTTAACACATAGGCTACTTTTTATCCCGAATATAATTACTGTTCCCGTGGGATGCACCAAATAACACATAAGTCTTTATAACTTCTTCACGCCCGAACGGCTGTACTGATGTTGATGAAATTTGAGATGAAGATAGGTTAGACTATGTGTTAACACATTGGCTACTTTTTATCCCGAAAATAATTACTGTTCCCGTGGGATGCACCAAATAACACATGACACACTGATTTCGCTTAAATTTGATATGGGGGTAGACTAGACCTTGTATAACACGAAGGTTACTTTTTATCTTAAAAGTCATTGCTATTCCCTTGGGATACCCAAATAACTCGATAACCTATTTCACTTCTTCGCGCTCATACGGCAATACAGATTTCACTCATGTAAAATTTGATAATATATTAATAGACTAGACACTCGAACGGATAAAAAAAATATTTACGGGCTCGCTTCGCTAGGAGTTATCCCACTTCGTTCGACTTTCCCCCAGGATGTTTTGGGCTTATGACACTCCAAATATTATATAATTTGTGCTGCTTTGGACTTCTTTATGCTCAAATGGTTTGAACAAATACGGTAAAAATTTTCGCGCTCGCTTCGCTCGCGCATTGCCCGATACGCTCGCATCCATCTCGCTTCGCTCGCCCTTGGTCCTAGTACGTTTTGACACAACAAACATTATGTTATTTGTGCTGCTTTGGACTTCTTTATGCTCAAACGGTTTAAAGAAATACGGTGAAAATTTTCGCGCTCGCTTCGCTCGCGCATAGTTCGGATCGCTCGCATCCGGCTCGCTTCGCTCGCAATTGGTTCTAGTAAGTTTTGACACAACAAACATTATGTAATTTGTGCTGCTTTGGACTTCTTTATACTCAAACGGTTCGAACAAATACGGTGAACATTTTCGCGCTCGCTTCGCTCGCGCATAGCTCGCTTCGCTCGCATCCGGCTCGCTTCGCTCGCAATTGGTTCTATTACGTTTTGACACAACAAACATTATGTAATTAGTGCTGCTTTGGACTTCTTTATGCTCAAACGGTTCGAACAAATACGGTGAAAATTTTCGCGCTCGCTTCGCTCGCATCCGGCTCGCTTCGCTCGCAATTGGTTCTATTACGTTTTGACACAACAAACATTATGTAATTTGTGCTGCTTTGGACTTCTTTATGCTCAAACGGTTCGAACAAATACGGTGAAAATTTTCGCGCTCGCTTCGCTCGCGCATAGCTCGCTTCGCTCGCATTCGGCTCGCTTTGCTCGCAATTGGTTCTATTACGTTTTGACACAACAAACATTGTGTAATTTGTGCTGCTTTGGACTTCTTTATGCTCAAACGGTTCGAACAAATACGGTGAATATTTTCGCGCTCGCTTCGCTAGCATACAGCTCAATTTGCTCGCAATTGGTTGCCTGCCTGCTCGCTTCGCTCGCGCATTGCCCGATACGCTCGCATCCAGCTCGCTACGCTCGCCCTTGGTCCTAGTACGTTTTGACACAACAAACATTATGTTATTTGTGCTGCTTTGGACTTCTTTATGCTCAAACGGTTTAAAGAAATACGGTGAAAATTTTCGCGCTCGCTTCGCTCGCGCATAGTTTGGATCGCTCGCATCCGGCTCGCTTCGCTCGCAATTGGTTCTAGTAAGTTTTAACACAACAAACATTATGTAATTTGTGCTGCTTTGGACTTCTTCAAGCTCAAGCGGTTCGAACAAATACGGTGAAAATTTTCGCGCTCGCTTCGCTCGCGCATAGCTCGCTTCGCTCGCATTCGGCTCGCTTCGCTCACAATTGGTTCTAGTAAGTTTTGACACAACAAACATTATGTATTTTGTGCTGCTTTGGACTTCTTCAAGCTCAAGCGGTTCGAACAAATACGGTGAAAATTTTCGCGCTCGCTTCGCTCGCGCATAGCTCGCTTCGCTCGCAATTAGTTTTAGTACGTTTTGACACAACAAACATTATGTAATTTGTGCTGCTTTGGACTTCTTTATACTCAAACGGTTCGAACAAATACGGTGAAAATTTTCGCGCTCGCTTCGCTCGCGCATAGCTCGCATCCGGCTCGCTTCGCTCGCAATTGGTTCTATTACGTTTTGACACAACAAACATTATGTAATTTGTGCTGCTTTGGACTTCTTTATGCTCAAACGGTTCGAACAAATACGGTGAAAATTTTCGCGCTCGCTTCGCTCGCATCTGGCTCGCTTCGCTGGCAATTGGTTCTATTACGTTTTGACACAACAAACATTATGTAATTTGTGCTGCTTTGGACTTCTTTATGCTCAAACGGTTCGAACAAATACTGTGAAAATTTTCGCGCTCGCTTCGCTCGCGCATAGCTCGCTTCGCTCGCATCCGGCTCGCTTCGCTCGCAATTGGTTCTATTACGTTTTGATACAACAAACATTATGTAATTTGTGCTGCTTTGGACTTCTTTATGCTCAACCGGTTCGAACAAATACGGTGAAAATTTTCGCGCTCGCTTCGCTCGCGCATAGCTCGCTTCGCTCGCATCCGGCTCGCTTCGCTCGCAATTGGTTCTATTACGTTTTGACACAACAAACATTATGTAATTTGTGCTGCTTTGGACTTCTTTATGCTCAAACGGTTCGAACAAATACGGTGAATATTTTCGCGCTCGCTTCGCTAGCATACAGCTCAATTTGCTCGCAATTGGTTGCCTGCCTGGTATACGCCAGAGGTTTTTTGATCGTGAAGTTTATTTGGCTCTCTATAGCTAAAACTTAAAAAATATCATGACTAACCACTAAAAATGTAAAAATAAAATTGTTTTAAAAAACAAAGAACCGACTTCAAAACACAACTAAAAAGGGAAAAATAATTTTAAGCCTACATCAAATCAAGAATAGTTATATAAGTAGAATCGAAGAGTTTATTTCATGTACTTATAAAAAACTATTTTAAATTTTTATTAATCCTGTTTTCTTGAAGTCGGTGCCATCTAAGAAGAACAATTTAATGTTTGTTAAAAAAACTATTTTCAATTGTCTTTCTTTGCTGGCACCGACTCCAAGAATACAGGATTCATAAAAATTTAAAATAGTTTTTTATAAGTACATGAAATAAACTCTTCGATTCTACTTATATAACTATTCTTGATTTGATGTAGGCTTAAAATTATTTTTCCCTTTTTAGTTGTGTTTTGAAGTCGGTTCTTTGTTTTTTAAAACAATTTTATTTTGTGCATGAAGTATGGCTTACAAATCTCATTACAACAATGAAAATAGGATTTCAGATATCGACATAATATAAAACAAAATAATTTTGCAATATTATTTTTTTAATTAAATAGGTCGTCAATATTTGAAATCATATTTTGTTTATATTAAAAAAAATCGTCGGGAAAAGGGCATTTCAGTTGGCTCGTATCGACTATTTTCAAATAGATATTTTTGCAAAAAAAATACCGTTAGACTTACCTAATGTATTTACTTGTACACTGCCAATAGAAAACTGGTTCATTTAAATTACAAAATATCCTTAAACCAGATTATTGTGTTATCTTTATTAGCAAGTACTTATGTTTTATCATGTGAATAAATAATTGATTACTTGATAGTGTAATTAACCTACGTCAAATACGTTTGTGCAATTGAAGTAATATTTTTGGGAAACTTAAAAAAATATTAGCATTTTTGGTAAGATATTTAAGTATACCTTAACAATTTATTGAAACCATCAATGCAACTTTTTTGTAATGGGGAAACTCCGATATAGTGAAAAAATCTAGTTACACTTAGATCGCTAAACTTTATTTGGGTCAGCCAATTACATAATGGGTAAACAGTATCAAGTGAATCTAGTCCCGAAAAAAATCTATTAAATTTTGCACTTATCTTAAAAGTAGATGACATTATAATCTTGTAAGACTTTAGATAATTATAATATCAATTTATCATTGATAAAATAAGGATTACAATTTTCAATATCATTTTGATAAAAAAACAATTTCGCCGAATACCTAATTCACACGGCTAAATTTTTCGACCCATTTTAAGAGGTCGTACACAGGAAGTTAATAATATTATTAGCATCTGATACAAAATAGTATAAAGAAGTGTATGGATTGAACCGTATTCATATCTCAAATTAGCAACATTAACAAAGTTAAGGAAGGTTGTAGTACAACGTATACAATGTATGATCAATCCACTTTATTTTATATTTCACGTTTGATAACAATACGAGTATGTTGCATATTTCAGACTCACGTCATAAAAAATAAGCAAGTAGCCAGTGCAATACACACACGGCTATATAATCTACCCGATTCAAATCAAGACCGCTAAATAAACATGAAAACTCATTTTATTTTTTAATAAATTTCTATACTTATATTCCCAGAAGGTTCCGGGTTCGATTCCCGGCCCGGCCAACATCTTTGTGCTTAGCTAAATTTGTTGGCTGCGGGTCTGGGTGTTAAATATGTATCTATATAAAATATGTATGTATATATGTATATGTAATATATCAGTTGTGTTAGCAACCATAACACGAACTAGAAATGGTTCAGTATGGGGTTAACCAGCCGTGTGTGAAATGTGTCCTAGTATTTATATTTATTATTTTTATCATACAAGAAGAATACTCGTAATATAAGTAGACAAATAGAGGAAACCTTTCAGCTGATTAATTTGAGTGATATTTGATTGTTATTTTTCTTTTACGCCAGGTGAGTTGCGTGTGTGATATCAGCGATACCGCAGATATCAGTTGTCAGTTATAGAGCTGTAGCGTCCGTAGCTCGGCTAACTAAGGTGATCTGAAGCGATCATCACTTTTATGCAACGGTCGATACGGACAGTCTTTGGATGTGTGACTATGAACAAGACTGCCTTTTAGACTGATTTTCAGCTGGGTGCTACCGTGGGTCAGATAACGCGTCTCGCCTGTTAGTCATAGTAAAATCAGCCGTGAAGCCAACTATTGGCCACTCAGCTTGAAGTTCTCAAATTTATATTTATTTTGTAAAGTTAACTAAATTGATTTCCTATATCAGATTTGTACTGATAACTCGCACAAAGCCGATGTGAGCTTTTGTAATTCTAATAGATAAGATATTTGTTCCATGTTTTTAGAAATTCATGCAACAAAATATCGTTATTCCTTCATTAGCCGTAACATTTTGTACAAAACAGGTGGTTTTTTTTCCAGGGATATTCAAATTCCAACGGTCAACGCAAAGTTTTTGAAAGAACATTTGTTCGCAATTCTGTCATCAACTTACCTGGCAATTGTTTTGAATCACCGGCATCTTGGAACGCTCAACAATTTCATCAACTTTTGCAGCAAGAACTCTGTCTGACTCTCACTTCTCCGGAACACAGACTCCAAGTAACTCGCATCACTCCCAGCTAGTACATTCATTGAACAACTTTAAAGTTTGTCATTTGTCATTCAGTGTGTAGAACTGTCTAAGGCTGAGTCTTCAATGTAATTTTTACTCATCAGCCAATGCTGAAAAGTTGTAGACAAGATTGCTTCGCAAATTTTATTTACAGCTGTAACATAAGAAATAATTAGAATGCATGCGTAAAAAGTAACACAGAGTTACTCCTTAAGTTCTTTACGGGCACTTTCCGTCTACACACAAAACGATGCGCTGGAAATTTTAACTTACCACAGTAGAGATTCAACTTTTACCAAAATAAAAATATGATTAATAATTGTATCGTATATAGATTAGGTTTTCGCTGTAAGGAAATCTGAACTTCGAGTCAGTATACACACGGTGTCAAAACCCCGGGCATGTGTAATATCATAAGTCGATTTTGGTGTTTAATATGTAGGTCCCCTTAGATTGTGGACTGTGTGTAAACTCACTAATAAATACAATACAAAACATAAACTCTTTATTGCACACCAAAACACAGAACTAATAAATCTATACATAAATAAGAGATAAAAAAGTGCACAATAGGTGATCGCCTGAACGCAACCTTTGTATAGAAAAAATAGAAAGTAGAAGGGTGACTTAACAACTCACAAGATAAGAAGAAACAAAAAGAATTTCCGGAAAATCAAAAAAAATAAACCTACTTACATGAAATTATTGATCAAAAAATAGTATATTGTAGACTATAATTAAGAATACATATTATTTATCTTTAAAGCTGTCCATGGAAACATCACCTTAGTAGCGCAGAGTTGAAACTAGCTCAGCTATTCATGGGCTCATTCAAAACGCTTCATTCAGGCTGAGATTGAGGTCGGTGGCGAGTCTACCTGTCACTGAAATATTCATTGAACGTCTCCAAGTTGCAGTCACACTCACTGCAACATCTCATGTGAAGGGTTTTAAGTTTACAACATGTTCTCGGATAAAGCAACTTTACATTTTTGTAGAATAAACAACCCACTATAGAAGAGAGATATACAGGATATATTGTCCACCAAATTGGTCAAGTGTGAGTTAGTGGATAACTCGTGTCAAACAACCCATTATAGAATAGAGAGACACAGGCCATTGTCCACCAAATTGGTCAAGTGTGAGTTAGCGGATAACTCGTGTCTTCGGGTAACATTTTCCTTAACTGTAAAGCGAGTACAATCGACTATAGTTTGAAAAACAAGTCATTAGTGTGGGACCGGAACCGAACGTTTTCCGACCGATCCACTTTTTTATGTAGCGCTTGTAAATTGTATATCGTAAAGTCGAAAGTGTGATCATATTTGTTTTTTTAGTAGTACGTCTCTTTAATGCTCAAGCGGTGGTCAAGATTTTGGCATAACTTGATTTTTAATGTAGTTTAGACTCTCTATTAAAATAGAGGTTACTTGTTAACACGCGTTAGCGCAAGTAACTTCACGGAGCTCAGCTAGTTGTTTGTAATAGGCCAAAAGCTCTAATGCTGGGAACTAAAATCGTTTTAATTCTCTACACCAAATACATTAATAATAATATATTACTTGAACATAAAATCATTAAATTTTAACATCAAACACAATACAAATTATAACAGAAAAGGCTTAACTTAGGTACAACAATCTCAAAGGAGCCAATACTAGTATTAATAATTCTAGGTATTTTTTAAGTCAAAATAAAATACAATAAAGTTATTAATAACATAGGCATTTACGACAATGGTCTAAAACTTCTATGTTTCTTACAATTTTATTTGAATTTAAATTATAGCTAGTTAATATATAATAACTTACGTGTGCTATGTTGTTATATGAGTATTATACCTTTAGAATAGAGTAATGGGACACTAATTTTACATAATTAAACTTATATTAAAAAGTGACAAACAAAGAATAAGCATACAAATCTTGAAACAGGCAAGATACGTAAATGAAAAAAAATATAAAAAAAAACATAGGCTAAACCCAAAACAAAGCTAAAAAGTAGATCTATAAATAAATAAAAATTTAGTATTACTAATGTATCTGTACCTAAATGATCTTTGATATTTTTTTGTTGAAACGTTCATAAATCTTAAATGAAATTGTCGCTCAGTAAAAATTCTGTGCCTCCTGTGCAAAAGGATTTAAGTCAAAAATCACTACTTTTCAGGAGAGCAAAAACAAACTTTAAAAAATCATAGCGCATTTTCTATTTATGTTAGCTTTATAAAACTAAGATCAAGTTATGTTTAGTATCCTACATTTTATTCTGTAGTATGTTGTTATTACATGTATCGTATAGAATAATAGATACTAGATAAAATATAAGCAGTTAAATCAATCGTCATTTTTGAAGGAACATTTTTTTCGTGTTTTATGATATAACTGCTTTTATATCAAATAGAAAGCGAAAAAATAGCTTGGTGAATATTGATATTCACTTATTTTATTTGAAGTATAACTTTATGATTTGACACAATTTTAAAACAATTTTAAAACAAAAAATACTAAAAATATTCAGAAGATTCTATTTTGCATTACTAAAACTAATATAAACAAGTTTTTTGGGAGATGTATCATTTATCCTAAAATTTTGGTGTGGATTCTTTTGTGGTTGATAATTTATCTCTAATTATATCTTATGTAAAAAGGGAAAAAAAATGTTTATAATAATCCAAGTTTAATGTAAAACAAACATATTTTATTGAAAATCTACGTTTATTCATCATAATATAATTCAAAATGGCACAGGCAAATATTTATAATCAAATCACAGCCACTGACATTAATTATTTTCTACTCTACACTGCAGTTTTTTAATAAGACTTTACTCAACATATTTTTATATTTATAGGCACAGTAGTAGCAAAGGCCTTTAAATTTACAAATATTTAATTCTATATAATTTCTGTTGGGAATATTAATTTACATAATATAACACACACTAGGTATAACATAATCGAGTTCACACGTTGCTTAATAACTAAATAGTCATAATATTCTGATTGAAAGTTTTATTCATATTATTTATTCTTCATCACTATCATCAGTAGCGGCAGTATCTTTGGCATCCCCTTTACACAAAAGATTTCTTTAAAATTGATGCGCACTTTCATGAACGAATGGCAATAAAGTGCACAAATCTCTTTTTTACTACTTAAACGGCAACCATATTTGGTTGTTGACCAAGAAAAGTAGTTTTTTTAATTGCATTGATTGTTATACAATCGTAAGTTTTTCCTCTTTTTGTGTAATCAATGGAAATAAAATTTCCCCCAGAAATATGTTCTTTGTAGTAAAAACGAGGAAAATCTTTCAAGAATCGAAAATGTCTGACAACAAGCCATACAAATTTAGCGTGTTCTTGGTTATTTTTTTTTTATTGAATGATTTTTTCATAAAATCATTAAAATCGTAAAATTGTTCTTGAATCATTTCAATAACCGTGAATTTGCTACTTGTTTTTGCCGCCCTGCGTACCAGCTGGTACCAGTCACGTGGTAGATGAATATCCATGTTAGTTCTTTTCTTCTTTCTTTCTATGAGAGCATGATCAGTATCCGCCTCCATGTGCGTATGTCCCGGTATTAGAAATTTATGTTCTATTGTCTCTAATTAAGTAGATAGTTTTAAAGCCAACATCAACATGGTTACAATAATTGAATTTTTGTTTTGACCAGGACAACTGTCCGAGTACATAATTAAATTTCTTGCACTTGGTTGAAGTAAGGGCAACTGCTGTGTAATAAAATCATAGAGACATGATGCTATGTCATTGGCGCTTCTTCCACCGACGGATTCTGGCCACATATAACAAAATGCTCTGTTTGTTTTCATGTCATGTATTGTTAAGTTATATGTCCACAACTGCCGCTTATAAAACGCTACACTTGTCTTGGAATGAATGGAGTCGGAAGGCACTGCTGCAGATCAAAACATATGAGTGCTACATTTTCACTCTCTTGGACTTGTCTTTTGTCCTCCTTTTTTTGATCATAAGCAGCCTGAAAAGTGGCTGTAGGCTTGCACCAAGGGTCTGCGTTAAGCCCCTACCTGTTCATCTTGATAATGGATGCCTTAACATCGGACATACAGGAGCAGGCGCCTTGGTGTATGCTGTTTGCCGACGACATTGTACTCGTTGGAGAGGAAGGGCATGAGGTACAGAGGAGACTGGAGCAATGGCAGGGAAGATTGGAGAATGTGGGTCTGAAGATCAGTCGAACGAAAACAGAACACATGTTTTGTGATTTTGGCGGATCTTCAGATTTCACACCAATTGCCTTAGATGGTGTATCCCTGCCAGTCTGCTCTGACTTCAAGTATCTCGGCTCTATTCTCCAAAACGACGGCGATATTGACCGTGACGTAGTGAACCGAATAAACGCTGGGTGGATGAAATGGCGACAGGTCTCAGGAACGACGTGCGATCGAAATATGCCCCTTAAACTTAAGGGGAAAATTTACAAGACGATCATTAGACCTGTCGTTTTGTATGGATCTGAGTGTTGGGGAACAAGAGTAGGGCATGTAAGAGGAGTGCATGCGGCTGAGATGCGAATGTTGAGATGGATGTGTGGAGTGACAAGAATGGACAAAATAAGGAATGAGTATATTAGAGGAAGTTTGAAAGTAGCACCAGTGAGTGAGAAACTGAAGAGTGGGAGGTTAGCATGGTATGGGCATGTGATGCGTAGAGAGGAGATGCATGTTAGTAGGAGATGTATGGAAATGGAAGTGCAAGGAAGAAGGGCAAGAGGCCGACCAAAGAAGACGTGGATGGAGTGTGTGAATGAGGACATGAGAGTGAAAGGAGTGAGTGTAGAGACGACGGCTGATAGAGGAGAGTGGAAGAGGAAAATTTGCTGTGCCGACCCCACCTAGTGGGATAAGGCAAGGAAGAAGAAGAAGAAGCAGCCTGAAAAGCAGCCTGGTGTTTTTTGAGTTCATTTTCCAAAGCATAAGCTTCTTCACCACCTGTGTATTTGAATTTCATTGTGATGCTATCACACTTGGAACAAGAAAAGTTAAGTGACTTTTTAAAAGAAAAGTTAAATGACTTAAACACTCTACTGTAAATGGTTATTCCAACAGGGTTAACACTTTGTTCCTAATATAAGTCATACATCTTTTGTAAGGTGAGTTCACAGTTTAAGAACTTTTTTGTTGTTTTTGACCTACCATAATGACTTTCTACACTCGGAAAACTGTTTATGTGACTTCTAATTTCTTCTAACTTTTCATCTGGTATAACGTTACTATTTCTTGTTTTCTTTTTTATCTGGTCATAATTTAGTTTGTTTTCATATGCACACTGCAGAAACCTATTCGTTTCGTTGAATGTACGCAGCAAACAACCTTTACATATTTGTATTTTCTGGAAGCTATTATGGACAAAGAATTTATTGCTGTAAGTTCTTTTCTTTTTTTTGGCGATGATTCTGATGATGCTCTTTTTGTTTATTTCAATGCTTTCCGTAGGTATGCAGTTCTTTTTGTATTATCACCCAAAGCGCAATACTGTTCAAACAGTTTCTTTCTAAAATCTGGTTGTAAGACTTCGTTACACTGGCTGCATTTCACGCGCTCTTTTAATTTTTCCTTTCTGCGTAATGTATTCCAAACCTCTGTTCCTTGAATATTGGCGTTTCAGTCTGTCTTCTCGTCGTATTCATCCCATGATCGTCCCAAAATGAGCATACAAGTAAGTCCTGTGTATCTTGTAACATACTTCTAGAATCTGTGGAGTCTTCTGATTCCGGTATTATCATATTTTTGTTACTTGCTTTTGTCTTAGAGTCTGTTTTATTCTTTTTCTTTTTTTTTGGAATGCTTCCTCCACTGCTACTGCTGTCTGTATCTTCACCTGTTCCAAGATTAAAATCATCGCAGCTTGACGGTCCAAAATCTCCATTATCAGAGCTTGAGCTAAATACTGATGATGAAAATAGTACTTCATTAGTTTGGAGGAAAGTATCTTGAAGCATAGGAGGTGATGTTATATCAGCTCTTTCTTCATCTAAGTCTGAGACAGTTTTGTTGTCTTTTTGCACAGTAAGTAATAAATGTCAATAAATGTCTTTTCAATATGACCTCACTAAGCGATAGTGCCCCGCATGAGCCTTTTATACACTGAGTTGAATCTTTTTGCACCAAAGACTGTTGTCATTATTATGTAACAAAATGTTAGAATAATTGATACATCTGAGTTAAATTATATTGAACGAATATTATTTATTGTAAAAATGATTTAACTCAACAAGTATCATTTAACACGAAAAATATTTAACGCTAGAGGTAAAAAATCACTTGATACACGTGAAGTTATATCAAACTCATATTCAAAACGTCTTGGTGTTATTTGTTTTAACTTAATTTGTATCAAAATATGGAAATATGTGAAAATAAAATGAACCATTAAGTTAATTCAATTGCAGTTAGATCATAGAAGACAAAAAAAGTGCAAAATTGCTTTTTGTTCCAATGATATAATTTGTTATGTATCACTTAACACAAAAAGACTGTTTTTATGGCAAAAAATAGCCGAGTTGTATCAACCTATCTCTGGAACTAAGCGAGATATCGAAAAGTGAGTTAGACCAAAAAAAAGAAGATTTTTTGCACTTTATAGAACTGTTAAAAACGCGATATTGATTTAAGTCGACTTAAATCATATTGCACAGGAGGCACAGAATTATACCCTTGGGTCGAACTCGACGGTTTGATGGTAAGTTATTGAACAGAAGTCATTAACATTAGCGTTCTTTAAATTGGCTTTTAACGAGTTTCGGTCGCGGAACCTAAGACGATATTAAAAAAATATATATTGTCTATCACATTATGGAGATAAGAGTACATACCACATTTTTTTTTAAACAATGGATATGTATTGTTTCATTATAACTATATTAATTATAAATTATTATTATAAATTATATTAAGTTAGTATTTTTTAAGTAGGAATTTTACCAATATACTGCTTAACTACTAACATACATAGCTAGTGACAGATCTAAGGTGGAGCATGCCTGGTCTAGAATAATAAATAAAGAACGTCAACATCCTGAAAAGAGTTCATAATAATATACTACTGTTCTCTATATGTAGGCTTATAATCTAAGTCAGTCATTTAAGACAACTTAAGATGTTTTTTAAACATAAAACAGCTAGGCAAGTTGTTTTAAAAACTCATCGAAAATAACACGGAAAATGATTCTCCTCCAAATTAAAATACATGTAAGCTGCCTGCAAATAAAAAAAAATGTGAAAACAATTTGCCCCACTGGGAATCGTTAATTAAATCTTTCCACACCAATCGCGCACAAAGTTCCACTTACGCAACATTCAAACAAAAAGTACAAAGATTTTGTACAAACAATTATTTTACGCGAATTGAACTAGCTTTTTTGTAATAACCAATGATTTTCTTTGAAATAGGTAGATTGGAAATGTCGAATCGAATTAATAATTGTAATATTGTTTACTTTAAAATATTAAAATACGACAAAGGAATACCAATTACTTGGTAGTTAATACTATCATTACCTTATAGCTAGAAATTATACTTTATATACTGTTTGCTGCAAGCAATACTTTCGAGAAGTACGCAACGGGTTTGATGAAAAAAATTATCATGAGAATTATTTTACGTTTGTTTAAGATTAAGCGTTTTCTTAAATTTAGATAATTAAGTCTTTTTTTTTGCACTTAGGTATATTAGTCACTATATTTACTGACACTGTTTTCCTCATACCTTATTTTATACGTCTTACGCTAAACCTGAATAAATAAGTTATAAACATCTCTTGTTTTAAGTAAAGCCAGCAGCTTAGTTAAGCTATATTGCCTGTTGCGCCGTAGCTCGGAACCACTGTAGCACCGCTACGAACCGCTACGAATCTCGTAGCACTCGTAGCCAGTACCTCGCGCGCCTCAGCCCTTCCGCCCGTGTCGAGCCGTGCTTCACACGACTAACCTACTTAACACACGCCACTTTTTAAAAAGTTAACGTTCTTTATTCAAATGGAGACTTTTTGAGTGTTGACTTTATTTTGTTTTTTATTGACTCGATAATATTTTTTCGTGTTCTGTTTCTATATAAATTAATGTTCAGTTACTAGTCATTTTTTTATGGTTTAAATGGAAACTGTTGACCCAAGAGTGGAAATTTTGTTTTAAGTTATGCATGCTAAGTTTGGAATATTTGGACGAAATAGGTAAGTTATTAACTACTTAATTTTCATAAAATAACAATTTGATTATATTAATGTCTTTAATCCGGGATTAAATCAATCGTAATATAAAAAAACTAAAACACAGTTATCTCATACAAAATTCTATCAAAATTGGGGCATGGTGTTATAAACATACACACTTTTAAAATAAATACGTAATAGGATAGTATGTAATAGCCAATCAGTTTGTATTTAATTATGATTAACGAATTAATAGCTACTACGAGTAGTTAAAGGTACAGATATGACCAGAGAAAGATTTTGCAGTATTATTATTATAACTCATAAATAGTCAAAGTTCTAGGCCATATAAAAAACAACCTTAAACTTATTTCTATCAATTTTATTATATATCGAACTTACCAAAATGAAAATAAAAACTTATTCATAATATATTATTTTTTTAATTTATATATTTAATCGTAATTGTTAATAAACGGTCAAGAAGTTTTTTTTTAACTTGAACCTTTTCGGATTTGCGAAGATATAACTGTAAAGTCAAAAATATGCCCATCACTGCGCCTTTCATATACTTATTAAACAACTGTAGACTTACTTATAGATACAAAAATATGTAATAGAATGACAAATTTTATAATCCAAACGTAAGAAACTCTTTTGGCTCAGGATACTTATTTCCTAACCATTTTTCAAAACGTCCATCATACATACAATATGAGTATCTTAGGTTGATTTCGATTTTTTTTACACATTTTAGCTAGACATTTGAGCAGCATGGGGCGTAACCACATTATTTAGCGACACTCATGTCTAAAGAGGATCATGCATGGTCTGGACTAACTTTCACTTGAACACAATGTTAGATTGTTGGCGACAGATATTTCAACTATAATGTGGTTGCTAGTCAGACAATAACCAGGAAATGCTATGGTTTCCTCAGGACGTCAGACGGTAAAAAAAAACCGAAAGGTTGAGCTTATTGGTGGAAATCGAACCCACAATCAGCGGGACGTAAGACGGCGGCACGCCCACTGAGCTGTCTTCACTTTATGATATGTGAAAACGTATATGTAGGAAAACTTAGCAATGTAGTTTAATTGCAGTTGGTCGTATGGGAGCAAAATGGCATATTTTTTTTAAAAACCCTATAAAATCTTACGTAAATGATAGAGTTACGGGCTTTTCAGTTTGATTAGCTTTGACTTTCAAAACACGATTACTTAGAATTCTTTCAATCATTTTATTTTTTTAAAAGTATTCGTGTAAAAATGTTGTGCTTCTGTAAGTTATCGATATCACTACTAATCTTACTGTTTTTGTTGTTAATGGTATTATCTAGAATCGTTAGCGCTTATAATTTTAATATTGTAAATTGTTTATTTTATATGTATTTATTTCGTGAAAAATCCACTGCCGAACTGGCAGGCGCTTTTCTCAAGTACGAGTATGTAAGGCGCGGTTGTTCCATACCATAGCGCATTGATAACCATTAATGTAAGAGTTTGAAGAAAACGATGTCGATTCAGGTTTATTCAAAATTCAAATTGTTATGTATTCTGACACACACCTCGCTGGATCGCACCTTCTTTCTGTATGACTTTGCATACATACTTAAAAATTATAAAACCAACCGCGTAGCTGTAGCTAAAGTTTATGTGTGTTTTAAGCTTAAAGGTTCGGATTATTACCACGGAACTCTTAAAACTCTTTACTATGGGTTAATTTACTAATATCGTAGACTTTTTCCTTTTTAAAATTAATAACAGACTTCAAAAAAAGAATTACCTAGGAGTTATGCTCGAGCATGAAAGGTTCCATACGAAATAATAAAAAAATAAAAAAACTTTTTTTTGTGTTATAGCCGCAAATATAAAAAATTACTTCATCTGAAAGTGTGACTTAAACTATTACTGTACATGAGATAGGTAGGGCCTGATAACAGACGGAAAGTCGGACGGACATACAGGCAGACAGCGAAGGCTTAGTAACAGGGTCCTATTGGTACCTTTTGGGTACGGGACCCTAAAACGAAAATAATTATTAAATCTCCATCAATCACAACTTATTGTTAGCTTAAAATTGCTTCTTTTGTTTAAAAAATCATTGTTTCATATTTTTTTAATTCGTGTCCCGCCCCTCTGAAGATGTTTCAGCATTTTTGCACTCAACGGCAAATTTGCTTTGAAAGTTCATTAAAACTGACCTAAATAGTGGAGACAATACTCCCCAGATGAATGGGAAAACTTCTGGGTAAATCAAATACTTTGCCTCCATCGGATCGAGTGCAAAAGTTGTTAATTAGACCGCCTCCTGTAGTTTTATTTAGTGTGTAGAGGCCAACAAACAATCAGCTTAGCAGATATGTTAATGAAGTTTACTGTTGAAGTTGTTTACTTTTTTCATTGACTCTGCTATATGTTAAAGCGAATACAACTAGTTTATTCACAAATACAACGGTGAAACGTACTATAACTAATTAAATTCTAAAGTACAGCTTAGCCTTAGTGTACGTTTTGCCATATCCAAGGTGTGGAATTCTTTGCCAAATTCCCTGTTCCCTGATAACTATAATCTAGCTGTTTTCAAGGCAAGAGTGAACCGGTTTCTTCTGGGCAAGCGTGCTCCACCGTAGATCGCAATTTCGCTTACCATCAGGTGAACTGCGATCAAGCGCAAGCCCATTATGAGTAAAAAAAAACCACTGAGCCCCGCGCCAAGTATCATATAAATGATCGTTGCCCCGCAGTAGTTAAAAAGCCACTGTATTAAAAAAAACATTTGATAAATAGTTCCGTCTTACTCTCACTCATTTTGTAACTGGCCAGGGTAGGCTCAGTTTTATGAAATTATCATCATTATCGCAACACGAAGAAGACTTCATAAAAATCTACTAAATTTACTAAAAATAAATGAGACGAGTTCGACTCTCGTTTAGCACTTATCAAGTGGCAACATATGTTACAATAGACTGATAATTAGCAAGCCAAAATTATCACTATATTCAACTAAATATTACGTCTGTTATACTGATGGACAACGAGTTCGATCCTCGTTTATCATGTGACGAAAAATGGCTTCATTAGTATCTCGAATATCCTGATTATGGGACATTTAGTTGACTCCTGCGCAATAACAGTTATCTCATCAAAATTGAAATGATTTATTATTGAATTCATTGATTGAGTGTGGGTTCGAGTCCCGCACGTTTTATTACCATTATCAAAAATGATAATTATCACTAATATGTAAGCAACTAGATAAAATACTTATGTGATCTAAGTATATAACAACCCATTTATCAAACAGCAAAGACAAGCATCATGTGTTTGGGTTAAACGTTATTGTGATTCCACTAACAAAAGAAGTAGTAAATCAACCTAGAGAAACCGCGGGGTATGAGCAGTATTTTAGAGGTCACTACCAGATGTTGTAATTAACAAAAAAAGACTTCGTGGGTCAGCGAAACAATTGCATTGAAACTCGGTAGGGGTGTAGTAGATTTGAGACAAGACATTAAGTTGTTATTTATTAGTTAAGGATAACAAGAGGTTGTAAAAAAATATTGTAGGCGTAGGTTGTAGGAGTTCTGTTACCAATCATAGCGTATGAGGTGGAGCCAGTGCTGAATCTTTCACGAGATGGTTAGTAGGGGTGGGGGTCGAATAAAAGGAGATGTAATACAGAATTCGAGACTCTTTTGGGGAAACGGCTCTTATTCGGGGGCTCGAGGGCGACACACGGGACTCCAGGGCAGCGTGAGGCGAGGATTTTGGAAGGCGCCGGGAGACGACGTGGGGGCTTCAGCAGCAGTGGTACGAAGTAGGGACCATTGGGGACAGATATGAAATGGGAAACGTGTTTTTGTGATCTAATAAAATCTTATTGGGAGTTCGTTTGACTAAATTCAGTGTTTTCAGTAGATTTTGTAACTGTAGAAAAGGGATTAGTTGGGCTTTGTTTTAATTGGGTGATTTGCAGTTCACAGTTCTGTCTATTTCTATAATATTTGTTATTTTGGGTAAATAATGGGAATTAGTAATGGGTGTTGATTGCATTTAATGGTTACATACATTATGAGTATTCTAGACTTCGGAATGAGGCTAGAATAATTACGAGTTCAGTTTTATGAAATTTTATTGTCATTTTTATACTACGATTCGTATGTAACAATAGTTAGTGTGGAGATTCATATCTGTACTTGATGGATACCAGATTCCTTGAACTCCGGTTTAATGGATTTGGGGTTGTGTATCATCATGAAACCTAACGGTGTCAAATGAGTGGTGGTACATGATTTGCGTTGGCTAGGTGTGGCTTGGGGCGACCACAAACTGTTTTCCTGATCAGTCAGGCAGTGCCAGTCCTCTTTTTATGGTTAATTTGCGTTGTGCTTGTAATGTTACCGGCTCGTCGAAGTGAGACACTAACCCACAGGTGTGGGGTTACAAGTTACAGCGTTGAGTTTGCCATAGATTGTATATCTATATATGTATTTATACGTGGTTTGTGTTATCGGGCTACATAACACAAGTCACTACCCCGTCAGGTATTCGTAGGTACTCGGGTTGTAGGTTTACAGTTGGGATTAAACCCGTCCCGCTTCTTTCGGTGTAGGGCCCAGCTTAGCGGATCTCATTCATGGCTTCGCCTAAGGAGTTGTCATGTTTGGGTTTCCTTCGTAGGGTTTGCGAGTTCTTTGCTAGGAAATCGTAAACAAACAGCACACGTTTAACGTAAATGTGAGATTCTAATTTATTGGATTCTCTAGTTTTGGATGGTTATGTAACTTAGCTTTTGTTAGGAGCATTAGGCCATTTTATGGTAGATAGAGTTAGGTTATTGTTAGGTCTCATTTACATGAGATAGGGAATGGATGCACTAGGTTTCTCTTTCAGCTCGAGCTGGGTGCGGGTCTTCAGGTGGTTTGTACAAATGGTTTGTAAGTATCACGTAGAACATTAGGACATAGGAAGAACATTAGGACGTATTCTAATAGTAGGCATTTTAGGGTTAATATAGGTCATTTACCTAGGATAAACTTTCATTCAATGCTGTTGCCTAATATCATATTTATGTTTGATTAATAATTTTAATTGATGTCTTTATCACAAAGTTCTATTTGAATATTTTTCAAGAAGTGCAAACTTGTACTATGATTTCCTACAATAGATTCAAGAAATTATAACCGAGGTTAATCTCTATTTTTGAAACACATTTCTAATTGTCAAAGTTCACAAAGAAACATTTGTGCTTTGTTTTTAATAAAATGCTACGCATTTTGAACAATCGATCCAGAATCAATTACACATTTAATAAACTCAAAGCCAAATAAAAGGTTACCAATTTTTTAAAGATCTGTCCGTTGAAATTATATGGCGATAATGTATAACAAAACCAATTACATATTTCATTTGATCCAGCTTGTGTGTTAAACAACACCGACTTTATTTACAATGACTCAAGGGTCGAACATTGAATAGAAATGCTACGTTGTCTAAATGACTAACTTTGCCTGTTAAGCAACACCATCTCCGGCATAAAGACTACAAGATAGCAAAATTTCATCAAAATCGGTAGTATTGTATACTAGAATACTACTTGCTGCATTTATGAAGGATTTAAGGGCGAGAACCTAATATCTTTACCTTACTATAATATTGGTCACTGAATGCCACCGGACGAATATAATGTGTTGACATAACACAATTACACAGCGCTGCAAGCTTAAAATAATAAGCTAATCTCTAATCAGAATACAATTCTAATTCCTGAAAATACAGGACTTTTATGTGTAAAACAATTCACACATTATCTTGAGACTACAAAAGCTCAAAGTTTGTAATTGATTAATTTCAATTTTATGACTCTAACCAGAGTATTTTGTAAGAGAGAAGTCTCTCTACTCATTACATACTATACAACGAATTATTCTACCTACCAATGGGGAATAATGTGTGAAGGTTCCGCATTTGTTTGAGTTAGAATAGGCTCATGATGTTTCTCGTAAACGGAAGATCACCGTCAGAGATAGTCATAGAATGAGTGTTGGAATCCTGATCACGACGTTTTAATCTACGGATTATTCTAATAAGAATCAACAGTACATCTCTCTGATTATACTATGGATTGAGTCGTATTATACTTTAATTGCATGGATTATTCTAGGTTAAGTATTAGGGGCGTTTTAGGGCTTTTCACCGAAGGCCGTTTAACGCTCCGCATGAACTGTGGCGATGGATGGTGTTAGTTAGGATTCGAGGGCCAAAACCTCTACCCCGGTTCTACTAACTAGCGGAAGTATGAAGTAAAATAGTAGATGAATGCAAGTGAATAGGAGTTGAAATATCCCAACTGACTTACTGACAAACAATAGGATGTCCTCTTGTCCTTTTGCTGTAGATTAAATTATATTAACTCACGAGTTAATTTGTTTAGATGACTGAAAGTAGAGAGCGAGGAAGCGATTTGTAAGTAGTTGCTTATATGCATGTGGATCTGTCTTCGGTGAGACTTGAATGTACCATGAAAGTGTGTAATTACATATCCCTGAGGTCACCAGTTAGTGCTGGGTAGGGACTGTAGGTCCCTATTGTCTAGCTTTCCTTAAAGCTAGAGGTTGAAGGTCATAGAGCGGGGCGATCTGGATGGAGCCCCGATCTTCTAGATTATCATACATATTTTGATAGTCTGGAACCTGGCACTAACATACTAAGAACTTTAACTAGGAACAATCTATTGCAAAATATTATAAATGGTTCAGTTTCACTAACTTAAAAGTAAAAGATAATACGTGAGCTAAAGTCTACCATAAATCACTATCCATTAAATCCTTCATAAATAGGCATTTAGTATGCAAACGTTATCTATAATTAGGGTTAGGGTTTGTACTTTCTTGAACCTTTAAAGAACTTGAGTTTCTACATACATGACGTGGTCCTTATAGCTACTAGACGATTCACAGCCAAATCACAGCCAATTAGACATTTTATGACTATGACATTTATGACGTTAAATTCCCTTTTAAAATTCCGGTTTTTTATTTCCGTTTAAAAAAAATATATGGGGGGGGTACATAAAATGAATAGCCGTGACCAGGATGTTTAAGTTATTACAATTTAGTAGGTAAAATTTTAACAAATAGTTTGTATTACAGATTGTTATTGGAATTGTCATGTCGTAAAATGTAAAACATGCTAGAGAAATCTGGCATAAAATGATGCCGTGAGAATGGAGAGGTCAAGATGGTACAGAAGCTAGGTTCATTAGGTAGCAATAAGCTGTTTTAATATTTTATTCCTTAAACTTTAACTTATAGGTGTAGTAAAGTTTGGGGTCGAAACGCCCCGTTGAAATAGTCTCAATGCGTTAATTATTTATCGTTTTATTCATTCATATCTAGAACAGTCGTTAAGCAAACATTTACTATTAGTATTTTGGAAATTATTTTTCATCTTCCGTTTGATCTATAATTGCAATATCGAACTTTTAACCAACGGGTCGACAAATTAGGATCTCATATAGCAAGCACATGAAGCCGGTGAATATTAAGTACCAGGCATATATTTAAACTCATTTTGTCATCCACTAGGAAATAATAAATCTGTCGGAATAGGATAAACAAAAAAACCAGATTGTAAAATAAAAAATGTTTAAAAATGCACATGTAAACAAAATGTTGTAAACCTTTTGACTGGCAATATAACAAGATGTTGCAAGCCGTGGTCACTAATTGTTTTAGCTAGAAAGAAATCAAAGAAAGGATGGACCCTTTCTTGAACAGGTAGTAAAGCGTCACGATTACGCAAGTTTCAAATTTCTAAATCCTATTTAGTTACCAATGTGGGCGAGAAAAATTTAATAGTGTCGGAAACTAAGTAAGCCTGATGTTTTACAAAAGAGTTTCTACTCCTTCTGTTTTAGAACTAAGTGGCAAGAAAAAGTCTTCGCTAGGTCTAAGCCCTGATGTTAAGCAAACTCTCGAGCGCTATATCCACTGAGTAGAAGTTAGAGGTTTCCAATAATTGTAGTAGGTAGTAGATTCGTAGAAGTTATCAAAGATTCTTGATTCTTCTATTTCATCGAAATATATATTTGTTACTATTATCTCTCTGAATATATAATATATAGGCGCGTCATAAGAGCGTTAACTTAAGGTTCGAGTGGCATTAAGTAGGAGTGCGTAAAAACTAGCAAAACCATTAACACAATTTTGGAATCCACTAAAGTATGAATCTGTAGATTTTATGGTTTCACACGGAAACGAAACCACTTCAGGAAAAAAATACGACACTTCACTAACTTAGCAAATAAGGCCACTTTTGTCCATAGACACTTAAATGGCAATAAATTTGGGTTCTTTTGTTTTTCATCAACACGTGGTATCGATGTATTACTGATTGGAGATAAATGGCCAGAAGAGAAATGACAAAAAAGGGGGTTCAACACTTGTCCACCACAAACCAACTGTGGGATAGAAATGGAAATATACGATTATTGTAGAACAATACTCTTTTGTCCATAAAGGTTTATTTCTATTGATCCTCGGTTCAAAGTTAAGTTTGCATAAACTTATACACGTGCTTTGACTTGGTTGCGTATATTTGCTGATGTTACTGCTATATGATAAATAGAAAAGTCGTAAGGATTGGGGTCGCGATTAACTTAGCTTTGACAATTGATGGACTTAAGTTTTGTAAACGAGTGTAGATATTTGCCATTGTAATAACATAACATTCAAGAAATGATTCAATAAATATTTTTATTGTTATCATATATAATAGCGTTGTATTATCAATTCTAATGCGAGCAGTAACAGTATCAATGCTAGATAGATTTGTTGTATGTACCATTGTGTTGATTTTAAACAAGCCTTGATTAGGTACAAGGATGTTATTTCACTCGAAATTGACTGCTATTTTTAGAGATCTTTGACCTTGTTTCATTAATACTAGAATTAATCAGAATGCAATTTTAAAGATAGTATCCAAATAGGAATTTAATGATCTTATAAATAAAGTAAACGCTGCTAGGTAATTACAACAGAAATTGGTAAGGTTACTGAAGTTTTAAGAAGTTAAGTTGTGCAGATTGGGGTTGTATTTATTGTTAATACAATGGTTAGTTAGATGATCTAATTGAGATAAAGCGAGGATAGCACATTTATGAGGAAAGTGTTTAAAAAAGAGATAGTTACCTAATTTCTTTACAATACATAACTTATAGTTCTCAATTTGCAGCATTCATAGATGATGTCTGTTGCTTACCATCATGCGAGTTACATGAAGGATTAGAGACATTGTAGGGATTTCTAGCAATCAGACCTTTTTGAAAAAAAGTAGTACTAGATAGTTATAAACAAAAATTCACAAAATTATCAAATTCATTACAATTAACATTTAATAAGCATTTTTACCATTTTCAAGTTATTTGTTCATTGTAGGGATATACTATTGTGACACCTTTTAGTAGTTAGTATTTTTGAAAGAATCAAAAAGGGCACTCACGTTGTTTACAACTTTCAAAAAAAAAAGAGGACAGTAATTTAAATTTTGCGAATAAGTTAGTAATAATACTGAGATCGTATAAGCAGGTTTATTTTAAAACTTATAACAGTCTAAGTAGATATTAACAAACGGGGGTCGAAGCAAAGCTTTTATTATAAGGAATTACTAGTATAGTCACGGGTCCGATATTAATATTAGGTTTGAATTAAGTATTACATAGTAGGTTGATTATTTTAACATTGTATATATTAACGTTTTGGTCAACCGGTTGACCATGCGGCAGGTCAATAGAAACTTTTTATAAATTTGGGACTAAGGGTTGCAATTGTGTTAAAGTAAAAATTGTCAAGGGGTCAGCAGATGTTGAAAAGACAGGACTTTCTTGCGAGTGAGATGAAACTTAGGACGCACAATTATTTCACTAAGAATTTATGTTATAGATGTCGAGCTCATGTAGATCGGATATAAGAGCAAATAATGTTTTCGATTTTCAGTATAATCATTATATGTAGATATCTCAATTTTAAGTTTATCAATATAACAGGTTGGGACATAAATTAATTCTTAAATTTTAGCGTCCTTATGTGATAACTTTTAGACATTAGTGTTTCCATTACCTTTATTACTTATTTATAAATTTTAACGTTATTTGTTTTCCCGCGAAATAAATTAATTCTCCTTAAAATAACAATGATTTCTAGTTAACTATTTGTCTTATATCAACGCTGCGATTTGTCAAAATATAATCAATAGGAATTTTAAACTAGTGTCTAAAGAAGAAGAGAAAGGTCTTATCGTTGAGAGCGATTTTATCCAAACAATTAAACTCAATGACAATACAGCATTGAATGAATTGTCTTCCTAGTAAAAAAAATACAATTACAAGTAATCGGAGAAAAAAAATTAAGTTTTGTCAATTATTACAGTTTAGGATCAACATTACTCTAATTCAATAGTATTCTATTAGTTCACAATATAATATAAAGCTTTTTGAAACTCAAAACACGTATTGGCAATTATTATTATTGTTTGTAAAAGTGTCATTTACTAAAATTTTAAATTATTTTCAGTAAAATAGATGCTATAATAGAAGGAAAAGAACATTGAGGCAAATTAAAATAGGCCCATCCTGAATTGATCTAACAAAAATATAACCATGAAGCGTTTGGGAACATCACGCTACATGGTGACGGATAAATTAAAAATTGTTTTAAAAAACAAAGAACCGACTTCAAAACACAACTAAAAAGGGAAAAATAATTTTAAGCCTACATCAAATCAAGAATAGTTATATAAGTAGAATCGAAGAGTTTATTTCATGTACTTATAAAAAACTATTTTAAATTTTTATGAATCCTGTATTCTTGGAGTCGGTGCCAGCAAAGAAAGACAATTGAAAATAGTTTTTTTAACAAACATTAAATTGTTCTTCTTAGATGGCACCGACTTCAAGAAAACAGGATTAATAAAAATTTAAAATAGTTTTTTATAAGTACATGAAATAAACTCTTCGATTCTACTTATATAACTATTCTTGATTTGATGTAGGCTTAAAATTATTTTTCCCTTTTTAGTTGTGTTTTGAAGTCGGTTCTTTGTTTTTTAAAACAATTTTATTTTTACATTTTTAGTGGTTAGTCATGATATTTTTTAAGTTTTAGCTATAGAGAGCCAAATAAACTTCACGATCAAAAAACCTCTGGCGTATACCAGGCAGGCAACCAATTGCGAGCAAATTGAGCTGTATGCTAGCGAAGCGAGCGCGAAAATATTCACCGTATTTGTTCGAACCGTTTGAGCATAAAGAAGTCCAAAGCAGCACAAATTACATAATGTTTGTTGTGTCAAAACGTAATAGAACCAATTGCGAGCGAAGCGAGCCGGATGCGAGCGAAGCGAGCTATGCGCGAGCGAAGCGAGCGCGAAAATTTTCACCGTATTTGTTCGAACCGGTTGAGCATAAAGAAGTCCAAAGCAGCACAAATTACATAATGTTTGTTGTATCAAAACGTAATAGAACCAATTGCGAGCGAAGCGAGCCGGATGCGAGCGAAGCGAGCTATGCGCGAGCGAAGCGAGCGCGAAAATTTTCACAGTATTTGTTCGAACCGTTTGAGCATAAAGAAGTCCAAAGCAGCACAAATTACATAATGTTTGTTGTGTCAAAACGTAATAGAACCAATTGCCAGCGAAGCGAGCCAGATGCGAGCGAAGCGAGCGCGAAAATTTTCACCGTATTTGTTCGAACCGTTTGAGCATAAAGAAGTCCAAAGCAGCACAAATTACATAATGTTTGTTGTGTCAAAACGTAATAGAACCAATTGCGAGCGAAGCGAGCCGGATGCGAGCTATGCGCGAGCGAAGCGAGCGCGAAAATTTTCACCGTATTTGTTCGAACCGTTTGAGTATAAAGAAGTCCAAAGCAGCACAAATTACATAATGTTTGTTGTGTCAAAACGTACTAAAACTAATTGCGAGCGAAGCGAGCTATGCGCGAGCGAAGCGAGCGCGAAAATTTTCACCGTATTTGTTCGAACCGCTTGAGCTTGAAGAAGTCCAAAGCAGCACAAAATACATAATGTTTGTTGTGTCAAAACTTACTAGAACCAATTGTGAGCGAAGCGAGCCGAATGCGAGCGAAGCGAGCTATGCGCGAGCGAAGCGAGCGCGAAAATTTTCACCGTATTTGTTCGAACCGCTTGAGCTTGAAGAAGTCCAAAGCAGCACAAATTACATAATGTTTGTTGTGTTAAAACTTACTAGAACCAATTGCGAGCGAAGCGAGCCGGATGCGAGCGATCCAAACTATGCGCGAGCGAAGCGAGCGCGAAAATTTTCACCGTATTTCTTTAAACCGTTTGAGCATAAAGAAGTCCAAAGCAGCACAAATAACATAATGTTTGTTGTGTCAAAACGTACTAGGACCAAGGGCGAGCGTAGCGAGCTGGATGCGAGCGTATCGGGCAATGCGCGAGCGAAGCGAGCAGGCAGGCAACCAATTGCGAGCAAATTGAGCTGTATGCTAGCGAAGCGAGCGCGAAAATATTCACCGTATTTGTTCGAACCGTTTGAGCATAAAGAAGTCCAAAGCAGCACAAATTACACAATGTTTGTTGTGTCAAAACGTAATAGAACCAATTGCGAGCAAAGCGAGCCGAATGCGAGCGAAGCGAGCTATGCGCGAGCGAAGCGAGCGCGAAAATTTTCACCGTATTTGTTCGAACCGTTTGAGCATAAAGAAGTCCAAAGCAGCACAAATTACATAATGTTTGTTGTGTCAAAACGTAATAGAACCAATTGCGAGCGAAGCGAGCCGGATGCGAGCGAAGCGAGCGCGAAAATTTTCACCGTATTTGTTCGAACCGTTTGAGCATAAAGAAGTCCAAAGCAGCACTAATTACATAATGTTTGTTGTGTCAAAACGTAATAGAACCAATTGCGAGCGAAGCGAGCCGGATGCGAGCGAAGCGAGCTATGCGCGAGCGAAGCGAGCGCGAAAATGTTCACCGTATTTGTTCGAACCGTTTGAGTATAAAGAAGTCCAAAGCAGCACAAATTACATAATGTTTGTTGTGTCAAAACTTACTAGAACCAATTGCGAGCGAAGCGAGCCGGATGCGAGCGATCCGAACTATGCGCGAGCGAAGCGAGCGCGAAAATTTTCACCGTATTTCTTTAAACCGTTTGAGCATAAAGAAGTCCAAAGCAGCACAAATAACATAATGTTTGTTGTGTCAAAACGTACTAGGACCAAGGGCGAGCGAAGCGAGATGGATGCGAGCGTATCGGGCAATGCGCGAGCGAAGCGAGCGCGAAAATTTTTACCGTATTTGTTCAAACCATTTGAGCATAAAGAAGTCCAAAGCAGCACAAATTATATAATATTTGGAGTGTCATAAGCCCAAAACATCCTGGGGGAAAGTCGAACGAAGTGGGATAACTCCTAGCGAAGCGAGCCCGTAAATATTTTTTTTATCCGTTCGAGTGTCTAGTCTATTAATATATTATCAAATTTTACATGAGTGAAATCTGTATTGCCGTATGAGCGCGAAGAAGTGAAATAGGTTATCGAGTTATTTGGGTATCCCAAGGGAATAGCAATGACTTTTAAGATAAAAAGTAACCTTCGTGTTATACAAGGTCTAGTCTACCCCCATATCAAATTTAAGCGAAATCAGTGTGTCATGTGTTATTTGGTGCATCCCACGGGAACAGTAATTATTTTCGGGATAAAAAGTAGCCAATGTGTTAACACATAGTCTAACCTATCTTCATCTCAAATTTCATCAACATCAGTACAGCCGTTCGGGCGTGAAGAAGTTATAAAGACTTATGTGTTATTTGGTGCATCCCACGGGAACAGTAATTATATTCGGGATAAAAAGTAGCCTATGTGTTAACACATAGTCTTACCTATTTTCATCTTAAATTTCAAGAATATCAGTACAGCCGAACGAGCGTGAATCTCTCTTCGAGCGTAAACATAACCTAACTTTTTAGGTTTTCCTTCGATTTCCCTAGGAATCCATCATCAGATCATATTTTGGTGACAATGGGACCAATTCAGAACCATACTCTTTCAATTAAAAAAAGAATTTTGAGAATCGATCCACAAATGGCTGAGAAATCGGTGAACATACATAAAAAAAAAAAAAAATACATACACGTCGAATATATAACCTCCTCCTTTTTGAAGTCGGTTAAAAATACATTTTGCTGTTACATATATACAAATCTTTTATTTTCCCTTATAGTTATTTTAAAATGTAATAATTTTAACAAAATATTAAAAGAGAAATTATATCTTGTTAGAAACTGAGTTAATTGGTTTTAATGTTCCAAATAGTATTAGTTGTTGATGTTAGCTGGTTTAATCTTATTAGAAAATAATTCTATAATGGGATTAAATGATATTTGAAAAAAAAAAAAAACAAAGAGCTCTTTTAATTGGGTAATAAGGTAAAAGTATGGTATTGGTATGGTACGGTAATGGTCTGGTAAAGGTATTTCTGGTACGGTAACAAATTGTACTCATAATGTCATATGGGGTAACCGACTCGAAAGTTTTCTTATCAATAATGACTTTGCTGGGTTGTTTGATGTAATGAAAAACCATGAAAGTTGAGGGAATGAAAGTGTGTGAAAGGTTACTAAGCTTAGCCGCGCGTTGCCACAGCGTTAGTTTTTAAGATTTAGGTTATTAAGTTAATTAGTTAATAAGATTTTAGTTTAAGGCTTTTGCAATGAAGATCGGAGGTTCAAATGATTCAGCAAATTTCTGGTAGGAGAACGGTCTCTCATTTTCGAATTTGGCATTAATTTTGCACACATATGCCCAGTTTATTTTTGTTTTTATTTTGGTGGCCTGTTTACAATAAAAAGTTCTAATGTTGGAGAATTTGGTGCTAGGATTAATTTGAAGTCACCGATATACATCGATTACATTGGAACTTTACACTATACAGAAAAACCGAAAGGTTAATGATATTTACACTCCACTACTCCAAAATTAGTGACGAGCTGTTGTATGCGAATTCAGTCCTGAGAGAGATACTTTATCTAAATGTGATATATAGTTTTCCTGCTGTTAAGGTTGGTTGCTTTTGGGTCAAGCGGATATCAGGTTTATCGACCAAGCGAAAGAATAGGTTTGGTAGCGCTTTGCTTGATATATGTCACTAGGACTGGATGGCCTCACAACCCATTTCGTTTCAATCAGAAGTTCTTCCGTGGTATGGGAAACTATATTGAATTTTTAGTCTATGCTGTCTTAAGCTCGACACTGGACATATAATGGCTTTTTACTAATTGGTTTAAATACTCGACGAAAAGACAGGGAACATTTACACTCGAATGTTTAAATTCTTACATGAGGGATTAAAAGAGATTTTCGGAATTCAAATATATTTTGTATTTTCATGTAACATGATTTTTTATGGCATTATGAGGAGGTAACGGTAAAGGTTTTGTAAAGGTAACGGTTTTGCAAAGGTAAAAGCTTCGATCATCGGCGTGTTACGGATAAGGTTGAGGATTTTGGTATTTGGTAAATTCTTTCAGTTTATTTTAGTTAGTCTTACAGAATTTACCAGGGGTCGGCTGTAACTGGCCAGGGTAGGCTCAGTTTTATGAAATTATCATCATTATCGCAACACGAAGAAGACTTCATAAAAATCTACTAAATTTACTAAAAATAAATGAGACGAGTTCGACTCTCGTTTAGCACTTATCAAGTGGCAACATATGTTACAATAGACTGATAATTAGCAAGCCAAAATTATCACTATATTCAACTAAATATTACGTCTGTTATACTGATGGACAACGAGTTCGATCCTCGTTTATCATGTGACGAAAAATGGCTTCATTAGTATCTCGAATATCCTGATTATGGGACATTTAGTTGACTCCTGCGCAATAACAGTTATCTCATCAAAATTGAAATGATTTATTATTGAATTCATTGATTGAGTGTGGGTTCGAGTCCCGCACGTTTTATTACCATTATCAAAAATGATAATTATCACTAATATGTAAGCAACTAGATAAAATACTTATGTGATCTAAGTATATAACAACCCATTTATCAAACAGCAAAGACAAGCATCATGTGTTTGGGTTAAACGTTATTGTGATTCCACTAACAAAAGAAGTAGTAAATCAACCTAGAGAAACCGCGGGGTATGAGCAGTATTTTAGAGGTCACTACCAGATGTTGTAATTAACAAAAAAAGACTTCGTGGGTCAGCGAAACAATTGCATTGAAACTCGGTAGGGGTGTAGTAGATTTGAGACAAGACATTAAGTTGTTATTTATTAGTTAAGGATAACAAGAGGTTGTAAAAAAATATTGTAGGCGTAGGTTGTAGGAGTTCTGTTACCAATCATAGCGTATGAGGTGGAGCCAGTGCTGAATCTTTCACGAGATGGTTAGTAGGGGTGGGGGTCGAATAAAAGGAGATGTAATACAGAATTCGAGACTCTTTTGGGGAAACGGCTCTTATTCGGGGGCTCGAGGGCGACACACGGGACTCCAGGGCAGCGTGAGGCGAGGATTTTGGAAGGCGCCGGGAGACGACGTGGGGGCTTCAGCAGCAGTGGTACGAAGTAGGGACCATTGGGGACAGATATGAAATGGGAAACGTGTTTTTGTGATCTAATAAAATCTTATTGGGAGTTCGTTTGACTAAATTCAGTGTTTTCAGTAGATTTTGTAACTGTAGAAAAGGGATTAGTTGGGCTTTGTTTTAATTGGGTGATTTGCAGTTCACAGTTCTGTCTATTTCTATAATATTTGTTATTTTGGGTAAATAATGGGAATTAGTAATGGGTGTTGATTGCATTTAATGGTTACATACATTATGAGTATTCTAGACTTCGGAATGAGGCTAGAATAATTACGAGTTCAGTTTTATGAAATTTTATTGTCATTTTTATACTACGATTCGTATGTAACAATAGTTAGTGTGGAGATTCATATCTGTACTTGATGGATACCAGATTCCTTGAACTCCGGTTTAATGGATTTGGGGTTGTGTATCATCATGAAACCTAACGGTGTCAAATGAGTGGTGGTACATGATTTGCGTTGGCTAGGTGTGGCTTGGGGCGACCACAAACTGTTTTCCTGATCAGTCAGGCAGTGCCAGTCCTCTTTTTATGGTTAATTTGCGTTGTGCTTGTAATGTTACCGGCTCGTCGAAGTGAGACACTAACCCACAGGTGTGGGGTTACAAGTTACAGCGTTGAGTTTGCCATAGATTGTATATCTATATATGTATTTATACGTGGTTTGTGTTATCGGGCTACATAACACAAGTCACTACCCCGTCAGGTATTCGTAGGTACTCGGGTTGTAGGTTTACAGTTGGGATTAAACCCGTCCCGCTTCTTTCGGTGTAGGGCCCAGCTTAGCGGATCTCATTCATGGCTTCGCCTAAGGAGTTGTCATGTTTGGGTTTCCTTCGTAGGGTTTGCGAGTTCTTTGCTAGGAAATCGTAAACAAACAGCACACGTTTAACGTAAATGTGAGATTCTAATTTATTGGATTCTCTAGTTTTGGATGGTTATGTAACTTAGCTTTTGTTAGGAGCATTAGGCCATTTTATGGTAGATAGAGTTAGGTTATTGTTAGGTCTCATTTACATGAGATAGGGAATGGATGCACTAGGTTTCTCTTTCAGCTCGAGCTGGGTGCGGGTCTTCAGGTGGTTTGTACAAATGGTTTGTAAGTATCACGTAGAACATTAGGACATAGGAAGAACATTAGGACGTATTCTAATAGTAGGCATTTTAGGGTTAATATAGGTCATTTACCTAGGATAAACTTTCATTCAATGCTGTTGCCTAATATCATATTTATGTTTGATTGATAATTTTAATTGATGTCTTTATCACAAAGTTCTATTTGAATATTTTTCAAGAAGTGCAAACTTGTACTATGATTTCCTACAATAGATTCAAGAAATTATAACCGAGGTTAATCTCTATTTTTGAAACACATTTCTAATTGTCAAAGTTCACAAAGAAACATTTGTGCTTTGTTTTTAATAAAATGCTACGCATTTTGAACAATCGATCCAGAATCAATTACACATTTAATAAACTCAAAGCCAAATAAAAGGTTACCAATTTTTTAAAGATCTGTCCGTTGAAATTATATGGCGATAATGTATAACAAAACCAATTACATATTTCATTTGATCCAGCTTGTGTGTTAAACAACACCGACTTTATTTACAATGACTCAAGGGTCGAACATTGAATAGAAATGCTACGTTGTCTAAATGACTAACTTTGCCTGTTAAGCAACACCATCTCCGGCATAAAGACTACAAGATAGCAAAATTTCATCAAAATCGGTAGTATTGTATACTAGAATACTACTTGCTGCATTTATGAAGGATTTAAGGGCGAGAACCTAATATCTTTACCTTACTATAATATTGGTCACTGAATGCCACCGGACGAATATAATGTGTTGACATAACACAATTACACAGCGCTGCAAGCTTAAAATAATAAGCTAATCTCTAATCAGAATACAATTCTAATTCCTGAAAATACAGGACTTTTATGTGTAAAACAATTCACACATTATCTTGAGACTACAAAAGCTCAAAGTTTGTAATTGATTAATTTCAATTTTATGACTCTAACCAGAGTATTTTGTAAGAGAGAAGTCTCTCTACTCATTACATACTATACAACGAATTATTCTACCTACCAATGGGGAATAATGTGTGAAGGTTCCGCATTTGTTTGAGTTAGAATAGGCTCATGATGTTTCTCGTAAACGGAAGATCACCGTCAGAGATAGTCATAGAATGAGTGTTGGAATCCTGATCACGACGTTTTAATCTACGGATTATTCTAATAAGAATCAACAGTACATCTCTCTGATTATACTATGGATTGAGTCGTATTATACTTTAATTGCATGGATTATTCTAGGTTAAGTATTAGGGGCGTTTTAGGGCTTTTCACCGAAGACCGTTTAACGCTCCGCATGAACTGTGGCGATGGATGGTGTTAGTTAGGATTCGAGGGCCAAAACCTCTACCCCGGTTCTACTAACTAGCGGAAGTATGAAGTAAAATAGTAGATGAATGCAAGTGAATAGGAGTTGAAATATCCCAACTGACTTACTGACAAACAATAGGATGTCCTCTTGTCCTTTTGCTGTAGATTAAATTATATTAACTCACGAGTTAATTTGTTTAGATGACTGAAAGTAGAGAGCGAGGAAGCGATTTGTAAGTAGTTGCTTATATGCATGTGGATCTGTCTTCGGTGAGACTTGAATGTACCATGAAAGTGTGTAATTACATATCCCTGAGGTCACCAGTTAGTGCTGGGTAGGGACTGTAGGTCCCTATTGTCTAGCTTTCCTTAAAGCTAGAGGTTGAAGGTCATAGAGCGGGGCGATCTGGATGGAGCCCCGATCTTCTAGATTATCATACATATTTTGATAGTCTGGAACCTGGCACTAACATACTAAGAACTTTAACTAGGAACAATCTATTGCAAAATATTATAAATGGTTCAGTTTCACTAACTTAAAAGTAAAAGATAATACGTGAGCTAAAGTCTACCATAAATCACTATCCATTAAATCCTTCATAAATAGGCATTTAGTATGCAAACGTTATCTATAATTAGGGTTAGGGTTTGTACTTTCTTGAACCTTTAAAGAACTTGAGTTTCTACATACATGACGTGGTCCTTATAGCTACTAGACGATTCACAGCCAAATCACAGCCAATTAGACATTTTATGACTATGACATTTATGACGTTAAATTCCCTTTTAAAATTCCGGTTTTTTATTTCCGTTTAAAAAAAATATATAGGGGGGGTACAATTTAGATGTGCAAGCGAGATGACATGTACTTTGAACGTTTTATTTATAAACGCGAGTTATAAGAACTAGCTGTTATCGTCAGGCATATTATATACTAGCTGCGCCCCTGCGGCGTTACCCGCATTAGTCAGGGTCAAAAAGAAGATAAAATCGGTTCAACTGTTTGAGCGTGAAGAGGTAACCTACACACACACACACACAAACTTTCGCATTTATTATTTTAGATAGATTAACACTTTATTAAAAATAAATTACAGAAAACACTAAGGAACTTAAAAACTAGTGTCTTTACTGACGACTTTATCGCTTAAAGCGATCTCTTCCAGACAACCAATTCCTAGAATGTACACATAGAAAGAACTTAGAGACGGAAATGTTATAATGTAACGGAATATTCAAATATTCCATTCGAAAAAAAAAAATAAGATACATAATACTTACATTTTAGCAAAATAAATACAAAATATTAGTAGGATTTGTAACGAGCAAACGGTCACACTTACTTAAAAAAAAATAGAATAAACGTCAACGGGTTTTGAATCTTTACAAGCGTCATCATCGGAGACGAGCATCACACGGACTGTCTTCAGTGAGATCTTCCGTTTGTTCGTGCAAATTGATATTTAATCATTGGAAACTACCTAAAATCATGTTCAATAGAAAGTAGTTATTTAATCTTAAAAGTGTAGGCTGTATACCTAAAAGTTTTTAACTTTTATAAGGAAAAGCGAAATTATGTTTAAAGCTTACGCTAGCTACGTACCCTTCATCAAGATTCTACTCCCTGGGGACAACTCTGGGTGGTAGCCCACGCTGACGTGGCTTTCGATAGTTGTATGGGCCTAAGCTTCTTATTTTTTGTGTAAATAGTAAAGACAACTATTAACTAAGCATAGAAGATTGTTATTAGAACCGATCGCGATACCAAATCTGAACTTTACTTGAGTAACTCGATATTACGACGTGGTGATGAAACAGGCGCTTTCACTCCCATACGCTTTTCAAGAGACTATTTCCTTCGACAGCGACGCGTGGTCTCCAGGTTTTGTAGAACAACCCTCATTTTCATTTCTGCGCTTATGAGGAACCCAAATAAAACATTTTTAGAGAAATTATGCATTTTTGCAATCAAATGAATTTTCTTCAATAAGAGTATTTTTTTTAATACTAAGACTCGTTTGAATTAAGTTTCCTTTTTTTTATTAAAAGTAAATTTATGAATAATAGACTTTCAGGCCCACATGATGTACTTACTGTGTTGGGGAGGTGGCATATCACGCGCTCCCTCTAACTCGCACTACTGATCGTGCGTTAGAATGGAACTTCCGCACGCCAGGGTTTAGTTTTTGTTTGTTATACGTTTATGCTTAAGATTATAATAATTAAGTGCTAATTTAGAGAACACTGCGATGGAGGTTAAACCTCTTCGAGGCTTTTTTCATTAAACTTATCATTATAAGTAATATTTTTGTAAAACATTTTATAAATAAAATAAAAATAAATAAATACTCGTAACATGTCAGTAAGTGCAACAAATTTTATGTTGGTGGTATAGGAAAATTTTATGTGCCTAATTCTATGATTATAGCATAATTGTAAGCTAAGGTCAAAAGCATGCACATGCATACGCCCTAATAGATCCCAGGTCCTAGTAGTGAAACATATAAGTAAATATATCAAACATCATAAATATGTCAAACATATGCCCAGAAAAAAACGTGCTTGTTATCAAATCATTACTTATGAATACTATCTAATGGCACGTGATGTGAAATAAATCGAATTATAGATTATATTAGCTTACCAGACCAGATTAACGATATCGCGCATATGGTTAATCAAAAATAATAAAATGTTTTAACGACATGCTACTTTCTAGATAATTAACCTGCTTTATCTTTTATCACTTTTAAATTTAGATATGAAGGAAATACAAAAATATTAATTTAACAAAAAAGTAATTTACCTGATTTTAATAATTATTTTTAAGATAGTTGTTAGCTGTGGCGTCAATAGTTCGGCTAACTAAGGTGATCTGACACGATCGCCGAAGTAAGTAATTGTCGATGCCGAGTCTTGGATAAGTGACCATGCGCCAGACTGTTATTTAAAAAGTAGCGTTTTTGTCTGGGTGCAACCGTGTGTCTAAAGAAATGTTACTTTGTACTCGTACGTTCCGCCGTAGTTTGTAAGTCTCAGTACAAACAGTCGTTAAACCAAGTCACAGGCCTTCGGGCGGCTAGAAAACTCAGCCTCGACATCTGAGCTCATACGGAAAAGAAGAATGACTGCCGCCAAGTCAGTTTAATTGCTCTTAATAGATCTTTCGTTACTTACCAGTTGATATGTACTCGTAGATAGATATATTATTCTTTATGGGTCTAAAAAATTAAACTACTTAAATTATAGTAAAAACTTAAAAAGTGTGCCACAATTAGCGGCCTTATCGCTTAAAGTCATCTCTTCTAGTAAGTTTCAGTAGCTATGTATACAAAAATAATTGGCCAAGTACGAGTTGGGCTCGCGCATAAAGGGTTCCGTACCATTGTTTCATGGGATCCCCTGAATTGAATATTAATTTTTACTAAATTTTATATTTTAATTTGATAATAAATATACATTTGTATATTTTGTGACAATTTTAAGTATCTAGCAGCTACCGTTATAAATATATAGCAAAAAAAGCGTTTATTGTACGGGGACCCCCTTTATATTTTTTTTATTTTTTATTTTTAGTATTTGTTGTAATAGTGGCACGGGAAATACGTGTCTCGTAAAAGTTTCAGCCTTCTAGCTATCACGGTTTCTGAGGTACAGCCTGGAGACAGACAGGCAGACAGCGGAGTCTTATTAATAAGGTCCCTTTTTACCTTTTAGGTACGGATTTAAAAATATTCGCAACAAAATGCAACATTGTTTTTATTTAGAAAATTTTTGAAAGGCGTAGATATAAAGTAGACTAGATGTGCCTACTAAAGCCGCTTCTCGTTAATCACCAGCAGCGCTGGGACTACGGATATCATGCACATCCTTCGTACTCGTATTCACCGATATTGGCGAAAGTTTGCCGCCACCAAGTCCGGTGCAGCTATATTTGCACACGCGAAGTTTCAAACTCATATCGCGCGGAGCCGACGTCCGAACTCCGTCGCTATATCCCCTCCTACGTGGAAACTCAAATATAGTATTAGCTAGAATAACTTTCTCAGATTACTTGTATTACATTTATATTTTATAAATAATTATTTTTATCTGTTGTGTCACTTATTTTAAAGACTTAGCTCATTGGTTCGGCCATTGTACGTCAACCAAAAAATGATTTTTCACCCTTCCCTGATAAAAAAAAACTTCTATAAACATTAAGAAAGCCAAAATCACATATTTGAAAAAACATGGATTGTAGTTATAGGACCAAGTAGTCCTATAAAGATAGGAAATGCAACAACCATAATTCTGTGTTACTCTAATTTTGACTTTTAGATTAGGAATAAAAATATGTCAGTATGTTTCTGACACGAAATCTAGCTTTAAACAGCAGAAATAGCTAGTTCAATAGAGGTCGTTGCTTTGGATATTTTAACTTTAAGATTTCGTAACTAAATACTTTTCAGAAGGCTAAGTGTAGATTGTAACATTGAAGTACGTGAAGTACAATTAGCTCTCTTCTTGAGAACCGGTTAGTTCAGTCTAAGTACGCTCCACCTTAAGTTTGGTTGAACAAAAATAATTCCTAGTCTTTTTCTTCTTCTTGTCAAGAGCTTTGAAGCCGCCCGAACTCAACTAACTTGAAATATGCTATGCTAATAAAAAAAAGAACTAATTGAGCACTTCTAGATATTTATATCTTCGACCACATGTAGCTACTAATGTGGGTAATCTTAAAACCAAGCACGTTCGCGCTTATTTAAACTTCGAACGTGGGAAGTTTCGGCGTGTTTGCGGTACGTATGAGGCTAATTAAATTCAAAACTACTCGTGCCTCTATCCAGCAACAGTTTTATTTTAAGGCCGATCGACTGCGTTGAGCATAGAGCGAGCGTTCAGGAACATTAAAATTTTAAATAGTACTTTAATTTTTTTGGATATCTCAGAGTTTTTTTCACTCCTTACTCCTTAGGCTCGATCTATTGCTATTTCTTGCCAGTTTTTGCAGTGTTTATAAAAAAAAACTGGAAAGAAATAGCAATAGATCGAGCCTAAGAAAAAAAAGAGGATAGAAAGGCCTTTGCTCTTCAATGGGACCAAACAGGCTCATAATGATAATAATAATAATACTCCTACTTAGGCTATCGATCAGCAGGGCGCGTAACTACACAAGATAGCGACACTCTCTGCCTAAGGTGGAACATGCCTAGTTTTGAATGACTGGCTTTCAAGGAGCCAGCGAGAACACACTGTTGGGTACTTGGCAAAAGATCTTTCAGCGGGTGGTTGCTAGCCATGCGAGCAATAGAAAACAGGCCCTAATACCCATTAATAAAAACATAATGAGTGATAAGCACATTTCGGTGATGCTCCAAGTTTTTTAATGCAAAACTCGGGGAGTTACTGCGATCAGGCTAGTTTTGGCACATCTTACCAAAGCCAAAGAACAATAAAAAATTGGAAAACCGACTTCAATATCAGAAATACTGAACTGATTTCTTTCTAGAAATTTTGTGTCGGACAGTTCAGAAAATATAAAGAATATAATATATTCTTCAAATCGGTTCATAAATCAAAGGGTAATTAGGTAACAACACAAACAATTAAACAGACATATTCTTTTAATATATAAAATTTCCATGTCACAATGCTAGTTACCGTACTCCTCCGAACAGGCTTAAACGATTTTTACCAAATTTTATATGCGTATTCAGTAGGTCTGAGAATCGGCTACTACCTTTTTTTATACCCTTAAGTGTTAAGGGTTGTTCACCCTTAAATTTTTACTTAAGGCAAAACTACGTTTGCCGGGTCAGCTAGTATATATAGATAACAGACTTCCTCTTTATTTTTAGTCTTTTAATAAAACACGTAAGTATAAAGCAGAGAGATGAGGCCACTTTTGCCCTGTGATTGACGACTAGACGAGAGATAATCAACGTGAGATATAGCCGGATATTGAGCCCCGAGGGCTACGCCGGCCATCTTTTATTTTGTAGAGACGAACTTCCGGTCTCATGTAAGTTGAACTTTACAAATTATGACCATTTTTATGAACGTAAATTGCACGTATCGTATATTGAAGTCACTTAAAGCAAGCTCTTTGGATAAGCTTGAGATCTTGCTACTATTATATAATTTCTATCTTCTTCTGCTTCGTATGAGCTAAGTGGCCAAGCTCTGGTGACGAGAGTTTTTTACGACTGCTTGTACTAAGACTAACAGCTGTAGCAGCTAGATGCAAATGCCGCTTTGAAACGACAGTCTTGTGCATGGTCAGCCATACAAACACCTGTCTCATTGACCTTTACTTCGATGATTACGTCAGATTACCTTAGATAGCCAAGCTACAGGCACTATGAAATTTTGAATGGAGACAGATTAGAACCTGGATTAGCACATGGACTTTTTATAGCGATTTAACGCGAGAAAAACCGCAAGGTTCAGTTAGTAAAACTAAAACAGAAAGTGGTTTCCTAAATGACATATTCCTAAATGACAGTTTTTATTACCGACTATTAATCAGAATATTATTGATACTTATGTTTTATTTTTATTTTACACAAGTCCAAAAAACAGGTTTACACAAATTTAAAGTTTGTGTCATAAAAGCCATGTATAATATAAAAAACACTTTGAAGCTCATTTTATCCTAACGCTGTTTATATACAAACGCTCTTTTTGTTAAAAAGGCTGTCGATACGGAAAATCCAATCATCCAGTTGGAAAGTAAACACGTAAAATCGAAAATAAACACCGAAGAGGGTAATAAATTTATATGTAGAGGGTTGTTTGAATATAAAGAGAGCAGATATTAGGAATAGATATTAGATATTATAACTTACTGGATACAATATATGTCTAACTACTTAGACGTTATACAAACAAAGATGTATCTTATGATCTCTTGAGGCGACGCTCAAACAGTAATAATCTGCCAAGTACGAGTCGCATTTGCGTACAAAGGGTTCCGTACAATACCACAAAAAATGTTACATTAATATTTATAAAGTTTCATACCCTCCTTTTTCTTAAAAATATATTTTATCGTAATCAAATTACATATTGACTTATAGAAAAATTGTACACCTACCAGTTTATAAAGTCTACCAGATTTCGTTGTAAAGATTTAAAAAATTCAATAATTTTTTTTAAATAAAAAAAATTATTGCATTTAAAAAAATGATTGCATTTTTTTATCTTTATAAAGAAATCTGGTAGACTTTATTGAAAATCACTTTTTTGTTTGGGAGCTCATATAGAGACACTTTGCCAGCTGAGTGAGTAAAGCCAACAAACTTAGCAATTACACATAGAACGGTCAGTTGAAATCATCAAATAAATTGATACATTCTCTTAATTAAAACAAAAACAAAAAGGTATGCAAATTTAAATATGTTACGAACCATTAAAATGTATTTACTATTATCTGATAACAACATAATATTATATTTTCAAACACATACACTTCTCCTGGATAATTTGTCAACGTCTGCCTTCCAAGAAATCTCTTCCATTCCATCTGACAAAACCAAAACACGGGTGTTCAGTTACAACCCTTTATAAGTAAAAATGGAAACAAAAAGCTTTCCGCCGCGTCCCGTTAAGGGTTTAGGAAGATCTTTATTCTGAATACATTTATATGTGACCGAAATATCACTACGCTGTCTTTTATGTTAATGTAAGTAAGCCTTTATGGAAGGCGGCAAGGAAATCGATAAAGTTTATTCATAAAGATTTCTATTTTCATTATATTAAACTAGAAATCTAAGCCAATTAAAAAGCGATATGGTGGCGATTCAGTGGCACACACGACTAAACTAAATTTAAAGAAGCCCCGTCTCTTTTCATCTTAGGAGGTCAGAAAGAAACGTTCTGAACCACACCTAAAACAACTAAAATCACCTTAAATATGAAAAATGTAAGCGATTTTAGAGCGCACCCAATTGTATCAGCTCTAAATCTGACGTGTTTGACGTGATTTTAGATGTGTTGTCTATGGTTTAGATCGTACCATATCTTTTTGGTCATTTATGACGAAAAGAGACAGAGCTACTTCATATTTAGTTTAGTCGTGTGTGCCGCTGAATCGCCACCAGTGACTTGGTGGGAAAAACGTCTGCAATTCAATCTGTAAACTTCTGGGAAAATAACGAATCATTGGTGTAGGGCCAGATTCAATGTGGCCCTACACCAATGATTTTTTATTCAAGTTATGTGCCGATCTGCACTCGTTTTACAGTGATATGAAAACATCGAAAACCCAAAAGTACCTTAACTTTAATGATATCTTTCTTATATATAAAATTTCCGTGTCACAATGTTAGTTACCATACTCCTCCGAAACGGCCCGACCGATTTTCACCAAATTTTATATGCGTATTAAGTAGGTATGACAATTGGTTAATATTTATTTTTTATACCCCTAAGTGCTAAGGGTTGTTCACCCTTAAATTTTTACTTAAGGCAAAACAACATTTGCCAGGTCAGCAAGTACGAGTATAATATGTAATGTCAGTTTTAGTTTTAGAAAGTAATTTAAATTTATTTTCTATGTAAATAGTTGCCTAATTAAACGTGAAATACAACTTGCTTTATTTTTTATCTAAAGCTAATCCAAATTGCCTACTGCTACAACAGTTCATAGAATTGTTCCAAGAGAATTTGAAACCAAGTTAAAAAAACATCATGAACACTAACTACATATAGATAGATAGATAAAATTGGACTTAAAAGTTATTTAAACTAAAATATAGACCAAAAAAATAAAAAAATGTGCCACAAGTAAATAAAATATGGTTTATTGATTCTAGGAACTGTATAAAATCCCTGAAAATAAATAAATAAATAAATATTAGGACACATTTCACACACGGCTGGTTAACCCCATACTGAACCATTTCTTGTTTGTATTATGGATGCTAACACAACTGTTATACTACATATAAACACATACATATTTTATTTATTTATTTATTTATTTATTTATTTATTTAATACACTTATAATAAGCCTTACAGATAGAATCCAATTTGCTTATTAAAGTTCATTAGGGTACTTAACTACTTATACACTACACACATATTATATTATATTAAACTACTTAACTAATTGGTTTCAAATTTATGCTGTTATATACATCTCTGATTACTTTTACAAGCTCTGCCTCATTACAATTAAAAAGATCAAGATTCTGGTTCTGTTTTATTAACTCATTGTACATAAACATAGCTCTTGGTAAGGGAGCAAGCCGCCCGGCCTCTGTCCTAGCCGAGGGAACGCTAAATAAAACATGTCTCCTACCACTTATATACTTGTCGGGAAGCTTCAATCTCAGCCGCTCTAACACCGAGGGCAGGCTTCTGCGGCCCGACATGATACGCCACACATAGGTGAGCAGGGACACCGCCCTCCTTAGCTCTAGGGTATCGTACCCTAACATACCACTGACAAACATGCTAGGGTATAAGAAGGGGTAACCTACATAATAACCGTAGCGTTTAAAGTAGAGCCACCTTAAAAACTTTCTTTGTAATTTCTCTACACTTTGTATATAGACAGCGTCACATGGATTCCAAATAATTGCATTATTCTCCAGCCTACTCCTAACAAATGCATTATACACAGAATTCAGAGCTGGAATACTGTCAAGTTGCCTACCCTGCCGCATCACAAAGCCCAACATCTTAAACGCTTGAGCAAGTATTTTTTGAATATGGGTTCGAAACGAAAGGTCTGCACTGAGATGTACCCCTAAATCTTTTATGGTATCAGCTCTCGGTAGAACATAATCACCGAGCTTGTATTGCGCTACTACTGCATTTTTACTTCTTGTAAATGTTATTATGGAACACTTATTTTCGTTAAAAAGCAATCTATTACGTATGCTCCAGTTAAAAACTTTATCTATATCCGCCTGAAACATCGAACTATCTGTCATATCTTTAATTCTCATAAATAACTTTAGGTCATCCGCGAACAACAAACATTTCGCAGTTTTGAAAATTTCTGGCAAGTCGTTTATCATCAATAAAAACTCTAACGGTCCAAGATTACTGCCTTGGCTTACTCCTGATAATGTATAATATGGTTCCGAGACAAATCCTTTGTACTGCACAAACTGTCGTCTACCACGAAGATATTCACTAAAAAATTTAAGTAATTGGGGAGTGAAACCTGCTCTAGAAAACTTTTGCATTAACACTTCATTATCAACTGCGTCAAATGCCTTCCGAAAATCGAAATATGCTGCATCAACTTGGCCTCCATCATCAACGGCTTCTACCACATAGGACCAAAAAGAGAGGAGATTTGATGTAGTAGAGCGACCAGATCTAAAACCATGTTGAGCATCGTTCAGTTGGCTTTGAACTTGATTACTTATGTGACGTTGCAGAATAGATTCAAACAGCTTGCCAAAAACCAACAACACCGCGACCGGCCTGTAGTCACACACTTCAGAACCCGAGCTTTTAGGAACTGGAACAACTCGGGAAAGCTTCCATATGTCTGGATAAAAAACAGACCTATAACAAAGTTGGTAAATATAGTGTAACGGTGTACATAGAACCGCTCTACAATCTTTCACAACAAAAGGGGGGATGCCGTCTGAGCCTATCGATCGTTTTGGCTTAAGAGACTTTAAAGCCAACTCTACGTCATCTAGTAAAATAGCAGATAAATGTACTCGTGCGCTTGCACTGTGTACTGCTCTATCAACCTGTTGCGCATCAAGTTCCGGCGATTGAGTAGAATATACAGAACGAAAATATTCAGCAAACAGTGAAGCAGCATGCCTATCTTCTACTACATTACCATCGTGCATGAGTTTTTTGGCGACCTTACTTTTCGACCGTTTTGAAGCTACATAACCCCAGAATGTAGACGGATCCCTGGTAAAATCTTTTTCCATTCGACATTTAAATATATTAAAATCATCTTTAATGTTTAATTTAACTCTGGCACGCCATTCCATAAACCGCTGCCTATTCTCAGGCAAACCCTTCGCTTTATATAAACGATGATAGCGAGCTTTTATTTTTATGTGGCTTATCGTCCGCTGAGAATACCACTCGGGGTACACGTACCGCGATTGCTTAACTACCGAAGATTTAATCGGAACAAAAGTATTAAAACCTTCATTAATAGCCTTATAAAAATAATTTACAGCTAACTCAGGGGATTCTATGCTGTATAACGGCGTCCAGTCTATGTCAAACAAGAATTTGTAAAGTTCGTGGAAGTGAGCTTTTTTAAAGTTCCATTCCGATGGGATGGTACTGGGCAGGGCTTCAGATTGCCTACGAACTACGACTTTAAGCTCTATACTCAAAGGTGGATGATAACCATCGGGCTTTTTTTGCCAATCAACCTCTCTATAAACAGAGATCTTATCGCTTGGTACTCTGATCAACACTACGTCCAGAATCTCATCCTTTTTATTTGTAACATTATTTACTTGTTTTAATTCGCATTGCGTTAATAGACACTCATACCTAGAACAAACATATACCGAACAAGAGTTTAAATTAAAATCACCACACACAATAACATTTTCGTATTCAGAACACAATGCCTCGATCGCCTCAAACATCCTATCATAAGTATAATCTTTAGATTTAGGTGGTAAATAAGTACAAATCGCAACAATTTCTAATTTGTTATCTTTGTAAATTCCTGCACAAATTAGTTCATAACCGCTTTCACTTATTTCTCTTGGAGGTTGAATTTCTCTCAGCTGGTACCTGCCTGGGGCTACTACTATAGCTGTTCCTCCTCCCATCCCGGTCCCAAGGCGATCTTTGCGTAGTATAGAGTAGCCTCTGGGCACCACCTCTTCGTCTGTTATCCCCGGTGCTAACCAAGTTTCCGTAATAAAGAATATATCCGCATCTAGAGCTGTAATGGCCGCCGAAAAATCATGTAATTTTGTTCGTAGCCCTCTTACGTTTTCATAATACAGACGAATGGTTTTCCTTTTACTGAGTAAAGGGGGTGTTGACGGTTCTACTTCCAGCCTGGCCCCTCTGCTCCGCTGAGTTGAGGTTATTTCTTTTACGAAACCATTCGTTTATTCTAGCGTTCTTAGGCCAATTTTCTCCATTCATGAATAAGTCAAAACAGCTCTCCGGAACAGTAATAATAAAAGAAGAATAATTATTGTGTTTCAGCTGTAATTTATCAACGACGTAACGAGACTCACCCGCAGGATTCCTCCTGATCATGTAACTGACAACTTGCTCTGCCGTCGTGTCAGCCTTCAACGACCAAAGATGAATTCTCTTTAGGCCCTCAACCGCCTGAAGTTCATTATCTGTTTCATCCATACCACGAACTGTAATGCGACGACGCCTCACATTCCTAACCGTTGTCCAGTGACCGAATTCGCTATCTCCATCCTCTCCTTGGTTCAGAGTATCAACCTGAGCAACTTCCGGGAATAGCAACTTCTCAACTGGTGGCTGGCTCGCCATCGGTGTTTGCCTTGATACGTCTAGAGTTGGCTGGCTGCTCGTAGAGCAAGGTTTATCATTACGGTAAATCTTAGCTCCCTTGGCAGGAAAGGGCTCAGATCTTTCTACAGAGGCGATTCTAGGATCTTTCTCAACAATGTTTCCACGACGAACTTGCAGGTTGCCACGAAGCACCTTGATCTCCTCCGTCATAGTACTTATTAGCTCTTTATTCTGACGTAACTCAGCGCGAAGGCCGACGACTTCTCCTCTAAGCTCGTGCATTTCCCCCATCATCTTCCTCAGCAAAGTCACCACCTCTTGCGAATAGTCTGCTTCCGCTTCCTTTACGCGCTCTGCCTCGGTAGATTCAATAACTGGCGCTTCCTTCTCCTCCTCATATTGGGTCGAGGCGCCTCTTACCGGTGTAGACGGATTATTGTCTCTTGGCAATGCACACTTACAAGTTGGGCACATCCATTGCGCGGATAATGTCGCTTTGAGAGGAATGCCAACACAAGGGCGATGATACATTCCCCCGCACTTGGAGCATTTAGCGCCATCTTGTGGCGAGAGGAACTTTCCGCAACCTCCGCACTTTACCATTATAGTTATGGTTCAATAGTTGGAACGTAATCTACGAAATAGCACATCAGCTTTCGCTACTCGCCACTAGATGGCAGCACTAGTAACAAGTCAATAGTTTATCAGTTATTTATTATCTGTTCAGTATTCACTCACTGGTCCGTAGACGATGACCCCAAAACTTTTAAGTAAAAATATTGAAGGTAGTGCAGTTCACAAAGTGACGATAAAATTATCAGAATATCAGAATAAATCCAGGTTTTCTGACACTTTTTATTATACAGTCACAAACAGCATGAACTGATTGACCATCACTATACACTCCACAAACTTTTAGGTACATTAAAACAGTTTTACAGCAAATGAAAAACCAGATACGACACGAACGTTTCAAAAAATTATATAGATACATATTTAACACCGAGACCAACAGCCAACAAATTTCACAACAATCAATAATAATGCTTCGTGACCTACAAATCATCAACAAAGTTAATAGCTGTGAAAGATTTCGCCATTTACCCTTAAAGCTTATGTAATCCCATTTCAGTTTACCGCCGAGTTTGGGCTGAACATCTAAAATGCTTCTTCAAGCCAAATATTACATCTTACGACTTTACTGCCAAATAAAACTGCGATCAAAAAGCAAAATGTACGAACTTACCCAAAGATGTTTTCGATTTTTACTGTCCAACGTTAAAATGTAGAGGGTGGCGACAGGTGCTTGCTTGAAATGAAATACATTGATTTTTGTACTGAAATTTCAATCGCAAGGTTACTTTGTATTCATATACAGTTCAGAGCCGTACTCTGACCTCTGGGGAGTCTCACTGCAATAGGTAAATCTTATAACTTAAAAATATGTACCTACACATGATTTTTGTAACGCTTAAGATATAAAAATTTGAATTTGAATTTGATTTTTTATTTTTGATTTTGTATTGTATTGTAGTACAATTTTTGAGTAATAGTGTGCCTTAGTAAAATTCATAGCTTTGATAAAATAGCAAAGCCGCGAATATCAACTATGCTAACATGTATCTACTAAGATATTATTGGAACTTACATGTACCTAATCAATAACATAGTAAATCAAGTATAATTTCTATATGTATACAAGGTAAACTCCATTTAACGTTACTCGATTTAATGACTAACTTCCTAAAGCGTTAAAATCACAATTTTGGTTGATTTTGCTTATTTTTCACCCACTCTCAATAACGACAGCAGAATTTATTTTAAGATGCCAAACTAAGAGAAACCGCGCATATGTTTTTTGTTGCTATATTGGTCTAGTCCATATTAATATTGACTGTGACGATAGTAGACAAAAATACGAAGTTTCCTAAGAAATTGGTTCTTTTACAAGCAACGGTGACAAGTCTAGATAAAGTGATTATTTGGGTTAATTTTACTAATACTAATAAGAAAAGCCCCTGTTATTTTTTTAATACATAACTTCTTCTTCTCTCTATATAACAACGACTCTCTATAACGTCTAAATATGCTCGGACCCTTGAGTGAAGTTAAATAGAATTTACACAGTACTTCAATCACACAACTCCTTAAAGAGTGCATAACAAAACTTGGTAGACCGAATCCTAAATTAATCCCAATATTCAGTCGGAAGCATATTTCTCTCAATAGACTATCTCCATTTAATTTGCTACCGAATCAGATTAACTAAATTGGCAGAACCGAATTAGTTGGAGGCAATCAAGTGAACTTGTAGTTAGTTCTCCCGGGAGATGTAGTAGGTAGGAAGTGGTTTGTTACCTTGATAATCATATATCCTATCATATCCTACTCATATTATAAACGCAAAAGTTTGTATGTATCTGATATCTGTATGTATGTTTCTCTTTCACGCAAAAATTACTGTCTGAATGGATTTTAATGAAAGTTCACAATGATTTAGCTTAAAGCTCAGAATAACACAGACTATATTTTTGTAATATAGTGTGCAAATCCTCCAAAATATATCAAATCCAAAATAGTTAATGAATGATGACTAAGAATGATGGTATTATTTTTTTACGTATAATGTAACTTCATGACATTTTACATAAATGCCATGCCTATGACTGTCATGTCGGTTTTATTTATAAGCATAGATTTAATAAAGCAAAACAAAGTTTGCTGAGTCAGCTAGTCTATACCAATATTATAAAGAAGAAAAGTGATAGTTTGTTTGACTCCACATGCAACCAGACAGACGCTAAATCGTATAGTTACGCATCAACTAGTCAATTGCCTAGTTTAAAAAATAAAATAGTAAATCACCTTCTGCACAGTTTCCTGCCAGCGTTCTTTGTGAATTATGTATAACTTGGGATCTAGATTGAAGCTTCTAATGGGTCGTACATTGATGGGTCATCCAAAGAGTACAAACGCCCATATTCTACAAACATACCCGTATTTCACGTCCCAAAAGGAGCCTTCCACTAAACTTGTATAGCCCAACTGTTTACATAATCGTATTACTTTCATACTAAAGTATACAAAATAAGCGTGATTTCAGCAATACCTACGAAAGTGATGTCCTTGGGTTTATTTTGCGAGGGTCTGTAACCAGGTATTCAATAACGCTACCCTTCTTGCCGACCTCGAATGGTATTATTTTGAGCCAGTAACTAGATACAGTTGAGCCTGGATAAGTGACAGCTTGTCAATTTTTATTCTAGTAGATTAAATTTGTTTTGGCAAAATATATTCTTAATATGAAAAAGTTTTCGCTGTACCACAGGTATCGAAAAATTATAACTAGATATTTAGACTTAAATAAACGAATTGTAGATATTCTGTAGGCATGTGATAAGTGAATGGAAATAAAAAAAAAAGGTAATTTTTATAATAATTCAGAAGAAATGGTTCGACTTATCATGATCTAGAATAATGACTAGAAAAAAGCTTACATTCGTGATCTTACTCAGAATTTAATGATGAGCAGGTCAAATATGAGTACGAGTAAAAGTAAAAAAATATTAGAAAAAAATATCCTGTCAAAATCAAATGATTTAATCTTTATTTTTGTATCTAACCAACTATCTTACTTCATCACCGAATCGACCCAAATTTGGCGCTTGACGTCCGATTCTACGACACAATACTCTCCTCGGTTCTATCCCGTCTCCTGCCACTGGGTGTCCTGGAGTCGGAGCAGGTCTTCCTCTACATGGTTAAAATAACTGGCCAGGCGTGAGTTGGGCTCGCACATGAAGGGTTCCCATTGTTGTTTGGGAGCCTCCCTTAAGTAGTTATATTTATTAAATTTTATAATTTAATTTGATAGTTAGTATAAATATTTTTATATTTTGTGAAAATAAGTTAAGTGTCTAGCAGCTACCTTTATTAATATTTAGCAAAAAAATACGAAAAATCACGTTTATGGGGACCCCCCCTTAATATTTTCATTTTTTTCTTTTAGTATTTGTAGTTATAGTGGCACGAGAAATACATATCTTGTGAAAGTCTCAGCTTTCTAGCTATTATGGTTTCTGAGATACAGCCTGGAGACAGACAGACAGACATCGGAGTCTTAGTAATAGGGTCCCGATTTTACCATTTAGGTACGGAACCCTAAAAATGATTCCATATTTTCACGTACAAGTATCTCGCTTATCCTTGTCTTACTGTAGCTGTATGTTACACAAACGGCCACTCTCAAGGGTACCCGCCAGGTGTGACCCACAAGGGCGACCCGGTCATCTGCGTCCAATCTTCCCAGAACGAGTATACTTTCATGCTCCTCTTCACACCGTATTGCTTGCCACTTCCCTGCTTCAGCTCTTCGCTATACCGAACTTATTGATCACTTGAAATTGTTAGCTTTTTTTTTATTTATTGAGGCTTACGTTAGCTAGCCTGATGTTAAGCTTGACCGTGGTCTAAGATGTAACACGCTTGCCTAGAAGGAACCTATTTACTATAGATTTGAAGACCCCCTTTTGGACTTCTCGGGAAAAAGAGACTCAGGAAAAGAGTTCCAAAGCTTCGCAGTTCTCACAATTAAGATCGAAGCAAACACTTTGTGCGAATCCTCGGAACTTGATGTCTCTTCGCTGTTTCATAAGATTTGTTATCAACATCGTTTAAATTCATGATGAGATAAGTTAATATGTATGAAATTCATTATAAATTAGTTATAAGGTTTAAATTTATGTTTATTGATGAAATAATTAACATATTAGAATAAAGAAACAAACAGGTAAACAGTTCAAGACAATTCTTACATATGTTTAACAAAATTTAAAATGATAAATGCTATTTTTATACAGGCTTTAATTACACAAAATTAAAGAAGGTTAACACACTTTTTTTTTCTTTTTTTTTAATATTTGAACAGATACATACAAAGAGACTTAAAACTATATCTCTAAAATGATATCCTCCCAGAATCAAATAGTTGACATAGTATGTCAAACATCTTGTATTCCCGACACGACCATAAGCCCGCCTCGAGGTCTTGCTCCGACCCTGGATTATCTGCATTTTAGGCCACGATCAGGGAAGTAATCAGGGTAGAATTACTCAATATGACTCAGATAACACTAAAGAGATATTCAGGTTTTTCCTCAGTGGTCCTTGTATTTTTTTCTGTATATTGCTTATTTTCTGTATTATTAGGGATCTGAGAATACCTCTTGTTATTGTTTACCAGGAAAATTCCTTATTTATCTCTTCGAAATATCATAATAGTCTTCCTCGAATCAATGATTGTAATACAGAAAATAGAATAGCTAATAAATATATTATTTCTAAACAGAGTACCTTCTGAAAGCGATAATTATTTTTTGTATAAATGTGACAAATAATCAAACTTGCATACTTGTAAATACATATATACATTAATAACACGTGGTTTACACTTTGAAGCGATGACAACTAAGTCGGGTGAGCAGCCACCTCACGTCCCGAAGGTCGAGGGTTTGATTCCCGCCAATGAGCTCAGGCTTTTGGTGAAGAAAATCATCGTTGAGAAACAATAGCATGGTACTAGTGTATTTTCTATTGCTACCTAAGCAACTACTCTCAAGTTTTAAAATCTATTCCCAGGTACGTAACAGTAAGTTCGGCAGCCTCATCGAGATCCAGTTATTCCAGCCTAAGCATGCTGCACTTTAAGCCAGAGCGTCGCTAAGTGTGGTTACGCGCATTGCTGATCAAATGCCTAGATAGATAGATAAATTCTTTATTTCCCACTAATTACATTAAATTATACGCAAAAGAAACTTATATCAGTGCCGAAAATGGCGGCCTTATCGCTAAAAGCGATTTCTTCCAGGCAACCAGGGGAAGGACTGTGATATAAAAACGAGAGAGCAAAGTACAAAAAGTATAATAAATATACTATATAATATAAATTGCATATACCTACTAATATACAACTTTATAAAAAATACTAAATTTAAATATAATAATAATATTACAAATATATTATATACTATTCAGATTACAAGGACAAGTACGAGTTTTTCACCAAATTTCGGAACGAATCCAGCCTTTCTAATATTTAATGGTATCTGAAGCCTAGCTGCAATGAGAAAAAAATAACTTTACAATAATCTTATGTACATACAATATGTCAACCAGCAGGCCCAGTTTTAGTGCTCTTATAAGTCTTGCCTAACATTTTATAACTAGAATATAAAGTACACATAGAAGAGATACTGAAGTGTATAGAATTTATGTTGACTTTTATGCATGGTTGTTTGTCAAAGTTTATGGTAGGCTATCCCTCTCAGCGAATCTAAAAACGTTCAGATATCTTATAAAACCTTTGACAAAAGTATCAGCCTTAGGGTTTGATCGCATATAAATATGCCCTTGCTCAATCGTAAAAGAATAATGTTTAGCTGACTGATGAGTTTTTTATCCTGGCAATCTTGAATTTGGTTTAGAGACAGATCTTTACTGGTAATACACGACGTAGTACTATCATACTTCTTCAAAGGCGGGCTTAATAACACTAATATAATTGTTAATTTTTGATTTGATAATTGACTTAGATAGACAGGTAGAAAAATCATTACTAGACACTAATATAAACAATTTAAAAAAGTACTACCTGGGCAATTAGTGCAACATTTTAATAATATTTAGGCGTTTCCAAAACAGGGCCGTCATTTAAATCGTGCACTTTTAATTTCGATCGCTTTCTGGTATGAAATATATGTATAAGCTACCGTGTTAGTTCCGAAATGTACGGATAGATGGCGCTACCTCGTGAGCGTATAATTTCTGAATCGCGGTGACGCGAGTTTTCTCGCGTGCATGGGTATATTGTGTGCGCATTAATAAATTGAACTTCGATCCAGCAGAAGTAGTTTTATTTCTTAAACATCCTGCATAGTGATCCAGTAGCTGGTGCGGCGTCTACCTGCCTACTGTTCCTGCCTTGGCAAGAAGGCAGTGAAGGAGTCCAGTTTTGTTCATGGTCCTTCGAAGCCGAATACGGTACAACGCCTTTTTGGAAGCGAGCCAAGGAGCGCTGACCGGTCCAGTGAACCCGGAACCCGGGTCAAAAATAGTTCCCGGAGGAGGGAGGAACTATCATCTTGGAGGCAGCTGCCGGGAGAGTAGCTGCTGGAGCCGGAAGTGGCCTTGAGGAGGAGGCCCTTCACCGTCATCATTACCGGAAGTGGCCCGGCGGCCCTTCCCGTACATCGTGGATGGAAGAGGCCCTGCGGGCGGCCCTTCCCCCTTTCATCGTTAAAAGTGGTAAAAGTGAAGTTCGATAAGTGTGAGTGATCAACCTTGTGGATTAAGTGAAGCCGGATAAACTGTAAGTACTTTGAAGTTATTAAAGTGTTATATTAACTAGTTAGAAGTTTAAAAGGTAGCTAAGCGACTTAGAAAGATTAATGTTCGAACTAAAGTATTTAAGTTGTTATTTATGTTATTAAGATTGTTCTTTCATTTCAAGTTGAATCTAATTTATCTTATTAAGTAAGAACTTTGCAAAATGGATAACTTAATAAATTTTCAAGATGATTTGTTATACCGTATGAATAAAGCACGTGTTAATTTTAAGAAAACCCCTAAAGAGAGATTGTCCAAAGAATATCTAGAAGGAAGATTAGAATCCTTGGACCAACTTTGGTTTGAATTTCTAGGAGGGCATAAAGATTTATTTAAAAATCACGGTACTAAAGAGTTAAAAACTACATCGTATATACAGAATGATACATACGAAAAGTGTGAAGAAATATTTATGGATTACAAAACTGAGCTCAAGTCAAAGTTGTTATCTTTTTCAGTTGAAGGTAGTTCTAACGAATCAGTTCGATGTCAATGTAAAGTGAGCTCAAAACCAAATGTGAAATTACCTAAATTAAAAATAGATTCATTTTCAGGAAAGAGTTATTCAGATTGGACAACGTTTCGCGATTTATTTTTATCGATTATACATAACAACAACGATTTGGATAATGTTCAAAAACTGTTATATCTGAAAGGTTATTTGACAGATGAAGCGAAGCAATTGTTATCTAATATTTCCATTACAAATGACAATTATACGCGGGCCTGGGAGCTACTGAGCGATAGGTATGATAATAAAAAGTATATTGTTAACCAGATTCTTGAACGATTATTAAAACAAAAGAATATGACTCATGAATCATCCACCAGTCTCAAGAGTCTTCTTGACACCACTAACGATTGCTTGACTTCGTTGTCAAATATAGGCATAGCCACCACTAACTGGGATATTTTAGTAATCCACATTCTTGTAAAAAAGTTGGACTCAGAATCCAGACGCCAGTGGGAGTTTAGAAATGTTGAAGAAAATAATTCCGACGAGTTGCCGTCGTATAAGAACTTCCAGGAATTTCTTACTAAACGGTATAGGGCGCTGGAGTTTTTGGATTCTCGGCCCAACATGGCACCTAGGAATAATGTTTGTAGCAAAGTATCTAGCGATAAATTAAAGTCAATGTTTATATCAAATGTTCAGTGTGCGCTGTGTTCCGGGGGGCATATGCTTGCTAATTGCACGGAGTTTAAGAAAAAACCTATAGATTTGCGACGCAAATTTGTTCAAATAAATAAATTGTGTTTTACATGCTTGGGTGCTAATCATACTGCTTACAATTGCAAGAAAAATTGGAAATGTCGATTTTGTCTAAAACGTCATCATTTTTTACTACACAAAGAAAGTACAAGTAACAGCGATGTATTAGCATCAAAAAGTCACGCAGTCACAGAGTCAACATCATTCTCAGAGGACATTGAAGAGTCACAAGAGCTAGATACAAAGATTTCATGTTTTGTTCAGAAGGATAATCCTGCGCTACTGCCAACAGCACTTGTGAACTCTGTCGCAGAAAATGGCCAGAAATTCACGCTTCGAGCATTTTTGGATCAGGGTTCTCAATCGTCGTTTATAACTGAAGCTATGGTTCAACTACTAGGACTAAAGAAAACTTTTACAAAGGCCGAAGTGTCTGTTTTAGGCGGTCATAAAATCAAGGAACCGAAATCAATCGTTAACGTTAACATTACATCCAAGGTTAACCCCCACATAACATTCAGTGTAAAGGCATATGTACTAAAGTCAATAACCTCACTCTTACCGACCAACAAGATAAAGAATTTCGAAGATTGGGAAGAACTAAAAAGTCTAGTTCTAGCGGATCCTGAATTTGACACACCAAACACGATCGATTTACTGTTAGGATCCAAGATGTGTGGAAAAGTTTTGCAAAACGGAATCATAAAGGGTCCTCAAGGATGGCCTCTTGCTCAGTGTACATCTTTAGGTTGGATAATATCAGGTGAGCACGAAAACAGCACGAAGAATCTGAAATAAAAGTCATGCACATTACAGAAGATAATAATTTTCTAAAAAAGATTTGGGAGCTTGAGGACAATATTTCAATAAACAAAGTAAAACTGCACAGCGATGAAGAAAAAATATGTGAAGCTCTCTTTGCAGCAACCATAGTCCGGCACAAAGATGGCAGGCACATGCTGCAACACCCACTGAAGTCAAACCACCTTGATGTCGAGGATTCCTTGAAGATATCTTTAAAAAGTTTAATAAGGTCAGAAAGAAGACTGAAGACCGGAGACCTGAAAAAGAAATACAAAGAGGTGATTAATTAATACACGGAAATAAAACATAATGACACAAATGGAAATAAATATATGGAAATCGTACCCGAAGAAGAGATTAACAATTCTTCGGCAATTTACTTACCCCAGTAGATGTTAATTGTGCGAGACGATAAGCAAACTACAAAAATAAGAGTTGTAAACCTCAAATTAAAAATGGTTTAATCCAACGTGCAATAAGCAAGCTATGTATTTTGCCCGTTACAGACCGGGATGAACCTTAGACCTATTTACATTTAAAATTTGGTTATATGTATGATTTATTTGTTTTTAGTTTATATGAACGAGGCTTCACCTGTTCATGGCGGGCGGTATGTATAAGCTACCGTGTTAGTTCCGAAATGTACGGATAGATGGCGCTACCTCGTGAGCGTATAATTTCTGAATCGCGGTGACGCGAGTTTTCTCGCGTGCATGGGTATATTGTGTGCGCATTAATAAATTGAACTTCGATCCAGCAGAAGTAGTTTTATTTCTTAAACATCCTGCATAGTGATCCAGTAGCTGGTGCGGCGTCTACCTGCCTACTGTTCCTGCCTTGGCAAGAAGGCAGTGAAGGAGTCCAGTTTTGTTCAATATATTCCTTTATATAATACAAAAAAAAAAAATATATATCTTAACAGTAGGTAAACAAAACAATCATCAAAATTAAAAACAGTGATTTATCAAACACAAGCCAACGGAAAGGCCCCAGGCAGAAGTTCTGGTCAGAGACAAATTTTCAGGTCCTAGAATCCTATTACAAATACAAATAATTTATTAACCAAAACATTACAAAAACAATCTTATTTTACACTAATTGCTAGTTTAGTTACCGTATCGCAGGCTCGCGGTGAGCTTTTCTGGCATGAGCTAATTCATAGATGCGATGCGGAAACACAATGATTTACCATACGTTTTAGTAAAACAATTAAATTATTATCATTCATTATTATTATCTAGTCCTTTTACCCTTTACTCTAAATTTCAATAAGATTTGTTTCACCTTTGAAAGGAATCCGATTGAGAAGGAATCGAGATTCGAATCTCGATTCATAAATTAACATTATTGTATTGCGTAACAATTAAAGAATGTTCTAGATACATTTCGCCCGATCAGTCTTCTAGCAAATCCCTGACATGCCAAGCTCGAGTCTCGGGAGTATGTCCAGTACGTGTCACATCATGCGCATGAAGTAATAAGAAGGAAATAGCCATACATACTCGTATTATGATGAAAAGCAACCAATATAGCGAGACCCATTGTCATGGAACTTATGTTTGGAACTTTTTTTTTAAATAGATTTATGAAATCGAAGAATCGTTTGGGAGCATTCACACGCTTCTATAGGCTTATGAAGAAAGAAAAATTAAAGAAAAAACACTACTAAGTAATAATAATAAAATTGTACAAGCTAAGTGGCCAAACGCACAAGATTCTCTATCTTGTGCGTTTCGATACTCGAATTTTCTTTTGTGTGTACTATACCATGGATGACAATCTGAAAATAAATAATATTATTATTATTTACTTTTTATTTTTAATAAGATAAACAAACAGGCTCTACAGCGTATGTTCCGACCCGCAGTAGTGCCCACGTGTAATATATAAAATCAACCACATAACTTCCGTGATTGCTTCAAATCACGTTAGTCAGATGAGCTACAAGCGCCAAAAATGTTTATATACTAGTTTACTCGTATTTGCAAACCAAAACATCCGTAAAGCATTAAATTAATGAGCAGCAATAATCAGCTTCTAAACAAGCGGTTCAACGCGAACCCGAACCCTTATTATCTAAGCTTGTCACAGTCGAGCGATCAAACCGTGTCGCCTCTTCCTTTGCAGATGAAATAAGGCCGAGAGCGCATGGCCGGCGCGGGCGACGCGCACCCCCCGGTCGCTCGTCTGCCGCCGCCTTATCTGCGGTTAGTATTGTCATCGGGTACAGGGTTAGTTGGAACTTAGCATGGCAATATTAAAAAAACAGAATGTTTAATATAGACCAAAATCTTACTATAATAATATCCTACCAGATATAATATAAATATGTGAATGCGTGTGTGTGCGTGTGCGTCTGTGTACATTCGTTACTTCTTTACGTAAGCCATTTAGGTTAAACAAGGTATGGATAAGTATATAAGTTTATTTTTATCCTGCAGTGTACATTTGTTGTATGAGAGCCTGCCTTATTTTTTTTCTCGAAGTATATTTAAATTCAAAATTTGTGAGTGTTTTAAACGTCTATCAAACTTTGTTAGGAACATTTAAAAAAAACACAAAATACACATTTATTGTGTGATAACAAATTATTTTTATTTATTTGTATTTTATGTTATAGTTATAGTGGCAATAGAAACACCTCATCAGTAAAAATATCAACTCTAGCTATAGAAACAAAATTATAACAACTATATGGGGCTTCAAACTTGCTTATTATACTTTTTAAACTACTCTCATAAGGCATATTTATATTTTCATAAAAAAACGGTTACACTTATTTTAACGCGTTGGAAAAAGTCCAAAGGGTTCCGAGGCATAGAGAGCGTCATCATCAAAGACACGTATCACGTGGACTGTCATAGGCGAGATCCGCACGAGTACACAATGCGTCGAAAGTCATTCATTACACGTTTTAAGTGTGATTGTTTTTTCGTGCAAATATTAATACGCCTTACGAGAGCAGTTGTAAGAAGTATTAAATAATTTTTCTATTCTTTCTTTATTATTATTTTACAACGTTTGTTGCTTGCAATTGTGTAATAAATAGCCCTGTATACACGCTATTGTATACTGTCAGGAGGGGGTGTCACGTGGCGCCACAGAATAAATAACAACTATGATAGTAGAACGTGCGATGAAAACGTTTTCTTATTGTCTTTCTTGTGAGTTATATAATTTACACGTGTAGCAAAATACCGAGAAAATAATGTACGTTCTTTAGAAGACTGGATCTGATAAATACCCAGAATTGGTTCTCACGAAGTAAGAAAAAATCTTGGGAGCTTATGTTATCTATGAGAAATATAGTATGTAGAGGATGTCTATATGTATGTACAGTTAAAATATTGCCTAGTTGCTACATAGTTTTATTTATATCAGATAGATTCTAATATATTCAAGAGTTTTTAGCACTAATGACGAATCGATTAAACACATCCACATAGTATTAGGGTTTCTAAGTTTTATTAGTGAATTTCTTCAAATAACAATTAATGTTTTGTTCGAAAGATAAAGATTAATTATTTTTTTTTTAAATATGTCGTAGTTGGTCACAGGCTTATAATATTGTATAAGTATCAACATGTTTTTACCGCTTGGGTGTGCAAATTGGAGAATTTTTTACTTTTTATACACAAAGTTTGTTATTTTTAATTTTTTACAGCGGTTTCAGAGATAAGCTCAAAGCAGGTAATTTAAGGGCACTAACTCCCTCAGTAGGATTCCCTGAGGGAGTTAGTTTCTCTTCTAGGGTGTCAGATGTGAGAGTGTGGGTAAGCAGTTTGTAGACCGTAATAACATTGGAGTTGTGTCGTTGAAATTCATTATATAATCAAAATCAAAATGTAAGAAATAATAATAAATAGAAACTGTGTTTTTTTACACGCTTTATATTAGCTTCACCTGTATTTTTGATTCTAACCGACTTCTTTGGGCGCGATTTTGACCCACTATAAACGGCCATATTTCGTTGAAACTTTGTAGATTTATTGAGGACCGATGACAATACACTAATTTGATAAAATTATTACATTTTTTTGTATTTTTGTTTGTATGTTTGTTTGTAACCGACTTCTTTGGACGCGATTTTGACCCACTTAAAACGGCCAGATAAGCGTATTTTTTAGTTTTTTTTAACTATTAATTATTATCGCATAGAGTCGGACGAAAGGCTGTGACGTAACGATTGCTATACAAAGACGAACAGCCGGACTCTATAGCAGACGATCGCAGTGCATCAATTTCAAACTATTAACCAGATGAGCTACTGCCACTTTCCAGTTACGTAACAAGTTTGTACACCTACACACCGACCAAATAATCGGATAGTATACGGACAACATGCCCGTATCTTGCTACGGATACAGGGGTTAGTGGTAACTAACATAAAACCTTTCAAGGGTGGCTTGGTCTAGACAAAGACTGATGGTTCAAGACTATTGGAAATTCGCGAACAAAAATGGCTTCTCGTTGAAGTTGACGAGATTTCTGTATAGAACAGCTCAATATTTTCGCGACATACTAGAGATTACCTTAAAATGACCTCCTTTTTCATAGAACAATAATGCATTTAAGCAGTAGAGCTAGTGACACTCTTGCCTAAGGTGGATTATGCCTAGTCTGGAATAATTCGCTATCAGAACCTACCAGAACACACTGTTAAGTGTTTGTCGATTGATTTTAAAACTTGAGGGTGGTTACCAGGCGAGCGCTACAAATTTTACTGCCACCTTGCTATGGTAATGATGCTAATAATCTCAGTGTCAAAACTGTTAGGTCATATAGTATATTGTTTAATTGTAAAACTCAATCAGTAGCATTGAAAAAATGTGTTTTAATACAAATATTTTGCAAATTAGTTTAATTAGTTAATATAAGAACCCTATGTAAGAGCACTTTTGTTTAAACGACAATAAATTTATCTTTATCTTTATGGTTTCTTCACGATGCTGATGATGTTCCTTCACCAAAAGCTCAAGCTTGTTGACAGTGATCGAACCCACGACCTTTGGAATTTAAAGACGCCGCACCCCCAACTATGTTGTCTGTCTGACTGTCATCGGTTTTACGTTTATTACCAGTAGCTTTCTATACCTAGCAAGATGCGGCTATCTTGCCGTCCGTATTTAACCCGTGTCCTTGTTGCAGATGCGCTGAGCGTCCCGTCTCTCCGCCGGACAATAAGATCGCCTTACCACAATGAACTCGACGGAACTAGTCGACGTCAACCGCTCCACTACTATAGTCACTATTGGCACTAACTTCATTACGCAATGGTGAGCTGACACACTGGTGAATGCTGAATAAGAATTTCTTAAGATGCGTACGATTAAAGTACTTCAAACGATTAATGAAATAGTTTGTGCTGGACTAAGATACTTTGGAGACTCGGAAGAGTATAATACAATTGAAAGCAATTAGTTATTGTTCACGCATATATAATAATTCTCGAACTTAATACAATAAAAAAAACATTGGAAAGTTTGCTTCTTTTTGAGCGCATTCATAAGATTGTGCGTCAAAGTCATAGTTCTTTATAAATTTACAAGAAAGTAATATATATAACAATGTAATAATGTAATATAGTCCAAATATTACTTTTTTCTTATTTGTTATAATTGTACCATATTTTTCGGATAGCCAACGACATTTATTTTTTAAAACTCCTCAAAGCTGTAGAATGTTTGCGTGCAAAACTTTAGAATGATTTGTTGATTGACATGTAATATGATTCGGTCTTAAAAGGTTTAAAGCGTCTTGCGGGTTTTCAGTGAAAATCTGGCAGCCACTTTAAATTAGTTTTAAAATCGCGCAAGTAAGCATCAAGCAGAGAAAAAAAAATATGATATCTCGTGTGGAACGCGATGATTTTTCACGCATGGCACTGGTAGAGAGATAGAATTATCTCGTTTCGATAAAAAGCATGAGATAAATTTTGGCGATAAGTTGCACACATCTTATGGGTGAGATATTTTTTGCGAAACACCGTTCTGTTCTCTTATATTGATAGCTCTCTGCAAAGTTTTCACATGCTTCACATAAAAAAAATATAATTCTGTTAGAGAAGCAAAAGGAATGAATTCAAATAAACGCTCACTTTACTATCCTCACAATGAATTTTTCATCTCAAGTACAATTGCTTCAATGACACATAGTCTCTAAAGAGTACTAGAATCTCTTACATTTTGTACGTTAGAAAATAGCTGGTGAATATTAAATTTTACGAGCTTTGCTATACCGACCCGGAGTAGGTGCACTAAATTTAAGGGTAATGTGAATAATAGAATGGATACTAGACAGTTCATTGCCGGAGGAAAGCAAGCATGCAGTAGTCGGACAATTTACTGCCCACTGACATTAAGAATTCAACGGCTCGAATCTTGAAGGTTCAAGGAAATAGGATAAGTGTATTATGGATAATGAGTTCATAGAATGCGCTTGAACATGCAATGTCTAGCTTGTTGACAGAAATGTGACAGTGTGGACAGGACAGAAAGTTATTTTGTAGTATCCGACGTATATCCTTTTAAGCCTAAGTAAGATAAGTGCAAAATCTTGATTGCACAGTTTTTCACTATAAATAGTTAACGAAAAAATATCTAAAAAATAGCTGAAAGGCCTTCTAACCACTCTAAAAATATTTATACCTATGTTGGTACTAATCTGACTTGACTATATAAAAAAAAACTTAATTTGAGATTTTTTGAACCAGTTTTATTTCTAATGCATAACTCTGATTGGTAACCAAAATAAGTATAAATTCTAAGAAACGTTATTAAGGCGGTTTTAAAGCAATTTTTTTTCCGTTTATGCTTTATAGCGAAAAATCTGTAAATACAAGATTTTTGCCCGTACCTTTAGAAAACGGTTCATAAATAAGGGAGAAACGAGCACCAAATACATACGAACTGATAACCTCCTTCTTTTTGGAAGTCGGGTGTAGAGTATAAAATCATTTTAAGTGGGTGATAAAATACTACTTCACTTGTCGATATCTCGATTCGTGACAATCGACAGAATCCCAACGGCCTGTCGTCTGCTTGCTCCATATTTTACGATCGAACGAGATCGTATAAAAACTTTACAAACGATCTCAACTGCTGACTATAAAACGACCTTTGGGTCTGATCCACTCAGCTTTAGCCCGGATAAAATGGTTCAATCAAGTTTGGTTGAAAATATCTGTTCTTATGACGTAAACAATAAGTAGTATCGACCTAAATACAGATACGCAGGATTTTTTTAAAGCATCAATTGAATATTAAATGATTGGCCAAGTGAGAATTGAGCTCGCATATTTAGGGTTCAGGACAGACTGCGGAGGCTTTGTAATATGGCCCCGTTTTCACCTTTTAGGTACGGAACCCCTTAAAAACACTGAAGTATATATAGATACGAAATCATTAGATGACATAGCGTTTTCTTAATTTGACAGAGTAAATAACTAAACAATTATCAGGAATCCAAAGTAGTTCCAATAACTATATAATTAATTGGCTTACAGCCAATCAATTTAAATTTTTCTTCTAGTGATAGATTCTCTTTTATGTAATTGTAGCAAATATGTAGGATAAGTGCGTGGAGTTCTAAGCAATACAACCCAGATCAAGTCGTTTTGCTCGTAGTTATCTGTAGGTATTTAACAAGATAAAATATGATGCAGTAGTGATTTGATAAAATGTCCATTTTTCTGACCCGAGACACTCTGGTTGGCAATCGGCATGGTAACCATAAAATCAAAAGTATGTTCATAAATCGTGTTTAACCAATCAATTTTCCAAACAAATCAAATCTTTATTAAATCAAACTATTGCTTACTCCAATATCCTGAAAATAAATCTTAGCAATTAACAGGAAAACGAGATGGCTCATCAATCTCCCAAGTTTGTCCAACGTGATTACAAAGATTTGCCAAACTTTGGAAACATGAGTAAATTAAAAAGTTATTTTAGCTGGCCGACTTTTATTCAATTTATTATACAAATATTATTTTTTTCCAAGTAAATAGGAATCACTCATTCATGAAAGAAAATATGTTTGGTTTATTTTACAACCTAAGAAGCGATGACAGCTTGAGCGAGCGGCCGTCTTACGTACGGTAGGACTTGGTTTCAATTCCCACCAATGAGATCGAGCTTTCGGAGAAGGATACATCGTGAGGAAACCTTAGCATGGTGGTAAGGTATTTCCTAATGCTCACCTGGCTAACAACCACCCTCAAAAATCTATTGCCAAGAACCTAACAGTGTTTTCCGGCAGCGTCTTTGAGAGACAGTTTTCCAGACTAGGCATGCTCCATCTTAGATCAGAGTGTAGCTAACTCATGTGGTTACTCACACTGTGGTTTAAATATGTATTTTAATTTTATTTTATAAAAATACAATCTATCTCTATCTATATCTGTTGCCGTTATAGAACAAAAAACACGAAAAAAATGCCGCGTTGATTATATAGGGACCTCCCTCAATATTTTTTATTTGTAGTATTTGTTGTTATAGCGGCACGGGAAGTAGACAACTTGTGAAAATTACACCTTTCTAGCTATTACGGATTTTAGATACAGCCTGATTACAGACAGACAGGTAGCGAAGGCTTAGTAATAGGGTCCAGTTTTTAACTTTAAAGAAGAAAACACATAAAGAAGGATAATTTTAATATCAAAGATGGCGACCACCAGATGTTCTTTCGAGGAATTTAATTAATACGAGAACAAGTATATCAGTTGACCTACAAAAAAAATGTTGAGTGTAATTAAAGTTTTAAGGATGGATTTTTCAAATCAAAACATATATTTCATGCTATTGGTGTTATTACATTAAGTTGGCCCTCTATTTTGACCGTCAGGCATACGAGATTACAATGTTAGAAAAATTTAATATCAGAAAAATAATTTAGAACAATGTCAGTAAGAAAATTGATTAATTAAAACATACATTTTGTCAAATACTAGATATTAGGTTGTATGTATCTGAAGTGGTAAAAATAAAGGCTATTTTATTTATCTGTTGAGCAGGAAACTCACCAAGCTGAAGCAAAGACCATGTCTACCGGCTGCGGGCTACCAGGAATGTGCTGGTTACTTCGTACCTAACGGCACCAACTATACTGATATCTACTACTTCAATACTACTGTGGAAAATGCACTGGCTAACGGGGAACTGGTATGTTGAACTTTATATTGAAGGAAGAAGTTGCAACTTAGTTAAGATTTACATATCTAGTTTTACTTGCACATACTAGACAAAGTACCAATGTTATTCCGCGTGGAAACGCAGCCAGTATTATGGCCACTTTTGCGCCAGATAGGTCGTGGGTGGGTTAGCCTGATTTGGATCATGGTTAATTAATTAATAATTAAACATTAATTAAATAGTAACATTACTTTAATTAAATAATTAAACATCAACAATCAGTCAAATAATCAGTTTAATTTGATTATTTTTAATATGTTATGATAAAATTAAAGTGGACATTCGATCCTACTTATATTTGTTTTAGTACTTCTCTGACAAATAGCTTTCTTCGGTAATGGTAATTCTAACTGTCAAGAATATTTTTAGTTTACTATGTGTGATGATAATTTTCAATCATAACTTTAAATAACGGTCAATTGAATAATATGTGTACATATACACATATTATTATTTTACAGCACAAGATAGGGCCACGTGGCGTGCCTTGGGAGAATAATATGTGTACATATACACATATTATTCAATTAACCGTTTTTACACATTACTGTTAGGCATTTGACCAGCTGCAGGGCGCGTAACCACACTAGTTATCGACACTTTTGAACAGAAAAACACAAAAGTTCTATTAGGCATTTGTATTTTCAGTCACATATAAGTTTGGTTTTCGCTCCGTTTGCCATAACCTCTTCCTTTGTCTTGCCAGTCTAAAAATAATATAATCCTGACCTGCATAGTAGGCAAATATTTGCATAGTTTGATCGCATGGTAGTATTTAAGGCACGACAGGTAAATCGATGAGGCATCGATGCGAGCGTGTCAGGGCCGCTAACCTACAATTATCTACATTCTCTTACTGGTAGATAGTCTATACTACATAATACTGGGTTAAACTATCAAACTTAGCCTATATACGCAGCCCGTTCCCACTGCTTGGACTGGGGCCTACTCTCACAAGTAAAGAAAGAGATAGAGGCCCTAATCTACCACGCTGGCCAAGTGTGGGTAGGTAGATAACACATGTCTTCGGATTTTGCGCTTCTCCATGCTTTTGGGTTCCATCTGATGTTTTCCTTCACCTTCTTACACATTACTTGAATAATTGGCCAAGAGCTAGTCAAGCTTACGCACGAAGTGTTCCGTACCACAATCTATAAAAAAATTACACGTTTGTTGCATGGGAGCCTCTTTAAAACACGGTGTTTAAAAAAGTATACTTTCTAGCTAACATGGTCCTTGAGATACAGCCTGTCGACAGAAAGACTCGAAATCTCAGTAATAGGGACCCGTTGATACCTTTTAGGTACAAAGCCCTAAAAAATACAAATAAAATACATACCCAATTTTAAGAACATGTATTACGACTAAGTTGGTAGCGATAGCAACTAAAGATAAATTTATTTGTTATGACACAATATGTTATAAGTACGTCCAGGTGAAGCGATGATCTGAAGAAGGTAGCGGGTAGTGGATGGCGAAGAGAAACACAGGATAGGGCCAAGTGGCGTGCCTTGGGAGAGGCCTATGTTCAGCAGAGGACGAGCTGATGATGATGAAGTACGTTTTGGTTAATAATCTCTTTTGACTAAGATATTTTAATAGGTATAAAGATATCTGAGTATTTTTTTTGTCCGCAGCAACCAGTTCTTCCTCCGTTCCCGCTATGGTTGGCAGTTATCTTCGCAGCGTGTCTCGTCGTGGTCATCCTACTGACTGTCAGTGGTAACGTGCTGGTGCTCCTGGCCTTCCTCGTCGATAGAACTATACGTCAACCCAGTAACTACTTCATAGCTTCGCTCGCCGCCACTGACTTGCTTATTGGTGAGTTGACCGGATAACTAAAATGTACGAGTATGTAGGAACTATAGTTACTCGTAGTTATGGTCGATGGGTTCATTCTATTTTATAGTAAGTAGCTACTCTTTGAACCATAACACGGGTCAACATGAAATTTGACTTTGATTGCAAAGCATTAAATTTCGGTAGTTTAGGTCGTTATAAGACGGAAAAAAATATATGGCATGAAAAACCTTGCTTTTGTGCTTAGAAGACTAATTGAGCGAAATTTTTAAAAATCTCGGATTTTAATTTTTAATTGAAAATAAAACTATTGAAATAAAAATGTTTATTATTTTTATTAAGTTTTACTATCGAATTAGCATATAGAAAAGTGGAAAATAACTTAAAAGTGCACACTTTTTCTTTTATCTTCATAGCTACTTTCTCTCAATAAACCCCAAATATAGTATTAATATTATAACTATCACAAAAGCAAACTTTATACCGAAAAAGGGTATTTCCTTTTCGTTTTTGTGCATAACTAACTGGAAAATAATAGTATAAACTTTAGGACAAACAACGAAATTTTTTTTGTAGAGTCGTGTAATCAGAAGTATGTAATCAAAATTAATACGGCTATATGCAATGAAATTACGCGTGATCAAAATGCTAAGATAATCTTGGCTCAACGTATAAGCATTGCCATTCAACGTGGTAATGCTGCCAGCATGTTGGGCTCGCTGTCCTCTGGTAGTGTGGGTTAAAGCTTTTAAACTAGCTTTATTTCATTATCTAAAGCTAATCCAAATTTCTTATTTCTTGTAGCAGGTCGTTGGTATAGTAAACAAACCTTAAAAAAGGAAGAGAAAATATAAGTATACAAGTTTTTAACAGTATTTATTTGAGAACATTTATTTACCTAAACTTTCTCCTCTAAACTTGACTCAAACAAAATATTTATCCTTCAAACGTCTCCCCAACAAAATCTCCAATTTACCGCAGTGACTAGCAACTTGGCAAACAAATCGCTAATGATGCCTTTGACATTTTGAACGGTACTTAACAAAAGGCTTACTAAAATTCTATTATTTCCTTTGTCTGCAGGTACCCTGTCTCTTCCATTCTACACTGACTACGTGTTAAAAGGATACTGGCATCTCGGGCCCTTGCTGTGCGATCTTTGGCTGTCTGTCGACTACACAGTATGTCTAGTATCACAGTACACGGTTCTACTCATTACTGTCGATAGGTTTTGTAGCGTGAAAATCGCAGCTCGCTACCGAGCGTGGCGAACCAAAAGCAGAGTTATATGGATGGTCACCGTTACCTGGATTATACCAGCGTTACTATTCTTCACTACTATATTCGGATGGGAGCACTTTGTAGGCTTCCGTGACTTGCAAGAAGGTGAATGTGCCGTGCAGTTCCTTAAAGACCCAATCTTCAACACCGCCCTCATTATTGGCTATTACTGGACTACTCTCTTCGTGTTAATATTTCTGTACGCAGGGATCTTCAAGACAGCGTATGATATGCAAAAGAAAAGTGAGGCGAAGCAAAGAAAAATGCAGTCAATGGTAGCATTAAGCGCAGGAGTAATGTCGGGTATGGCTGGACGAGCCGCCGGTATGGCAGCTTTATCTAAAGCTACCATATCTAGTGAAGATCAACAAAAGGTTTCTGAATCTGTTAATAAAAACCCGTCTTCTAAAGGGGCATTAGCAGCCCCGTTGCTTAACTTAGGTGGTTCTACGGACTCTAATTCGAGTCAAAAGTCTTCAGCTCATAAAAGCAGTGCTACAGCCACAGGCACATCTACCACAGCTGAATCAGACGGAGAAAAAAAGGAAGATCAGGTAGAAGCAGAGAGGTCTAGTAGTCCGGCATTTGATTCTGATGACGAAAGTACAACGCAACCGAACTCAAAGAAGAGGCCGTCCGTCGCCAACTTAGTTATGCAAACCGGGGCTCTACAGTTGCTGAATAACATGCGGTTTAATGGTGGTATGCTTATAAAACCCGATATGAAGCAAGCTCCATTAATGAAACATGAAATAGAAAAACCAAAAACTTCACTATCCCAGATTTCTGAAAAAAGCTTACTTGATATAGATAATCCTGACACGTCACAAAGTAATCCTGTTACACCTATCCCTGCCGCTCCACTCTCCACGGCTAGTTTTGTATCTCCACTTTCTTCTGGAATCGCCACACCATCCGATCAAAGAGAAGTTTCAACGACAATTGCTCAAAGAATCATACCTCCACCATCGGAATTTAGGTGTAGTCCACCAGTTTCAGAAAGTCCACCATCAGTTTCCGAATCTTCTAGGACGAGAACTGTAAGGGTAGTGAAAAGTGATGGTACTTCATATGATATTTTGGTTGGAATGGATGGTGCAGATTTAAGGTATATGGATGAAAGTTCCATCATTTTAGCCTCACCCACATTTGAAAGTCCGCCGTCTTCCGTCACCTTCGCCACCGCTACGGAACCATCATCGCCTCCGACATTGAACTCTGCTAACGCTAATAACACACCGTTATTGCAAGCCGCCTTGATTAGAGCAACAGCTGAAGCTACCCAACATAAAAATAATTTTTCGCCGCCACTACCTGTAAAAGTAAATACGGAAGTTAGTATCACTTCTGGGGAGCGTCCTAAACCAGTAATCACTCTCGTCCCGACGTCTTCCAACAATGAACCTCAATCTACGAAAGGAAACGAGGGCAAAACGTCTCCATTGAAGTTAAACCCAGCGATAAGTCCAGCGGTTGAGAACAGTGACGTATCGAGCACCGCAGTAACTGGGTCGGGTCGCGGCGACTCCAAGAAAGAGTTTGTAAAAAACATCGGGAAAAAATTAAAAGTTAAACGCTCCAAGCGGGACGGCTTGTTTCCGAGTATCGGTCGACAGAAATCTAAATCGGAAAACCGAGCCAGAAAAGCGTTTCGTACCATATCGTTTATTCTAGGCGCATTTGTCGTTTGTTGGACACCGTACCATATTCTGGCGTTAGTCGAGGGGTTTTGCACGAATCCGCCTTGTATTAACAAGCACCTGTACATGTTTTCGTACTTTCTTTGTTACGCAAATAGTCCAATTAATCCGTTTTGCTATGCGCTAGCTAACCAACAGTTTAAGAAGACTTTTACGCGACTTCTTCGCGGAGATTTTCATATCACCTAGTCCATGTATATCGGTCGCAGGTAAGCGCATTGCTACTCTGTGACTCGCGCACGCGTTTACTATTTACGCGCACAATATTTGATGATATTAATGACATTTTATCATTGTTTATCAAAAGACAATACAATGTTATGAATAATGACGCTCTAGTCAAGCTTTTGATGTACGGTATTCAATGACGTGTGTAGTTTACTGTATTTAAATTTGTATAGCGCTGTAATAAATAGATAATGTATTTAAAATTTTGTATTGTACGCTTAATTTTTAATCTTCGTCGAAAAGTTCAGAACTGACAATAAATTTGGTAGAATTAACGAGTATGTAAATAGTTATTGCGAGTTGTTAAAAATCTTCATATTTCTAGTCAAATTGTTAGCATTTTAGGTAAGTGTTAAAGTAAATATAGAACATGTTTATTATTATAAGATCAATGTGTATTTATTGCGTTGAAGATAATATAATTTTAAACGTAAATTTGAATTTGTTAAAGTAAACAGTATTAAAACGGTGATGAATATTTTTTGTGATGATGGATATAATTTCAAAAAACGGATGACTTTTAAGTTTTTCATAAGCATTTTTCATTCCTTAGTATTACAATAACAGTATTTTAAGAATTATTTTAAATCTCTTGTCATCCTTATAATACCGTTCTCTAAGATTGACCTTTTTGTTTACGAGGTTCAATTTAAATTTACTTTTGAATTATTCATCGTCACATAAAATGAATTACAATAATACGCTTAAAAGCTTTTAGCCTTGAGCCCTAGCTAAAGTTTTTATAGCGTTGAGTATACTAACCTAGTCAATTAACTAAATCTTCAAAACTCAAACTTAACTTTTTGGGCCTAAGTTTTAAATTTTAATTTATAAACCGTACGTGTTAAACAATACTGTTGCAAATACCAACATATTTTTTACAAAAATAAAAATATTATAATGAATAATAAGATAGAAAAGAAATCAAATACTTTAACATTTATGTATTTAATTAAACTCTTTATAAGTAAAGATACTAAGAAAAGTAAACAATAATTATTAAGATAGAACGTCATATATTGATAGAAGTAATAAATAATATTATAAATCATTAAATCAGTGGCGTATTTACATAATAAATCATAGTTTTCCAATGTTATTAATTATGAAAGACAAAAGTGAAAATGTTAGATTTATAAATACTATTAGATTATATCTATATGACTATGGTAATTTGTTTGCGATTTTTTTTACATTTCAGTACACTTCTAAACTTATAAATGTGTCATGTCAATATTGTATAAGTAGTACGAGTATATTTAAAATTAAATTATTGTTTTGTATTTCCTTCTTTTCTATTAAACGATCTCATGCAAAGGTCGATAATTATTTGTCTTCGATTACTATTTAAGAAATAGGTATTTTAGAACTAAAATATTATTAAATTTGACAGTATTAGTTTATAGGACGAGTATTTAGTGTGTATATCCCTGATATCAGTATACCTATTCTCGCCTTAGAACTGTGTCAATAATAAAATACAATTATGATATTAGTAGGTACTTGTTTGTAAATAGGCTTTGTATAAGTACATAATTATTGCTAGGCGACAAGATGTTTATGTCTTAATAAAATAGTGAAACAATTTGTTTTTCATTGTTTTTAATATTCTAATACCTTGTAGTTATGAGTAGTCTATGCAACAAATCTATGTCATATTTAAAAATAAAATATTCAATAAACTATCTTCAGATTTCTTGATAATCTATTCAACGAGTTGAACATTTTTTAAATAATATTATAAAAAAAAAACTAGACTGTTTGTTTGTTTGACGCGAATAGGCTCCGGAACTACTAGACCGATTTGAAAAAATCTTTCACGGTTAGGGAAGCTACATTCTCCCAAAGTAAGATAGGCTAATATTTTGATTTTATTTCAACTTAGATAATTTTAGAGCCGTGCGAAACAGACTGGTTGCTAGTAGGGAAATAAAATCCTGGCGCCTGATATGTCAGAGATGCCGCGCATAGGTAGCTTCACCAATCACTGGCATCAATGAAGTCTATGCGCGTCATTTCTAACAAATCAGGAGCTAAGATCGATCGAACCCTTAATGAGCTCGATTCGTTGATTATTATTAAAATAAAGAATATACAGTTTATTTTTCAATTAAAAAGACTTCAAAAGTAATTTCAACCCAAATAACTTGAATTTTAGACATATAAAGGTTTATCATTGACACCATTGAAACAAAGAAAAGGTACTGAGGAGTTCTTCTTCTTCATCGTATGAGCTTAGTGGCCAAGCTCTGGTGTCGAGAGTTTTCAAGCCGCCGAAGGCCTCGGATATCGCTTAACGACTTGTACTACGACTTATAGCGGGGGCCATACAATTTAACGTGTCATCCGGCCCACGGTATGCCCTGATGAAATCGACAGTCTTGTGCATGGTCACCCATCCAAACACCGTCCGCGAAGCTAAGCAACGTCGACCGTTGCTTAGCTTTAGCTAGCCGAGCTATATGCGCTACTGAGTAATAATATAACTTGATAATCGTAATTGATGATCGTAGATAAAAATATATAAATAATATTTGAGTCTTGGTACTAATAATTCTTCTTAATAATAAGACAAACAATAAATCGGAGTGTAATCAGCGAACCGAAATCAAACCTAGCTGACTCGTAATTCGTCTCGGGGGGCACTATCGTGTCGGAAACCATTATGTTTCCAAGCCGAAACCAAAAATAACCGAAGGTCTACTGTCTCCGAGGCAGAAGTTGATCAACTTTCGCAATTTATTTCGTATTAGGCATTGATGTAGAACGAACATCAGTATTATATTTATTTTATAAAACCAAAAGAAATAATAAATTGTATTTTATTGACGGATAACTAATCACTACTAATTCAATATTACCTAATTAATTTTTGATTAGATCTACAATTAAGTAATAAAGAAATAATTGACCAAGTGCGAGTAGGGTTCGCGCATGAAGGGTTCCGCCTCTCTTAAAATTAATTTTATAATTTATTTCTAAATTCAATACGTAATTAAATATTATGTGAATGTATAGAGGGTCTAAAGACACGTTTATTGTATGAGGACCCCCCTTAACATTTTCATTTTTGTTATTTTTATTATTTGTTGTTATAGCGGCATGGAAAATACATAACTTGTGAAAATTTCAGCTTTCTAGCTATCACGGTTTTTAAGATAGAGCCTGGTCACATACAGACAGAAAGACAACGAACGCTTAGTAATAGGGTACTGGTTTTACCTATTAGGAACAAAATCGTAAAAAACTGTTGCATATTTATTTTTCCAGTGAATTCATATTACCATAGACAAAATATACTAAAGATATTACATAGTTTTATTTCGTTATTGATATAATACGATATTCTGTATAATATTCGACTGCCTTAAGTTACTTTAAAAAGCATCTTTTTAAGTCAATAAGTGAACGTATTATTAGTAACCTTTGTTGTATTTTTTTACGTACCTATGTATTTCTATATTGATTGGAAAGAATTACACCAGGAGTGGGCGGTAACTTAAACATTGTTATCTCATGATTAATCACTATCGCGCCCAAACACCTTCCTATTGACCTTTTAAACAAAGGTAGGGACAAAAGCTGCTATCAATAGATAGGTTCCCCCCGTCACAAAATAAACTTTTGGATACGTTGCACAACTCAGAATATTTTGTAGCGTCTGCAGGTCGGCTAGCTAAGATGATCTGACGCGATCATCGAAGTTAAGCAACGGTCGATGCGGACAGTGTTTGGTTGGGTGACCATGCCCAAGACTCATTTAAAAAGTGACATTGGATGGGTGATCATGCACAAAAATGTAGTTTTTAAAATGGCATTTTCAACTAGGTGCTACCGTGGGTCGGATGACATGTTAAATTGTAGGTCCTGGCTGTTAGTCTTAGTACAAGCAGTCGTTAAGCCAAGTCAGTGGCCTACGGGCGGCTCGAAAACTTTCGACACCAGAGCTTGGCTACGGTACTCTTACGTAAATTGAAAATATATATGAACCTATTGCCACGTGCCCATATTGTTTTTATGCTGTATGCTTACGTTTGTCTACAGCTTTCTTGTTGCTTTACTGTGGTCTACATACAATGAAGCATGTTTGCTTATCTTTATCATATCAATAAATTATAAAGAGTAAAATTATAAATTACTAGCTGACCCGGCAAACGTTGTTTTGCCTTAATAATTATTTCTAAATATACAGTAGCCTATTCTCAGACCTACTGAATACGCATATAAAATTTGGAAAAAATCGGTCAAGCCGTTTCGGAGGAGTACGGTAACAAACACTGTGACACGGAAAATTTATATATAAGATAAGGAGGAAAAGTTTGATTGTTTGTTTGTTTGACACAAATAGGCTCCGAATCTACTGGACCGATTTGAAAAAATCTTTCACCGTTAGGAAGCTACATTATCCCCGAGTAACAAGCAAAATTTTGTTTGTCTTTACAACTTGGATTATTTTATAGCCCGTGCAAAACCTGGACTGGCTGCTAGTATGTCTTAAACGTGGGTATGTTATACTCATCCCACACTAAATATATTTGGGAGTTTGTTATCGCTCGGTTCCGATCGCAACCGACCGTTGTCAGAGCTAACAAAAGTGTCTCAGGTATATTGTCACAAACGGCTGCCTCGCAATTTCCTCACACCAAGCCTATTGTTTAGGCACTATCTTGTTCCCTATACTGGTAGACCTAGTAGTTCTTTGAATAATACACGTGGCAAACTTGTTTTCTTGAAACACTGAAACTTTACCTTCTTAAAATATATTAATTATATTCTTTATAACCTAAAATAAATTATTCTTAAATTGATAATAATGTTGTTTACCATAAAATATTGAATGTACCCGTACTACTTAAATTATGCTTACAATTGTGTTAACCAAGAAATCGTTAATTAGCGCTGGAGTACTTAGTGCTCTTAGCATTACCTATGCTGAATTTGCTCCTTTTGTGCACACACTATTAGTGATAAATAATAATGATATAATGATAAATAATTAATTATCTTTCATAAATTGTGTTTTTTGTTTTGTGCACAATAAATGTATTTTCTTTCTTTCTTTACCTGTTTGACCTCGTATCTCAAGTATAAATAGATATTTGAAGTGATGACAGCTCAGTGGAGTGTTTGGCCGCCTCACGTCCCAAAGACTGTGGGTTCGATCCCCGCTACTGAGCTTCAACTTTCTGGAAAGGAAAACATCGTGAAGAAACCATATCATGGCGATAGGATATTTTCTAGTGCTCGTCTAGCTAGCAACCACCTTTAAGTTGAGAAATCTCTCACCAAGCACCTCACAATGTGTTCCGGCAGCCTCTTTGAGAGCCAGTTATCGAAGACTAGGCATGCTCCGCCTAAAGCTAGAGTGTCACTGACTCGAGAGGTTGCCCATGGTCAAATGCCTAGTCGTAAATTATGTTTTTATACTCACAAATTTTACAATATATTTTAATCGCGACGCTAATTATTATCGTTATAAAATTGTTTTAAAAAACAAACAACCGACTTCAAAAACACAACTAAAAAGGGAAAAATAATTTTAAGCCTAAATCAATTCAAGACTATATAAATAGAATAGGAGAGTTTATTTCATGTACTTATAAAAAACTATTAGCAATTTTTACTAATCCTGTATTCTTGGAGTCGGTGCCAGCAAAGAAAGACAATTGAAAATAGTTTTTTTTAACAAACATTAATTTGTTCTTATTAGATGGCACCGACTTCAAGAATACAGGATTACTAAAAATTGCTAATAGTTTTTTATAAGTACATGAAATAAACTCTCCTATTCTATTTATATAGTCTTGAATTGATTTAGGCTTAAAATTATTTTTCCCTTTTTAGTTGTGTTTTTGAAGTCGGTTGTTTGTTTTTTAAAACAATTTTATTTTTACATTTTTAGAGGTTGGTAATGATATTTTGTTTAAGTTTTAGCTATGGAGAGCCAAATAAACTTCACGATGAAAAAATTTGGCGTGTGTCAGGCAGGCAACCAATTGGGAGCAAATCGAGCTGGATGCGAGCGAAGCGAGCTATACGCGAGCGAAGCGAGCCTGAAAATTTTCACCGTATTTGTTCCAACCGTTTGAGCATAAAGAAGTCCAAAGCAGCACAAATTACATAATGTTTGTTGTGTCAAAACGTACTAGAACCAAGTGTGAGCGAAAAAAGACGAATGCGAGCGAAGCGAGCTATGCGCGAGCGAAGCGAGCGCGAAAATTTTCACCGTATTTGTCCCAACCATTTGAGCATAAAAAAGTCCAAAGCAGCACAAATTTCATAATGTTTGTTGTGTCAAAACGTACTAGTACCAATTGCGAGCGAAGCGAGCGCGAAAAATTATCACCGTATTTGTTCGAACCGTTTGAACATAAAGAAGTCCAAAGCAGCACAAATTACATAATGTTTGTTGTGTCAAAACTTACTAGAACCAAGTGCGAGCAAAAAGAGGTGGATGCGAGTGAAACGAGCTATGCACGAGCGAAGCGAGCGCGAAAATTTTCACCGTATTTGTTCCAACCGTTTGAGCATAAAGAAGTCCAAAGCAGCACAAATTACATAATGTTTGTTGTGTCAAAACGTACTAGATTCAATTGCGAGCGAAGCGAGCTGGATGCGAGCGAAGCGAGCTATGCGCGAGCGAAGCGAGCGCGAAAATTTTCACCGTATTTGTTCGAACCGTTTGAAGTCCAAAGCAGCACAAATTATATAATATTTGGAGTGTCATAAGCCCAGAACATCCTGGGCGAAATTCGAACGAAGCGGGATAACTCCTAGCAAAGCGAGTTCGTAAATATTTTCCTTATCCGTTCGAAGGTCTTGTCTTTTAATATATCAAATTTTACAGTTCCTTCTTCCACTAAGTATGACCCAAGTGGCCAAACTCTAGCGTCGAGAGTTTTTCAAGCCCCTGATTTAGTTTGACCCCTGCTTGTACTAAGAGTAGTGGTCCAGGCCCAACAAATTAACGTGTTATTCGAAGCACAGTAACGCCCAGATGAAAATATCACATTTTTTTATGGAGGTCTTGTGCATGGTTACCCATCCAAAGACTGGCCGCATGGGCCGTTGCTTAGCCTCGATGTTCGCTTCAGATTACTTTTGTTAGCCAGGCTGCTAATTTTATGAGCTAAATCTGTATTGCCGTATGAGCGCGAAGAAGTAAAATAGGATCGAGTTATTTGGGCTTGCCACGGGAATAGCAATGACTTTTAAGATAAAAAGTAACCTTCGTGTTATACAAGGTCTAGTCTACCCCCTATATCAAATTTTAGCGAAATCAGTGTGTCATGTGTTATTTGGTGCATCCCACGGGAACAATAATTATTTTCGGGATAAAAAGTAGCCTATGTGTAAACACATAGTCTAACCTACCTTCATTCCAAATTTCATCAATGTCAGTACAACCGTTCGAGCGTGAAGAAGTTAAAAAGATTTATATGTTATTTGGTGCATCCCACGGGAATAGTATTTATTTTCGGGATAAAAAGTAGCGTATGTGTTAACACATAGTCTTACCTATTTTCTTCTCAAATTTCATGAATATCAGTACAGCCAAACGAGCGTGAATCTGTCTTCATGCGTAAAAATAACCTAACTTTTTAGGTTTTTCTTAGATTTCCCTAGGAGTCCATCATCAGAACCAGTTTTGGTGACAATGGGACCAATTCAGAACCATACTCTTTCAATTAAAAAAATAATTTTGAGAATCGATCCACAAATGGCTGAGAAATCGGTGAACATACATAAAAAAAAAAAAAAATACATACACGTCGAATATATAACCTCCTCCTTTTTGAAGTCGGTTAAAAACGTGCCCGTAGGTAAATATAGTACGAGTATATAATGCAACATCAGCTCCTTCATTCTTGTGTGAACTATTGAAAAAAAAACTATGCATTGGTTAATATTTACCTACCGAAAAATGCCACCGATAAAAAAAAACTATGCATTGGTTAATACGAATTACAATCTTTACGCAAGACCAACATCGGAAAATACATACATACGAGTATAAGATAACACATTTGGTCATGATAAGAAAGAAAACCCGTTTGCATATTTTTTAACGCACTTTTTTTTTACCATATTTTTAACTCTTAAACGCGTCTCATATCCCTATTTGACATATCCCTATACATATTATTCCATTATTCAATTTTAATTTCCAATCTGCACAGGTCATATTTTCATTATAAACCATATAATCCAATATTCAGCCGTCACTTATTAATTAATTTCTGCTGAGGCTTAGAATGCATAATTAATTGGTTCAATGTGCCTTTATTTTCAGCGACTGTTCATTCCAGGATATGAATACCGATATCAGTTATCGTAAATTTTAATTTGATAGCAGTTACGTATAAATTTATGGAGTAAATTTATTCAATGTATGTTGTTATTGCATAGGCTTATTTGTCATGATTATGAGTTTAAACTAGACATTGACAACTATGAATTTCATTTCCGGGGGTAAGTTCATTAATGAAACTATGAGGAAACATTTCTCAAAACTCTTGTCACCAGAGCTCAGCTACTTGTCTTGCTTGCCTAATGTTAACTTGCTAAAGTCGACTACTTTTGTTGTGTCATACAAATTATACGTGTAATACAATACGTACGTGTACGTATAGTACTAGTACGTATTAAGGTTTTTAACGACAACTGGCAAACGCTGGCAAAAATCACAGAATATTTAGTTGTAAAATAAATAATTAAAATATATTACGAGTATTTAAGTGGAACTGACATACAATAAACGTGTTTTTTACAGTTTTTAAAGATAATTTCGGTACGGTTATTAAGATAAATGGTACGAAACCTCTAACGAGAGAGTCCGTCACATATTATATAGCTGAATATATTTTTATGAGTAGCAACATAGCTCGTATGTAAAAAAACACAGAAATTGTACTATCATAACGAGTTTCATACTCCACGCTTCAGAGAGGCATGTAGTATAAAAAGTTAACTGGCGCAGAATAGTTACGCTTGAGCTTAAGAGCTTACCGTTAATTCGAGTTTTTTTAAACGAATGTGTGTCCTTGATAACAAATACGAACTGTTTGCAACTGCAAGATCAATATCAAACATATTTAGTATGTAACCGGCGAATTGCGAGTCAGACGCGCGCATGAAAATTTCCGTAACACAAAAAAAACATATTTTTATATGAAAGTCCTTTTAAATATCACCCTAAATGTTTTAGTCCTTATTCTACCATGTTTTTAGTATCCATTGTTATAGCAGCAAGAAAATCATCTATTAAAATTTATCCTCTTTAGCTATCATTGTTCATAAGATGCACCCTGGTGACAGTCGTATAGACGGTTGGACAGCGAAGTTTTGGTAATACCGAGTGCAGTAGTCAGATCTCGCATTGCAACTTTTTGGCAAAGGCTGCGCCGTTCTATCAAAAAAAATCTCGTGGCTGTCTGACGACAACCGACGTCCAGAGTCAGATGTATAAGCGCTGGATCTCTGCTCACAGAGACCAGCCCCCTTACTTCGACCTAACAAGCGAACTAACACGCCGACCAAGTCGCTCCAATATGCGCCAACATTCTATGGTGACAACAAAGGGATTTGGTGTTGGCCTATTGGAGCGACTTGGTAGCTAAATTGGAGCGAGTTGGTGGTTGAATTGGAGGCGAGTGAGTCGTACGTTCCAGGTTTATAATAAATTTTATAAGTTATTGAGCATTAAGTGTGTGCAACCTTTTTGGATTTAGTAAATAATTTATTATGATTTTCTCAACTCTAAAAAATAATATTGTGTCAAATCAGGGTTGCCAGAAGTACGAGAAATCTCGTACCATTACGAAATTTAGAGGGTCAGTACGAGATTCAAGATTAACAAAAACCTGTACACTTTTTTATGACATTTTAACAATGACGACTTCTTTCGCATACCTTTATCACAGATACAGTAAATGGTACATTATTAGCTTTCGAAAGCGCTAAAGGCCCAAATCGCAAAGGTTCTATTCTATCTTTGTCTATGGCCTCTACGGTATGGCCGTAATTTCGCCAATGTCACGTTAATCGCAAAGGTAATTGCGTACTTTTCGAACTATCAAAAGAAATGTACGTCAGAATGACAGCTAAAATGCTATACTCTAAAAATATAAAATATTTTACTAACATCCCTGATATCGAATATAATTAATAAAAAATATATGCATATAAAAAATGGTTGCCTGTAAAGTCGGTTTTACGGGCGAAGATTTTACGTGACAACGTCGGCAGACCGATCATAGTTGAGTGGGAGAGAGACGCAAGGCATTCGGCGGGCCTCTCTCTCGTTCGGTGACTCATCGTAACGTTACCGGGCGTTACACTTTTTCATAAGTGACTCCCAGCCACAACCTAATTTAAGACGTTGTCACGTCAATAAGATGATTTTTAATTGTTTTCTTTGAATTGAACAACCCCAAGCGCAAAGAATATGACTACACAAGTTACTTAGTACAGTAAGTAGTATTAATTTTACTAGAGTTTCTTGAAATGTATACATATACGAGATTATCCGTTGAAATTACAAGATATTTTAGCAACCTTACTGTTACCAGTAAAAATTATTGTCATTTGGCAACCCTGTACCAAACTCATGGAATGTCAATGTCAGTTTTTCGAACTTGGTAAAACGTCGTAGCAAAATAGATGGTGAAGTGAAGACTTGCGCTGAACAGTTCAAATTCAAAACGCTGCATTCGGCGCGAGCCGCGGGACCGGCTGCTGGCGGCTGCGCGCGCGCCCCCGCTCGCCACCAGCGACTTCGAACTCCCGGCCGACACAGTGGATAACCAGCCTCACTCATTTCAACAGACAGCTGTTCGCTGACGATGGAAAACTCTTTGCTAATCCGCTCATTAATTCAGGGCGGCTCCAGCAAGATATCGAACATATTCAACTCTGGACCATGGATTGGGTCATTAGACTGAATGCTGCCAAGTGTAGTGTCTTACACCTGGGACGGAATAATCCTCACTTTACTTATAGAGGGGTCGTGCTATAGCCAAAGTCCAGCAACAAAAAGATCTTGGTGTTATTATTTCAGCAGACTTAAAGTGGGATGAGCACATAAACATGATTGCTAGGCAAATTTTTACTGCAATGACCATTGAAATTTTCACTAAGATTTACAAGACCTACATCAGACCGCTATTAGAATATGGGTTTCAAGTTTGGAGCCCATACTTCCGAAACAACATTGACCTCCTAGAAAGTATTCAAAGAAGAGCTACCAAGATGCCACCAGCCTTATGCCGCAAGACTTATGAGCAACAATTGAAAGCCCTGCGCCTCACCACTCTAGAAGAAAGGAGGTTATGTGGGGATCTAATAGAGACTTTCAAAATTAATAATGGGTTCTACAACCTTCCTAATTTAGCAGATTGCTTTAAAAACTGTAATTGTTACGAGCATAGCAGAGGTCATAGCCAAAAAATCCAGCGTGATCTTGCCAACACTAATACGGGGCATCATATACTCAGCAACAGAGTGGTTCATTATTGGAATAAGTTGCCCGAGGAAGTGGTCAGTGCTACATCAGTGAACAGCTTTAAAAACCGGCTTGATAGCTGGTTGCAGAAAACAAAATAATCTCTTGCTAACCTGTGATTAGTGCACTAGTGAACTTTAAACATTGATATTGAATAGTGGACATTATGTGAACTATTAAAAAAATAATTTCAACTCAGTGTGATATAGGCACATCAGCATAATGCTGCTTGCCTATAAATCAAATAAATAAAAATAAATATATAAATATTTGTTAATTTTTTCCTACATGCCTAGTAGACATATGTTAACTAAGCCATGCAAAACAAGTTGTAAATACTAAACTATTCAATGTATAGTCCATTTAATGTATATGTTATGTACATATGTATAGTATAACTGTGTTAGTCATTTTTTGTTTATTAATTTGGTATTTTTTAGCTGTTTTGTTGTTTCCTATACAATTAATTTACTACCTCTTCAATATAAGCAGATATCATAGGTACAATAATGTGTGTATGTGTAACTATAATACTATAAATAACTATATTTTAGTTGTATTACATTTATTTGTTATAATACTTGTGCTTATACCTACCATACCTTTTTATATAAATTTTACTATCTACACTTGTGTTATTTTGATGTGTTTAAATGTCGTTTATGTAGAAGATAAGGTTTGAATGTTTTTGTTGTAACTATAAGAGTATATGTGAGTAGCCTTGTAACTACCTGTATCAATATGTGACTATAACTAAGTGAGAGGGAGCAGGTTGAAAACCAACGCTGGAGGACCTAGTGTACTTCAGCATTATGCTGAACCTGCTCCTTTTGTGCATGTACTTATTGCCTGATATACATCCCAGTCATGTTTTTTGTATGTAATTATGTATGTGCACAATATTTTTTTTTCTTTCTTTCTTTCAAAATAATATCAATAACTAAATATGAAAATATAACGCTAAAAGATGTGTAGACAAAATGAATGCATATATCAATTGCACCAATATCAATTTATTTATTGGATTACAACATATACCTACCTAATATTGTTGAGTATTAAATAATTTGTAAAAAAGTGTATCAATTAAATAATATAGACATATTCTACTAGTAGCTTGTTACATCATAATATACCTGTTAGGTTTGTAATCTTAGCTTAACACCATTGTTAGTAATATTAATTTGTCTTTGGTAATATGTATTGGATATATTGGAAGTGATAAATAAAAATATTTTCTATTTTTGTATTTCATTTACTATTTCCTGCAGTCTAGAAAGATATAAGGCACCAGATCAAGTGGAAGGTCACCTATGAGGTGAAGATCTAGTCGGTACCTATGGGACTGGTGTACCATTACGGAGTGAACACGGTCTGCCTCTACTTAGCAGGGGACAAATGTTATGTGCCCAAATATGGACAACGCATATCATGGAGCGATCGCAAGTGCGTTGAAAACTTCGTGAAACGAGCATTGTGATTTCTAGTAAAAGATGAATAATACGTGGCAGCGGCGTCACAATAGGATACTGAATATAAATAACCATCTTTTATGTTACATACTGAGTACCTATTTACCTATACTAGTGCCGCTGCTTCACTAATATTTAGATAACTAACTTTTACTTACTTATTGAAACAATAAAACGCTCTGTCTAATAGGCTGTAGGTATGCCGAAATAAAAAGGTTTCAATTAGGAGCTAAATAACTGAACTCAATTTTCGTGAATTTTTATAATTTCAATTCGACTTAAGTATGTACTTAATACAATTATATTTATTTACAAATTATTCCAGTCGCATGCTATGGTAGTCGAAGATGGCTACGTAGGTACATCCATTAAATCACATAACAAAATCATTGATTGCTCTGTATCCTTTTCTGTTATATTTTGATTGTCTGCTTGTATCCTTTACATATTTTTTATAAACTACTTAGGTAAACTAATTATAATTTATTAATAATAAACACAGTTGACATGTGTTTGAAATTTTGACAGCAGCTGCAGACTTTTTAATTATGTTCCACTTCCAGTTTGGTGTTTTAGTAAATTACATTTTGTGGCATAAATGAAAGAGGTTGGTTTGTTTTTCACAGAAGTTGTCGAACAGTGTACAATAAAAGCACAATAAACAATAAAATTAATCATGGGAAAATGTTTAAACTTTATAAATAATTTAACGCTTGTTATTAGATACTGAGTTTTATTTGGTCTAGAGAGCCTGAAAACAAAAAAGCGGAAAAAGAGGTTATTCATTTAATAAAAAAAAAAGTGACAAAAATAATATTTATTGGTATTTCACATCTCTAATCCCAGCGAATTATCAGCGATTTAACCGTGGATGGTCGAAGTAAGGGGGCAGAGCAGAAAGTGACGTGGCACTTAATATAATACGTGCCGTTGTATTTTATTTTATTTCATACATTTAACATTTGACTGGCACCCCTCTCAGTGTCAACAATTTAATATTAACTGGAATATAGGTACAACTAGCCCGAAATAAAAACATTTTATTTTATTTATATTACAAAAAGTCACCGTTGCCTCTCCAACCACATGCGACCTCGTTTAATAGCTTACTATGATAGTTGCCTCAGTGTTACTCCAGATAATCTCCTCAAGTGGTTGTTCCGCGATATGGAAGCCAGAATGTCGGCTTATATGGAAATATTCAGAGTATAACGTAATAAGTAAGCTCTAAATACAATACCGTATATTTTGTACCAGCACTTCGTATTTAAAAATAAGGCAATATGGTTTTATAATCATTAACTTTATAAAACGAGCTCTTTTCCAAAACCATTCACTTGAAATAAATAAATATATGGACACGTTTCACACACGTCGAAATATATTGGCTTTATTTGGTTTAGCTTGTATTCCATACATTCTCTCCATTTAACGACCACTCTCTACAACGCCATAAAATGCACAGGACTGCCAATCAGAAGGTTCCGAGTTCGATTGCCGGCCTGGCTAACATCTTTGTGCTTAACTAAATTTGTTGGCTGTGGGTCTGGGTGTTAAATATGTATCTATATAAAATATGTATATATGTATGTACATACGTATATGTTGTATATCAGTTGTGTTAGCTACCATAATACGAACTAGATATGGTTCAGTATGGGGTTAACCAGCCGTGTGTGAAATGTGTCCTAAAAAAAAAATGGTTGCCTGTAAAGTCGGTTTTACGGGCGAAGATTTTACGCGACAACGTCTGCCGCGTGCTGCGCGCGCGGCAGACCGATCATAGTTGAGTGGGAGAGAGACTCAAGGCATTCGGCGGGCCTCTCTCTCGTTCGGTGACTCATCGTAACGTTACCGGGCGTTACACTTTTTCATAAGTGACTCCCAACCGCAACCTAATTTAAGACGTTGTCACGTCAATAAATGAATTCGACGCTTTATGTATTGTTTTTCTTTGTGTCACAAAATGTTGTTTTTCTTTCTTTCTTTAGAGAGTATGTCGTTAAAACGTTTGACGTTACATGGAGTTTACGCTGTCTTTCCTTTGCTATTCAAGTTTAATATAAAATCGATGACAACCATATCATACCATGTAGGAGACTATAGGAGAGCAAGACAGTATGCGGGACATGCTGACGTCACGACCATCGATTATGGTAATCTCGCTATTAAATTGCAAATAGCCTCCGGAGTGGCAATTTATAACTGAAGTTCCACCTGAGGGCTGCGGCCGAAGATAGCGCCATTTTTATTGCTTCACGAGTATACTGCCCAGCATCGCACATAATTAAACAAAAGTTATTATCGTTATAGAAAATTATAATTAATAATAATAATAATAATAATTTATTATAGCACATAACGGCACGGATAAAATACACTTCACAGTGCTAGCCTGCTGCGACTGCAATTATGTTACTACTCTCGCCCTCTGTTACCCGCTTTGCATAAACAGCTTAAGAAGCCCACTATACGTTACCACTGCTGGCTAGAACTCGAGGCCTTCTCTCACGAGGAGAGAGATATAGGCCATAATCCACCACTCTGGCTAAAAGCTTAAGTACAGGTATAAGCCGTCTTTACACGAAAATTTATCGGAATCGGTTCGGCCGTTGGAATGTGAAGTAGCAAACACACACACACACACACTTTCGCCTTTATAATATTAGTGAGATAGTGGAATGAGATATTGCTTGCGAATTTTTATTTTTGTTATTTTTATGAGATTATACGTACAGGGTAACTAGTAACAAACAAAAAACCTTTTAAATGCTCTAAGAGTTTTATTCACATACATTTGGAAATTTGCAATAAAATATATTACTTACTCTAAACACAGAAACTATGTCAAATAATTATTTTTCAGAGTTACGTACCCTTTTGGTACCTACGTAAGCCCATCTGTCTGTCTGTCCGTCTGTCACCAGGCTATATCTCAAGAATCACAAGTTAACAATACATAATAATATGAAATTTTCACAAACGACGTATTTGTGATGCCTCTGTAAAAACAAATAGTATCACTGTATTACGTTAATAGATGGCGCTAGTGGGAAAATTAAAACACACAAACGTTTATACTCTACCATATCACAGTTTGCGCGTTTTGTATTACCAAAAATCAATGTTAAATAAGTAAATTTATTAGCTGTTTTTATGAGCAAAATGGTACCTTACGCACGTGTCTGAAAAAAATGTTTTTTAATAGACATGATAACAAAACAGTAATATATACAAAAGTTAAAGAGGAACATGAAGATTATAAAAAAATCGCAAGAACTCGAGTCGCTGATTCGAATAAAAATAAAAAGTATAGGACTCCAGCGTCGAACAAAACATTACTCGCAAGACAGTGCTCTCAGACGCGCTAGGAATTAAATACACTACTGCAAATAAAGACGCCTCCGAGAAATGCAACTAGTGTTAGTTAAGGACATTTATGAAATAAGCGTTGTATTGTGTATGTATTTTCTGACATTTACGTAAAATACTTTTGTACGAGTGAGCGAAGAGAGCAAAGCCTCTGCATTAATTGGCCAATTTTGCTTTTGTCTACACTGTACATATATATGTGTGTTTGTTTAAATGTTAGTTCTCACGTAACCGATCTCGACGAAACTTGTTATACAAATGCTAGTACTCAATAAATTTTTATGTGTTTTCCGCCACCCTATTAGCGAGTAGAAATTGCACACAAACTTGAAAAGTCAAGCCATGAGCCGGCTTCAAACCTGATTGTGGTGGATTAAGAGTTCAACATTATCCCTACGAGCTACACTCGCTTTTACTTCGTAAGCATAGCAATGAATCCGTGGAAACATTTCGTCATCCACTGCAGCGAGGCATTGTTCCGCCGCTATTCACCGCACAGTCATTAGTGGAATGTTCAAACGTTTTGTTTGCAGTTTTTACTTTCATTACTACGTTTTGTTTTGAGCTTTCCGCAGGGTTGAGTGACAGGACCGTTTTTTAACTGTAGATGTTTTAAATACGATGTGACTATTTGTACGGGTACTGGACGAATAAATATCATTTATTCGTACGGTAACCGTATTAATAATTATAAATTGTTCGTACAGTACCCGTATTAATAGAATCAGCCTTTTAAATATGGATATCACTAGCTGCGCTCCGCGGTGTTGTTTATTATGTGACCAGTTTTAATCAGTAGGCGTTTTTTACCAACCTTTCTAATTACGTACTAACTTAATTATGTCTTAACGTAATTAGAAAGGTTGGTAACATTGAGCTATATGGTAAACTATAAAATACAAAACCTTATCATTAGATTACAATATTCATACAAATCATTTACACCTTTTTGGTTATAAATCTATGGCTTAGGTTTTACAAAAGCTTCAAAAGGTTAATAATATATAATTATTGATTAATTTAACATCAATTAATCAGGCTCCCCGTTTTTTGCAGTTATAGGTATGCATATTTTACACATACGCGGTACTCTTTTATAAAAATAAATAAAACTTTTACTATACGTAAAGCGCTCCCTTGCCTTAACAGTTAATACGTACATATGTACTATGCTTCACTTCATAATACTGCACTGCATTATTTATACTGCTTTAAGTTGCTGTCCGCTATAGACTCCACACCTCGACCGCCGGTCTGTTGAGTGCCTAAAGATAGATATTTATTTTATGCTCGAGTAGCGTGCCCACAGCGCCTCTGTCAGTCTGACAATGACACTGACATGCCGATTAATATGCCATAGACTATACATACATTAACTAGTGCCATAGACTAGTCTTCGAGTATTATACATAATAAAATCATACATTGTAGGCATTTTCGTTGGTCTCTTTTATAATTTGAAATACGTAATGTAAAAGAGAGTAAAAAAGGTATTGATTAAATCACCGTTCTAGAATGTTCGTGCAGTACAAGCTCAGAGTCGGTCGCGTGTGAGCATTACTCGTTCCATGCAGCAAATTAGAGCCGACGTACTTACACGGGGGTGACGTTAACTTACAGGTTTTTAATCACAAAATACTGCCATACATTTTAACTTGCTGGAAATTAAAATTAATCTTAGTTGTGCTTGATTACTTAACTAAAAGCAGGTGGATAGTGTGACATAGTGTGAGCGGCATTCACCCGCTGACTGGATGAGCCGTGGGTTGAGCTTGGATACAGATGGTACAGGCCTAAAGTGAATGTGAAGTGTAAGAAGAGTGAACACTATTCTATTCCCAGAATTGGGAAAGTTACGAATGTACTGAGGTGTCCTCACTAATATGCTGTAATTTTAGACAAACGGCATTATAGTGTAAAGGATGATGATAAAACTGCACTTCACAATTTTATATCTAATTCTATATACTAAATCCTGTACAAACCTTCGCATTGGATGCTGCTTATACTAGCTATTATATCTATGCGTATAACTAGAAGATTGCCAAAATATAGTAATACCTACTCAAGTTTTTATCTATAACAAAAGTTTGAGTACGGTGCTTAATATCTCTTGTCAAATATCACCACAAAGTCCAATCTCACTAAACTTTAGCAACAAGAATGAGAGTCTACTAAGAACTTTCTCATTTAAAGTGCGGCGTAATTTTACACTGAGTAGGTATGCTGCTTAAACTTATTCTACATTATACAGATATCAAACTTATTCTACATAGACTTACGATGAACAATTAAAGATTGTAAAACCGACTTCCATTTAACAAATATTTAATTCAGGAGTAATAAAAATATTTCAATATTAATAATATTTAAAATCGGCTCATAAAGGACGGTGTTATGAGGTAACAAACATAAAAAAACATACAGTCGAATTGAGCATCGCCTCCTTACAGTATTTCTAGCTCCTTTTGTCGTTTAAAATGAGAGAACTAAAAGTTATTAATGAATTGCTCCAGGGCACAACAATGAATTCGAAGCTTTGATAATTTTATCTGCTAATGATTCCAGGACATAAATTAAAAACTGAATAAAAATAAGCGTGTATTTTACTGATATTATTTGTCGCTTGATATTTTACATTTTATATTTGTTTACTTTTTCCAATATGTAACCTACTAACTCTGATAAACTTCACTGAGCTCTAAGTTCACCGCCCTCAATACATGTCTTCATAAGTTTAATTTCCATATCAGTTATGTAATTACGTGAGATGAAGCCTTTGTGGTGGGATCAAACGATCCCTGGCAAAGGACTACTAGCTTAGAATAGAACTCGCTCACAAAATCAACCTTCATGGAATTAGTAGAGCTATATATATCTCAACTATAAATATGTATGTCATAGTTACTAAATAAAATGTTTGTCTTACTTAAAAAAAACAAGTGTGTTCGGTTATAATAACGTCTGCTTTTCAATCGGACGGCCCCTGGTTCGGTCCCGGCCTTACACCAATGATTTGTTTTCAAGGTATGTCTGAATATGCACTCACTTTACGGTAAAGGAAAACATCTTGAGGAAACCGGCGGAATGTTTGAGGACCACATATTGATATTTACAGCAATTTAACACCTTGTTCGACTTTCGGAAATCAAGTGTTGTTTTTTTTTACTTATTGCAAGGCATTCGACTAGCAGGTTACGTAACCACACGACTCAGTGACATTCTGTCCTAAGGTTTAGCCTAGCCAGGAAGCTTTACCTTAGTACAAACAGTATTTCAGCTAACTCAGAGGCCATTGGGCAGCTTGATAACTCTTACTCGTATTAAAGCCACATAGCTCATACGAAATTATTAAATATTATTAGTTCATTGTTTATTTTTAGAAATAAAACCAATAGTAAATAACGTCATCTAATTATGCACCATGGCATATTATTATATTCTGCGATAAATGTGTTTCCTCTCTATATACATATACGTGCATGATAGCAGCGCGACCAATAACTGAGACCCGATAAGCCATGTCGCACTTAGTTCACCCCGTTAGGTACACAGTGTAAGTTGAAAAGCAGGTTCACTATTGGGCTTAGAAATCATTTTTTAAAGAGAATATAACCTTAAGCTGCCCACTGTAAGTTCCCACTGCTGGAACTTGGGGCCTTCTCTCACAAGGAGAGAGATATAGTCTATATCCACCACGCTGGCCAAGTGCGGGTTGGCGGATGACACACGTCTTCGGATTTTGTAATTCTCAGACATCATCAAACCGTGTTTTCCTTCAACGTAAAGCGAGTGCAAATCTACATATAACTCGAAAGACAAGTCATTAGTGAAGGGCTGGAACAAGGGACCGTCAGATCGCTATCAAAAGAGCCACACTCGCTTCCAAAGGGATAGTTAGTAACTACATAATTATAAGTTGTACTACCAATTTACTTTTTTATTTGTCTATGCATTGGCTACATCCTTTTTTTTTTTTTTTTCGTGAGGAAATGCATTTACGCATCTCCCGCTACAAGCCTGGGGGAGGCGAGCGGGGTATGTCGGGCTCGACGGCCAGAAGAGCCGTCACTACCGACTAAAACCTCACGGTGTCCCATCTCACGACGGGGGCAGGGAAGCCGGACCGCTTCTCGCATTGCCGCTGCTCTCCCCGCCCAGGCCGCTGTCCGCAGTCCGAGCGGACCCACCTCAAGGGGGGGTACATTGGCTACATCCTAATGAGATACGGATATTTCCTGAAACATAAACGACTTATTTTGCTACACTGTGACTCCCATATTCTGTCATGCTTCCGCGATGTAAATATTGGGAAAATATTTACTTGAGGTTGATCATGATACCGTGTTAAAAGGGCTTCCTAGAATATTCTCGAGGGAAATGTATCTTTGGGGCTATGAATAAAACAACCTAAAGACGATTTAACGTGCGGAAACACTAGCTTATTATATTGGTCCTTACATATGAAATTGGCGTTTTGTATGGGAGGAACAAAAAGTCGAATATTTTTTAATATAATATATATAATTAATCAAAGTATGAACCATTATTTTCTATGCACTTTTGCCATCTCATAAGTAGTTCATTGATCTGACTCATACTGTGTTCACAACATGATTCTTTCGTCAAAATTGCTCATAATTGCAGCCGTTGGCAGGAATTAATTGACGCAGCAACTGCGCCTGAAAGACGCTTTAATCATACGACTAAACTCCAACATGAGAGGCAGCGACTATAATAATATGTCGTCTTGTACAGTAGTACAAAGCATTTTCACTCATGATATAATATGGATCTATGGTGTTAAATAAAGTTATTATTATTAAAGTATACATTTAGAGGACAAAACTACTGAAACTATATAAAACATGGCAACATTTAAAAGTGTACGACCTCTCAGTTCTTCACTAAACGCGTGCGAGCAAGAGGTAAAAAATATTTTCTTCATAATTGACGCATTAAAGAAAAAAATATATATATTAACATAAGTATAACTACTTAAACCATTGGTACACTCTCAAAAAAGCATACAATTTCGAAATTTTGAAATCCGTAACGTAATTCTGAATTATAACCAAATACAAGGCAGTGCGTATTCATTTTTGCCAAGGCGCTATATTTTATGCACAAAATGTACAGTTTCACTTCTGAGCAATTTTCCTCTATACTTTGCCGAGATTAATACTCCAGCTAGTTAAACTGCAAGACTGTGTTTGAAGCATGTATGTATAATAGTATGCGTCTAAAAAGAATATGTAATTTTTTTTGTGAGTTACATATAACCAACTAAATTGCGCTAAAGACTACGAATAAAATGCAACAAAGTAAAAACACAGTCACAGATGTATATCGTACTTATGTTGTACTTCGTCTTCTTGTGGCCAAGTGGCCAAGCTCTGGTGTCGAGAGTTTTCAAGCCGAACGAAGGCATCTGACTTGGCTTAACGACTGCTTGTTCTAAGACTAATAGCCGGGCCACTTTTCCGTGTCATCCTATCTAAAGACTGTCATTTGCTTTACCTTGATGATCGCGTCAGATCACCTTAGTTATACCGGGATACAGGCGCTACAAACAAGTGCTACAAAGGAAAAACACAGTCGTAGATGTGCGTCGTAGCACTGAGTATGTAGATTAATGAACTTTATGAAGGTTTTATTCAAAAGTTCATTTATAGAGAAGTTATCATATAGTTATAAGTGTGATACGTGACTCAAACTTAGCTGTTTGAGTCATTTAAAATTACATTTTAACCAACTTAAAACAGAGAATGTTTTCAGTTTTGTTTTTTTTTGTTTTTTGTTATTGCATAACTACGTCGTTTTATTAGTATACATCGATTTCGAAAATTCTGTTTTATTAATAAGATGATGTGACACATTTTGCTAACGGCCAACATACATTTTATAGAAATTGCATTTTTTTTATTATTGTTGGTGCAGTGCAGTTTTCTAATTATTAATTGTTCACTTGATTTCTAATAGTAATGGTTTCAAACACGGTCGAAACGTCATGTCTTCAACAGAAATAATTATTATATTATGTACTCGTAGATGCAAAAGGCAATGAATGATTCACGGTACGTATTGGAAATTAATTAATCCTGAATAAACACACGCGATGACTGGAAATGAATGAATGTTTCATATCTACGCTCATTATTATTAATGGCTCGTAATAATGAGAAAGAAACGATTTCTCGTAGAAGTAAAGCTTTGAGTTTGATATTGGCATGAGTTATAAATCGTGTGTATTTATATCATTTTGTTTTGTGAATAAAAATAAACATGATTTCACTATTTCTACCTACAGTCGAACTCTACAATTTTTTGAGTAGAGCGCTTACTTACATTTTGTCTCACACAATACAAAAATGTCAAAACAGTTAAGATATCAAAAAAATGTTTGTATAAGGAATATTTTGATTTCATAAACAACATTCTACAACGAAAAATACCAGGCATCCATCCATCTAAATACTGTCCGCAACGACCGTTGCTAAACTTCATTGATCGCGTCAGATCCTTTAGCTAGCCGAGCTACGGGCGCTACACACACATTCATAGAAGTGATGGAAACTTAACATGCTACTGTTAATTTAAATCGTAACTAAAAGTATTTAATTAATATCTTCACTAGTCCTGTACAACGTATACCCTTGTTTTCTAATGGATTCAGAGCTAATAGCCTGATGGTTGCGACAAACCCAGTTAACTACTTCACTAGAGACAACAGCGCACCTATTTAGCTCCATCAACAACTCCCTAACTGAGTTGCGGACTTCGGATCTGATACTAAAGCTGTACTGAGCAATACAGTGCAGAGCGGTAGAATTTAACTTTGGACATTTTAAGGCTAAATAAAGAGTGTGTAAGGAAGACCGGAGTGTATAAATATTAGCTTTGTTGTGAATATTCAAAAATTCAAAATATTTTTATTCATTAAATGCTGTACATAATTTATCTTCCCTAACCCTCAAACTGGACTGAGCGCCCGTGTCATGGAGGTTAGTTCCTCCCAATGACTTAATTAGAATGTCGTACATCATGTAATAGGACTATAATTTCAAATATTTGTGACATGTTTTAAGTTACTAATCCTAGCAAAATATGAAGAAACTGATATGTTATTGGTAGTTGGAAGGAGGCGCACGTGACTGGAAAAAGCATAGGCACAAGAAAAAATATGCGAGCACAGATTATTATTACTTAAGGCTTAATGTACATAATTTCAGCCGCGCCATACATATGCCAAGAGCCTGACGTGAAGGTAGTGCTTTATCACGAAACAAATTCATATAAAATCAACAATTGACAATATTGAAATTATTAACTCAACAATTCTACATAACATATCTACAAAAAAGTAAGATTTGTTATAGTTTCTTTATCACTTTCAAAAGCACAACATTTTTAAATTTAAAATGACTATATTTTTTTTATTAAATAAAACTGTCGCGTGCATTTTATTTTATGTAATCGTGTTTTGGAATTCTAACAAGCTTTAACACTGAATTAAACTGAAAATACCATAGCCCTATCATATATGCATAGCATATATGAATTTTATAGTATTTTTCAAAATATGCTATTTTGTCTCCATAGTGCCTTGATTAAAATTTATTTACGATTCCATTCGAGTTGTTTCAGGTCAAAAAACTTTTATGATTATTTTTACAAACTTCCAGGAGCATAACGCAACAAAGCCTTGGTAGCCGCAGATTTTTATTACGAGTATAAGTAAACACAAGATAGTAAAGCCTCTAATCTTTCATTAAAGAATAAATAAGACAATTTTGTTTTCGCAAAGCATTCATTTTTTAAATGAGTTAGTCCTAATGTTCAAAACTAGATGTCGTGTAAGACGACATACACATTGACAGGTCTTTATTCTTTCTCTACAAAGCCGCAATTAGACGATTGTCTCTTTCCGATGGTCGATGTGTAATATTTATCAGACTTAAATCGAATTACTTATTTTATGCATCTGGCTAACTCTTACTTGAATGGTATCTAGTGTACCAGTAGGAACTAATACAATAACGTTGCGGTTAACCGTCGCCTCGCTGCGAAACAAACATAGCGAAGCCTTTAACAGAATTTCCTTAGTCCGGGCAACACGGCAGTGAACATAGTTCTTAATCATTTTAAAAGCACTCACATACTATTTTATTGCTTGCTTGTTACTACTACATTTCGCTCCTCTTTGCTAGCAATTTGATAAACTGATATTCTCATACCATATAAAATACCTATTGTTATTTATTATTACTTTTTGATTACTTACTCAACCCAGTCGAAAGGTATCGACTGGGTTGAACATCTGTTAGAATCATTTGGAGTTAACAAATAATTGTGACTGTCAAATAATAACAGACAATAATTAATAAATTAAAATTGCGACTATAATTTGAGATTAAAACTATCCTATCTTTCAAGTTGGATCGAACTGCACATGGTGTGCGAATTTTATTACGACGACCTCGATTACTGACGACCTCGTTAGCGTAAAGGTTACCATGCCGGTCTGCTAATCAGAAGGTTCCGGGTTCGATTCCCGGCCTGGTCAACATCTTTGTGCTTAACTAAATTTGTTGGCTGTGGGTCTGGGTGTTAAATATGTATTTATATATAATATGTATGTATATGTAGTATATCAGTTGTGTTAGCAACCATAATACGAGCTAGAAATGGTTCAGTATGGGGCTAACCAGCCGTGTGTGAAAGTGTCCTAATATATTTATATTTATTATATATTTATTTATTATAATCGGTTAAGTGGTTTAGGAGTCCATTGAGGACAAACATTGTGACACGTGATTAGTATATATATGTAATAAGATTTAATTAATAAATCGATTTAATTATGTTTAATTATACTTCTTATTATAATTTGACTATTTATGATTTAATGTAATTCATTTTGACAATAAATATTGTAATTTAATAATCTAATTTAAATGTAACTTGAATTGGTCACGGCTGTAAAGTAATTTAATGTAAATAAAATGTTCTTCAGTATTGAGAATCCAATCTAGTTTATCTTACACATTTTTGTTCTATTTACTTCTTTGTGGTTTTTTTTAGCTTTTGTCAAGATATTATTTTCTCATAAATTAGTAATAATTTTGTTTGTTGTTTGGTATATTTACAATAACATACTAAAACTAAGCGATCTTGTAAATTTTCTATTAATTTTCTGTTCAAAAATGTTGTTTAGCAACTTAAAAGAGTACTGGTAAGTGTTTCTAATTTTCCTTACCTTCGTTTTCATCTAAAAAAACAAAGCAAATAAAACGGCTATTTAAAAATACTTTTGTCTATTTTACCTCAAAATAACCCAATGTTCGATCGACGGTCGGCCATTATATCCCGAGATCGGTAATTTCCGGTTACAGCTCCAATGGAACTGTATTACGGCACTATATCGAACCAATTTTAAAATGGTTTAAAACAAAACTATTTTCATATGTTCAATGTATTTTGTTTCTATTATTTAGTTGCTGTTTTCTTATTTATCTACAAAACATATGAAAATTCATAAAACCCTTTCTTTTATTTAAATCATGTGTTTCGCAATAAAGTTTTAATCACACCCAAAATTTACACTATTCTAGTTCTAAGTTAAAAAACTAATCCTTATACAAAAACAAACAAATTCAATTAAGGAACACTCGAGTGTTGCTATAGAATTAGTTCACAAAAAACAGTTAAGCGATTGAAGATCCGGAAGAAAGATAAAACAAAATACGAAAAAAGATACTGAACAAACAATACCTTGATTAAAGTATTAAAAACTGCTTAAAACGGCCAAGTTTCCTAACTTTTGCGATAGCAAAGTTATGCGTAATTATCAAGTTCACAACACAACCCAACTCTTGAGGTTGGGGTTCATCGAAGGAAGCCACTAAGAATAAAATAAGTTTTTAGTCATATCCTTTTTTTAATAAATAAAGTGATAGATAGATCTACGCTTGACCAACCTGGAAATAAGCTAAGTTGAGGCCAAAGTGTAGCACGTAGATTTACGTAAAAGAAATCTGTTAACTAGGTGATTTCTAAAATAAAAAAGTATTCAACGTCTGTTGTATTTCCATTTATTGATAAAGTTAATTGGACTTTTTTTTAGTATTTTTGTAACATCCCCCATATTTGACAGTCGCCAGTACATACTCGTAGATAGACTGCTTGCGGCCGCCACTGCCGTTCGAGGAAATCCTCCCCAAAAATTCGAGGAATTGATTAATTGAGGTGTCCTGCCATCAAAAAATACTGTTCATATAGTCTGAAGAAGATTGGAGGGCCGCTGATCATTTAGTCTTTTTACGTTTCTACGTATTTACTTACGAGTACATACATATATTTTTGTTCGCAAACTGTTAAATCTCTGAAGTTTCTTTTCAAAACAACAATGTTTCCAGTAATAATATTATCCAAGTTCAGAAGAGTTATGACTGATCCTAACCAGATGCGAAGCAATGTAAAAGTAGAATCTCCCATAAAATACTGTTATTGTTTTCAGTTATTATGTCTGGAGTTTTTCATTAAGATATACTCACTTGAAATGCGAGTAACTGGTAACTTTCTATTGTAAAATTTTATTTACTAGGCGTTCAGTACGATTTAAGAGGCTTTTGTTTCTCCTTAGCTAACAAAATAAAAAAAATATATATATATATTTACAAACTATTTTTTAAGCTTTAGTAGCTGGCGTAGAGTCAGAACTGCCAGCTATGATATATCAAGACAATTTGAATAATAAAAATAAATTCATTTATTTCGGATAACAAGACCCATATCAAAATATTATTCCGAATAATATTATACCGAATTCAACATCATGTTTCCAGATATAGAGAATCTCTTTAAATTTAGCAATCTACAATTGTGAGCCACTGTTTTATTTCTTTAAGTACGAGTATGTAGTCAAAATTGTTCATTTATATTGATAAATTAACAATTTTTCTAAATTTAAAGAGATTCTCTATATCTGGCAACGCGATGTTGAATAGGGTATAGTTTAACGATTTTATAAATATAATAATAATCAAGCAATAGAGTTCATCAAGGTATTAATTTTAAGTATATTTTCAGGTATTTCAAAATATAAATGACGCGAATACTGTCACTGGGTAGCTTTTTATTAGATTTTGAAATAATTATAATGCAGCGTAGGAGTGTCGCCGCTCACCCGCAAGAAGGATAAGCCTGTTTAAGCCATGGCTCGGATACTGGTACCTTTTAAATGTCGGTTAAAAATACTCAATCTACATTTAATTTTCGGTAGTAGATTTTTACACCCACGCTCGCGGTCGTTACACCCTTTTCTGTAAAACACAGATAATTTATTTCCATGAAAAATGGAAAATGCGTAGGGAATTTGAAGCATTTAGTTACTTTAAAAGTAATTTTTATCATTATTTATTAACTACCCGTGCCACGCGGTGCTATCCGTGGTAATCCCGGATACAAAGTATCCTCTACGTTAATCCAGATTCTAAGTTATTTTAATATTCAAAAGATAGACATAAAAGCCGTTTTTCATTTGTTTTATAGTTCTTGAGTACGTCAAATACCTCATGCCTGACTAATGGAGAACTTAAGGCAGGTATGTGATAATGGAAAACAAGATAAAGGCTTTGCTACATGAATTATTTGGCCAAACAAAAATAAAGTAGTTAAGTAATATGATTTTGAGAAACTTGTGTAAAATTCCTAAGAATGTGACAATATTACATTATAATCATAAATTCTTACTTAATTATATAAAATGTAAATATTAGAACACAATTTACACACGACAGGTTAGCCACGTAATAAACCATTTCTAATTTGTATTCATTCATATATCAACCATAATTGCCTTCACAACTGATAAACTACATATGTATAAATACGTTATATCGATACATATTTGATACCCAGACCGACAGCCAACAAATTTAGTTCATCTCTAAGATGTTGGCCGTACCGGAAACCTCTGGTTGGCAGTCCGGCATGGTACAGGCTTCTATCTACAATGGATTTCCGCAAAGAAATGTATGAGTCAATCTACACTAATCTACACTAATATTATAAAGAGAAAAACTTTGTTTGTTTGGTTGTAATGAATAGGCTCAAAAACTACTGGACCGATTTAAAAAAATCTTTCACCATACGAAAGCTACATTATCCACGAGTAATATAGGCTATATTTTATTTTGCAAAAAAAATAGAGTTCCGTAAGATATTTGGATTTTTCAAACACAAACCGAAAAAAAGCAACCAAAGAAGTTACTTATTTTGCGTACGCTGCCTAAACTACAAAAGATAGAACCATAAAATGATGTAATTAATTGTAGATCTTATAAATATCTACAAAAAAGTCCGCGACACACTATACCTATCTATGTCGAGTGAGGCACAACAACCACAAATGCTATAAAATACTATATCTTTCTTTGCTGGTACTGATTTTGTCTAGAAACTATAATAAAAATAATTTATAAGGCAAAACAACGTTTGCCGGGTCAGCTAGTATATAGGATAGTAGTAGGTTATATTGATACGTTTTCTGTGGTTATAGGTATGCTTAAGTGGCTTTCTTTTTTTTTATTTCAGTTATGTGGCACCTCGTGTGCTACGAACCTTCTCGAATAATAAGATTATGCCGTACACTATGCAGCTGATAAGTACGTAAGCCGCGCAGCTTCTGCAAGTCTAATACAGCCCCGTTGTTGAATTAAGGGGCGACTCTATTGTGTAGGATACATATATAGATAAAGCAGTACCTACATACTAAATTTCATGAAAATCGTTTGGAGTCGATTCCGAGATTCCAATTATAAATCTAAAAGAATTGCTCATTTAAAAATATGAGATATAATAGGTTTATTATAATTATTTAATTTTGAGTTAGTGTTTAACGAATAATCATTTATTTACATAAAAACGTAAATATAACGTATAAAATTGTAAAACTAAACTAAAATTCTACTTTATTTATACATATATACTTTGTTACGATATCTCGCCAGAATTACGTAGGTATAGGAACTTGATTACTATTCGATAAAGACAAACATACCAGAGAAAAGTATAAGGTACATGTTTAATTATCCCCTGAACTACTTAAGTAGGTTCAAGAATCGGTTTAGATTATTTTAGAATTTACAACAATTTGTTAGAATGAAATACCAACAAAGAACCTTTTTTTTTTTCAGTACAAAAGACATTACTTCATGCATTATAAACTATTCTGCAGCAACTTCTCGCAATATAATATATTCAGCACATTCCCATAAGAACTGCACTACAAAACTAACGTACACGGTTAAGTTTCATATACAGTTTCTTAATAGCATCTTATGCAAACTAGGAATCTCGTAGTTTCTCGTACGAAGTAATAAATTCAAAACTTCTCGACCACGAAGCAAAATGAAATACATATCAGCAACAATAGTAAAAGTCATTTCTCGTTGAAAATAATAAAATGTGCGGTTTGACAAAGGCCTTTGTGGCGGTGGATGCAGTGAGAATACACATAGCTACATGAATAAGTCTGTACTATATGTTCAAATATGGCTGTGACGGGCCATTTGCAAAACCATTTTAAATTAAGAGTGTAAAATAAAATTCCAAAACATTACAGATTATGTGATGCATTTAATTATGAAATTTAAGTGAAATGCAGTCTTTATTTGAGTTGAGAATATTTTAATACTATTCTATAAGATATTTATTATATATGTCAGAAATTTTAAATTATCACTGCTACGTAAATCTCTGGGAGATATGAAATTGTTTTAGGGATTCGCATATATTTAAAAAGTAAATCGATAATTAAAAAATATACTCGTATTATATTAATAGATCAAAAATAGCATAAAAAGAGTTAATTCATTTCATTTCATGACTTAATTTAAACTTATCTGGAGAGTTGAAAGAGAAGAGAGCAAATATTCCTGGTATTAAAAAAGATTCCTGGTTTCAAAGCTTTAAGTGATCAGAAACAGCTATGATTCAAAACCTTTAACAACAAAATGGGTGAAATTCATGGCACCTTATTCGTCAGAGATGTCACGCATAGACACCAATCGCAATCTTTCCTTTCTTTCAACCTTTCGCAGCCTTTCCTTTTTTATCGGCGTCATTATTGACATATCAGGCGTCATTCATTTATCTCCCTATTTGAACCTAATAAGATTTAAAGGTATATAACAAATTCTAATTATAGTATTAAGTAATCATTTTTAAAAGAAGTCTTGGCCATGGTTTACTAAGCACAAGGTGTAAATTTTATGTTTTACATTAATTGAGTTGCTAATAAAGTCATTTAGAATTTTAATAGACTAAAATAGTAAATATTTGTGAGTGCGTCATTAGCGTCATTCATTTATCTCCCTAATTGAACTTAATAAGATTTAAAGGTATTTAACAAATTCTAATTATAGTATTAAGTAATCATTTTTAAAAGAAGTCTTGGCCATGGTTTACTAAGCACAAGGTGTAAATTTTATGTTTTACATTAATTGAGTTGCTAATAAAGTCATTTGGGTTTTTTTAATAGACTAAAATAGTAAATATTTGCGAGTGTGCAAAGAAATAAATCTAACTGATTCAGTCTGGTAAAATATATCGAATAATACTCATGAAAATACACCTTGTTATCGATGTTACCAACTAGATTTCGGAAAGGTTGGCTTATAAATATTGTCTTACAAGAATGATATATGAAAGTAATTAACTACATTGAATGTTGTCGTGACGTGGTTGTCATTATGAGGATATCATAACGATCATTTATTAATAATTCGGCTGTAGCACCTGTGGCTCAGCTAAATAAGATGATCTAACTCGATCATAAAAGTTAAGCAACAGTCGATGCGCACAGAAATTAGGTTGGTATCATGCAAACGACTGTCATATAATAAGTGTAATTTTCATCTGAGCGCTACCGTGAATCGGATTACACGTTGAATTGTAGGCTCTAGCTATGAGTCAAAGTGCGAATCTGAGAAAAGTATCAAATATAACAAATACAATATTTTTATTCGTAACAGCAAAAGTTGGATACTACTGGCACAGGACCGAGATGAATGGCATGTTGAAAGAGAGGCTTATTCCCAGCAGTGGGAGAGAACCGGCTGTGGATGATGATGATGAACACCAAAAGATACACGTCAATTATGAACATGATATATCCATAGAGTACATCAAATTCAATGATTATAAATAAATTATATCCTACCAATATATTAACTACTGTTATTAAATCATTGTTTTCTAACAAAGATACTAGATACAAAATATTAATTGAAGTGTAATCTTTTAGTTTTGAAAATAATTGTGTTTAGTATTATATAATTGTACCTAATTACTCAGAAAATTCAATAGTTAAGTAAGAAATAAAGGCTATTTTATTTTATTTATTTATTTTATTATAATAAATGCGAATGTGTGTGTGTATGCTTTTTACTTCCTCACGCTGCTGAACAACAACAGCTGAACTGATTTTGATGAAATTTGGTGTGAAGATAGGTTAGACCTTGAAACAGAGGCTATTTTTATCCCGACAACGATTGTGGTTCCCGTGGGATACGCAAATACAAGTAACTTCAATATCTATGTTTCACCTTTGCGCTTCAACAACTGAATCGATTTTAGATAGGATCCGCTGGAAAATAGGTTAGACCTTGGATTAACAGAAAGTCTAATCGGATAAACACTTTTTATCCTGGATTAACTTCATCTTATCCCGGATTATCGCGGGTAGCACCGCAGGGTGCAGCTAGTGGTGAATAAATATTAGATATTAGGTATTTTCGCGTAGAAAACGGTCACACTTACTTATTATTAAAAGTTGGAGATATTAGGTACTTATGCATAGAAACAGACACAATGAAATACAGTGTAACCTTCCAATAAACACGATTATCGAGATTTGATAAGCAGTGTGAAATGTAGCGGGAGATTACGATTGGATAATTAACAGCTTAGCTCAGTGAGCCGATTAAATGCGGTATTCTAGACACGCGCGATAATATGGTCTTACATACATACTCGGATTTCATATAGGACGACGTGCTTGGAACATTTAGTACATCAACGTTTTTGTATTAAGACGCTACTGTATCGGGTTGAGCCGTGCCATAAAGTGCAAAGAGCCTGCCTGCCTGTGGAAGTTTCACGAAATAAATTCATACGAAATCGAAAAATTAACAATTTTGAAATTACAAGCTCTAATGATTCTAGATAATATCATTATCTGAAGAAAAAAGTAAAATTTGTTCTGACGTCTTTGTGACATTCGTCTGAATGTACAACATTTTTTAATTTTAATACGACATTTTTCTAAAATTAAAACTATTGAGCGAGTTTTACGTAATTATGTTTTGGAACTTTGGCTATTTTTAACCCTAAACATAATACAACTGAAGAAACCACAGGCCTATATTTTACCCAGGATGTTTAAAAATATGCTATTTTGCTCTCGTAGGGACTTAAGTAATCCAATGACTCCTATTACAAAAATAAAAAATATATATGCGAAAAATACATATGTAATTATGTGTCTAAAAGTGTGCACAAAATGGTGGCTGCTTTGGTCCGTTGCATATTTTATTCAGCCAGAAATTCGTTCGCGAAAGCATCAAACGAAATAATATACTCGTATATATATTTTTTATTGCCAAGTAAATTAGCAACGTACGTCCTATAGGACGATACTATTATTTTTTCTAATAACTAATGCATGCAAACATGTAAAATATATATAAAATATTTATGAACCTATTTTAAGAATAATCTTATTGTAAATGTATAAATAAAAGCATACACACACAAAAACCTTACAAATAGTAGATTAAATCTAAGTCAGTGTCCGCGGGTAAGGTGCCTTAAATGCTTGTACGAGTCTCTAGTTATGAATTCTCATCTAAACTCGTACACTTCCTCTTCTTTCAAATGAGAATGATTTGACGCGGGCAGGTACAGTTGCAGAATAATTCTCATACGATTTTATATGCATAATACTAAAATTAGTTTTGTCCGATGCGTGAGGTTTGAATAAGTATGCGTTTACTTGAGGTGCTATACGAGTATGTGTTCGCTCCAAAATCAAGGCGACATCGCGTGGAGTATTCACAACGGCGCTGACATTTTAAGGTAAAGGTTACCATCCACAACAATGGGTGTCTGAAGGTATTCGTTATTATGACCTTGCCAATCGATTTCCACCGACGCTTGTCTCCACCACTGTTTTATTGACTGGTAGTCAACTTAATTGAAGGTAAAAGCGAATTGCTTAAATAAAAACAATAAATACTAGAACACATTTCACACAGAGATGGTTAGTCTTATACTAAACCATTTTTCATTTGTATTAAGGTGGCTAACACAACTGATATACTTCATTTACAAACATAAATTCTTAAATCGATACATATTTAACACCCAGACCAACAACCAAACATTTAGTTCATTACAAAGATGTGGACCGTGCCTGAAATTGAAACCGAGACCGTCTGGTTGGCAATTCGGCATGGTAACCATTACGTCAACGAAGTTTCGACTAATAACTTTCAGGGTGACTAACTATTTTGTTACAAAAAACAACTTGCAAAAATAAAATGCATGGATTTATAGGATCCAATAACCTAATACTAACGCGGCGGCAGCCGGCGGCGGCGGAGCTCTAAAAAGTCTGTTACATAAAACATATAAATATTACTTCGTACGCTCATCCCCTAGTAAGTACACACTTGGCCATGCCAGGCTGTGTGCATGCCCAAGTGTATAAATTGGTGGCGATTAGTCCATAAATATCCAAAAAATAAATATTTTAAAATTATCCCAAGTTCAACAACAGTGAAATCAGCAACAGTTTTATAGTTTTCTACAACTTTAGTTTAATTTAAATAGTAGCGATGGAGTGCGCGCAGTGCGGGCAGGCGACGGAGGGGTGCGCGTGCATCACGTGCTCGCAGTGTGCGGCGCGCTGCCACGTGGCGCGCGCGCCCAGCTCCAACACGTGGCGGTGCTGCCGGTGCGAGGCGGCGCGGCTCGCGCAGTGCGTGCCGCTCGTCGACGCCCTCTGACCTCGTAGTGCTACTGTCTAAGGAAAATTGTGCGATTCAGCGGCACACACGACTAAACTAAATTTAAAGAAGCCCCGTCTCTTTTTATTTTAGGTGGCCTAAAAGAGACGGCACGTTCTGAACCACACACAAAACAACTAAAATCACGTCAAAATATGAAAAATGTAAGCGATTTTAGAGCGCACCCAATTGTATCAGCTATAAATCTGAGGTGTTTGACGTGATTTTAGATGTTTTGTCTATGGTTTATATCGTACCATCTCTTTTTGGTCATTTATGACGAAAAGAGACAGAGCTACTTTAAATTAAGTTTAGTCGTGTGTGCCGCTAAATCGCCACAATTGTGTGTATACTACAAACCATGATACGCTACGATTCTTTTGTAGTGTGCCTAAAATTTAAGAGTTGGCGTTTGCGCGCCACTATGAACTTGTGTCCACCTGTGCAATATCGAGCAAGCCGAGCGAGCGAAGCTAGTATGGCATAGCTACGGCAGCGCTGTGGCTGCCGTAGCTATGCCATACTAGCTTCGCTTCGCTACGGTAGTGGCTGCTAGAATTACGAACCGTAGATTATATAATACTACACATATTAAACGTATAATAACAAGCGCGTTCCACGATTTCGAGCATATAATAATATTACTACCACGAAATAGTTCGAATCGTTGGCACATTTTGTTTCAAAGAAACTATAGATCCCTCTCCCTTATTAAACCTCTCTGTCACAAACCTTCATAAATTAGTGTATATCGATGGCTAGAATATCGCGCGACTCATATCCGCCATTTTGTTTTTCTTATGAAATACTAATATGTCACTTGGGTTGCCAAACTTAATATATTGACCACTGATTTATTTAAATTTACTCAGCTGTTTGAGAGGTTAATAAAAATGCACATACAAGATACGCGCAAAAACAACTGTGTCGAAAAAAAACAACAATTACTTAACTTCAGTTACAGCGAAATGTTAAGTTAATTATAAAGAGTTAAGCTCTGAAAATTGTATTTAGAAACTCACCACTAACTTTTAGGTCGTGATCTGGAACTGTGACAAACCAAAACGAAAATTGCGAAATCAAATTTAGGAAATACGAACTTTGACGTTTTGTCGTTTACCCGGTGTAAAATGAAATGACGCATTAACTTCATGTTTTATTACGTTATTTCATATGTTATACTCCACATCACAGTCCTTAATTATTCAAATTCTTATGAAGCATAACATTGTGTAGCATAAGCGGCCTATACTACGTCCCCATTGACTCGGGACCTTCGCTGACTATTTGCAATATATTTTAGCATTTATGGTTTAAACAGAAAAAAAGCATAAATTTTAAAGATTTTTCCCATATCATTTCCTTAAAAGGTTTTAATGGAATGCAGTGGTTATATTATTGATACCTATAAAAAGTATAATGTAAAATTTGTTTTACTTAAAAACTTATGGAGAATTTAACTTAAAACTTATGGAGAATACTTTTCGTGCCTATAGGATCGTGACTGGTGCTCAGTTATGAACCCTAAAAGTTGGTTTCGTGACTTCAAGTGTATTAGCTCTAATCGCGAAGTACACACGAATTGTTGCTCTTGACCTTCTTTTAGGGTTATATGTAACTAAAGCCCAACAAAGACAGAGAACATTAAGCATATGTAAATATAAATATAAACATAAAATCAGGGATCAAATTACCTGAGAGTATTGCTGATTCCCATACCATAAAGCGTGTCGCGGAAGTTTTCCATAATTACCGATGAAACCTAGATGGCGCTGCAAATCGATGGTGCAGCCTAGTTGCCGCCGAATTCCGCAACGCTCTCAGTCGCATAGTGATAACGCTAGTAGATTGCGTCACCCTAGTCAAGTCGTTTCAAGAAAATGCGAATAGATGTCGCTACTTGTATCTTATAATACACGAAGTACGATTTTCAACAAAAGATGAGCGTCTATTATATTTATTAATCTATGATAAACAAGTCATTGGCGTAGGGCTGGGATCGAATCCTGCTGGTTCGATCCCAGCCCTAAATCTCATCTTGAAAAGTAACGGAATCTTTTCACATCTACGTAATCTTCGCATCTTCGGTTTCTAACGCCATACACAAGTTATTATTCTGTGGCCATACCAAAGGTTGGCTATTTCATTTTCTAGGTTGATTTTGAGTTGATCATAAAGTTGTAATAAAATATATTAACTGAATCTCTGCACAACTACATATTTGAATTATGTTCGATAGAAAATGTTTATTCAACTAAGCTATCTGAGTTTGTCTAGTCATGTAACTCTTGGTTGGTAATATTAAAATATAAAGAGATAAGATTGTTTCGGTTTTAAATAATATCAAAAACAAACCTGTAAAAATGCTTAAATCCTGATAAAGTCTTGATTTTAGTGAATAGATTTACATCTCAATATGAAGTGGAACCTTGTTTTTCAGCTATCTGATTTGCGGTTATTTTTCAGCCAGTGTTCCTAGAAAGCCGCTTCTCAAATCGATTCTAGCCAATGCTAGTAATTCCTGATAAGCTATTAAAGGGATTTTATCCGAAATGGGTGTTTAACCATTTTATACTGCCTCCTAACCGAGTTTCAGCCACAGCCATAGAGTTTATAACTAAAATAATAATTTAACGATTCAAAAAAGTATTTTGAACAAAGACATATTGTTTAGCAGATTAAAAACAACATTCTGGAAACAAGAGTTTCTTTTTATTTTATTTAATTTGTATACTAATTTCTTAAAAGCCTTCTCCTTTCATCAGTTTATTACTTCCTACTAATATAATAAATGCGAAAGTTTGTGTGTGTGTGTGTGTATGTGTGTGTGTGTGTGTGTGTGTGTGTATGTATGTTTATTAGTTGTTCACGCCCAAAATCGATGCCTAAAAACAATTTTGTTGAAATTCGGTATGGTAATAAATAGGACCTTAGATTAAAACAAAGTCTAATTTGTATCCTGAAAACCTTACTGGTTCCCGTGGGGTGCGTATAACTTCAAAACCTGTGTTACTTATTCACGTTCAAACGCCTAGACCGATTAAGATGAGATTTGATATTATGAAGACATGTTAGACCATGGATTAACACAAAGAATACTTGATCCCGAAACATTGGTATTGATTGATAGGACATATGAACCTGCCAAACATGCGCGCTGATTAAAATCCGCATATTGGGCGGCTTAGTTTTGTCGATATTTTTTGAGGATTACAATTTATCTAAAGCCTATTCAAAGATTACAATGTTTTTTTTTTAAAACAATTGTCAACAATTTAAGTAACAATAACTCGTGTAAATATATAAATTGGTATACTTCAATAATTACGAGCATACGTGTTAATAATTTTATTTAAGACCAATTAAAAAAAGGTTATGGATGTCTTTTTAAAAATTTTTAAGTCTGTTCTACTGATTTTCATAAATCCATGGTTCAAGCCTAATTGCTCGGTGTACCTATCCGACCGAATACTCTTAACTGCTGGAAAATTGGTCACAGCCATTTTGAAAATTTCTTCACACTGTATTTTATAAGCTTTACAGGTAAAATTATATCAAATTCTCTATATTTATTTTCTTAAGATGTTTTTACAATGAAATAAAAAACTTTTTGAATGATATCACTGTATCTGCCCTTATGTATAAGGATTATAAAAAAAAACAGCCATACGAGGAAACTACCATGTGACTGGTATGGTTTTGGGTCCAGAAACTAAGCATTACTGCATCCGTCGTCGCAATATTGCTAGCGCTTTGAGCACCTTTGACTTCCTTTTGTTACTAAGAGAAACAAAATATAGCCCATGTTACCCAAGAGTAACACAGGTAATATAATGTAACTTACCAACAGTGAAAAAAATTTTCTAATCGGTCCAGAAGTTTCGGAGCTAATTTGCGTCAACAAACAAAGAAAAAAAACTTTTCGTCTTTGTATATTGGTATAGACAAACAGATTATGAAATGCGATCTCAAACAGATTATAAAATGCGATGTCAAACATTACGTCCAGTGATTTGCTAAAGCACATGTAAGGTAGCAGCGAATGATACAATTTTATTGTTAATTTTTGAAGACCTCGGTGGCGTAATGGTTACCCTGCCGGACTGCCAATCAGGAGGTTCCGGGTTCGATTCCCGGCACGGCCAACATCTTTGTGCTGAACTAAATTTGTTGGCTGTCGGTCTGGGTGTTAAATATGTATCTATATAAAATATGTTTGTTTGTATATGTAGTTTATCAATATGAGGCTAACCAGCCGTGTGTGAAATGTGTTCAAATAGTTTTTTTAAAGGCTTTAATTTTAGAGACTTTTTCTTTGTTATTTATTTGAGCCGCTATCTCATTAAGGATACTTGCGTGCGAATATAAAACCGTCTGTTTATGAGGCCGCCAATAACGCTTCGACGCACGTTTGCTTAGGGCCCTGTAAATAGGGGTCTCGACTCAGTAGCGTGTACATCCGCCCTTAATGGGGGTATTCGCGTATGTACGTTTTACTTAGGTGGCGTAACCTTCGGCTCACTGTAACGTAACCTTAAAATACGATGTACACAATATGTGAAGAGCCGTCCAGCAAACAGTTCTTAATACTTAGTTGTTTTTTTTTTCTATAATGAATAGGCAAGCGCTTGATCGAAACTCATCTGATGTTAAGTGATGTTGCGATCTAGGGTGGAGAGCGCTTGCCTAGAAGAAACCGATTCACTCTTGCCTATACTTAGTACAGTTCATAATTCAAACGTTGAAATATTTCAATCTTTGATAGTTTAATAATCTTTTTTTTAATATTACCCTGTTGGGCAATAGCCTAGAAAAAAATCATTAATAAATATAATATATAACATAAATATAATATATAACATAAATTATTGACTGTTTATGTGTGCACCTACTTTTCCTTACTTAAAATTTAAGCAGGTCAACTGAAAACTAATCAAACCGTAAGGGAAAGAAGTCAAGCACGCTGGCAGCATTCCTGCGCTCAATTTCAATTTAAAAATTTCTTGCGCTAAGAACCAGCCTATATTTTTGCCTTCTTCACTTTCTTTTACAGTGAAAATTTCATTTGCAATGTTAATTACCGCGATATTTTCGTTATTTCTAATAAACTGGTGATTGTGTAATTCTACTGCGTAATTGTCATAAAAATTGCACATTTTAAACATCAAATCTTACTAAATAGTACGTATGTATATATTTGTAAATTTTTCAATCGGCTTAACAAACTTTGAAAATTTATGATACCTTACACCAAGTTTTTTTCACCCTGAATCAACGCAAACAACCCAGCCAGGCAGAGCTAGAAAATATTGTATTAATCTTTCGAATGCCACTTACCCTCCTCATAATACGTTCTACAAATCCAAAATCGTATGAATTCGCGAATATAACCCTCTGCAAACTGTGAAAACTAACATCAGAATTCCTGATTGTACGAACCGCGACTCTCCCGAGATCCCGAGGTTTACCTTAACAGACATGAGCACCGAAATGCGCATTTAATTACTTATTTACCTTCGGAAGGTTCCATTGACATGTGGAGGGACAACCCCAGTCTGCGGAGAATTCGCAAAATGTCGCTTTGAGTTTGTGAAAGTTCGCCGAGAATTCGGAGGCGGCTGTTGTTTTGCTTTCGACGAGAAAAGTTTTCTCAGGCCTCAGTTATTACACGCTACGTTATGTATGATTTTCTTGCTGAACAGTTTATTACATGAAGCTCCGTGTAATGTGTGTCGGGACGTAAAAGACTGAGACTCGTGTGTTTTTTTTTTAATTTCTTGCTAAAGGCTTTTATGTATGGAAGTAGATACTTATTATTTTTCTCTGTACGAGTATGTGGTGTTGGCACGATATGTTTTTCGTTTGCATCTCATTATTTTAGCCGTAGTTTAATTTCTTCTTCTACTCTTTCATATTATCCTTTTTCCAACTATACATACTCTTAAGGCGCTATGAGAGCAAACAGGCATATTTTGTAAATTCTCATATAATCCTGCGGATTTTTCTGTTATACTAGCTTTAATTCAGTGTGAAAAATCGTTAGAGCTCCAAAACACGATAAAGTACAATTATTTCCACAGCTTTATTATGAATGAAAAATAGCTATAGTTACTTAACGACTACATGTGACAACAGAATAAATGTTTTCACAAGACAATTATCACCCACTGCTAAATATAAACCTCCCTTCGTGTACATGTCATAGTAATAATACCCCGACGCTTTCACCCCTTGTCACTATATTCAAAACAGACTACCTAGTGCACCCACTTGCCTTACAAAAGCCTACCCTATCGCTTACTCCGTTCGAAGGTCGTTATCTCGCTCAGGTTGAACAAAAGGCTGCGAGCGACGTTCAAATAATAGACACTATAGTTCGTTAGTACACCTGTCGAGCAGGAGTAATTTCCTTCTAAGCGTAAACTTGAGCAGACGCTGCGTTTTATGCTATTTCTAACTCGTTTTGTTGCAAAATTTAATAGACAGGGAGAATGTAATAACAGAAAGGTTGTTCTATATACGCATATGGCTTTGTTCAGCAATTACAGCTACGCATTTGACTAGCAGGGCAAAACCACACGAGCTAGCCACACTGGCTCAAGGCGGAGCATAACTAGTCTCGAATAACTGGCTCACAAAGAGGCTACTGTAACACTTTGTTAGATGTTTGGTTAACAGACATTCATATTATTCTTTTCAACATTCTCCTTGAAAAAAATGTAAAGCGGCTGATTTTTAGTCGAAGCCATCAATTTCATCTAACTTATTTAAATTACTAATTGAAAACCTTTAAGTGGGCATGAAGTATAAAAATATACTCGTTTAAGACCATTCCCCTTTCTCTCCAATTTGTAAATAAGGGCATTAATTGAAAAAGAAAAGTCAATCATGTTTTATTATTTACCTACGCACCTTTTCTTTCATTATGTAAAAAGTACTTAAGAACAGATTCTCGTACATCTACAAAAATGACGTCTTTTAGAGATGTATACACCGTCATAAGGGGTCTTTACGTTCGAGATTTCTTCCATTACGTAACATTTGCACAAAATATTCCAATGTTCGCTATAACCAGAACGAGATTCCACATCTTTGAAAGTGTCATGTCAAATGGAATTCCTTAACTGCTTGAACTTCGCATATCAGAGTGATTCTCTTTTTATGTCATTAGGAATGATACAGTAATGCTAAGAACTGAAAGAATTTGATCATCATCATCAGCCTATTTAATAGTTGTCCACTGTTGGACATAGGCCTCTCCTAAAGATTGCCACAGAGCACGGTCTCCTGCCTTACGCATCCAGTGCTTACCAGCTACCGTCCGCAGGTCATCGCTCCACCTGGCCGGTTGGCCTCCCACGCTACGTTTGCCGACACGTGGTCTCCACTCCAGAATCCGCTTGCTCCAACGATTGTCAGATCTTCTGCAGATATGGCCAGCCCATTGCCACTTCAGCTTGCTAATCTTGCGGGCTATGTCGGTTACTTTCGTTCTTTGTCGGATAATTTCATTTCTGATTTTATCCTTCAAAGAGACCCCGAGCATAGCCCGCTCCATGGCCCGCTGAGCGACTTTTAGCTGATGGACTCGCTTCACTGTTAGTGGCCACGTTTCGGCTCCGTAGGTAAGTACTGGGAGAGAATTTGATATTTACTTTTAAACGGGCATTTATTTTGGTTTGTAGTTCTAAGTATTTTTTAGTCACAAGATGATTAATAAATAAATACTATAGTCCAAGAGCCCGTGAGTGCCAGACCTTCGGATTTTAATAAAAGCTGTATTTTTTTTTATATTCTTGTCTGTCTCTAGTACAGGTAAGAATGATCCCCACCCATGAAGCTGAGGCAGCGGTGGCATAGTGCTAGTACACATTTCACACACGGCTGATTACTAAACCATTTCTAGTTAGTATCTTCTTATATATAAAATTTCCGTGTCACAGTGTTTGTTACCGTACTCCTCCGAAACGGCTTGACCGATTTTTTCCAAATTTTATATGCGTATTCAGTAGGTCTGAGAATCGGCTACTGTATATTTAGTTATTTTTTTTTCACTAAAGCAAAACAACGTTTGCCGGGTCAGCTAGTTATGGTATAAATACGTTATATCGAAATATATTAATACCCAGACCGACAGCCAGCAAATATAATTTATCACAAAGATGTTGGCTGCGCCGGGAATCGAACCCGGGAACCTCTGGTTGGCAATCCGGCAAGGTAGCCGCCAAGTAGGTCGTAAAAAATAATTATAAGAAAACAAAAATTAATTTAAAATTAAATAATTAATCATCAATTAATCTCTATGTTAATCAGACTATTTGTATGAAGTCTTTTTTCCGAATCACTTAAACCGTCCACTTCTTATATCTTTCCGAACCACTTAAAACATGAACACCGTCCACTTATATACCTACTTTAAATGACCGGACGGGTTTCGATATTGGAATAGAAATTCTTACCTATTAAATACAATCTTATTAGGTAATCCAGGAATCACGACAGAATACAAACGTTATTAACAGTTGGTTACAGTGACTATGAAATCTCATCTTTGTTTGAAAGTTCAAATTGAAACGGGCAAACATACTTACCGGGAAAGTTAGTGATCGATGTAACCACAGGATTATTAAAGTCTGCTGAAATCGAAAGACATTGTCGTTAGTTAAATTCGACGAAATATTTGGTATCTCTGATAACCGCTCTTGTAACAGTTGTTTTAGGAGTTTAGGGATCTAGCGAATACTTTTAATAGATTATATTGACAACGGCATACATTTTATTTATAGTAAAACTACTACAAATAGCAAGCAATAGGAATTTAGCTTTAGATAAATAATACAAGTTATAGCAAAAGTTCAATAATAAATTATCTTATACATTTGAAGTTTAATTCTGCGTACGATGTTGGTACCTATCGTTATTTTTTATCAAACATACGAGTAATAATTGTATTATAAGCAGTACACCATTTATATAATCTGTTGAAATTAAAATTTTCATACGAAAGTGCACGCATTCAAAGAGCATATTCAACCTGTTTTAAAAGCTTCAATAAAGAGACAAAATGCAGTCATTTCACTTAAAATCCAGGCCTATTTGATTCCATTCTAAAAGTGTAGTAGCAAATAAATGCAAAAGTTTTAATGATCGTTATGCGACTGGTACTATCGAAGCTTAATCTCTGCTATGCCATTTAACTTTCTGATCCAATGCAATTCACACAAGTGCAAAGAAAACTATTTATAGTAATTTTAGTACAATAAACTATGCTTTTAGCTTAGACCTGGAGCTGTTATACAACGAAAGAAATATAATTTCCATTATCTCAAGTCAATGATTGTATATCACGCAGAATGTGAACGGAAAAGGTCTCTATGAAAATCAGCCTGATCGTTATAACTGATTTTTAGGGTTCCTTACCAAAAAGATATCAACGTGACCATATTACTGAGAGTCCACTGACCATTTCGCTGTCTCACGAACTGTGATATAGATAGTTGTTTTTCTACAGATGCATTTCTGTTACCGCTAACTGGTCTGAGCAACATAATTTTAAAATACAATACAAAAACGTAATCATTAGAGATCTTCATTTTACTTATTAATCGAGCAACAAGCGCTACAAAGAAGAAGAAGAAGGTTTTACTTGTATTTCAGCTCGAAACTAACAAAATATATTTTAACTTCAAAACTAAAGCGCTTAATAATAGTCAGAATTTGAGAACCGATCCATCAAGCTTTCGTGAGAAGTGAAATAGGTATTTCTCTTTGTTCGTGAGTTTGAGTTCCTGATAAGCAACTATTGGACGTCGCACGTATTTGAAAACGTTTGTTTTTTCATGATCATATTCAGCTTTAGCCACGAAATGTCGACTAGAGGTAAATTTGTCCGAATATGACTAGAAATGCTGACATACTTATAATTCTTAGTATCACTGCTTGTGACCTTTCGGCTACATCGATGTCTTTGTCTTTACGACCTACGATTAGGAAAAGACGTCGGCTTCCGTCATACAGTTCTGAACCAATTTGAAAGCTTTTAGATTGCTATATTTATATATTTATAACAAGTACTGTGTCAAATAAATATATTTTGTATTTTTGATAGCTTCATATCATGCAAGTTAATATGAAACGTTAATGTACGTGTTAATATAACTTTTTTTAGGTTAGAAACTACATTAACATCAGTGGGTTTTATTAATTTTTACCTTGTATATATTCATCAAACATACATATTATGCCTACTAATAAGATTTTCTAGTTAAATCATGTCTAAGTTATTCTGCATATGACTGTTTACAAGTGCGTCGAAAAAAAGTATTCTTATAAAAAGGTAGGAAGTTCTTAAACGAGTTGGCGAGAAAATATACCATTACGTTCGATAAGATAAATAAAATATAACGCAGGAGCGAAACACTTCATACGTATTCAGAAGGCTGATTTGGGATTCGTTTGAATATATTCTACAAAATGAGATTTACTCTACACGTGAAAATACTTAGAAAAAGGAGTTTATTTTTACTATTGTGTATTTTTCTAAAAACTTCACATTGTAACATAAACTTTGTGAACGGTTTCAAAGTATCGCATCACACTTCTTGTTCACTTGTAATAATTGGAAGTCTTATTGACGCTTGTTATATATTCTATGTAACTTAATGTCCAATTATTTACTCAAACAAAGTTTGAGTATGGCTATACTCGTATCCGTTTTGTTTAATTATACGCGCTTATAACATCTAGCTAGCATCGATACATAAGCCAATTTTCTCGGAAAAAGTGAGTCAAGTGCTTCGAGCGACATCGTTAAAACTTTTAACCGTGTTTACATCAAGCGTTCTATCACCAGCCGCTGTCGATAAAATTATGCATGAAAAGCCGACAAGTAAACATTTATTCATAGCTGTAAGCTTCATGTTCTGTTGTGCCGCGATTTATTACCAACCATCATCCGTCTCTGTCAAAAACAAGAGACAACTTTGAGAACGAGTGGAAAAAATCACATAAAGACACCGGAGGACATGCGGTGAAAAGATACCATCTATTTTAGACTTTCTTCCTACAGAATAAGCTTTAAATTGGCATAGCAAAGTAAAATGTTCGAGGCATGGCTAGGCGTGTTTAAAAAGCAAACTGCTCGGATTATGCGGGATTACCCACATAAAATACGCGTGTACTACTTCTCTGTAAAATGTGGGAAAATATATGGGTTGAAACTGGGCTTTTTTGCGGACATATTTGCACTCTTTAGTATTCAAAGGGCTATGGGTGTAGCGATAAACAGGAACGGTCATGTCGCATTACATATTAGAGAGCAATATGGTTTTTTTTTACAAAAACTCCTTACCTTATTTTATTCTGACCATAGGCACCTTACTTTGCTGGAGTACTAAGTAATAAGAACTTTATTGAATTTCGATTAACTTTACTTGGGATTCCGGCTGACGATCTAGATTGGCAAGACTGGCACACCATCTTTCGTATTTCCAACTTCTTCTCGTCATGCTACTTTTTTTCTGTAATCTGAAGATTTAGTTAGTGTTGCCAATTTTCAAGAAAAAAAACATTATAAATTCAAAACAGAATTACACTTTTTCTTGTTTTTCAATGCTTTCATTGGAATGTTTAAGGATTTCCAGATTTACCAAAATAAGTATTTGTTTTTATTGTCACAATAAATATTTGCCAACTTTAAAAAGCAAGATATTTCATATAATATCTATGGTCCACTTTAAAGCGGCATCGTTGCGACCGTCGTCTATATCCGGACTGAAGACTCCACCCTTCGTGAATGCATCGCCTTTAATTCAATATAAATATCGATCCTCCGCCGTCGCTATTGACCTAGACTTTTCTACATTGTAACCAAATATAGTCCGTAATATCCAAGAATATACAACTATAATAATATGTGAATTTCTTTGTATTTATGATATCGATATATCGATATACGTATATAAAAGTAAAGCCTTGAATGGGCAAGCTAAATAAGAATTAAATTATCTGAGATTAAATGCTTGATATAAGTAAGTTCGAAATTTCATTAATTATTAATTTGGCTTAGTTTTGTCAATCACATTAAAACTCCAAAAAAAACTAATGACTAACAAGGTAAATTATCAAGAAATAAGAAGGCAATAATATTTTTTTCATTATAGAAAATTTCATAATTTTTACCCAAAGTATACATATTAAATATTGTCATGTTCTTATTATTATTGATCATTTATCGACTTGAGATCGCTAACGAGGCAACTTGTATATAAATGACAAGCATAGAAATACTTAAACGCTTACGAAATAGCATAACGAGTACGAAATTAGCAATTTCCTAAATAAATAAAACATTACTTAACACTCAGGTAGCGAGTTTCGTGACCGATTTGAGAGAGGGGTCGCATCTATTTCTGGGTAACCTTTACATAAGTGATTCTTCAACCCTTATCGGCTATCCAGCATAATCGGGTAGAAACAGTCCATTGATTCATCTGGCCACTTAAGCCCTTTCCGGAGCTCTAAATAAAAGTGTCAAAGATTGATGTGATATGCTCATGGTCAATCCATATCGATGAAATCGAACATAAGTTCTGTAGAAGACAAAACAGGTCTCCTTATATTGACCTATCATGCTCTTATTTAAGAATGTATAGACTTGTTAAATATAAACAAAGCTCGTGGAAACCTAAAGATGGATTTTATTGAATTTAATTTATAAGTAGCCAAGAGCGCCCATACCACCGTAGGAACGCTTCTATGATTTAGGGTCCCTTCCATCAGACTGCATTTAAATAATTAAACATAGTGCAACCACGAACCGAGAGATAAGACAAAAGTTTTGCCTACAAGCGCCATCTAGTTTACTTCTGCAGCACAATATCGATGACAAAAAGTAATTTTATAGGAGTTTGTTAATAGCTTCAAATGTCATTGGCAGATTTAGCTTAAAAATATTTTGACATCAACACAAAAAATACGAAATCCAATATATTGAAATAAATTATAACAATTACTAATTTCAGGAAAAGATTAGCTGTTTTTAAATTCCATGTATTAAATAAAAACTGTCAACCTAAATTTTATACTATACAGAAAGTTCTCGTATACCATTATATATATAGAATACATGATTTCGATGAATAAATTTGAATAAAGTTTTCAGCATTAAAAAATACGTTTTGTTATTTTTTTAAGTCGAAAACATGAATGCGCGCGTGAGTTAAAAATGACAAATTTGCACATAGATTAAATCTGCGCAACATTGCGGTCACTAAACGACAATTTTCCTGAAATACTTCAGAGTTATATCCGTAGCGGATAAAGCTATGTTTTCAATTTCATACCTTTGAAAGGCTAACAATTTCAATCATGGACTTACACATTACTAAAACGTTTCACTAAATGTTTTTAAAATAATTCGTTTTCTTGCAACATCAATATTTGAACATAATCTGTTGTTTTTTATTGACTATAGTATGAATAATTAATAACAGATCAATCATACGTTAATACGAATTTTATTCGTTTATTCAATCAAAAGACCTTCTTGTTATATAATTATTATTTGACGTTTTATATTACAATTTTATTATACAACAACAAAACAAAACTAGTCTTTAGTAATGATAAAAATAAATTTAACATAACTTAAGAATAATAAAGTGAAAATTATTTACAAAGGATAGTAAAAACGAACATTTTGTCAAAACTAAAAAAGGCGTTTTTAATTTTTACGGGTTGGTTGCTAAGTTCAGTGCATAGACGCTATACGAGGGTGAATCAAAAAGTTCTTAGAAGTGCATATATTATATGAAACTTCTTTGGATCAAGTTTGATATTAAAATTAAAGAGTGTCTATCACACTATATTTATGCAGACTGTCACTTGTTTTTGTCAGTTCGTTCGCATGTAATAAATTTTTTTGTGCAACGAGTTGCTAAAAAGTTAAAATTATGGATATAAGTGAGTTACGTGCGGTGATAAAATATCTCAGTTTGAAAAAAATGTCTACGAAGGAAATTTTTTTGGACATTCAGCAGACATTAGGGGGTGATGCTGTACCCTATTCTACGGTTGCGTACTGGGTGGCTGAATTTAAAAGAGGTAGATCAAGCTGTAAAGATGACCCGCGTTCTGGGCGCCCTTCAACCTCCGTTACAGAAGAAAATGTCAAAAAGGTTGAGAATCTGGTTTTGGAAGACAGAAGAATGACTATAAAACATATAGCTGAGATCCTAAAGATATTTTTTGGTAGCGGTCAATCCATTTTAATTGATTCACTGGGGTTCAAAAAAGTGTCTGCAAGATGGGTGCCACGAATGTTAACCGACGAAAACAAAAAGCGACGTTTGGAAATTTCCAAGCGTAATCTCGAAATGTTTCAGCGTGATTCGGATAATTTTTGCCGTCGTCTTGTCACCATGGATGAAACGTGGGTCCACCATTTTGATCCTGAAACTAAAAGACAAAGCATGTCTTGGAAACGACCATCCTCTCCATCCATTAAGAAATTTCGAGTTGCTCCTACCGCTGGCAAAGTTATAGCCTCTGTGTTCTGGGATAGTGAAGGAATCCTTTTTATTGATTACATGCCAAAAGGTCAGACGATTACTGGACCCTATTATGCAAATTTAATCCCGAAAGTGCGTGAAGCGATTAAAGAAAAACGTCGTCGAAAACTGTCGTTGGGCGTGTTGTTCCTTCAAGATAACGCTCCTGCTCATCGATCGGAAGTTGCGCTCAACGCAATCCGCTGTGCTGGCTTCAATCTCCTTGACCACCCACCATATTCTCCGGACTTAGCCCCAAGTGATTTTCACTTATTTCCAAAATTAAAAGAGGAAATTCGTGGAACAAAATTTCACGATAATGACGCGGTTCTAGCTGCCGTAGAGGACTTTTTTGAGTCAAGAAAATATTTTTTTTTCACAAGGAATAAGGAAGTAAGAAACGCGTATCTAAATGCATTGCATTGGAGGGAGATTATGTAGAAAAATAAAATATTATTATTTAAATCTTTGCATTTTTTAATATTGATTCCAAGAATTTTTTGATTCACCCTCGTATTGTTGGTTTTAGCCCGACCGTTAGCGTGAGTGCACGTCAGCTTGGTGCAAGATGGCCACATGTTGAAATAAACCTTGAGAAACATTGTGAAAAAATATGTATTTGCTTCTCCTGTAAAAATAACATGTTTTGTCATGTAGCCCTTTCGCATTTAATGAGAAATATTATATTAGCATATATACATTTATTTCGGGAATCACTGCGACCATAAAATGTGACCCAACACAGTTTGTTGCCCAAAATTCTTTCTCGTGTTAAAACCTGGCTTAATTATTTACCACCGTTTTCCCATTTTGCGTATCATGCGCATCATAAATATTTTTGTAACAATTCTGTATTATTCAGGAATGTCTTTTGCCCTATTACGTTTGGAATGTGCCATTATCACGAATGTAATGAACCTTGAACTGTTAGATGTTTTATAATCTTCCATGCGAAATGTAATTGTAATAATATCTAATACTAGATGACCCGGCAAACGTAGTTTTTTTTCCTTATCAATTATTTTTAATATTAAAAAAAGGGTGAAAAATCCTTATCACTTAGGGGTATGGAAAATAGATGGTAGCTGATCCTCAGACCTAAAGAATACTCATATAAAATTTGGTAAATGTCGGTCAAGCCGTTTCGAAGGAGTACGGTAACTAATATTGTGACATGGAAATTTTATATATTAAAAGATTAGATTAGACAGAAGATATTATTTGTAAACGCCTAAAAAAATATTTATACTAAAACATAGTTACACTTTATAGTTTTTATTGAACAGTATCACAGTCATCCATTCAGTAATCCCTGCTGAGTTAAACCTCATCTCGATGGATTTATTTTCAAGGTATTCCCATGGCTGTTTTTGGACTTCATGATCAAAAGAGTTCCATAATACCATAATATTGTACTTTCATGAAGAAATCGTATGTGCACATTTGAATTGACAACGAAATGTGGGTCAAATTTAGCATGCATTATTCCTCACGAACATATACATACATATTATGTATATTGCATGTTTAATCAAATATTTGAATATACATAGTATTAAATTTCTTTCAATTACGTGTATTAAAACAAATAACTTGCTCTTAATTCGATGTAGGATTCAACTATTTATCGAGAACTTATTAAAAAAAAAACTATTATTTTTGGAATGTGTATACTCGTACTATCTATAACGATACCTTAATGCGAAAGTTTCTCTATTACATTATATGTGAATGACTTTAGACTGACACACTCTATCGGTATAGCCATTGTAATTAGGCTATACTGATTTAGCTTATTATACCTTGGATTAACACATAGGATACTTTTTAGTCCAGATTAACGCAGACAACGCTGCGGGCCGCAGCTAGTATATTCTCATTATATGAGCAAATAATTAGCATTTTCTCCGAATCAACTTTTTCTAACCACAAGTTAAAACGTAAGAGAAAATTTCCACGACTTTGTATATTTTTTACAAAAGGTTCGTTAACTTAAATGCAGCTGCAGGCGTCATTATGCGGAGGCTAACATTGGAACGGTATAAATGTTTGCACAAACGCTGTAATTGACAAACAAACGGGACGCCCACATTTGCTTTACTCATAGCTATTGATTTTCAACATTTATTGATAAAACTAGCTGCACTCCGTAGTTTCTTCAGTGTAAATCCGAGATATAAAATAGCTAATGTGCTAAATCTAGAGTTTACTTAACTAACATATACTAAATTTAAGAGTAATCGGTTCAGCCGTTCGAGCGTGTAGAAGACATACATATTTAATTTATATGTGTATATTTTGGATTACCACATAGGCTACTTTTTAACATGGATTAACGTGAATAACAACTTGAATAACAAAATGACAAACTTTCAACACATAAGATATACCATTATACCTAAACTATTAGACGTCAAAAACAGCGTTATTCATATTTACAATATGTACATTTTAAAAGGAAAATACCTTTTTCCGATTCACTTTATTTAAAGGTTAAGTATAAAACATTTCTGCTACCGCAACCTATTAGTGAAACACGCCAACATTTTCCAACCACCACATCAAGTTAAATCGCACCGGTATCACCAACAATTTCGCTCTATTTTACACATGGCAACAAGTCAAACTGGGCCATTAAATATGACCCATATTGCTGTAGCAATAAAGCTGGTAATCCCTTGAACGAATGGTTAAAGTTGGGAGGATAGCCACCTTAATCAGTTTACTAACCATATTCAATTAGCGACGCAACAGTGTGGCGGAAATGTTGCGGTAGAGAGGATCGGAGTTTACTAAAGTAATAAAACTGTGTATGTTTACAAATACAGGTTTTTAAAATGAAAGAAACTCTTAAAATGAGTCGTTTGATATCTAATTTACGAGACACAGACTTAGGCATACGAGTAGTTTGTTATTTGTGAGTTACTTTTTAATTTTTAATATTTACAAAATATGTAGTTTTTAATTTATCTATATTTATACCATAATAAATCCTGTCTTTTACTGAAACAAAAATAAAACTAAATTTTTTATTTATTTAAATTACAACGACAAACAATTTACGAGTAATTATTTATGACTCGTAAATTTCGTATTCAACTTAGTACACATCAAGTGCCACTGATGTTGTAGCTAATAAAGACATTTGACAATTCGAATGACACCCACTTGGAAAACCAGTTTGTTTTTAAACGAATTCTTCGTAAAACATTTAAAAAGCTCCCAGAAGACATTTCACGAAATTTCCACAAAATCTTCACCCCATCTCGTTACATCATTAGAGAAACGAAAAATTGTCTCCTTTCGAAACATTTCCCGTAATGAAATCCCCAGTTGATGACCTCTGTGTAACAGAGGCTTCAGTCGCAAGCGAAATACCGCTTTAAGCCTTTTTGTTTAAAGTCTTTATTCCTTTATCAGCGGTTGCTCTAGACTAGTGTGGAACACTACCAGTTTACTTGGAACTTTGATGATGCACGAATTAAAGCAAGAACTATTCATATTACCATTAAGCTAACCTACCTGTACCTGCTGTACCTACTGTACCGATAATTACCTATGTTACTTTGTACTAATGCAGCGCTAGCGTAACACAATACAACATACAATACAAAAACACTTTATTGCACACCAAAAACACAGTAACAATAAATTTATACATAAATAAAAGATGCACAATAGGCGGCCTTATCGCCTATAGCAATTTCTTCCAGGCAACCGTTGTATGGAAAAGTAAGAAAAGAAGAACACAAGCCCATGCGAAGCCGAGGCGGGCCATATTATAATGTAAAGCTAAACAAATAGTTTTTGAGATAATTCTAAAGCTGCAGTGGTCTAGAAACCACAGACATTATGAGGCAGACAACATTTTGTACATACTAAGTGAATGTCTCATGTTTACGTTCTCATAAAGTGGTTGGACGAAAATGAAACACAAATTTAACCGCTTCAAATGAAGTTTAAATCTACACTTTATAATAAAAACTGTGTTTGTAACAGTCATGTGGGCAAAACGATGGTTTTCAATGCTTGATGCAATCTGCTACAAGAATAAAAACTATTAAGAAATAAAAGGAATTCAATAATCGTTCCCTTTTATTTTTGAAATTCGATATTCTTATGCATGGACAATAATATGAATAATCAAATAAATAATAATAGTTAAAAAAAAACTAAAAAAACACGTTTATCTGGCCGTTTTAAGTGAGTTTAAATCGCGCCCAAAGAAGTCGGTTACAAACAATCATACAAACAAAAATACAAAAAAATTGAATAATTTTATCAAATTAGTGTATTGTCATTGATCCTCAATAAATCTACAAAGTTTGAACGAAATCTGGCCGTTTAAAGTGGGTCAAAATCGCGCCCAAAGAAGTCGGTTACAAACAAACATACAGGTGAAGCTAATAAAAAGCGTGTAAAAATAAGATATTTGACTAGCATTAGATAAAAACGAATACTAGTCCTAAAGTAGCCTTCTCTAGCCCACTACAAGAGGGTAGTGTACCCAACATGCTGGCAGCATTACCACGTTAAATATCAATGTCAAAGTTGAGCTAGAAATACCCGAGCATTTCATTTTCGGACCCACAAAAATTCTGTCTCAGAATTTCAATTTACAGTTGCTTATTTAACACTGAAGTTCTCTGAGGTGTTGCACCAATATAAGCAATTTGTCCTCTTTTAATGTAAATCTGCCATAAACGTACGAACTGGCACGGTCGTAGTATGTAAAACAAAAAAACTTTTAGATAAATATAATACTCGTAGCTAGTTTTTATTTATAATAAGATTTAATAAGTAATTAGTTTATAATATAACCTAGAGTACCTAGACGTAAGTTTTTAAAAGACGCTGTTAGTCTAATAAAAACCTAGCATATTAAGTTAATGTTGTGTAGAATTAGAACGCTGTACATGCATGTTATAATAATTATGTTAATAAAGTACTTCAAAATCAATCAATCAGTCCTCTATTAAAAGATAAATGTTTGCGGGAATTGACTAGATGCAGAAGCAAGGGCAGTAATCAACGCAACAAACCGCCGCCTCCTGAGGGACCTACTACTGCAATACGATCGATAATATGGCTTTCAAGGTTACCTAGAAGCTTTATGTCGATATTATGTGAGCACAAAGCTACGAGTGGTCTTGATACTTATCATTTAAATTGATACAAGTGATAAGGCCGCCTATTGTGCAACAAAATTGCTTGAACTGTGTTTTTTTTCACTTATGGTTTTTGTTTTGTTTTTGGTGTACAATAAAGGATTCTTGTATTGTATTGTATTTTTATCATTGGACATTAGTTTTCAAAAGTAATAACGTTGGCCTAATTAATAAAACAGTAGAAGGTCTTTTCCAACAGCTTTTCGATTATGTACTCGTACTTAATTGGTATCGAAATAAAAGACAAAATGGTTTTATAAAAAAAAGCGTAAAATGGTACCTTAAAATATTTTTAAGAAGTCAACAACGGACAAAAAATATATATTATTTCGTTCAATAACGATATTCAATAATAACACAAAATAACGGTTGCACTTACATTCATTATTTCGTGCTTAAAGTTTAGCTAATAATAAGACATAAACGGATTTTCAAAAAAGACTAACCTTTCAACCTTTTAGCAGAGAATGAAGCCAGCGAGAGTAAAAGAACGAGTTGATGACCTACTTTTGTGTCTTAAACTTATAACCATGGCAAGTATTATGGTTTAAGCTAATAACATGAATATTATGTAATATTTTAAAACTAGAAATAACGCGATGTAACGGAGATCGGTATATTTGCTTAGGGTGAAAGTATGTTAGTATACTTTGTGTATTAGTGCAAACCAATGTTGCCAATAAGCAACAATAGTTTTTTTGAATAATGTGTTATGATTTATTTATTTATTACTAGTGCAAACCTTAAAGAGTTATTAGTTGCCTAATTAATGGCAACATTGTTTTTGTTTGTTTGATATATTAATATCTCCAAAACTACTAGTCCAATTTTTATTATAGGGTATAATAAAAATTGGACTAGTAGATATTTAGTAAAGGGTTGAGATTCGATAGCTGTGTGTTTTTAGACAATTGTAATAGTGACAACTCAGGGGGCGCTGAGGCAAATATTATTTTTGGAAACAAAACTTGCTATTTATTTCCATAACTACTTGTCCAATTTCAATTCGATTTTTAATGACGAGTTAATGATTGATTGATGTTCTTATGTTTTTAGATACTCGTAGGTGTTACAAAATACAAATCATTTATTGATAACACCAAAGTTACAAGTCATCATTACCAAAGGATATGATATGTATCAATGTCAATTTTCAATTCTAATAATGTAATGTCATATAATCATTATGCTGAGAACTCACCGTGACATCTTATTGTGTACAATGTACATATTTAATATATTTCATATGGTTGATGTTAAATGCAGCGCAACCTAATCCTACCCCGTAATGTACCAATTGCTATATTATTTGAATAACCCTGAGTACCCCTGCCGCAGACAGCAATCACTTGTCTGGATCGAATCGGAACCGTCAGGGTTTCCAATCCACCTGTTGATTGCTCCATAAGTGGAGCCGCCTGGAGTGGAGCGCCTTAATCTTGACTCAGATTAGAAACGAGTCAAAGTGGAACAGAAATCGCTGTAATGTACTTTTTAAGCCGCCGACAGATTCAATAAGATCAAAAAAGATATGTATCGATATAAAGTATTAATTTATGTATGTATATGTGGTTTTCAGTTGTGTTAACAACTATGCCCATAATATAAACTAGAAATGGTTTAGTATGGCGCTAACCAACCGTGTGTGAAATGAGTCCAAATATTTATTTATTGAAAACATGTACCTAAGTATCTAAAATGTTGAAGGCTTAAAAAATACAGTCTAGGCCGTTTTTACTATCCAACGTCTTTACATAAGCACTATTGCTACCAATTTTATATCAGTAAGTGAGTTTAGGTCTTATACCTTTGAACTGCCTAAGGTTCTAAAAAAATTGTTTTAAATCAGATACCCACTATATTCTGCAAGAAATTAATAAGAAAACGTTACTCTAAATAATAAGATGCAGTACATTATATAGTAGAAAATATGTGTTGGTTTGTATAAAACCTAACTTCCTTGTCCGAGCTTAACCCGGGACTAAGAAATCCTACAATTACAATTACGGACTTGAGTCCTTCGAAACTTGTTTCTAAGTAATTTCAGGGCTCACAACACACAAGCCACATATCACACGCTATTTAGGAAGGTCTCGTGGCCGTACTACCACCTTAGACCTAAGAGATTCTTGTAAAATGAAATGTTAGCCGAATCACGGCTCTGTATCTACCGTATAGAGTTCAAAATCAAAAATTGCATTACACACTGTACTTGTACACATATTTACTTGAAGATTGTGGTACCAATTCTCTCTGGCTATTTCTTGATTAAGTCCCCTAGAACTTGGGGTTACCGAGATTTAGAGCTTTGAGTAAATTGTAAATTTTCATTGAAAGCAATGTCGTTTTAGATTTGTTAACATATTATTACGTTGTACCAGTTATACCGTCAGTTAGCAACTTTGCTCGTATTATTTAGCGTAAGAAAATTATATTTTACCTCTAATTTTAAATATAATATGCTTAATGTAATTTCACAACAAAATTAAGTTATCTTTATCTTTCATAAAACTTTAATTGTCTTAAATGGAGGAGATTTTTGGCTTTAAAACATATATTGCAAGAATGTATGAAATAGCAAGAAGTTTTAATGTACCTATTGTAAAAAAGTGTATCGTCGAGGCAGCAGGCAGCAACTGCGGGTACACTGATTGTAAATGCACTACGGTAATATTCAAATAGGGTTGCCACTGTGCTAGAATTAAAATTTTTAGCACATTTCGGAGAAATGAGAAAAATATCTGTAGAAGGATTTGATTGCTTCTTGAATTAGTTTTATGAATGTTATAGTTAATTGTATGTTAAACTGTGGGCTATGATCATTTATGCTTATTTTAACCATATGTGGATAGTAAAATTGTAGACGAAAATTTTCAAAGCGTATTATAATGAACTAAATCTTGGGAAGTGTGACTTTTGATTCGTAATCTTTACGTAAAAATAAGCAGCTCACTATACGTTCTTACAACTGGTACTCGGGAACTTTTCTCGGAAGACAAAGGTACCTAGGCCATAATCCAACACGCTGACAAGTGTAGTTTGGCGGAATGCACAGGTGTTCAGATTTGTTGTCCTCTTAGCATGTAAAACCTACGTATTCCGCACGATGTTTTCTATTGCCGTATGAGCAAGTGAAAATTTCACACACAGTAAACTTGAAAAACAAGTCATTAGTGTAGAGCTGAATTCGATCCGGGGAGACGCGGATTGCAGTCCAACGTTCTCTTTACTTCCTTTTCTTATGGTGCCTCTCCAACTAATGAACGACGACCTCGTTGGCGTAATGGTTACTATGCCGGACTGCCAATCAGAAGGTTTCGGGTTCGATTCCCGGCACGGCCATCATCTTTGTGCTGAACTAAATTTGTTGGATGTGGGTCTGGTTACATATGTAGCTATATAAAATATGTATGTATATGTAGTATATCAGTTGTGTTAGCAACCATAATACGAACTAGAAATGGTTCAGCAAGGGGTTAACCAGCCGTGTGTGAAAATAAAATAAAGGTTGGCAATCAGTTCTCTTAACAAACCTATATAAAATGAACGATATTCCTAGCGGCTTATTTCCTGCAACCCTGCCTATTTACATACATTCATGCAGTATACGGCTGTATCATACTATAAGTAGTCAATCGAACAAATCCCTATTGTCGTCCGTACAATGGAGTCAGACGCTGAGTGGATTCCCTTGTACTGCTGTATCGGATTTATGAATACTGGTATTTTGTGAGGAATTCAACATACGGCAACATTTTTTAAATAGTCACAAATTCAAATATTCCATCACTCAAGTTTAATTACATATTTATTAATTTTTATTTCATTAAAAACAATATAACATAATCAATTTACTATGTAAAATTAAGTAATGTAAAACAATAACTTAAATTAATTAATGTGAGACTTTATCTAATCTAAAAAAAGTGCCAGTGGAAAGAATACCCAAAATGGCAGCCGAATTGCCTCTTTGCATACTCGTAGCAACGCTGATACGCTGTGCAAAGTAGAGGCCGGCATTTTGGTCACGAATGGTGTCGACTAAGCGCGTCTTTAAATCATTAAAGCATTAATTTAGCTATTGGTCCCCCACGGCCCCAAAGTTTCTAGCCCAAAAGGAACAAATAAAAATATAACCACTATAAAACGAATTAAAATAGAATATATTCATTGTAATCAATTTAAAATCGAGGTGGCATTTCTAGTTTGTATTATGGTAGCTAACACAACTGTAATACTACATATACATAAATACATATTATACATACTTTCACTGCCTGTTTTTTAGTCTAAAGTTAGATTTGACCAACGCTTTAGGTAAAAGTCGGTGAATCTGTGAATCGAGCGTACTTCGGGTTTCACAGTAATATTTACATTCCTTTAGTACGATGGAGTGTATGAACGCTTCTGGGTCTGCGATAATAGACTCTGGCGTAACGACTGCACTGAATGAAGGGCGCTCCGCATTCATGTCTCAGCTGGTGTAAGTATTGAGAAAAAAGTAAATAAATTGTACTATTACTTAGCCTTAAAATTTTGTTTCTTTTTATTTTGAAGGAGGAACCTGGACCGCACGACACAGGTCACCCTAGAGTGTGGTCCAGTGCACATCAAATTCCACATTAATACGTGAACATTTAACACTGTACTTTATATGTATCTATATTTGGTGTCAAATGTAAATACATTAACTTACGATCAATAAAAATCTTATTTTTATTATTATCAATTGAAAACAGAGAATTGTGTTTTTTTCTTATTTTTTTTTTGTCAGTTGTTTTTAGTTTTATTTTTTATGGCTGCCACACACTTTAAAAGTCAAAAATGTCTGCCTGCCGTGTGCTGCTTCGTAATGAATGACTTGATTGATGCATGATTCTTCAAAGACAAACAAAACTTAAATAAAAAAAAGACTTTGTGTTCTGGTAATTTTATTTACATTAATACTACAAAGTGCATAGCTATTTTGAGTTAAAATAGGAGTAAACTACAAGCTTGTTCATATTTTTTTGCGCTCCTTTTTACGATTTTGTATCCAAGTGGTATAAGAATGAACTGTTTTTGCCTAAGAAAAAATATAGCATAAGCTTTAACAACCCACAATACGTTCGCACTGCTGTGACTCGGAGCTTTCTATCCCTAGGAGGGAGATAAAAGCTTTAATCCACGGCCCAGGCTGGACTAGTGCGTTTTGGCGGACGACACACGTCTTGTTATTGTGTTGTTATCAAAGATTCCGGTTTCCTCACGGTATTTTCCGTCACCGTAAAACGAATTCAAATCTACACATAACTTGAAAAACAAGTCATTGGTGTTGGTCCGGAATCAAAACAGGAGCCTTCACATTGAAAAGTCGCACTTTAACAACACTCGCAAAAAAACTGTATGTTCTAAAATCTGACTTTACCTTCAAAAATAAGTATAGCTATAACTTAATTCGCTTATCTCTCGGCTTTGGCCCTCAAACCTCGAGATGAGCGGTGCAGAGCATGAACAGAATGCAATCTCTACTTCACCGCTTCAAAGATAAAAATGCGTTTTTATAAAACCTTACAACTCTAAGAATAAGGTCGAAAATACATTGAAAAACTTAGGACAGGTAGATACATTTGAGATTTTTAAATGTGTGCAGTGAATAAAGATTATCAATCGATTTCTCTGGTTATCAAATGGATTCCCTTTGATTCAAAGTCATATTCTTTCAAAAGGCAAGAGGGATGTGTTTTATAATATATTAAGGTTTATAGGGTTTATTGGTACCGGCAGATGTACGGAATACTGGCTTATATTTCGTTCAGAAGTTGAGCATTGCCATTCATCGTGGTAATGCTACCACCATTATAAGCATTTCCCGTCCACTAACGGTTTATTAGATTTGGCCTTTTTCGGAACAATTAAGTCCAGTTTTACTTTGACCTTTTAGAATATAAGGAAGGTAAAGAACAAACTAAGTAAAATAACAATTTTGAAGAGATGAATCCTTTCACATGAATTCACGTCCGAGTACGTAACTCTCTATAGACCAAAGAGACACATTTCAAAGACTCCCAGACGAAGCAAAGCGAAGATACCTTCGGTTTCTACCTGAATAGTCACGTAATAAATAGCATTGACTCGCAAATATCAATTCTATGCTTTTACTAATAGAGTTCAAATTGAAAGAGGTTTTAGGTTGAATATTTTATACAAAAAATGCGCAAATAACAAACAGATTTCTCTCGATAATTCTGAGTGGCAAACTAATGAGACTCCGTAGAGATGGAACTCACCAGACTACTCTAATTGACTTTCAGTGGTGAATATTTTAACCTTTACTGAATATTTTATAATGGTACAGCACTATAATTATTCAGCGTTATGTATTAAAGTGACGTTCATAATGTGAATAGGGAAATATAATGGAAATGTGTTTACGGTAGTGGAGTTTTAAAGGTTTTTAATGTACCTACCTAATAACTTTACAAAAGAGTTCTTTGTTGTAAAATACCAACAAATCTAAATTTCTATAGCCATCTTCGATGCTCTCAGTCTTTTTTAGATTCTTATTTCTTTGAACTGCTAAAAAATCGAAACTTTTTTATTTATTTAATTAACAAACAAAGCTATTAGCATGTTTGCAACTTTAAACGTTTCATCTTTAGTTATTGAATAAGCAAAATATCAAGTAGTTAATTGATTGCTTGCTTGCCTAAATAATTACTTTGAATCCTATTAGCCGTGTTACCCGAAATGTTTCTTCGATAAAAATAATCCTTAATATGTTAATCTAGTTAATCGGAGATATATTATAATCCTTGAGCTAATGTTGTGGTTTAAGTTACTTCCAAAGAAACATCATCCAAATTGCTTAAGACATTTGAGAGTGAAAGATTAACTCTTTCATTCAGCCAACATCTTTGTGATGAACAAACTTAGTTAGCTGTCGGTCTTGGTGTTCAATATGTAACCATATAGACGATAGTCTATATGGATAGATAGTCTGGGTGTTCAATATGTATCTATATGTACGAGTATGTATGTGCCTCGAGCAATTATGACATAATATGTAATTATGTTTATTCACTAACATATTTTCTCATATACGAGCATATTAGGACATATTTCATATCTGTACAAAGTTATTTAAATTAAATATAACATTTTATTTCCAACAATTAATATTATTAATGCAAATATACATAATTTTTTAACAGAATACGTACTATAACTAAAACAAAAAAGTTGAAAAGTAAAAGTATATTCAATGACTTTATCCTTTGCTTAAAACTTACATTTATAACACACACAATTTTCTTAAATCCCGCACATAAATCTACCCGTTCTCATCTTTCATCACGTTTCCACTGTTATTACAATATGCAAATATATGCAAAGTAGAGCGCTACAACACAAAGAAATTAAAGAAACCAAGTGATATGCAAATTACAGCTGAGATCTCGGTTCTCCCTCTTTTTATATGGTTGGCTCATAAACGCTAAAGAAAATTGGGCTCAATTTTGCAGAGACATCTTTACAGAGACATCTTTACTCATTTGATTCTTAGAAAATCGGACCGTCTATATAATATTTACGTATTGAGATAATTTTAATTTTAAATATTAGTACTTAGTAGAGTATTAGCTACAAAACAAAATAGTATGACACAAAAGCTTCTAAAAATGATTCTATTTTAGAATGCGACGAAATTTTATTGTCAGGGTTCTGTATCTAAAGGGTACGAAATCTATTATTTAGACTTCGTTGTCAGTCTTTCACAAGGCAGACTATATAAACCGTGTTAACTAGACAGATGTATGTATTTTATTGCCGTTTATCTATTACTCATATAAAAACAGAATAAAATAAACATTCGAAATACAAAAAAGTTACTATTATCAACTAGTTATTATTCTGTGCTATTATGTGTTTTATAGATAATGTTGCGAAACCCTTTACACGCAAGTCCGATTCGCACTTGACTATTTATTTAAATAAAGATACGGAACACTTCATACTCGAGTCTGACTCACTCTTGGCCTGTTGTTTTTTGATTTATAGCGCAATTGATTTGAAACAGAGCAAACGGCACTAGTAATTAAAATCCGTAGCAATAAAGTAAAACTGTAACCGGCGATAAATCTCGTTTCGAATCCTCGAATCGCATTTAAACGTCATCGGATTTTCACTGCTAGCGAGCTTATGGTGCCTTGGAGCAATCAAAAAGAGGACAGCGGGTAAATAATATTTTGTATCTGTATTAGTACAAATTAAATAGCACAAATAGTAAACGATGAATAAAACAAACATTATAAATTCATACCTATAAAGGACAGTCAAATATAACCATTCTTTAACCGTATCTCCTATTAAAAAAAGGACATTCTACATAATCATTTGCGAACGGCATAAAATAATAGTATGTTACGGTCACTGATAAAATAGGAGACGAATTATAAAAAATAGGTACTGAGGTTCTTTTTACTGTCTATCAGTATTTTACCTTAATCTTGTTAAATCACCTTTGAAAATCATTCTGAAAACATTATTAAATGGTATGACCGTTAAACGAATGAGTACTTAACCCACACATTTTTTTTAACTCTTTTAACAACAATTCACCTGTTGGTAAGTGATATTGTAGTATATGGTGGAGCGCGCTTACCTAGAACGAACCGGTTCACTCTTGCCTTAAATAAATAATAATATTTGAAAAAAAAAACTAAAAAACACGCTTTTTATAGAAAACCGTAATTTTATCAAATTAGTGTATTGTCATCGTTCCTCAATAAATCTACAAAGTTTGAACGAAATCTGGCCGTTTAAAGTAGGTCAAAATCGCACCCAAAAAAGTCGGTTACAAACAAACATACTTACAAACAAAAATACAAAAAAATGGAATAATTTTATCAAATTAGATAGTGTATTGTCATCGGTCCTTAATAAATCTACAAAGTTTGAACGAAATCTGGCCGTTTAAAGTGGGTCAAAATCGCGCCCAAAGAAGTCGGTTACAAATAAACATACAAACATACAGGTGAAGCTAATAGAAAGCGTGTAAAATCGCTAGATCATAGTCATTGCGGAACAGGGAATTCGACAAGAAATTCTAAAGTTTGGCGGTTCGAACAACAAGGGAGGCAAAACGCTTAGTGCGTGCGTTATTCCTAAGATTTAATTGATACCGAAGTGAAATAAAATTAAACCAATCCCCGCATTACTCCGTCAAGTCCACGCCTGTCTGTAGAGTGACCACGTCATGTCGTCACGTTGGCACGCCTGTCCACCAGCACACGTCACGCCCACCGCTGGAAGGCACTTTGACATGCTAATCGAGTGTGCTCGACGCGCCCAGTGCAGTGTGCGTTGACCCTAAATTGGCGGTTACGACCCGTAGTTGCAGTGCTGAGTAATTTTATTTATCTATCAATTGCTAGTTGGCGATTCAGCGGCACACACGACTAAACTAAATTTAAAGAAGCCCCGTCTCTTTTCGTCTTAGGTGGCCAGAAAGAGACGGCACGTTCTGAACCACAGATAAAACAACTAAAATCACGTCAAATATGGAATGTGCAGGCAGTTTTAGAGGTGATACAAGTGAGTGCTCTCTAAAGTCGCCTATGTTTTCTACACTTGACGTGATTTACGTCGTTTCGACTATGGTGCAGAACGTGCCGTCTCTTTCTGGCCACCTAAGATGAAAAGAGACGGAGATTCTTTAAATTTAGTTTAGTCGTGTGTGCCGCTGAATCACCACCAGTTTTACTGTTGCGGAGCGTTGAGTTTACGGAGTTTTGTAAGGTACCAGCTGCGCACCGAGGTTCAGTCCGGGTTAAGATGCTATTGTGCAGAGGTCAGCCGCGCAACACAAATTTGAGCGTATCGCCCGGCACAGTGGAAATTTCACATTTATTTCAACAATTAACAATATTGTAATTATAAGCTCTTACGATTCTAGATAATATCTAGAATCGTAAGGCGAAAAATAAATTATAATATATTTATTTATTATATTTACTATCAATATCATATTATGTTTGTTCTTTCATTTGATTTTACTGCAGCTGTACATTGACAATACATCAATAAATCAATATTTGTTCACATACATAACTATTTCAAAAATATTTAATTGTTACCTTGGATATTTACTGTATTTTTAATAAATATGAAACATCTAAGCATGCCATAATATTCATTTTCTAATCATAATTTTCAACTGAAAGTGGCCAGCGTGATAACTCCTAATTACTAACATTATTTAATGGATCCTATAGAGGTAATCTAAATAAACTTACTACTTGAGTATTTCGAGCACGCAAAAGCTAGGGTCCAATTAAATTAGTTAGCATTCAAATGTCAGCTTTATTCTATAGACTCGTAGATGAATTAGAATTATAATTTATCCATTTTATTATATTAACCTATACAGAGTTATTGGAAATGATCTTATAACTTAATTAGCATTTTGCTAAGGAATCTGCGTAAACTGTAATAACATTTTACAGGTTTTCCAAATTACAACAGTTAAAAAATGTGTTTTAACAAAATATAATTTACAATATAAATGTAGAACATGATTTCATGGAATTAAACACACAACTTGTCAATACTAATATACTTCCCTTATAATGATATACTTCCACATCCAACTAAGATATGTAAAATCAGGATAAACAAATATGTTGTGTTGTTTTTTTAAACGTTAATTTCAATTGTTGTAATAATATTATTAAACATCAAACTAAGTTTTTGCGCTCTTACAGCGATTTTTTTTTCTTTCGCAGTAATCAGTTACTTATTATCCTTAAACGAAGTGACATTTACTTTAAATATTATATTGTTTTATATAAGTCATTAAACCCTTCTTTATACAGTGAAACCTGGTTAAGTGAGACATCAAGGGACCTGCAATGCCGTTTCACTTATAGAGGTATTCCAATTACCCAGTGTCTCAGATATACAGGTATAAATAAATATCTGTCTCATTTACAGAAGGTTCCATTAATAGAGGTGAGAATACAGGTTATTTCAGTTATACAGGTGCGATCATTAAATAAAATAACGTGTTACGTATGTAAATGAGTTTACAATAATGAGTAAACAAACAATGTTATCTCAGTTACAGAGGTTTATGCATATAAAATTTACTCACTGTCTCAGTTATAGAGATAACTATGATGATAAATCGAAAAAACAAATCCCAGATATAGAGGTTTACCTCGTCCCACTAACCGAGGTAATACAGTGCCGAAGTGTTGGGACCTCAGCATGAGTTCCAGTTATGGAGGTTTCTCACTTATCCAGGTCCCACTTAACCAAGTTTCACTGTACTAACTTCCACCTCCTAATCACGAATTTCATTCGCGTTTCTAACCATAATAACCGAAATCATAAGTTATAACTAGCACAGTTGGCGACGGCAGTCACGAAACAACTGACTTAATAATTGCTTAATAATTACATCCATTTAGCACGTTGTTTAAACAGCATTTTTTTTGCTTAGTTATAAATGCTAATAATTAATTACGTGACGGATTTATGGATTGAGTTGTATTATTACATTATTTTTCTTTTTTGTTGTAAGTTAGCCCATGCGAAGAAAAATACTGATTGGTAACTCAAAACAAATACAGATTAATCATCACTAGCAGTAATTGTGATACAATTCTGTTACTATAAAACTATTTGATCTAATTAGAACGATAGTAACGAAATTTTATGAAAATACTTCAACAGTAACAATATTTATAAAATGTTTTTTAAATGATGTTATTGAATCCCTCTACCAAATATCGTTAAAAATAATTCTCAATATCGGTGCAGTAATTTTCCCGTTCTTTTGTGGCAACCATCTCAAATCAATAATTACAATATGGTTAATAAATATATTAGTACCTGTGTACTAAGTTTCGTCAAGTTCGATTCTAAATATCGGCCTCTATGTGGTAACCAAGATACAAGCAAAATTTGCCAGCCAATGCAGAGATTTTGCTTGTTCGGTTAAATTACAATTTCTTCTTTGGACCTACCACCACGGAAAATTAAGTATTGATGTGCCTCCGGAAAACATACAGCATTGTTAAGGAAGAAGCAGTGCGTACTTAGCCATAAAACCTCTGTAGTCTATGATACCATAAACAATCCAAGTGTTTCCCATCCCGTCCACCAGGGAGCGCCAGCAAGCTCCTCAGAGGGCGTAGCCATCTTGGTTTCATAGCGTTGTGTACTTTCGCCACGAACGGTTGAAAATGCAAAAATCCAAAAATATTGAAGTATTTAAACATTTCTGATTTAATGTATCAGCATTGTCATCCAACATAGTAATGCTACCAACATGTTAGGCACACTGCTCTCAGATTGAGGGCAAAATAAATCAATCATTTATATGTTATCTAAACTTACCCAAAGTAGTAATTAGGTTTAATTGTAAAAGAAGTCTAAAAAAGTATTATTATAATATATTTTCTGTATAAAAAAATTAAAACGTTAAGAAAAAGACAGTGTTTAATACTCGTATTTATCGCGGTTTCACTGTTTATGGAAAGCCTTTTCGCTGCAACAGGAAATCAGTTGGTGTCGGGAGGAAATGGACAGTCGACGGCGGTACAGCAGCCGTGGTGAAGATAAACAGAAATGAAAACACAGGATATTACTTTGATAAATATTTATATGAAGTACAAAAGGATTGTTCACAAATGAGTAATGGGAACGTAAAATCTTTTATTTTGTCCCTCTTTTTTTATTTTAATTGGACATATTGGTCCACGTCTGATCACCCCTTTGCCTGACAGTGAGCGATAGTGGGACCGAAACTGAAGCTCGCTGACCTAGAAGAGTTCAATTCATTTTGTTACGAAACAAAAACTACCACCATGCACTGATGTTTTCCGGTAGTCACTTTGAGTGTTCGTAATTTCAAAATACGCAAGTTCCACCTCCATCAGAGCGTGTCTGATAATTTGCGCGCTTACAATTTCGTAACGTAACAAATTTGTCATACAAAGTTTTAAGATTTTAAATTATATCAGTCTCATAAAAAAAACTTTGTCGCAGAAACCAATTCCGTTTTACGCGGGTATTATCAAACTTTGATCGATCGTAAAAAATGCAATTTCATTTTGCCGCGTGCTTTGTTACTTTGGAGGCCAACGTCTATGTATTTTTTACCTACCTACTTTAGACATGTCTTGTTATAAAGCAATATAATCGTTATTGTTAATATCAAGAGTTTATTTAAAAACATAAATAATTGCTAACTAAACTAAACCAAATTAACCTGAAGAAGACCAGGGGCAGAGGTAATTGTAGCAAAAATACTAGCCAATGTTTAGTTTCTAATCGATATGAAAGCCAGCATTTTGGATACCCGAATTCTTTACCAGCTGGTTGGCGATTTGGATTTCTTTGTTATAACTGTCAACTTTAGGCGTACGTTATTAAATATCTACCTACTATACGACTGTTTTTTTATGTGAGTACATCTGTGGTTCTCGCATCGGCTTGATCGACCATGAGCGCAGATGCAGGAAACATTCGGACGCTACACATGCTTATGAAGTCATATCTCGTTGACATGGATGATGATGATGAAATCTGGGTATACCTAGGTATATTTGACTGAATGACCAGATTGACTGAATGACCAGATTGACCCATCATCAGTGACGTCACGTACGTATTGACGGAGGTGCGCGTAGTCGTAACAAAGTTACTATAAAAATACTTAAAGTTAAAGTTTTGTGATTTGTGTTAAATAATCTGAAACTAGACTGTGTTGGTGACTTGTGGTAGTGTTTGTGTCACGTTCAGCTCAAATATTAACTGGTTATTGAAGTTTTTTACTGTGGCATACAAGATCGTATTATTTTGCCTTGGATATTATACAGGGTAGTAGTATAATATATTTTATTCAAGTAAAGGACTTGCAGTGCCATCTAGCGAAGATTCTAAACATTACTATAAACTCGATACCTTGTAAACAAGATGGGTCAAAAATGCAGGGCGTGTGGTCGCTATGTAAATATGAACGACAGTACAAAATGCACGAAGTGCGCTGCTTTATTCCACAAAGCCTGCGTTAATATTCCTAAGGACGCGAAAGTTCCTTCGACATGGCAATGCCCGGAATGTAAGGTTCTTACACCCCGTAAGGATAATACTGAGGTCCCGGTCCTGGGGGAGACTATTCCCATGACAAGCGAAGCTATGTGTGCTGAGATTTTGCGGGAAGTACGCCAGCACCGCGAAGAAACCAAAACTATGCAGGCGGATCTGGATGCTCTGCGGACTTTAGTCGGAGGATTCGGTTCTAGATTGGATGAAGTCGAGTCGCGGCTTGCAGACTTGGAAATCAATTGCAGCAAATCACAAGAAATTGCTCAGATGCACGGTGGGGGCGTTGAAGTGGAGAGTCTGCGCTCAACTGTAGACCAACTAAAGTTTGAGTTAAATGAGCGCGATCAGGAGGCGTTCTCAAATGACGTGGAAATTTCTGGCGTCCCCGAGGAGCAAGGCGAGTGCACGGGACATTTACTAGCTGCTATCACTGCCAAGTTGGGAGTTGCCTGCGACGAGCGTGACGTCGTATTTGTGGAGCGTTCCGGTGTGAGGCGCGCGCCATCTAGCGGCGTCGGCGCGAAACAGCAGGACTCGTCGGCTGCGGCCGTGCGCCCGCGCCCTATTGTGCTGCGCGTGGCGCGAAGGCAACTTCGCGATGCGCTGCTACAGGCCGCGCGCGTCCGCCGCTCTCTTACGACAGAGGGCATGGGCCTTGCTGCTGCCCCTGGTAGATTCTACGTGAATGAGCGCTTATCGAGGTATAACAAAATGTTATTCTTCAAAACGCGTGAAATGGCCCGATCCCACGGGTGGAAGTATGTATGGACCAGAGGCGGGAGAATTTTCGTTCGCCGCGAAGCTGGAAAGGCGTCTTTTCGGGTGCGGCTGGAGCAAGATCTTGAGAAGGTTTTTGGCAGGCAGGGAAGTTAGATAATAGCTTGTTTCATCATGCATTACGTATAATAGTAATTTTATATATATATATATATATAAATATATAAATTGTTTAAAAATATTAGATACAATTATTTTCTGTTTTCAAGTAAGCCATGTTATTTCTGTTGTTAAATTGAAGTATGCATTTAATAATATGTTAGTTAAAAATTCAACTCTTAAAGTATATAAAATTGTATATTATGTGTGTAATACTTTTAATATGATATTTTGTAATACATGTTTGATTATCTTAAACTGTTCTGTAAAGGCGGCAAGTTTAAAATTTAACCAATATTTTAACTATCTTATAATAATGCGTTCAGTGTCATTCAATTCTTTTATATGTATTTGTTGTATACCACTAGCTTAATGGCTCCAAATTTTTTGAAAGTTGGAGTGTATAACGCAGGTTCCTTGGGCACTAATCATGACAACATAATAGCGTCAGTATGCAGCAGTGGTGTAGATATTCTAGGCGTGAACGAGACCTGGGTGCACGCGGGACAGGAGGGGCGCGCGCCGGCCATTCCCGGCTACCAGTTCCGGCATACCCCGCGCCCGCGGGAATATCGCACTCGTGGCGGTGGGGTCGGGTTTTATATCCGCCGCGGGATCAGCTCGCGTCTCTGGCGGCACCCGGTCGACCCGGACCATGCTGTTGTTGAGCAAATGTGGCTCTCGGTCAGTATTAACGGTAAGAAGTTAATAGTGGGGACGGCGTATCGACCAAACTGGGTAAATGTAGACACTTTTTTTGACGCTATTACAGATAGTATAAGTGCAATTGATAAGTATGACCACTTGATCTTAGTTGGCGACTTTAATATAAACTTTCTTGATTTACATGATAGTAGCACAAAAAAATTATTTTTTTTTCTTTCATGTTTTCAATTATCTCAGATAGTATCTCAACCCACTCATTACACGGATTCGAGTGCTACATTACTGGATCTGGTGTGTACCGACCTATGCGAGCGACATACCAACGTGCAACATGTAGGTTCTAATACTGGCCATTGTCTTGTGGTTTCCGAATTTTATATAAAGCGTGCCAAGATAACGCCTACAATAATTATGTACAGACCGTTAAATAGAATTTGCCTGGATCAATTCAAGAATGATCTAGGTACTGCGAGGTGGGACCTAGTGTCACAATGCTCTAATACTAATGATATGGTTGAAGCATTTAATCGTTGTGTTTTACATTTGCTTAATATACACGCCCCTATTAAATCATGTATAGTAAGGAATCGGTGTTATCCTTGGATTACCGATACTGTAAAACTGATGATGAAGTTGCGGGATGACGCCGCCGCAGACTATAACAGAAACAGATCAGAATCCAAGAAAAACTACTACAAAAGCCTTAAGTCTATTGTAAATAAAGCTCTTTTTAACGAGAAAAAATCGTATTTTAAGCATAATATTAATGGTAACATACATAATCCTAAGTTACTATGGAAAAATCTTAAAAATACCTTATTGCCTAAAACTGATAGTGACTTACCTGTATTTTTCGAAGACCCTAATTTCATTAATGATTACTTTTTAAATATACCAGTTAGTGTGCAAATAACGATTTCGCAGTTAACGTTTTTTGAGTATCATCAATTTAGTGATGCAGTCTTTCATATCGAGTGCATAGGCATGGACCGTCTTATAAAAATTATTAGTAGTCTCAAGTCCAGTGCAGAGGGAGAGGATGGTATTAACCTAAATATGCTACTGTTAACCTTGCCTAACAGTATAGATAGTATATTAGCTCTTATTAATTCTTCTATAAATACTTGTACTTTTCCAGATATATGGAAGCTTGCTTTAGTCCGACCGTTGCCTAAAATTGCAAACCCTACTGTTCTCAAAGATCTCCGGCCTATAAGTATTTTGCCTTGTTTATCCAAAATTGTAGAAAAAGCTGTCTGTATACAGTTAACTGAGTACCTTGAGAAACATAACATCTTGCCTTCTGCACAATCGGGTTTTAGAAAGAGTCGAAGTACTACTAGCGCTCTGCTGGATGTCACTGACAATATTCTAAGCGCACAAGATAAGGGCTTGTGCACAATATTAGTATTATTAGATTTTTCGCGCGCTTTCGATTCCTTAAACACTAATCTTTTGCTTGCTAAATTGAGTTACTACGGTTTTGACTCCATGGCTGTGCGATGGTTTGACAGCTACTTAAGTAATCGCTATCAACGTGTCAAGATTAGTCGTTGCAACGGCTCTACTGCAGTTTCTGATCGCGTAGCGGTAACTCGAGGGGTCCCTCAAGGGTCTATACTAGGCCCAATATTATTTATTTTATATTCGGCTGATATAGTAAATTCAATTAAGAACTGTAAATTTCATATTTATGCTGATGATACCCAGATATATATTTCGTGTAAACCAAGTGACATTGATCTTGCTATAGCGCAAGTAAACCACGATCTAGCTAGTATTGCCGCATGGTCCACTAGTAATTGTCTGATGTTGAATCCTTCCAAAACAAAGTATCTTATATTTGGTAGTGCACACCAGTTATCTCGTCTGAGGCCCTCGGGGTGTGTAATGCTGATGGGGGAGCCCGTGGAGCGTGTCTATGAAGCCCGTAATCTGGGTCTGCTTATGGACAGTGCTCTGCGTTTTGAGAAGCATGTGGGTAATTGTATGAGGGATTGTTTTTACAGACTCAAAATTTTGTACCGAATGAGACCTTTTTTGACCACAACTTTACGTGTTCAACTCGTTGAGTCTATAATTTTATCTAAATTAAATTATATGGACGTAGTCATTCACCCGCGACTTCTAGCAAAAACAAAAAAAGTTATTCAGAGGGTTCAAAACGCTTGTGCTCGCTTCTGTTTCTCTATCCCACCGAGAGCCCACGTGACACCGTTCCTTAACAGGCATGCATTACTCAAAATGATGCATCGCCGCAAACTTCACTTGGCATGTCTTCTCTTTGGAGTTATCAAATATAAGGAACCGTCATATTTGTACGACAAGCTGGTCTGGCGGCCGAGCCGGAGGCAGGGCGCGGGCCGCGCGTGCTCGCTCCAGCTCGTCACGGAGAGGCACGCCACTGCGGCGTTCAGAGGGAGCTTCCGATACTCTGCGACCAAATGTTGGAATAATATTCCACCGCCAATTAGGAACCTGCGTAGTTTATACAATTTCAGATTACAATTAAAGCAATATATTCTTATACATCAAAAAAGAGAGGCTCTTTTAAGGAATGACACTAGCGCCATATAGTTGTTTATTTAGGATGTCTTTCTGAATGTTTGATTTGTATGTCATGCTGTAGTATTTACTTATATTTATATGTGCATATTTTATTTATTTTTCTATTTGTATCTATATGTAGGAGTATTATATTCTCGTGTGTATTTTAGTATTCTTATGTTTTTTATTTTTTTTATATTGTTGCGTAAATGTATAGTGTTTGTTTGCCTACCTGCGCCCTGTCATACGTGCAGGACGTCACCGCCAGTCGCAACAGAATACCAGCGCCGGTAGCCGCGCGCCGCCGGCATTTGCTGAGTTGCGACTGTATTGCGGCAAACTATGTTCTCTTATTTTATTTTTAATTTGTATAAATTTGATTGTTTAAGGTTGTGTTTGCCAAAATAAAAAATATTTTTCTTTCTTTCTTTCTTTCTTTCTATTTGTCTGCCTTAGATATATAACTGAGATCCGACGACGAACGAAAGTTCGAGATGTTGGATCTGCAGTCATAAACCTGAAATGGAGCTGGGCAGGACACTTGGCCAGGCGACGTGATGACAGGTGGAGCAAACTTGTAACCGAGTGGTGACCGAGGCTAGGGAAGAGGAGCGTTGGTCGTCCAGCGGCAAGATGGACTGACGACATTTCAGCTGTCGCGGGTCGAACCTGGACTAGATTGGCACAGGACCGAGACATATGGCATGACAGGAGGCCTATACCCAACAGTGGAATAGAATCGGCTGTGGATGATGATGATGATGAGATATATATGTACACAGGTTAATGCAAAAACAGTAATACATATTATGGTATACTTATACTTGCAATATAAAAACAAAACTGTGTACATCGAAATGTAATTTGGACAATCGTTCTTTAAAATGGAGCACACGTTTATTTTCACCAATATTTGTTCCGTTAACGACGCGAATTGTTTTTAATAGCACAGAGCGAACGAGTGAGCGAGTGAACAAATAAAGGAAACCCTAGCTCGCTCGAATAAATAAATCCTTTTAAACAAAGTGGATACTTCAGATGGTTCAAATCGACCGACATCAATCGGGATTAGCGTTCGATGAGCTTTCTGAACGAAATAATGAAACCGATTCTCTGTGTTTGCACTTTTGTTAATGAGTTTCGACTTGGCTCTTTCCATATCATGATGATCTATATTACACGCTTCTAGAAGTACGATTTTTGTTTTATTTCTCGAACCTTGACTCCATACGTACTCATTAACGACCTCGTTGGCACACTGGTTACCGTGTAGGACTACCAATCAGAAGGTTCTGGGTTCGATTCCCGGCATGACCAATATCTTTGTGCTGAACTAAATTTGTTGGCCGTCGGTCTGGGTGTTAAATATTTACGAGTATCTACATAAAGTATGTATGTATATGTAGTATATCAGTTGTGGTAGCAACCATAACACGAACTAGAAATGGTTTATTTTGGGGCTAACGAACCGCGTGTGAAATCTAAAAAAGCAAAAAAACAGCAACACAATGTTGCGGATTTTCTTTTAAAAAAGGACTAAAATATCATATTTCAAAATCCGTGGTCGCAATGACCCATCCCCACGCGCGTGTAGCAATTTTCTACTCGCGTGACGCCGGGTAAAAATAAACACGCAAATCAGTGAATTCACGTTTAATTAGTATTTCTAACGCTCTTCTTTACTCGCTTCACTAGGTGAAAGCATAATATTCCTTATCTTGAAAAGTAGGTACTTAAGCGAGAAGAGAAATAGTCGTTATTTCTTGTTTCCTCTCTGTTAACCTTTTGACACAGAGTAAAAATCAACTAGGCACAAATTACCATAGACAAAACATAGACATGAATCACTGAATATTTTAGAAGGAGTTTGCAATTCTTGTGTATCATCTATGGATATTTATTTAAAACCGTACTTAGGCATTTGACCAGCATGGCGTGTAATCAAATACTAAACAGTGACATTCTGGCCTTAGGTCCACCTTAGGCGTGTCTAAGTCTAGAATTACTGTATCACAAGGAGGCTACCGAAACACATCGTTAGATGATTGGCTATAAGCGTTTTAACTTGAGAGTGGTTGTTAGACAGACAAACACTAAAAAATAAGCTACTCACACCATTATTCAGGTTTATTCATTCATTATTATGGTTTCCTCACCATGTTTTCGTCGTCATCGAATAAAAACAAAGTTGCCAATTAATGAAGTAAAAAATAACGTAACTGGGTCCACGAGGTGTACTTTTTGGAGACCCACTGATTTTATGATTTGTTCTATTTGGCCATGGTTTCAGATATACCTACTACTACAGTCTTTGAACTATTGAACGTAATACTTCATCCCAGTTCTAAATACACGATTGGGTTGTAAATGAATTTGGAAGCAAATTGATTTGTATATGTCAATGTAATTGACCTAATTTTAAGTACTACTTTTTTAATTTTATTTGTATCCTTATATTTAGTATAAATTGTGTCCAATAAAGAACTTTTTATCAACCTATCTTCTTCAATTTGTAAGAATACATTCCGAGCCCAATTCTAAATGTACGAGTAAGTTGGTAAAGTCGATTCGTCTGAAATTCGTAAGTTTTATTTTTTACAGGTCCATTCAATTCTTTTTGTGGACAGTTCCACCGTTGTGCACACACTGTGTCCCGAAGGCTGACGGTTTTATTGGAAGCGGAAGCGGCAACCAGCGGCTCGTTTGTCGGCACTTTTCAGAGGGCGCGCAGTCTTTGAAGCAGGCGCGGCCCGAGGGAGGCTAGTGAGGGTCAACAAATACGAAACAGTACTTTTCTTCGGTTCAATGGATCTAATCACAGTACCGAGCTAAGATCGTGGGAAATTTACGCGGTAATTGAAAAATTAATGTTTGTTTAATTATTTATAATGTGATGAATGCTAATATTATATCTATTTTAATGAAATCATAATAATATGTGAGCATTAGTAAAATAAAAGATTCAACAACACGATAAGATAACGCCAAAGCGGCATCGTTATACCGTGGAGGTTCCAAAAGCGCGTACTAAGCGGTTTGCCTCCACCTTCATAGTGCGAACTGCGAAGGTGTGGAACTCTTTGCCTAGTTCCCTGTTCCCTGAGAACTACAATCTGTCGGTTTTCAAAGCAAGAGTGAACCGGTTTTTTCTGGGTAAGCGCGTTCCACCTTAGATCATAATGTCGCTTGCCATCAGGTGAATTGTGATCAAGCGCAAGCCTTTAATATAAAAAAAAGATAAATGCTAAATAATAATTCATGCTCGCTATAAAAAATTTTAGAAGCTCTACTAAATTTTCACAGCATCGTTACTAAAATTCAAACTCGTCATTCGGTCCAACTGTTCCGAGTTTTTTATATATTTTTTTACAATAAATGGGCTTGCGCTTGATCACAATTCACCTGATGGTAAATGATATTATGACCTAAGGTGGAGCGCGCTTATTCAGAAAAAAAACCGTTTCACTCTTGCTTTGAAAACTGCCAGATTGTAGCTTTCGGGGAACTGGGAGCTTGGCAAAAAATTACACACCTTCGCGATAGATACGATTAAGCACGGTTTTATTTTAAACCCTTTTTTTAATTGATTTTTTTATCAAGGCTCAATTTATTTATACTTATGTTTTGCTGAAACATCCTTGTTGTAAAACCACTCCTGTAACCCCTTATCTTTATTACCCTTTTCTGTGACCAACTTTCGTTGTCTCTTCATTTTCATGTTAATGGCCTCAAATAGGTTCATTTGCGTTATTACATTTGTCGCGAGAATTTTGAAAGTACTAACTTGAATTAAATAATAACATCGAGAATAATTTTACACCAAATATTTTAGTGGGCTCTAGAATATGAACTTAAGTTAATATATTATGTATATTTAAATTGTACTTAAACTTGCCTCGAGTTTCGAAATTACAAGTTGTATAATTTTTTTTCGTAAATAAGTATTTGCACTTTATTTTGTTAAATTCACATAACTTAACGACTGTTCGTACTAAGATTAACACCTGGGATTTAAAATTGAACGTGTCATCCGACCCACGGTAGCGCCCAGATAAAAATGCCACTTGAAAAACAACAGTCTTGTTCATGGTCACCCATTCAAACACCGTCCGCACGTTGCTTAGCTTTGGTGATCGCATCAGATTCCCTTAGAGAGATACAGGCGCTACGAGTACTATACTTACCCATAAAAATACTCTATAATTATATAAGTACAAGTGGCAAAAAAAAACAAAATGGTGTAATTTTAAAACGAAGTAACAATATTGCTCTGGGCACTGCGACTTGCTTTTATCAGAGCACCTGCCTGCAATACTTGCAGTATTTAATAATATCTACAAAATAAACGGGCCCTCGTTCTAAACAATTTGACGAGCCTCGTAGCTAATCGACGCAGGCACTCGTAGCTTGCCTACGATGCTACGCTTTTTGTTGTGTGACGCAATACATAAACTTATCGCGTAAAAATTGAAGTAGTCATTATAAAAAAAAATCTGTGAAATTTAAATTGATCAAAATCTATCGGAAACACAAACGTACATTGACACATGATGTGTCCTCTAAACACATTTTTTAAAACGTAACATTATGGATAAAGTTTCAGTTTTTTTAAGCTATATGAATTTGAATACATGTTTAAAGCTGAGCCATATAATAAAGACAATCCAAATTTGTAAACAATTAAATTTTACCAATTAACTCTTTTTAAAGTAATAGGAAAATCAAGAAAATTGGGTAAAAATATGATATACCATATGATACCTAAGCTACCACGATGCCATTCACCAATCTATGCTGTCTCCTGCCACTTTACCTTAAAGACAAAGCAGTCGTCTTTAGAATCGAATAATAATAAATACAAATATTAGGACACATTTCACACACGCCTGGTTAGCCTCATACTAAACCATTTCTAGTTTGTATTATGATTGCTAACACTACTGATCTACTACATGTGCCACATAAATATCAAGATAAAAATATATATTTAGCACCCAAACCGACAGCCAACCAATTTAGTTCAACACAAACATGTTGTCTATCCCGGCAATCGAAACCGGGACCTTCTGGTTGGTATTCCAGCATGGTAACCATTACACCAACGACGTCGTCAAAAACTTTTTTAAACTAAAACTCACATTTTTTTATTGCTATAATCTGTTCACTTGTTCCGTTCAAAAATTGCCTAGTGCTCCAAACATGGGTGTACATTATATTTACGTACGTACATATACATGCTGGTCGTACACACGATATGGCTCGCGTTATTTTGGTCGTGGGGGGTTGCGCCTCTGTTCTCTACTACTGGTGACACTTGCTTAGGCAACATAGTCGTTATCAGGCGCGCAATGATAGCTTCCATGCCATCATCCTTTAAACGGTCGCAGCGCTGTAGAGACGTGTGCAAGTGTGGGAAGACACAACAGCATCATGAAAGTTCTCAGTCTTGCCTTTGTTCAGGACAGATAATATGTTCTCTATTCCTATTCTCTTTTTTTACTATATTCTGTCTAACGCTTGTTATTAAGTTGCATTTACTAACCCATGGACACTATTGTAGTGTAAAAAAGAAAAAAAAATATTTGATTTAATTGCCTAAAATGGACGTTATTTATTTATTTATTTTTATAGCTGAGCATGTACAAAGTTATTGGAATTTAACTAAAAGTAATACAAACAACAATTGTTAAAACAATGCGTTGTTATAAGTTTCACGATGTGTGTGTCTGTTGAAACGTTGCTCCCGAACGCATGCACCGATTTTGTTTTAGTTTCTTCGTTTGTTTGAAAGGAGTGTTAGTCGAAAATGATTTTAGCTATGTGTATTTAAAATAAATTCAACTTTGACTAAATCAGCATTCTGCTTCGAATTTAAATTATCAGTTAAAATATTGCATCTTATTTCTTGCAGCTGTTAAAGTTGCAAGAATGTATAAAAAATATAAGAATAACTGTACAAAACTTTGAAAAACTTACAGATAAATATTTTTAATTTCTAACTCCTACATCGTAGCTACACTATACAGCTTAAGAGCTACAATTTAACAAGAACACCATACTTACCTATTACAAAAATAAATGTTTGAAATCTTCACGTATTAATCATCTTATTTTTTGTATAATGTACGTTGCTAAGGTCCAGTTTTGATAATGTTTTATGTTTTTAATAGCTACACAAGCGTCGTACGGCACAACAACGGATGATCGTAGCAAATATGATATTTCTCATTAGAAAGCGTGAAGCGGTGCATTCAGCGGCCGACAATGGCGCAACAGCGCGACAATGCTGTATTGTGCCGATCCACACTCGCCACAATGCTCTGCGGTAGGTATTCTCTAAGGAGTAAACACACTTAATTTAAATATTTAACTATGATAAACGAAACACTAATGATTTCGTAAAAAGTCTAATGTAACAATAATTTAAATAATATGTTAATATTAATTATCACTGTTTTACAAAAAAAAATACATAATTAATTATTATACATTTATTAAAATTAACAAAAATATATCGGACTAATAGTAACCATACAAGTTTAAATACAAATACAAAATGTATTTATTTGACACAGTACGTCATACAATTTGTATGATGTACTGTGTCAAATAAATACATTATGTAATTTCGAGTGTCGCCTAATTTTAAATTTAAATATTTATATAAAGAAATTAAAAATTTAGCGACACTCCAGCCGAAGTGGAGAATGGCTAGTATGGACTGCCTCTGAAGGAGGCTGCTGGAACTCAGCGTTAAGTGCACGACGACAAATGTTCAACTTGCTTGTAAACGAGGCTAACTACTTTTATGCTAAACACATGTATAAGGTACTTACTATACGGTCCCACTACTAGAACTAAAGGCTTTCTCTCATAAGGGATGGATTCGATCTGAAGTATCGTAGATAGTTCAAGTCAAACTCGCTCGCTCATACATTTATAATTATAAATACAAACTTTGATTTTTATTTAATTTTATGTGAATGTTTGTGAGTATACTTACGAGTACATATATACTTGTTTTTTTTTTCTTCATTGTAAGTGGCTGTCACAATTTTGACAAGAGTTTTAAAGAAGTATGATAAATTTTAGATAAAATTTGCGGTTTTGCGTCCTTTAAATATCACACTACTAAAAAAAGTTGTACAAATACTCGAACAATAAAACTGCATGCCCAAAGTTCTTTTAGGAAAATACGAGTACCATTTTTCTGTTTACAATACTTAGTGTGCGCGAATCTTTATATTTTTCCACCATCTATAATATTAAACTTTTCGACGAGAGAGACGGCTGTGAGTTGATTTCAGTTGTATTCAGACTTTTTGGAGCGAACTAGTAAAGATTCATATTCATTTTTATTGTGAAAAGTTTGTTACTTAAACAGCTAAATGTGAATAAAATTCACAAAGATTTTACACCTGGATCTTTCTAAATGGGACTTCCTGTAACTATTTTTTATATGAATGTAAGTAATTAAGTTATTACTTAGTTAGGTTTATATTATAACTAGCTTACCCGGCAAACGTTGTTTTGCCTCACTTAGGGGTATGAAAAATAGGTATAGCTTATATGACGCGTTCGTAGATTTACCATAGCTGCTAAGGTAAATCTACGATTACTTACTTTTCTTCCATCTATTGATTACTTACTCAACCCAGTCGAAAGGTATCGACATCTGATAGAATCATTTGGAGTTAACAGATAATTGTGACTGTCAAATAATAACAGACAATAATTAACAATAAATTAAAATTGCGACTATAATTTGCGATTTAAACTATCCTATCTCTCAAGTTGGATCGAACTGCACATGGTGTGCGAATTTGACACGAGATTTATATATATTAAGATGTTAATTGATATACTTTTTTGGAAAAGTATAAATTGAAACCATGAAAATCCGTCGGCCATTTTGGATTTAACATTTTCTTGTTTAGAGATAGGTACTTAAAAAAAGCGATCCGCCATTTTGTTGCGGTGGCCACAGCGGGAGCTTCGATGCTACAGACAAACACGCAGACACATCAAACTTATCATTACCTGTTGGTATTTTGTCAGGGGTTAAAACTGAAATACATTTGAGAGCATTTCCAAATGCACACCTGTCTAGCAACCACCCTGAGAATTTTTCAAATGTCTTCTGTCGCGAAACATCCAACGGTGTACCGTTCAATCCTTTTTTGGCGAAACATATTTATGACAGCCTTGTTCAGAGCTAGTTACACACCAGAGAATCCATATTCAACCTTAAGACCTTAAGAAAATTAAAGAATCTAAAAATTGCAGTTATATTTTATAAAATAGGTACTTCTGGTTATGATTTGTATGTAAAAATTTTATGATGCATCAACACAGGTTTGAACATACTTAGCACTAGAATCTAGTGCGTATTCGCTTAATTGACACAAAAAAATTAATCTTCTATTTTGATTAAAATCTTAGTTTTCAAATATGTAAACAATGTTCGCGACATTAATATAGGTACTTACTTGGTAAAGTTTTTTCTACACATTACACCTAGGCTTTGACCAGCAGGGTACATGACCATACAAGCTAGCGACAGTCTAGTGTCAAAGAAGATTAATTTTCTTTTGTTCAAGTGAATACGCACTAGATTCTAGTCCTAAGTATGCTCAAAACTGTGTTGATGCATCATGAAAATGGTACATACAAATCATAACAAAAAGTACCTACTTTATAAAATATAACTGCAATTTTTAGATCCTTTAATTTTCTTCCTAAACGACTTTCATTTTTCACTCCCTTCATAACCTAACGCCATCTCTGATTACGGCTGTGATAAATAACTCACAAGTAGCTAGAAAACTTGGAAAAATATATTCCTGGATAAGATCTATCAAAGCACGGTTCGGATAAAATCAACATCTTTTATATTTATTATTGAATTTAAATTTTGGATTTTAACTAGTGACACAGATTATTAAATGTTTACTACGTAATTGTACTATTTAATAATATGTAACACACACATGAGTAAAAACATTAGGATACTTTTTGTATTTATTTGATAAAAAAATATTTATCACACCAAGTTTTTATAAGGCAACTCACGGCATTTTGAGTACTCTTCCCACTGGCACTGATTTTTTAGATTAGATATAGTTTTACATTAATTATGTAATATTATTTTAATTTAAGTATTATATCATTAAGTTCAGATCAGTTTTGCAATAAAGTGTTTATAAAAGAAATTTGAATTATTTTTTGTACTTCCGCTCTAATCTAAAACCAAATTATAAAATTATTGATCACAAACTTACAAATGTGATAATTAAGATTGTTTTTAATTAACAAATTACTATTTTTAAAGTAAAATTTTAACATAATATTAATTTTATATAATTAAAAAGAAACAATACGTAATATTTTATTTTATCATTATGACCTATTCAGTTCCTAGTACACAAAGTTTATTCAATAAAAGAATAAACTTACATATAGAAAACTTGTCGTATCCAGGTTTCACCCTCCACGTTGGCAAGTTTCACACGTCAGGGACTAATCATCAACTTGCTGTTGACCCATTTTCCTTCTCGACTCCAATTAATCCATCTCTTTGCTCAATTTTACGCTGCACCTTTTGCTTTATCCACGATCTTATACGGCTGTGAATCTCAGGAACAGGCTTATACTCGGATAGGTATTTAGTTTATTTTATACAAGGTTACCTCGGCAGACTGCTGCTATACAAATATGCCTCTGAGAAACACATACACACCACACAAACATTTACACACAAAAGAAATATTATCTATTAACACAGTCGTTACTTTGCGGAAATCCATTGGTAATGGAAGAAAATCTGAAATGAGAATCATCTGAAAAAAATCGAGAAAATATTTCCGCTGTGTACACTACATATTTCAGATTTTCTTTCATACTCAAGAGGAACTTATGTTACTAACCAAAACAATCATAATTGCTACTTTATGATTTATAGCATGGTAATTTTTAATTATTTTATATAAATGTATTGTGTTAAATTGGAAAACTAGCAAAACTTGTACCTGTACGTAACTAGGGAGTGCAACTGTAACACAGACTATAAAGCCTAGTTCGTTCTCGTTCGGTTACGCGCCTGGTGGTCAAAACTTACGTAATATCTATGACACGTCTTAAGAAAGATGCAAGTGTGAGATATGTAAAATAATAAATATAATATGTTATAAAAATATGCTATATGTTCTAAGATCAACCTACAATTTAACGTGTAATCACATACGGTACCGTGCGCCGTTTACTCGTGTGGCTTGCTAGTCGAATAGGTTAAAATACGCAACGCCCAGTTCTAATTTTGTATGCTTTTGACGTCTCCATTCGTTCCCAGATTATACCTAAAATACTATTTTATTTTACTCTGTGTAATGTCATAATTTTTCCCTTAAACGTGGTTTCAAAAACCGACTTGCAAAATAATCAAACATTATGAAAAAAAATTGCTGGAGAACCCTGTATAAAATGAAGCATACGGATCATATTCTATGGCTTTCTTCTACTAACTACGTCATAGTCTACGTAATACGTTCACGATCAGTGAGTTCTATGGTCTAATTTCTAAAGAGCTCGTTACGGGCACCGGATCCAATCACGGTACACTTAATTCTTTCACAAAACTAATAGGATCTCAAGAGTTCGACCCATATTGCCAGTATAGGTTAAGTTAGGTTGCATTTAGCAAATGCAGTTTATTCTAAAAGCTGCACAGAAATTGAGAAGGTGGTTTTAATGGAGTGTTAAGAGATACGATAAATATTATTATTATTTATTTATAATCTTTACGACTTCTCAAAATTTGAAGAATTTCGGTAGTTAATGCAAAAACCACGGGCCTAAGCCAAGTGGAGATATTATTATTATTATTAAGTATACTACGTGTCGATTCACGTAGTAAGATTTCCATTATAGTACACCTAGCGCCATCCATTCGTATTTTCTTGAAGCAACTTCACTCGGGTCACACAATATACGAGTAACTATTGTTATATCAGAATGCGACTGCAGCGCGTTGCGAAATTTGGCGGCACAAATATTTTTATGGTTAGTGATGGTTTTGTCCCTGGCGTCACAAATGTTTTTTATGGTTAAAAAGTCAAAAGTCAATCATTTATTGCAGAATTAAATGTTATGCAACAATCTTTGCTTAAATAACACTTAGTTAATATACCCATGGTCAGGGTGTAGCAATGTAGATTTGGAGCGGGCCGATTTATATAATATACATATGTTATTATTAATTATTTTATGGTTGCGTCATTTAAATTTAGTTAGTTAGTGATGGTCTTGCCTCTGGTGGATACGAGAGGCTAAGTGAATCTTGTAATCCCTGCTGCTCAGTACATTAGGTGACGTAAGCACAGCTTACACCCGCGGTTTATACAGCGCTTAATAGCGGAGCGCTTCCCGTTTCCTCAGATTACAGATATCGCGCTCGCTTACCTAACAGTCAGGGGTGACTGGGACATTATCCAGCGAAATGTTGTGGGCTATTTCATTTAATATAAGAGTACATAAGTTAATGCTACTTACTACCAACAAATCGTAGTACAATTAATGTTACTTACCACGAGTACCAACAAATAGTAGTAGCTTCAAAACGTTAGCAATTTGGATAACTATAGCTAGAACCTAAAGACAACTTCTTCTAATTCTTATTCGTATGAGTTAAATGGCTAAGCTCTGGTGTCGAGAGTTTCCAAACCGCCCGAAGGCCTCTGACTTGGCTTAACGACTGCTTGTACTGAGACTAACTGCCGTGACCTACAATTTAACGTGTCTCCCAACCAACAGTAGAGTACAGATGAAAATGTCACTTATTAAAGACAGTCTTGTGCACGGTCATCCATCCAAAGAATGTCCGCGTCGACCGTTAGCCTTAGATTGATTGACTGATGATTGCATCAGATCACCTTAGTTAGCCGAGCTACGAGTATAGGCGCTAAACATCGGGCAAGCGGGGCAAGCTGTAATAATTGCGAGCATAGTCGAATAAAAAATATTAATGTCTTATCAAACAAAACAATTGATACAAAAGTGACAAAATTAAATTAAATTCATTATAAATTAATTCTAAATAAATAACCTAATCATTCCCGGTGCAAAGGTCCATAAGACTAGCTGCGTTCCCGCGCTGAATAGAAATCACCATCCTCTGCACCAGGAAGGATCCGGAGCGGGAGTCACCGTCGACTTGTTAAGTCTTTGCCCAATTCTTTGCTAAACTAAGGTAAACGCTCATAAATCTCAAAACGCAACTGTCTACGTTTTTTTATTAGGTACATAAAGCAGATAAGTATACTCATCAGATATTTGTCTTAATATTTATTTTGTGTAAACTCTCAATAAATGTCAACCAATAAATTTTGAAGCACAATAAACATTTCTATCAACATTTCAACAATTTATTTTACTCTTCCTAGATAAGCTTAAAACAATCTTTTACTCGTCACATTTCCCAACATTTTTACACTCAACCTTTTTCACGAATTTATAAGAAACCCCTAAAACCCCGAAATACACCGCGCTTGGGGGTAATTGAAGCTACATGAAATATAGCGGTAATACGTCTTGTTCGCACTGCCGACGATTTCTGCGCTCTACCGCGCGTCTCTACCGTTTCGACATCCTTTTGCACTGGTGTAGGTAACAGAAATTTCAAGATTTATTCTGTTTTAAAAATGCCAGGTCATGATAGTTGCCACTTTTATAGTTCGGACGGTGAAACTGTGGAACTCTTTGCCGGAGTCCTTGTTCCCACCGAATTACAACCTTACCGTTTTCAAGGCGTTAGTGAACCGGTTTTTTTAGGCAAAAGCAGCATTCCGTCCTAGAACACAATGTCACTTAACGCCAGGATCATAATTTTAAAAAGTTTACATATTATGTTAATAAAATATATTATAGAATTGGTAAATATTGGATTACTCTTTAAAACCGTAAAAGTGAGTTCAAAATTGCATTGTTTTTTAGCTATAAGTCTATTCAATTCGAATTTATTAATTGACACGTTAATTCGTTAAAATACTCAGATTTACATAGCTTATTGGACAAAAATTTCTCGTTAAGGGTACAGATTTACAGTATCTTCTCAAGGTAAAATTAAAAACGAATATATTGGTGTAAATTTGTCTCTTGGTATTCACTGCGAAAGACGCTCTTTACTTTATGTTCACCTATTTGTAGACACCAATATCGGCATTAGAGGGATAACCAATGACCTGTTATTGTTTTTCAGGATTTAAAATCACTTGTATATAACTGCAAATAAAAAAAAATATGACCATTAATTCGTGATTGTATCAGATTTCTTATTTTTATTGACAATTTCAAACTTGACTCTTCTTCTTTGTATGAGCTTAGTGGCCAAGCTCTGATGTCGAGAGTTTTCAAGCTGAAGGGCCTCTGAGTTGGCTTAACGACTGCCTGTACTAGCATCCCCCGGCTGTTAGTCTTGTATTAAATTGTAGGCCCCCCTACGTGGCATCCGACCCACGGTAGCGCCCAGCTGAAAATGCCACTTGGAAAATGACATTCTTGTGGAGGGTCACCCAGCCAAACACCGTGCGCATCGGCCGTTGCTTAGCTTTGATGATCGCGTCAGATCACCTTAGCTAGCCGAGCTACAGGCGCTACTTCAAACTTAATTAACATAAATCACCTAAAAAAGAGAATATTTACAGTGTGGCATTAGCATTGGCGGCTTTATTTATTTATGTAAAAATAAAAATATATTTGAAAGTAACCCCCTCAGGTATTTTTATAAGCTGTAGACTGATATTGGAGTATATTTTACAACATTGCCCGAGCTTATCCCGTTTGAAATGGTTGAAAAAGTGTTGACCTTTTTGTATGTATGTTCTGTAGAAAGGAAGATGAGATCTTAAATGGTAGCAAAGAATCTTTTGAAAGCTTACTGAACGTTGAGATTGGTACTTGAATAAAGTGCTTCGGAAGCTACGAGTAGATATTTAACTAGTAAGACGCTATGCAAATAGAAGACAAATTTCTTATCAAGGCGTCATAATTGTAGTATAGTACTTATTTTCTACTTATTTGTAGATCAGCATAATTGGTAAAAGAGTTACGTTGCTGAACGATCCCTGCAAATGTTTTAACTATAAAATACAAAAGAAATTGTTGTAAAAATGTTTTTGAATGTAGAAATTTACACTAATATATTAATGCGAATCACTAAAGAAAGAAATAAATATTTTTATTAGTGACATTTTAAATAAGGGAGCGATTATAAATAAAGTGATTGAACACGAGCAATGAATACGAGTACTTATTTTTCACGCATTGATAGTATCAATGCGTGAAAAATAAGTACACAAAGGTTTTATTTTTACCGTCTTTATTTAATTTATGTTAAAAATCAAAACGCCGAGCACAATTAAAGTATTTAGTAAGTAGGAGAGTATATAATATTAAAAAAAACAGCAATAAAGGCTGTGGTTACGCACCCTACTGGTTAAATACCTAGATACATAGATATACGAAGATGTAAATATGTTGATTGCTGAAATAAAAAAATAATATTTGTATTGTATTGTATACTGATCAGCGTAATGGTGTTTGCCTCTCAATCAAATAAATAAAAAAGTTTTTGTGTTATTAAAGTATTTGTGTTTTGTGATTGCAGTATTGCACATATAACATAGTTGAGCGAAGTTAGTCGAAGAGGCGGTTATAATGAATTACGAGAAACACTTTTTTGACATGGGCTTATACGATCTGTGGAAGTTTCTACGCAATCTGTCATCTCCCCGTCGAAAGAGCATCTTTCTTTCTATGACAACGATAAATCGACAAAGTTTGTTAACAAAAAGGTATTCCGATAGATGAAGATTCAAAGCGTTGTCTCGAAAAAACCAACTTCCTCAAATTCTGTAAATCATCTGCAGAAGCAATCGAGTGTATTTCACCGGGAAAGCGAAGCGTCTCTGCATCTTCTGGCCAAATTTGTTATCATCTATCTTTATGTAGGTGTTTTTGAATGTTGGTTGTGCATATTTGTAATCAATTTTGAAATATCTTTATATATAATATATAAATTGAGGTTATTCGACAATTTTTTTTTGCCGTCGGGATAGTTATTTCGTCAAATGGTGAAAGAGGTGGAACTCTAACTGCAGCACCATTTGATTGATATTCAGTACAATCAATTATAAATGACAAGCAAATATTGACATTCTAATAGTTTTTTTTAAGATTTATTATGATTTTATTGTTGACATTTGTTATTTTTTTTTTTTTTTGTAATTATGTATAGATAATGTTGTAATATGAATATGGATGATAATCTGAATCAAATAAATAAATGAAATGAAATGAAATAGCGCCTATATCTCGGCTAGCTAAAGTTTTGGTAAGTCTCGTGGTAATATAAGTTTACAGTTTTCAGCTAAGGTGATCTGACGCGATCATCTAAGCAACGGTCAATGCGGTTGGTGTTTGCATAGGTGACCATGCACAAGATTGTCGTTTAAAATGGCATTTTCAACTGGGTGCTACCGTGGGGAGGACGACACGTTGATCTGTAGGTCCCGGCTGCTAGTCTTAGTACTAGTAGTCGTTAAGCCAAGTCAGAAGCCTTTGGGTGGCTTGAAAACTCTCGACACCAGAGCTTGGCCACTTAGCTCATACGAAGAAGAAGAAGTTACAATCAATTAAAAATTACATCATCAAAGTATAATGCTGACATGAATGAATTTCGATATACACGTTTTTCCAAAAGCTTTATATTCTGGGGGTGTACTGATCGGAGGATTGCCAATATTGAACACATGTTTATTTAATAATATGAAGGTATTTTTCAGAAGCTGCGTTCTAGCACGTAAAAATAAATTGAATCCTGTGTATATCCATACAAAACTCGGAAGATTTGTGATTCCATCGCCCGCCGCTTCGTCAGGAGCAAATAAATGACCTAATTTACGGAATACGCCTTTTGGCATATTCCGATTCGTGAACTGGAGCAATTTTTATGTAAATTTAGCTTTAGGAAGGTGATTTCAATTTGCATGCCGCAAATATAGGTGGGTACATATATGTCTAGGTAAATGATTAAATTTGCACATAGAATATAAAAGATATCATCAAAGTCGCAGGTCCTACCTGGACGAGGACTACACAAGATCGACGCAGGTGGCACATGCAGAGGGAGGCCTATACCCAACGGTGGGATAAAGAGGTAGTGGATGATGATGATGATAGAATATAATGACAACTTATTTTACTACAAGCAACTCAGACGACCTCGTTGGCGTGGTTACCACGCCGAATGCCAATCAGACGGTTCCGGGTTCGATTCCCCGTGCAGCCAACATCTTGGAGCTGAACAAAATTTGGTGGCTGTTGGTCTGGGTGTTATATACAAGTATGTATCTATATAAAGTAGACTAGTATATCAGTTATCTTAGAAACCATAATAACAAACTAGAAATGGTTTAGTATAGGCTTACCAGCCTTATTTGAAATGTGTAAAAAAAACCTCCACTACCAGACGAGCAGGGGAACACCAAAGAGGCATCTTTATACCGTGGAGGTTCCAAAGGCGCGTACTAAGCGGTTTGCCTCCACCTTCATAGCGCGAACTGCGAAGGTGTGGAACTCTTTGCCTAGTTCCCTGTTCCCTGAGAGCTACAATCTGGCGGTTTTCAAAGCAAGAGTGAACCGGTTTTTTCTGGGTAAGCGCGTTCCACCTTAGATCATAATAAGAGTTTTTTTCTACTCCTTACAGCTAGGGATTTGACCAGCTGGGCGCGTAACCACACGAGTTAGGGACAATCTGGCCTAATGTGGAGCATGCCTAGTCTGGAATGACTTGCTCTTAAAGAGGGTGCCGGAACACATTGGTACGTAAGAAACTGGTTAAAAGAACGTACCAGAAAACATATATTTTAAATACAACAGATGTTTATTATTATGATGTCAACGATTGTTAAGCTTAAATTAGTCCAAATTATTAGAATCTAACCTAAAAAATGTGTTTTTTAGATTTTCATTTCAAGGCGTCGAGACCGTTTTCGTAATAAAAGTCTGCGTTTGCAGTGTCTCGTCATTGTGTTTAATTAAATTCTTCTCAAGTGTCACTTTCATTTATAATGAGGACTTTTCTTTTGAAATGGAATATTTTCTTCATATTTTTATCTGGTAATTTTTAACATTCTACATATTCACTCTAATGGTATAAAGAATGAAGAATAGTTTGCAGTATGTGTATATATGTACTCGTTATTCTGTTATATTATGTTAAAGTTTGTTACTATTCCACACAAACTTCAGAATTAACTCTAAAGTATTAGAATTACAAAAGTTAACCACTTTTGTAATTCTAAAGTATTAGAATTACAAAAGTTAATCACTTTTGTAATTCTAAAGTATTAGAATTACAAAAGTTAACCACTTTTGTAATTCTGAAGTAACACAAGATTTAATCCCGGATTAACAAAAATATAAACGCTCTCGTTCAATTGTTAAGATATCTATCCTAATGAAACTAAATATTACTTACACTTGGTATCTCAACTTACTTTGGGTATATATAAATCCAAACAAAGATGTTCGGACTAATCTTATCTTAATATATATAAACCTCGTGTCACAATGTTTGTCCTCAATGGACTCCTAAACCACTTAACCGATTATAATAAAATTCGCACACCATGTGCAGTTCGATCCAACTTGAGCGATAGGATAGTTTAAATTTCAAATTATAGTCGCAATTTTAATTTATTGCTAATTATTGTCTGTTATTATTTGACAGTCACAATTATCTGTTAACTCCGAATGATTCTAACAGATGTCGATACCTTTCGACTGGGTTGAGTAAGTAATCAATAGATGGCGCTGCTATGGTAAATCTACGAACGTGTCATATAAGCTACACTATCTATTTTTCATACCCCTAAGTGAGGCAAAACAACGTTTGCCGGGTCAGCTTTTATAATTTTATATATCTGGAGATATAATATGTTTATGTGTGTGTGGTTGTCTGTTACTCCTTCACGCCGATACGCCAGAACCGAACACGACGGGCGCAGGGGTGACTAATAACAGACCCCTACACGGAAAACTTATCGTTAACTTGCGATAAACTTGATACCGCAACTGGAGTTTGGCGTCTGAATTTATATTTGAGTGTGGCAAAGTCCAAGGAGCATCATTTTGAAAACTCCTATAAAATCCTGCAGAATTTGACGACCTTGTTAGCGTAAAGGCTACCATGCCGGACTGCTAATCAGAAGTTTCCGGGTTCGATTCCCAGCCCGGTCAATATCTTTGTGCTTAACTAAATTTGTTGGCTGTGGGTCTGGGTGTTAAATATGTATTTCTTTATAAATAATATGTATATATATATATATATATGTAGTATATCAGTTGTGTTAGCAACCATAATACGAACTGGAAATGGTTCGGTATGGGGCTAACCAGCCGTGTGTGAAATGTGTCAATATATATATATATATATATTTTATAAAATTATAGGACTACGACAATTTACCGTTTTATTAACTTTAATATTCTGTGTTAAGAATCATAAGAGCTCCAAAACACGATTACGTAAAATTCGCTCGTTAGTTTTATTTTTTTTTAAACAGTCGTTTTAAAAATATTAAAAAAAAAGTTTTTTTAGGTAATAAAAATATCGTAAAATCTGTATTACTTAAAAAAATCTTATCTTACTTTTCAATCATTTAATTTTATTTTGATTTAAATCAAATCTTACTTTTTTGTAGGTATGATGAATAAGGTATAGGTATAGTATGTAGATATATATGAAAGATATTGCCAAGAATTGTCAGAGCTTATAATTTCAATATTACAATACAATACAATACAATATGACTTTATTGCACACCAAAATACAAAAAATAAAACAGTTACATCAAGAACAAGAATAACAGAGGTAGTACATTAGAGCCCTTATCGCCTAAGGCGATTTCTGCCAGGCAATCTTTGGATGGATTTAAGTTACGGACAAAACAGAGGGTGGTGTACAAAATTAAAAGAAAGAAAAAAAAACAAAACAAATGATAAATAAACAAAAGAACTAACCAATATTCTTTATTCAATATTCTTTATTGTTGATTGTATATGAATTCATTTCGTAATAAATCAATACCTATATATATAAATACAATGTCAAGCGCTTCGCTCAAATATGTATGGCGAGGCTGAACTTGGTACAATAGCGTTTTAATCTCTGGCGTCTACGCGTCAGGTTCTGGCGTGACGTCATCAGGGTCTGGTTTCTGGCAGGTGAGGGCACCGCAGCGGTTGGCGCAGCATTTCAACGTGCGAGGGCAATCAGAGTCTCCTGTACAGGTGTGAGTGCAGATCCAGGCCCCGCGGGGAAACTCGGGGCAGCGGCCTTTCTTTACTGGAAAAACCATTTAAAATATCATTACTTTTACTGCCAACCAGAAGAACTCGGATTCGATTCCCGACACGGCCAAATTTATGATGAACTAAATTTGTTGGTTGTCGGTCAGTGTGATATGTATCGTTATAAAGTATTTATGTATGTAGTTGGGAGAGGCCTACACCAGCGAGGCGACATCTGCACTTCAAGAAGATTGTCATCAGAAATAAACCTGACATGGAATCGCTTAATACTTTTTCTGACATTAATTACCTATATAGTTTGACATGCGATAGTATAATAAGCGACAATTACAATTATTATTTGACATTCCGATTTAAACATTTATTGACGATTAATATGACATTTGTAATCTTATATATAAAATTTCCGTGTCACAGTGTTTGTTACCGTACTCCTCCGAAACGGCTTGACCGATTTTTTCCAAATTTTATATGCGTATTCAGTAGGTCTGAGAATCGGCTACTGTATATTTAATTTTTTTTTTTATTAAGGCAAAACAACGTTTGCCTGGTCAGCTAGTAATGATATGAAAAGATAACAAACTATGTAAATATGTGCAGTTGAATAAAGGTTTTTTTTTATTTATTTTTTTATTTATTTATGTATGTAGTACATCAGTTGTGATAGCAACCATAATACAAACTAGAATTTAGTTTTTTATAAACAAGGTTTAGCATGGGGCTAACCAGCCGCGTGTGAAATGTGTCCTAATATTTATTTACGTTGTTAATAATTTTTAGATAGTGACTATTAAAAAAAGTTTTAGTGCTACATCTATTTATATTATTTGTCTATATTAAGATAAGTTTTATTATACCTTTCTTTCAAGAGTATACGAAAATGTTAATGTTTATTCATATACATAATTATGTATATGAATAAACATTACGCTGAGTCGACGACATCCGGAACATCACAGGCAAGACATGGATGAGAGCAGCGCAAAACCGAGATGACTGGAGTACAAGAAGAGAGGCCTATGCTCAGCAGTGGGCGACTACGGGCTGATAATGATGATGATGATGAAACATAATGTGTGTTCTCGAATACCTACTCGTAAATGAGTATATTTATCGTCCACATATTCAATATTTATGACCCGAATGTACCGATTTACTTGACCCAAATACGTATTTTTAACGTTTTATCTACAAACAAATACATGAATATCAATAAGACTTACTTGCGTCAATGACCTACAAACATTTCGATGGCCTTATCTACGAGTATACTACCAAAGTGCACGAAGCAAAAAAACTCATTTTGGCCCGAAAACAAAACAAATGAACCATAGATTCAATCCATATTAAAATTGAGACTTCCATTCCATGTGAACGTTATTATTATCAGACCGCAGAAGGGTTTGGTCCGATCGGACACGAACATCCCCACATAAGATTTATTTGGGATGGCACTTAACCCTACCGATAAAATAATGTTTTAGTTACGGGCCGGTCCAGCATGCAAACTCAAGTGGAATTAGCGCAGTTAAGCGTTACTCAAAGTATACATTTGTAAAGAGTATAAATTAGGTTAAGGGTAGGGAGGTAGATAAACGATTTGATTTAGACAGTACCCAAGCAAGCAATTATGGTAGGATTTAGTTTACTTAACCCGGTTTGATCGCAATCCATGACGGTCGAGTTGGTGGTATCTTAGTTGTTCTAAAAGGCTGCCTTAATTCTTGTAACACGGTATTGTATTACAATTTGTGTGTTATCTAAATCGATGACTGCTCAGTCAAGCGTCCTGTCGTCTTCCGTCACATCAGACATGAGTTCAATGCCGATCAATAACCTTGAGCTTCTGATAAAGGAATCCTTAACATTGGGATGGAACATTTTATGGCTAGCTTCCATCCCATAGGAGAAAATTTGTCAACAAGCATCTAACCTAGCCTGGTCCTTATATTTGTTTACCTACTACCATGGATCAGAATACTAGAAAGGATAACAAAGCGTGGTGCAGAAGTATGCCATAATTACTGATGAAACCTAGATTGCACTGCAAATCGAGCGTGCTGCTTAGCTGCCACCAAATTCAGCGCGCTGCAGTCGCATAATTCAAATTTTCTAATTCAAAATTTTCTTTATTCAGACTACAGATGGGGTCCATGGGTTAGTAATTACAACTTTAAAATAATGTTATTATCTAGTGAAAAATACAAATTGGAAATATGAAACAAAATCTGTCCTGTACAAGAGCATATCTGAGATGATTCTGAGTTATCATAAGGATGCTCGAGTTACTCACTCATCACTCTCAGATAATGCTTCTGCACAGGAGAGACCAGGTCCTCCGCCACAACTTTCTTGACGTCATAGATTGTGTGTCGTTTTGAAAATACGAATAGATGGCGCTATTCATATAGTACGAGTTTCAACAATAGGTTGAGCGTCTTTTATATTTATTAGTCTATGATACTACTAACCTAGATTAACAAAGTGTCTCTGTGTCATGGCGTCCACACACATGGCTCCCCCGCAAGCGGTCGGACAGCATAGCTGAGTTCCATTGCAGGGGATATCGGGGCCGCAGGTCGCATCACACTCGTCTACAGGAAGGGTTGGCGGGCAGGAACCACCCGCGCAAAGACGGCTCACTATTAAAATTGATGCTGGAAAACAAACAAACATTCAGAGATCTATAACAACGCACCGTGCTTGTACGGTCACTACAAAGTAGGAGCCCGAAACCTGTTGAGGATGACGGCGGCGGTAGGTAGTATTTGTCCGTAGTATTGCCAAGGGGCGCACCTAATTAATTTGCACTATTATTAATCATTGTAAACTGTTCACGTGATGCATCTTAATATTTTAAACAAACGGTCACACTTACATATTATTAAAAGATGGAATGAGTCCATGAAGATGGTGCTCGGAATGCACCGAAACTGTTGGACTCATTCCAACTTTTAATAATAAGTAAGTGTGACCGTTTCCTACGCGAAAACTATTATTAATGTAGGTATATTAATTAAGTTGCAGCTTTCTACAAAGTTGCAAAGATACTAATACATTTTCGATTCGATAATAATCACAGGAGAGACTCATATATCCATGACCTTAAAAAACAGGTAAAAAACAGGCTTACTTACTTAAACGTACTCAATAGGCACAATCACGCACGCATGAGTACATTTTAAAGTTAAATATATGAATAAATGAACATGAATTCAAAATTCAAAATAATTTATTGGCACCAAAAAAATACATATAGTTGCCAAAATAGGCGTTAGCCCGTGCCTTGGCAGCTAGTCCTTCCCAAAATAATCCAATAATTTGAATATGAATGAATATGAATATAAAACAATCGTAGTAAGTAGGAATGAGTGCGAAGCGACATACATCTCCTGCTACAAAGAATACTCACGCAAAAGATAATCAAATCACCATTACCGTCTCACTGGCTGTAAAACGACTCCGCTCTCAGAACAAAACAAGGGAAAGCTTAAGCCTGAACATAATGCTCGACACACAATACACTCACCAATTAAATACACAAACAACGGCGACATTTCTACTGACACTCGCAGCTCGTCTTTATAATTTGCGTTTACTCCGATAATTACAATCTGTCTTGTCACAAATAACATACTCTGACACACGGGCGTGGAAAACAGCGCGCGTAGACCAACGAATGTGGGAAGATAAACTTTTCAAAATAATTTAGCGAATTACAATTGTATTGTTTGACGACCTCGTTGGCGTAAAGGTTACCATGCCGGACTGCTAATCAGAAGGTTCCGGGTTCGATTCCCGGCCCAGTCAACATCTTTGTGCTTAACTAAATTTGTTGGCTGTGGGTCTGGGTGTTAAATATGTATTTATATATAATATGTATGTATGTATGTATATGTAGTATATCAGTTGTGTTAGCAACCATAATACGAGCTAGAAATGGTTCAGTATGGGGCTAACCAGCCGTGTGTGAATGTGTAAAAAAAAATTGAGTTGACACGTTGAATTGTATAACTTTATATTTTATTAACTGTAATTATTCCTTTACTTAAGTAAAGCTTAGAAAAAATAAGTTCTTTAATAATGACTTAACGTTAACCCGACCATGTGTTATTAAAAGTATCGCGTAATAAAACAAAAGCATGTTATTAGCACTAGGGCTCTGAATATAGAATAAGCTCATAGCCTCTAGTTTTTTATATATAAAGTATGTAAAACTACTCTTACCTTTAAATCTGTATTTTTCAAGACTTTTCATATACAATATGTTTCCTACATATTTGTATAAATATAAGCGTAAATTGGCAGATTAACTATCAAGAAGATCTTCAATAAATAATCAGATCAACAACATGAGATGATAAGCAACCGATTATTATTATTGACTTGTTTAAAAATATATGTAAAACACTTGCCAATGGGACTAAAATAGAAATAAATAATACCCCGAAAATAGTTGAAATTATTCTCAAGTTTTCAGTCGACTGAAATTTGCTAAATCATGATACTAATGTTTAGTTCGACAACTATTGTGCCGTATGTCTCAAATATAAATGTAACTAAATACGATGACATCACAAACTTAGTTAATATCTATCTGCATTACCAAGAACTGACTCTCTAAATAAGGAAAACAGATCTGTGGTAGTTAAAACAATATTGATTAATGTTTTATGGCTTATGTGACACTACAATACGAACATACTTACTCCTTCTTGCAACATTATATCTTATATTAACCGTGGCATAAGTGCAGGGTAAATTATTCTATCAATGGTTATTATTTTTTAAATAAATATTTATATAACCATCGTTCAGACTACGAGTACCAAACCGATGACTGGACGGTAACATTAGACATACTGAAAGGAACTAAGAAACTGGTTGAAGACCGTTCTTTATGACGCGTTGGAGTAAAGATATAATATGCTGAAAATGATGAGACTGCTGAGAACATAATAAGAACTAATCAGATATTGGAAAGGTGAACGGAAAGCTTTAACATCAATCGTTGATATTATAGCGAGAAAGAAAGCATGTGATGCCTAGCTATGTCGCAGAGAGGCAGTACTTCACTAGCACAGACGTACTAAAGGTGCGTGGAAAGCTGCAGGACGATTAGCTTAGCTAACTAGTATTTCAATAAGGTCACGTAGCCGAAATCTGGAAACAAAAACTATTTGTGCGCTATTGTAACTATAACTTTTTATAGTTATGTAGAGAATTCAAGATCAGGTGTCCATGTAAAAGCGAGATAGAGGATACGTTTTTTTAATCTTCTTATATATAAAATTTCCGTGTCACAGTGTTTGTTACCGTACTCCTCCGAAACGGCTTGACCGATTTTTACCAAATTTTATATGCGTATTCAGTAGGTCTGAGAATCGGCTACTGCATTATTAGTTTTTTTTTTTTTTTTATTAAAGCAAAACAACGTTTGCCGGGTCAGCTAGTATAAATGTAAAATCTAATATCAAAAATATAAGTAACAAGCTTAGTGATTTAACTCAGTGGCAGTCACGTGTCCAGGTTATCACCCGACTCAATCTGAGGGCGCACGAATTCTCTGAAGACGTAATATAATAGCTATCATCCCGAGCAGCTCAAGTTTTACTACAGTTCAATTAATTTGCTCAAGATATTGATTTTACGGCTCGGTTTATGAGTGAGAAGCTCATAAAACTAGGGATAGGAGTGTTACTACCGGAAATTTGTATCTATCTATAACAGTTACAGTTCAGTTCAGTTAAGTATCATAATATAAAGATATATCTTAGGAAAGACGTGTGTATAGATAGCTCGTTATTATACAAATTTAAATGCATATTAGTCCAAACGTTTACTTGCTCATTAGCTAAGAACCATACTTATTTGTTAAATACATCACAAATTCTATCCCAGATAGGTTGATATGTTTGTTTATATATTTTGTTTTTATTTTCAAGCTTAGTAAGGATCTTATACATCTATGAATCGCTTTGCTCTTTACGCACTCCTAAGCCAATAGAATAACACCAAAGAAAAACTAAGCCATGATGGTTATACAGCTTGTAGTAAACGCCCGCTGGAATCATTTGAGCAATTCACTCGAACGGCGCTTGCTTCATGGAATAATGAGGGTTATCTATCAAACAAATACACTTCGTTTGTTCTATTCATTGCTTTTTAGTGCCTTGCTAAGATATCGCGTTTCGTGACCCATTTACAACAATGTAGTACTTTAACATATTAAAGCTAAGAAATTTATTCAAAGCATGGTATTGAAATAACAAAAAGGCTAATTAGAAGGAAATCTAAAGATTTAATACCTAATACCGAGGCATTACTAACGACGTTAATTGATCATGGGATTTTGAAAAAATCAGTTCGATAGATCTACTGTTCGCCGAAGCACTATTGTCTAAAAACTACGTAATTATGTGAAGATGCCGTTCCCATCTCATGATCGTAATACATTTCAAAACAGCAAATCTCACATGTCCAGATAGCTCTTCTGATTTTGACAGGTGCGTGAATTTACGAGCGAGGCTGAACATTTATCATGCTTGACCGTGATCCCTGGTTCAACGGCGATAATAAGTTTTATCAACTCTTTTGAATGGATATATAATAATAATTTCAGTTAAGAAATAAAATATACCGATTACCGAACTTTCTTCATTTTTGATAGACTCGTGGTCTATGGCGGCAAAGTAATAAACGAAATATAAATCAAATCACATCAGTGGAAAACTTGAAAAAGTGCTGATATAAATACATAAGTGGAACTGGGTGAAAAATAGATACAAAAAGTTATGAATTCCAACAAATCATATCAAGTGAAGGCTTGACTCGTAATTTTTTTTTCACGATTCACATACAGCTGGTTAACCCCATACTGAACCATTCCTAGTTCGTATAACGGTTGCTAACACAACTGATATACTAAATATACATACATATTTTATATAGATACATCTTTCACACCCAGACCGACAGCCATCAAATTTAGTTCAGCACAAAGATGTTGGCCGTGCCGGGAATCGAACCCGGAACCTTCTGATTGGCGGTTTGGCATGGTAACCATTACGCCAACGAGGTCGTCAAATTATAATTGCTTTGTCTATGGGTCGTCAAATCATGCTTTATTTTCTACTTTATTCTCTGTGATGATTAAAAAAAAACAAATCAGCGGTACGCTAACGCGTGCCCGCGTTATGCGTCGTAAAATTAAGACTAATGTAACCACGATATGTTTTGCGATAACCAAAAAAAAAACTTACCAAGTATTTTCTTTATCTATGACGATAACATGTGGTTAGAATTCAACTAATTTACTCGTGGTACCTATGCCTTTACCAGAACAATATTAAACTGTTTTTTATCTTCCGTGGGTTAATAACATAAGTTTTTTCGAATACACATATCGATATAAAAAAAATATTGAAATGCCATAGATTAAGATATAATTAAATTTTCACGAGCATTAGAAGAATAGAACAAAACTAATTAAGACTTTAATATGCACATTCGAAATAATGGTCACACCGCTTTTTACAACAGTGTAACAAAGTGGTAGGTGTACGAAAAATATTGTTAGCCTGCTAGGTACGTAATTTTAATTTTAGGCGTGACTGATTATCTTAAAAAATCAGTAGTCAAAGCCGGTGAGACGTCCATTATCGAATGTATTGTATATGGTAGGCCTTTCTTTGCTTCAATTAGTTCCAAGGAAAAATAAAAAATGTAGCATTTTAATATTTTATTTAACGTACAAGTTTTACAAATCTTATTTTATATACACAATAAATAGGCATTTACGAACATAGTATACGTGTACAAATTCTATAATAGGTAAGTCTTATTAACTATGCGAAGATATGACATATGATAAATTTCCTTGTAATGAAGATGCTATTTTCATGTATACTTAGGGAAAACTCTGTTTAAATATAATAACAATTCAGATGTTGATTTCAACGCGTGTGTTCTACCAATCATTATGATAAATTAGGCACTTTTAAAGTACAGTAATGGCTATACAGTGTTAATTGATCTTTGCCTAAATTATTGCCAATTACTAGTTTCATCACTTCTTAGAAGAAATAGTTTTATTCAAATTAATATTCTCCCCGAATATCAAGAGAGTGCTTCAATTATTTGAGGCTTTCATCATAAACAAGTATGATTTTTTCTACGAGATAACGATGTAAAATCTTGCGAAATATTGACGAATTAGTTATAAATTCAGGGCTTCTTGTTAGCACAGGGTGATAAACAAGTTCTATTATACGAGTTCTGGAAATTCACGAAAATAATATCTGTTCTTGTAAAAAAGCTCGGCGATCCACGACAAAATGTAAAATGAAGAAGCAATTGTTTTAATCATCTAAAACTGTTAAAGTTAAAGTTATTGGTATGGATTATTTAAACCGGCATTAAAATGTTCCACGTTAATTACCACTAACGCTTTATAAGACACATAAGGATCACTAAGAAGATTACTTCTACTAAAATGGTTCGCCGACCCCGAAATGGGTCCTGGCCTTCGACACTAAGAGATAGCACTCTTTCCTATCTTATAAAGTCTCCTGCCACTCAGGTCTTGCTTGCTTCTTGGTACTTGATATTTCCAGTGATACCTGCGGTGACCGACTGGACGGTCAGTCTGGTCGTCCCAAGTATGTTAGCTTCACCGCCCGAACCTCGCCCATCCTTTCTACCTGGCCAACGAAGCCTATGCACTATACTTAGAAGAAGTAAATTATAAAACATTTTACACGCTTGCGTCTAACGTACTGATGGAATCGACGTCTACGTTAAGCTTATCCGAACTAAAATAAATTCTTCTCTCTCCTAGGCAATATAGTATACCTAACCATCTCACATACTTTTATCAACACTTTGGTCATCTGCCACATCAGTAGTGGCCAGGTACCAGTCTAGCCATTCCTCAATAACTGGAACATTTTCCGAAGACCATTCAGCTTCTTCTCGAATATTCTTCATGTTCTTCTCTATGATGTGTTCAGCGGAGCCGAATTTTCCTAAGTGAGCGATGTAGAAGGAATTCACCATTTGTAAGCCTTCTTGCGTTTTGAATTCAGAAGTCGCAGCATTGATGAGATTGTCCCATAGATTGGTTTTTTGAGCGAACCTAAGAAAAGAAGATTGGTTAAATTTTTACAAACTGCGACACCTCTTAGATTTAAAGATGTATGGAGCGACGACGGTCTGCCTCCATTTAGCAAAGGGATATCCCCCCGGACAGATGTTGTGTCCGGAGACGGCCGTCCGACGGTCATGCATTGTAGCTTGAACCCGTCGTACGCGCGCTGTAAATACCGTTTGCGCGATTCAGGATAAGCGCTCTGATTGGTCGCGGGCGATGAAGTGCGACAGAGACGCCACAGATGGAATAACAAATTTCTCGTGGCTACTAGTTATGTGTAAAATACAAAATAATTACATAATCATTATTTGATACTTATTTTCAGTAAGATTTTTTTTAATTTAACATAGATCAAATGTTTTTAATATTGTTAGCATAACAAGACCGACGAGTACAATTTAGAAATGTTGTACAAGTACCTACATTAATTGGCCAAGAAGTATAACGCAATAAGAGACACAGATAGTAAGGTCCAATTAAAATTCCTCTATCATATTTAATTACTATACATGATGTGATTACAATAGAGTAACTTTTAAAAACAATAAAATAAATATGATAAAATATTGTACAATAAGATAAGCAAACAAAAAAAATAGATTCGGTCATTAGCACAACGTGACCATGATAAGAAATAAATAAATTCAAGTGAGTATAATGAAATAACTGATAATTTTACGCTTTTCGAAGCGATTAAATTTATTAATCTAAAACCCCGTTTTAACGATATGACATTTTCGTAATAACGTTATTAAAGAATTATATAAATTTGGATTGGGATCGGATAGTTTTAATCCTGACAAAATAAAGCCGAAACTTTTTTTTCAACTGCGCAGAATCGTGGTCGTTGTCCGAACTATAGATATTACTACATTATTTCTTTTTTAAACAGATTATTCATTCAAGGCAAAGATGTGGGCAAAATCTTGGTTTTACAGATTTTTCGCTATAAATCGTATACTGAAAAAAATAGCTTACAGGCCGGCTAAAGAACCACTCTAAAAATATTTATACTTATTTTGGTATATCACCAATCAGACTTATAAATATGAAAAAAGTGATTAAAAAAGAAAATTTTAGATTGTCTATTTCTGATTCAATTCTAATTCATAATTCTGATTTGTACCAAAATAAGTATAAATATTCTTAGATTGGATTTAGACGACATTGGAGCTATTTCTTCGATATTTTTATTTATTTATTTTTTGTTATTATTATTTGTAGCGATAAATATTTGAATCCAAGATTTTGCCCGTATCTTCGTCTCGAAAAAACAAAATAATATTTATAGGAACTTACTTTTCCTTCAGAAACTCCCAGTTATTGTCCAAAAACTGGAACAAAGTTGTATATCCTTGTGGATTTCCCGTCAGCATGCTGAATATCAAGAACAGGTCTGTCTCTGTAAAATTCCCATTTCCTTCCAAAATTGTGATGTTCAATATTCTCGTAATCTTCGACTCTTCAATAGGACAACCAGCGAGGGTTTTCAAAAGGTATGTTCTTTCACTTTGCTTCCTCGACGGAGGGAAATTGATAACCCTTTGGAGACCAAACTCCCATTCTTTCATTGAACCATATTTGAAGATTGGACAGATGTAAAGATTGGGTATTCTGAAATCATGAAAGTACTTTAGCATTTTGCCTCTTGCCTCTTTGATATGTAAGAATAGCATATAATTCATATATATTCAGGTGATAATAAATTAATTGAATTATGGTTTTAAATTTTAAAATGTAATATTTTATATTTTGTTTCGTTATGTTACTTTATTTTCTGATAAATTCTCTAAAAGCCCCATTAACCTGATGACATAAACAAATTACTGTTTCAACATAAATCCGAAGTTATCACAGAAATACACGAATAAAATACTTAATTCCAATTCAGATTAATTCAGATTTAAGCCCCGAGAAAAGTGAACATAGACAATGGTTCCAATTTTGAAAGGAAATTGCAGTTCAATGGCTCTGTTTGCATTGAAATCAACTGCATGCTGCAAATCTAAAATTGTCTAAAAGGGCTTTTATAGGTCATTCCAATTTTCTACTGTTAAATGGTATTTAATGGAAATGTTATATTTTTACTGGCTGACCCAGCAAACGTTGTTTTGCCTTAATAATTATTTCTAAATATACAGTAGCCGATTCTCAGACCTACTGAATTCGCATATATAATTTGGAAAAAATCGGCCAAGCCGTTTCGGAGGAGTACGGTAACAAACACGGAAATTTTATATATAAGAAGATTAAGTGCTTGCTACGTTAGGTGAGTACGTCAATAAAAGTACTTATAGAAATGAATAATAGTATAGCTGAACCATGTAAGAGAAGAGAAAATAGCGATGTCTTGTCGATATATATTTTGTCGTTTATTTTCAGTCAAACATAAAACTTTTGTAAGTAAAATGTTACACATAATTGTGTCATTAAGTATATAGAACCTCGTGTATTGTTAATCTAATATGATGATGTCTTCTTATTACATTTGAATCGCTTTAAGGACAATCATTATGATTCCACGGAATGAACTTATGATAATATTTATAGAAATGGAACATAGTATAGCAGAACCATGTAAGAGAAAAGAAAATAGCAATGTCTTGTCGATATTTATTTTGTCGTTTATTTTCAGTCAAACATAAAACTTTTGTAAGTAAAATGTTACTCATAATTGTGTCATTAAGTATATAGAACCTCGTGTATCGTTAATCTAATTTGATGATGTCTTCTTATTACATTTGAATCGCTTTAAGTAGAATCATTATGATTCCATGGAATGAACATATGATAATCTGCTTATAAACCAAGGATTTTAAAAAACAACAGACAGAAAAACAGTTTCAATCATGGACATACCTTTAAGATATTACACTCTCTACGGTAGAAATCTTGCTCTCTCTCTCTACGGTAGAAAGATTTCTACCGTAGCCTTCAATCAAATCTTAAGGCGTACATAATGGCAAAATCTTGATTTTTACAGTTTTTTGCTATAAATCACGGTAAAAATTCAAAAGCAAATAGCTCAAAAGCCGTCTAAAGAACCACTCTAAGAATATTTATACTTATTCTGGTACCAATTAGACTTTTGAATTAGAAAAGTCCAAGTCCAAGTGCTATTATAGTTTGAAATTATTTATTACTGATAAAATTGAAAATTTATAGAAGTTTGTTCATTTATTTAATATCGTGACATTTAATTCGCTTATATTAATTATTTAGGTTATATTTTATTTGACATGTATTTAGACAATTAATTAGATAATAATAATATTAATTTAATAGTATTGTATGTTCACCTTAATAATTATGCACAGTTTGACAATAACACAAGCTGTTATATGCCCAATCCATAAAAAAGCTGTTATATGCCCAATCCATAAAAAAGGTTCGAAAAAGAGATGTAGCAATTATAGAGGGATAGCCTTGTTACCAACAGCATACAAAATCTTGTCCTACGTGTTGCTTAGAAGACTAGAACCCTACGCTGAGGCCATAATAGGTGACTACCAGTGTGGGTTCCGCCGCAACCGTAGTACTGTGGATCAAGTATTTCTTTTAAGACAACTTATGGAAAAGAAGTGGGAGTATGCTCAGGGAATCCATGCCCTATTTGTCGACTTCGCCAAGGCATATGATAGTATTGACCGGGATTCACTTTACATTATCTTGAAGAACTTTAAAATACCTTCCAAGCTGACTAAGATGATTGAGGTAGCTACGCGCGAAAGCAAAGTGGTAGTTAAAGTCGGGGCGGAAGTCACGGATGAGTTTGACGTTATCACTGGGCTTAAGCAAGGAGACGCTCTATCACCACTCTTATTTAATTTAGTCCTGGAATATGCAATTAGGAAAGTTCTAGTGCTGCCAGGCGGGGTACAGTTGAATGGACTTCATCAGGTAATTGGATATGCGGACGATCTGGCTTTATTGGGTGAAAGACAGGAACAAGTGATTGCAGCGGTAGAGGTCTTAGAAAGAGAAGCGGAGAAGGTAGGCCTAAGAATTAATAAAGAAAAAACTGAGTATTTGTATATGCGCCGGTACAGGAACACGCGGATTCCGAGGGCTGGGCTTAGTGCTGGAGATACTGTGTACAAGGGAGTGGAGAAATTCAAGTACCTAGGCTGTACTATTACAGATACTAACACTAGAGAGGAGGAAATAGAAATCCGTGCCCAATACGCTCTCCGGTGTAGCGCAGCTCTGCATAAAGTGTTAGTGTCCAAGCTCCTTAGTAAGCGCACGAAAATTCGTATATATAAAAAACCGTTATAAGGCCAATTTTAATGTACGGATGCGAAGCCTGGACACTTACACAGAAAGAGGAAAGAAAACTTCTAGTTACCGAGCGTAAAGTGTACCGGAAAATTTTTGGGCCAGTCAGAAGAGAGGATGGGAGTTACAGAATAAGGAAAAACAAAGAATTAGAAGACCTTGTGGCAGAACCTAACATCATGGGCGAAAGTAAAGCACATCGGCTCCGTTGGTTCGGCCACGTGGAAAGGATGGGAGAGGATCGGGCTGTGAGGCGAGCATACTTGGGACGACCGATTGGCCGACGTCCGGTTGGTCGACCCAAGTATCGCTGGAAAGACCTAGTGCAACAAGACCTGAGCGCACTTCATGCCACAGACTGGCAGGAGACAGCACAGGATAGAGAAAAGTGGCGTCTCTTGGTGTCGGAGGCCAGGATCCATTTTGGGGTTAGCGAGCCATCATAGTAAGTAAGTAGTAAGTTTGACAATAAATGTATCTGAATCCGAATCTGAAAAATGGTTCAAAAAATCTAAAATTATGTTTTTTGAACCTTTTTATTTTCATATTAATAAGTTTGATTAATACTAAAATAAGTATACAAATTCTCAGAGTAACCACTCTTTAGACATCCTCTACGCAATTTTTTCGACTTTTTTACAGTTTACATTAATATCATGACATTGACTTTATCTACGCCTTAACCCTTAAATGGACTATTTTTGTTTCACGTTTTAAAAAATTGCCATGTATGTATTGTCTAGGAAAAATGAGTATAAAAATCTAGACATTAATTTACTATTCTTTTTTTGCAATAATGTGCGTGTTGTTTATAAACTACATTGCGCAAAATTTATAAAAAAACTAGCTGACCCGGCAAACGTTGTTTTGCCTTAATAATTATTTCTAAATATACAGTAGCCGATTCTCAGACCTACTGAATACGCATATAAAATTTGGAAAAAATCGGTCAAGCCGTTTCGGAGGAGTACGGTAACAAACACTGTGACACGGAAATTTTATATATAAGATGTATATGAAGGTCAATTTTAGGTGTGTTTTTTGGTATGCTGATTAAGAACAACATTGTCCATTTAAGGGTTAATAAGAACACGAGGAAAAAGGTTATTTATTGATGAAGACATTTATTTTCATCTATTATTAGAAAAATATCTCATTGAAGTTCTCCGAGACAAATTCAATAAATCTTTTTTTTTTTCTAAATAAAATAATATCATCGTTATACCGTGGAGGTACCAAAGCCGCGTACTAAGCGGTTTGCCTCCACCTTTATTGTCCCAATCGCGAAGGTGTAGAATTCTTTGCCAAGCTCCCTGTTCAACAAAAACTACAATCTGGCGGTTTTCAAAGCAAGAGTGAACCGGCTTTTCTGATTTAGATCATTATATCGCTTACCATCAGTGAATTATGATCAAGCGCAAGCCCATTTATTGTAAAAAAAAACAATAAAGACAAACATGTCTAAATGTCATATAACACCACTTTCTAACCAGTGTACGACTGACCTTCAATAACTCAAGACCCGTAGAAAATTGTGTTTGCAATAGATTCGAAACAGTTTCAGATATTGAGTGCTTATGCCTTTGCATTTATTTGTTTTACATATTGAAATGTATTATACCTACTACTACATCATTTAAATTTAAATAATACATACTTATTGTACTTTGATAAGTGTTCAAGGATATTGGCATTATATATTCATTCATGCATTCATTTATTTATTATTATTTTTTACTGAAGTGATAGCAAATTATCTAGATCCTCTGAAATTAATACGGTGCTGACGAATAATCTCAGTTGTTACCGACTAGATTATCTCTCTACTCGTGAGAGAAGGCCCCGAGTTCCAGTAGTGGGAACGTATAGTAGGCTGGATATGCTTATATTACTAAACTAAGTCGTTTAAGAGTAAAGTGTATAGATATAAGACGAAAAAATATTTCAACTCCTAGGTAACCAGGCTCAGACAAAGAATCCACTTAAGCCACTTTAGCGTAAGTACTTTCAAACTATCGCTAACAAAAAGCTTCCAGGAAAACTTACTGTGAAAGTACGAAAAAAGCTGAAATATGAAAGTTGAACGAAAATTATATTTCTTGTTCAGATCTGAGAACTATCGGCGAAAGACAGACCGTATTTAAAATATATATATATATATACTTTATATACATACATACTCGTTAATCTGTTTCCGGAGTAATACTCGTATAATAGGAAAAATAGGTACTCGTAATTATGTCCGCGATAAAAGTATGTGGTTTAAGTATCTTACCTACTAGTATACTGACAATTAACAATTAAAAACTGGAAACCGACATCAATGTAAAATAGTACTTGTTACTCGAGGGGTGAAAGTAACTTATTTAGACCCGAGACGGGGTTAAATAAGGCAATAGTTCGTGGGACTAAATAAGTCTTTACCCAGAGGTAAACACTGAGCTTTTCATTACGAATACAAGGAAAGTAAAAAAAAACTTAAGAAATTCTTACATTCTCAGCGCGCCATTTCATAAAATCGACATACGATTTAAGGTACATATCTTTGTTTCGATTTGAGAAGTAAAGGGTTTTCCACTATCGCCTTAGCCTTTTCTCATATAAAATAAGGCGTTAAATTGATATCAGAATCAGATGAACTCAAACAAGTCTTCAAATCGAAAAAATCATCAGGAAATCATAGAATCCGTCTCCAAAACCATTCATATACAAAAAAAAAGATATATACAACTAAATGTAACTTACGGATTGCCTTCATCTGGGGTCTTTGCCTCCATCCATTTTGCATAGTGATCCCGGGCCTCTTTGAAGCATGGTTTGTACCCATATTGACAGAGGAAATGCCAGGTCATGGACTTTAAGTTTTTTTTACTACTTTCTTCGTCTTCTTTTTCTGGTTCTTTACTCAGTTCTTGGTATAGAGGGGTCAGGAGGGTTCTGACAAACGCCTAAAATTGAAAATCCATAAACAGTTACTAAGCTATAGTGTAGCTAGCACTGTAGTGCTCTATAGTATGAAATTAATTATTTTTGATAACAGTAAGGTATGTAAGACTTAATGTTTCAGGCTGATAAACCAATTGCTTTGACGCGCCTTGAGATTTGGATAACAAAACTTGGCGCTTTTTTGTAGGTGATATTGTATTCTGTAGATATGATATTATATAGAATCGTTAGAACTTATAATTTCAAATTGTTAGCGGTTGATTTTAAATCAAACTACTTTTACTTCGTGAAATACCAGCAGTCGCGTTTTAGGCGGTACGCTCATTAGAGCGTACCGCCTAAAACGCGACTGCTGGTATTCATATTAATGAATGGCGCGGCTGAACTCTGAATAGCATCGACTTAATACAATATAATAACATATCAAAATTGACAAGAATATTTTATAAAAAGAAATGAACTTTGAGTATGTTTGAACTTGCAAATTGAATGTCACGCCGAAACTTTCACATAGTTACACCAGAATAGATACGGGTTATACTCACGTGGAATTTCCCTTGGATACATCGGCAGATATGCCGTCCAATATGATCAATCATAGTAAACACTGGATCCCATACGAGATGGTTTCTTTCTTCTCTCAAGAATAGAGTCATATTGAACGCAGTGGCGAAGGATAATTCACCAGCATAAGCCAAATTCCAAGCATCATGAAGTAATTTAGCGCGGCTCAGTTCGGGGATTGTTAAGCGTTTTGAACTTCGCAAATATTTAGAAAGGAGGTTCCAGTTTCTTGTGTCGTAGTTGACTACATAGGGTGCTAGAAAAAATATATAATTACTAGCTGACCCGGCAAACGTTTTTTTACCTTACTAAAAAAATAAAATCTAAATATACAGTAGCCGATTCTCAGACCTTCTGAATACGCATATAAAATTTGGAAAAAATCGGTCAAGCCGTTTCGGAGGAGTACGGTAACAAACACTGTGACACGGAAATTTTATATATAAGATTTTTGTTTTTTTTTTACATATTCCATCTAGGCATTTTTTGACCAGGATAGTGCCAGTGACATTAGTTAACGGTTTTCTGGTCTAAAGCGGAGATTGCCTTGTCTAGAATAAAAGCTCTCAAAAAGGCTGCGGAAACACACTATTAGGTGCAAGTACAAGAATCATGCAAATAAATTATTTAAGTTACTTATTTTATTCTCAGAGTGGTTATAGCAGTATGAAGGGAGAAAATTTTCTTTTTAGCGAAAGATTTCATAAGATATTACATTAAATCTTACCAATTTCTTCAGGGTTGAGAATCACAAATTGGTCGTTTTCTGGCATATTTGGTATTTCTAAACCGCTAGTTTCCAACCAAAAGATTGGGGCAGTGTTTGTGAATGATGATAGATTGTCTTCTCTAGCTATGACTATTGGTGCCAACCACTTCATACGATCTGTATCAGGCACATCGTGCGGTCTCTCACGAAGGAAGACTTTCTGTAAAAAATATACCATACTAGCTAACCCGGCAAATTTTGTTTTGCCTTATAACTTAAGGGTATGGAAAATAGACAGTAGCCGATTCTCAGACCTACTGAATACGCATTTAAAATTTGGTAAAAAATCAGTCAAGCCGTTTCGGAGCAGAACGGTAACTAACATTGTGACATGGAAATGTTTATAAGATTATCTTTAAACATCCTACTAATATTACAACTATTTGTTACTTTTTCACGTTCAGACGACAGAACCGATTTCATTGAAAAGATACTGTAATAAAATAAAAATAAATAAAATAAAAGTTCTTTATTTCAGGCACAAAATTACCCATATGTAAATTAAATCATAATAATAATAACAACAGACACTGTATAGGGGTGCCAGTCAATATAAGAATAAAAATAAAATAAAATAATACAAATAGTCACAGTATTATGTGCCGGGTCATTTCTTGTTTTGATCCATGTGAACAGAGATCCAGCGCTTAAACATTGGACTACGCACATCGTCAGAGACAGCCACAAGGATTGTATTGGCAGAACTGCGCAGTCTTTGCCAAAAAGACGCAACTCTTCACCTAATAACTGCGAAAAAATCGGGGACCCCCGCTTCCGCAAACATGGTCGACGCGCTGCAGCACCGCGGGAGCCGCATAAGAGCCCGGTACGCGTCATCGTACTGGACTCTTATTCTGCTCATTGTCTTTTGCGTGAACGTTGTCCACAGCTGGCAGGTGAACATGCCTAAGCAATTTGCCTTAAAAAGTGTGGTCTTAATGTCTTCACGGCATTTTGCGAATCGCCGAGCGAGCATGTTACCTCGAACTGCGAGGGCCCGCCGCTCGCGCTCTATGTCATTGTTGTCATGAAGCCGTTCTGTCAATATGTGTCCTAGGTACTTGAACTGCTTAACAACATTAATTATCGAACTATTTAAGTAAACCTCAGGTACTCTCTCAGGACCCGCCCCCGACGCGAACACCATCATCTCAATAGATACTATTGTATAGATACTGTTTAGACCCTGGATTACCATATAGGTATGTGGGCTACCATAGGCTACTTTTTATGTCGGATTAATACGAGTAGCACCGCAGGGTGCACGGCAGCAAAAAAATATATTTTCTCAAAATCACTTAAGGCACTTTACCAGTAAGTCTAAATAAACAATATAGTAGGAGCACGTTACGTTCATTCATCAATTTGAACCTTACCTGGTTGATTCTGATAGTTTTTGAACCATAGCTCCTCTCGGCCGAAAGAATTGGCAGCCTATCTTTCTCAATCCAAGACTTAGCAATAGCTTCCACACCGTGTAGCCTGAGCTTTTTGTCTTGAATAGTAGCTGTATTTAGAGCATCCCAGATATCATCACCGGTGAAGGTTTTGAATTTCCTACAAAACATCGTAATAGTAGCATTTAAATACAAAAATCACGTAAACCACAAGTTCAGTTGTAGATATTTTATACTTTTTAACCAACTTCAAAAAAGAAAGAAGTTCTTTCTTCAACTTTATGTATTTGGTGAATCAGTTCTATTAACTTAAAACTTTAAAAATATGATTCAATTATTAATTACCTTGACTCTAAGAATATTTTCAACCCTTTCTTGAAAGTGTCTCTTCCTAGGGTGTAGTTGAACATCCTGAACAGTAGTTCTATCTTAGTGCAAGCAGTTTCTTGCTTCATCCCTGTGATGCGAGAGTGAGGATACCGTTTGCTGAACTCATAGTATAAAGAGTAGAGAACTGTCATGGGCCATTTGCCTTCCATCTCTGAACCGTCGTTGATCTGTAACGAATACACGATTTGGTGGTATGCATATGTGTTTCACTTAAGATGAGAGATAAGAAGAATGTATGAGTATGAATTATTTTAATTCTTTCATCATCATCAGCCTGTAACAATCAGTCTACTGTTGGGCATAGGCCTCTTCCAAGGCACGCCATGCAACACTATGGTAGGCACCTTGTCTCCAGTCACTAACACGAAGATCTGATTCCTACCTTGAAAGCAGTCTCTGCAGCTAAGTATCCAACTAAGGCCTTGTTGATATGAGCATCTGACCACCACGCAGGTGTTGTAAAAGCTCCAAGCCATTGGTAAGATATTTCCTGCGCTAACTGGAGGTAGCCACGACTACTCAGGTCACTTTCTCTAGAATTCAAAGTATTTTTAGTCATAAGTTTATTCGTTATTTTTTTTGTCATAAAAATGGCTTACTACATTACTGTATCGCTACAATAAACTTTGGACTCAAAATGCAACGAGACCATGAGAACAATATTTCCGGCATAGAGATTTTGTCGATAAGTACAGAAACATGCAGTAAGACAGTAGTCTTACTCAATTAGTCAAACTTGAAGAACAATGCTATTGAAATCACATCGCATGACAAAATTGTGGTAAGTAAAGCAAAATGTTAAGGCCAGTAATACGACAAGCCATTCGTTATTCGTCAAATCACAATAAAGAGATCCAGAGTGGTTGCAGACGTCATTCTATTGTAATGATATCACTCAGGAGCCGTTTATATGGCCTTCGTTACTCAAAACGCATTGACTGGACATTGTCACATTAAAAAGACTTTTCAGAAGCTTAGTTTGAAATGTATAGAAAACTCGGGTCACAATACTATGAAAAGTTTTATTTCACTAAGTCATGTCAAAGGCGTTAAAACGGGTTCGTATCAAAAGGACATTTAAGCAGAACGTCCTATTAGCAGATCGTCCTAAAAGCAAAACGACATATTAGCATAACGTCCTACTAGCAACATGACCTAGTAGCAAAACGGCCTAATATCAAAACGACATGGACATTCATGTACACAAAAAAATTAAAGATTTTAATAAAACTGTACAGTCAAAAATTTTTTTAGTAAATAAAACTCGCTGCATCAGAGTTTAACTCAAATTGGTAAAGGTTAAAGACTTCACTGCCACAGTGTCTGTGTTTCTGTTAGAACCTTACCTGAATACAATTAAGCCCCAATTATCAGCTGGCTTGACCCCTTGATAACTTGGTAGTGCCACAATGTCAAGCTTCTTCAATGGCAATGGTACTCCCCAGAGTTGGGCAATTTCTCCAAAGACACGTTTAACCTTTTCTGTGACACCTTCCAACGCTGGGAGATACTCTGAACGAGCCCAAACTCGAAGTTCTATGGAAAAATGCTCTTTTAGCTCCAATTTTTATAGTTTAAGGATAAAACGATTTTCAAATACAAATTATAAACCGCAACCAGTCTAGAAGCCACGAAACTATTAAAATAAATCGTTGAATAATATCAATATATCGAAAGTATGCTTACGTATATCATTGCCAAAATCATCCTTGTAGTACATTGTATCGTTCAGTTGTTCTAAGTCAGCAATAACAAGACCCAGTGTAAACGTCGACATCGGAGGAGTACGCTCAAAGTGAACCCAAACAGCGTCTGGCTCACCAGTTCTGGGGAAAATAAAACAGAACAAGGCTTTGCATGTAAATAAAAAAAAAAAAATAAGAGGACACATTTCACACACGGCTGGTTAACGCCATACTAAACCATTTCTAGTTCGTATTATGGTTGCCAACACAACTGATATACTACATATACATACATACATTTTTTAAATAAATACATATTTAACACCCAGACCGACAGCCAACAAATTTAGTTCAGCAAAAAGATGTTGGCCGTTCCGGTAATCGAACCCGGAACCTTCCGATTGGCAGTCCGGCATGGTAACCATTACGCCAACGAGGTCGTCATTCAAACTTAACTTGTCCACTACTTTCAGATCTTCTTTTCATCAAGATAAATAACAGTAATGAAAGGACTACGGTAAGGACTAATCATATAGTACTCACATATTTTCAATCCTTGCGACAGGCGTATTGCCCAGGGCAAGCATGGATCGTGGGCAGACTACACTCAACTCGAAAGGCGTCTTATATGCAGGTTCATCAAAGCATGGGAACATTCGTCGAGCATTGTTTGGCCGCAGCTGAGTCGCTGCTACGTTCCTATGTAACAGGAAACAAAATATAAGTATGTACATATGTATGTGGTATGTAATGGTTTAAGCATGTATGGATATTGAAAACGTATGTTTTAGGCTCAACATGTTTTATCTAATTGTAACTCGTTGTCTTAAAGATGTTGAATAGTGTGGAAAAAAATATTGATTACTAGAGGTTGCCCGCCCGCGTGTAGGTCGCTTTTCGCGTAACCTGTGGAAAAATTCTATTGTATCCCATTCCCGTGCCAATTTTATATAAACATTACATTGCTACGATATCAAAATGAGTCGCATCTGTCTTTCCGCATTCGATTACTGAGATCTACTTAACCTCTGTTTTTAGCTACTTTGGTGATGATGCGAAAGATTAGATCGTGTTCTCCAAGCCATTTAAATAATTAGAATACGCAAACCATACCACCAAGTGGATCACATACTTAAATTCCAATTTTAATTTTACATAAACTATATATATTCCAAATTTCATCGCTAGAAGTTCAAAAACAAAGAAGTTTCATACAAACTGTTTTACCCCCTTTCACCTCCTTAGCGGTGGAATTTCCAAAAATCCGTTCTTAGTACGCGTCTACATACTAAAACAAATACAAATTTCACAACCCTAGGACCATCCGTTTGGGCTCTGCGTTGTCTATAGATGAATGAATGAATGAGTCAGGACAAAGAGTCTTATAGTATAGATTAACGTTACTTAAATTATTTCGAAATACGAGTATTATATAAAATAAACCGGTAAAAGAATACAATTAATTGTACTCTCATTTTAATCACTAATTTAAGACTTTCGGTAATTTGCTAAAAGTACACTATCAGTCTCTATCTCATCATCATTAGATGTCCCATATCAATGAGCTTTGTTCGACTTCATATTAAACGGCTGATATTTTGCGAATTTCTTAAAATCAAAAAATCAGCGAGTTATTATATTTAAGTTTTAGTTATATTTAAGCTGTTTTAAAAGGGAGAACCTTAGTTACGTTAAACATATTATTTTGTATAAATACTGAAATGTAAAATCATCTTGCTGCAGTCAAAACTTATTGTTTTTCCAAGAGTTTGGCTCACTACAATATCATAATTTCTCTACTCATCATATTTACATAAACGACAAACGGTGAATACAAAAACCTCCTATAACAATAATTACCAGTTAAACTATTTAATTGTATTTACATTACGCCTAAAGTTTTACGACAAGTTTGTAATTGGCATGCGTTCAAACATCAAGGCGAAGTAACCTTTGCAATATCTTCATGACCGGTACAGTTCCCCACCTTTCCACCTCCTCCTCTGTCATATAAGTAGACTTGAAGAATGCTTCTGTGTATTCTGTTTCCATGTTGCCATTGAAACTTAGTTCCAAGAAACCGGTGGAACCCTTCGGAACTTTTTTTTCGAGGTAAAGCGTAGCGATAGGCTTTTTGGGATCCATCGACACCTTTGATACTTTTATTTTTTGTTGCTCATTTCTGTGAAAAATGGACAAATACTAGGATTATTTATTGTCTGTTACAATAAAAAAGTATGTTTACTCGTATTTAAAACTGACATCATTTTGTTTTCTTTCTTACAATGTTTAAAAGACTTCATTGAAGTGCGGAAATAAAGTCGATACCGAATTGATACATGAAACGAAATAAAAATAGAAAATTCGCAATTTTCCGGTAATCGGCATCCAATCCCGCAGCGGAAACACATTCATCAAATACTCACGTATCCGAGCGGTGATGTCCCGGGAAGTGCGCTTTGACCTCTGAGTCGCTGATTTCAATTTCATGGGCGCAATGAATGCTGATTTCATCGGAATCTTTTAACCAAGTCACGTTGATCCTCACGTGACCCTTGAAAATTCCGTCTTCGATATACGGCTCCAGCTCCAAACGATATCCAGACGGCTCCACAATTTTCTCCAATCGGCTTTCCATGGACAGTCCATGCGCGTTATTCAAATCTATACTCCGCGTCTTGATGATGTGGAACGCTGATTTCTACGGAATTTATGGACAAGCTTAGCCATGTTATGGCGGCCAGATTCAAGGTCGCTTAAAGGTAGATGTGTCAATTTGCTGGTGCGTCAGACCGGAGAGGAAAGCGTCGTTTGGTTTATGTGGGGTCAGGATAAGGGGCTCACAATTGACCGTTCTGACCCTATTTACCATAATGGGCCATAGGCATGTAGTGAAAATACTAAATATCCGATTTAGGTATATAGTACTAAACTACGTATTTTGTAGGATAATTGTAAATAGTTTTTACTAATAGCAGATTATATATACCACTATACTCAATCGAATTATTTTCCACTGTATTTGTGTATTAGTACGTTCTTATCATGCTTTCTGGCATTTTAATGACTCCACGCTTATAAAATGGTTTGTCACGTTCACGTGAAATGTTTTTATTGTAATGGAGCTGTGCCAGTTAGTTACTGTTGAATCTATGATCAACAAAAAAACAGAAAAGACTTTTACCGATCTTCACTTTGGGAACTAATCAAAGGTGTCAGTTTTGAAAAACATGATGGTTGTACCGGTTAATATACAAGAAAGGTTAAGAAACATAGGCCAGAACTAATGATAGGATAGGATTGATACGGTAGGCATATTCGAATGTAATTAGCAAATAAATAATTTGTGGTGCACAACTACGAGTAGATAAGTAAAACGTATCAACAAACGCTACGTGATCTCTTCATTGACGACAATATAACCAAATAAAATAACTAAATATTAGGACACTTTTCACACGCGTTTGGCTAGTCCCATCTAAACCATTTTTCTACTTTGCATTATGGCTGCTAACACAACTGATATACTACATGGCTTCGCCTTAAACTTGTGTAAAACCTGTTATATTCATTTTGACCTTTCGAATAGACAACAGAAGGACCTGTCGGTTTATGTGTGCAATACCACATTGCATCAAGTGCCTTCCGTTAAATTGTTGGGTTCCACGTAGACCGCGCCCTCAAATGGAATACCCACATAGAAGCGGTATGCGCTCGCCTGACGCAGGCCTGTTTCGCTCTGAGACGGCTGGCGACATCAGCACCGCGGCACGCCGTGCTGGCCTGCTACTTCGCCACGGTCCACTCCATACTCGCGTACGGAGCGGAGCTGTGGGGCGACGCGGCCGAGGCGGAGCGTGTGCTGATTCTACAGAAGCGCGCTGTCCGCGCTATAGTCGGAGTCAAATGGGATGAGTCAGCAAAGCCCCATTTTACAGAGCTCGGAATTTTGACAGCACCGAGCATTCTCATACTCCAGGTATGTCTATTTGTGCAGACCAATCCGGAAGAGTTTACAGCACAGGGAGCTTCACATGACTACGGTACAAGGTGGAGGGACAGGCTCGCCACACCTGCTCACGGCTTAGCCAAGTCAGAGAAATCTGTTTTTATAAGTGGTCCTAAAATATACAATAAATTACCCTCGAATATAAAAAATGCAGCTTCCTACGGCATATTTAAAGCAAAATTAAAGGTTTTTCTAATTAAAAAAGCATATTATTGCTTAACAGAATACCATGTTAATAATCCTACCACATAAGGTAAAAATTGTTAATTTATTTATTTATTTTTTGTTTTGACTTGTAAAAATCTATTTACCAATAAATCTCTGTATTCTGTATACATACATAACTATGTATATCAATACATATAACACTCAGACCAACATTACGTAAACATTCATTGAATTGTATCATTAAGAAATTATTTATCTTATATTTATTACACTATTAGACATAATTAACTAACTAAATTAAAAAAAATATCTTGTATTCCAAATAGTATTAAATCTCGAGTTCATATTAACCCACTTATTACATAAAATAAAACGTAGACTCTGGTACGTACCTACTTGTCTACAAAATAAATATAGAATATCATAAGTAGGTACGCATCACATGATAGGTGAACCAAGCTGTGTGTTGGAACAGTCAGTGTTTAGCACTCGCAAGTAATTAATGAGCCACTGATTGATTGCTTACCTTTTGAAAGCTTAGAACACAAGATATTTTTATTTCAAACATTGTAAACTGTTCACGTAAGGCATCTTAATATTTCCGCGTTGAAAACGGTCACGTTATTAAGTGTGACGGTCACACTTACATTATTAATAATGTAAGTGTGACACTGTTCTACGCGGAAATATAATTTCATTACAAATTCATAATCATACAGAAGTAAAAAAATATAATTTGTAATGATTTTAAATTATCTTATTGCAGCATTATAGTTTATCACACAGTATCTTCTTTTCTACGTTAGCGCATGATGATTTCTTCGGGTTTGTAAAATCAAACATAGTGGTATTGCACTAAAATAAAAAATTAATAATAAAATTACTACATATATTATTAATATTTTTTTTTATCATTGTTCGTCTTTATTTTCATTGAGGCTGAATTTGCTGATTAGCTCAAATAATGTGTAATTAATTGGATAAAGTAACAATTGAAGAATAATATCTGAAAACCTACTTCAATTCAAAAATTCTAACCCGAATTCGAACAATTATTATCGAGAAGGATATTCCTTCTTATCGTTTCCAATAAAAAAATACGTAATCAATTCATAAATGACTGCGTTATGAAAAAACAGCCTGAAAAACCACATTAGCTGCTCTTTTTTAAATTAAGTTAAAAAATATATGCGCGTAGTATTTTGAGATAGGTACATACGTGTGAACTCTTGTTTATTCCATGCATTTAGCACTTTGTAAACAGTACTTCACTTCTGTAGTTCAAAGTTCAACCGCGAATCCAGAGTTCAACAAACGATTTGAACGCCGAAAATAGCTATTATTCAAAAGCATGTTTCATACTTTCCATAAATTGGTATTCGTAACCTGCGCATATAAAAAGCCGTGGCCAAAATCGAATAACATCATCATACTCGCATCTAATATACAGAACATATTTGTGGGTCTGGGCAACGACATTTAGGTATTATAAATGTCGTTGGGTCTGGGTGTATCTTTATAAAATACTAGCTGACCCGGCAAGCGTTGTTTTGCCTTACTTAGGGGTATGAAAAATAGATAGTGTAGCTTATATGACACGTTCGTAGATTTACCATAGCAGCGCCATCTATTGATTACTTACTCAACCCAGTCGAAAGGTATCGACATCTGTTAGAATCATTTGGAGTTAACAGATAATTGTGACTGTCAAATAATAACAGACAATAATTAGCTATTATTTTATTAATAAATTAAAATTGCGACTATAATTTGAGATTTAAACTATCCTATCTCTCAAGTTGGATCGAACTGCACATGGTGTGCGAATTTTATTATAATCGGTTAAGTGGTTTAGGAGTCCATTGAGGACAAACATTGAGACACGAGATTTATATATATTAAGATATGTGTATGTATATGTAGTATATCATTTGTGTTAGCTACCATAATACGAACTACAAATGGTTCAGTGTGGGGTTAACCAGCCGTGTGTGAAATGGTGTGAAATGAGTCCTTATATATATTATTATAATTTGAAAGTTCTTTTCTTCTTGCTTACACTAATTTAGCTACCAATGCGAAAAAACTTGTATCCAGATTTTTTAGATGAAGAGGCCGTCAATACAATATTATCATCATCAGCATAATCAGCCTATTTCGACTATTTCGACCACTATTGGGTATATAGGCTTCCTCTCAAGAAAATATTCAAAAAATTCATGGTGTCATTGAGTTTGAGCAAAAAGAGCGAACTTTCATATGTTTTCTTTACGGATTCGAGTTATACCACTGATTTCCCGCTGAAACCAAAACTCTTTTGTACCGAACCTTTGTAAATTAACACATGCATATGCAGTGGTAGAATCCGATTCAAATGCTAAGTGACCCGGGCGTGACATCACTAGTGGCGTTTGGTACAATTTGCGAAAACATACGCTGAAATATAACATTTTATCAATTTTAATGATAAATCCTACTAATATTATTAATACGAAAAAGGCTCTTTGAGTATGTATGTTACTTCTCCGCGCCTTCTATGACATTTGGTATGAAGTAATTAAGATCTTGGATTACCACATAGGCCACTTTTTATTCCGTAATTACGCGGTAACACGGCGAGGTGCAGCTAGTAATTTATGAAATAAAAAATATTATATTTTGCGTATTTTTTGTAAATACCAAACGCCACAAATGACTACAGCTCAGGTTGTTTCACATTTGATTGGTTTCTTTAGCTCGCGTCAACAAAGATTCCTTGCTTCGCTTGACTGCTCTGTTGAATGAATGAATTATATTATTTAGGCAACGAATATTGAAATGTTTTTATACACTTTACATATTGGCATTTGACTAGTTCTAGGTCAAACAGTGACACTCTTATCTAAGGTGAAGCATAAGTAGCCCAATATACGTTCCCACTGCAGGGACTCGGGGCCTTCTCTCACTAGGAAAGAGATATAGGTCATAATCCACCACGCTGGCCAAGTGTGGGCTGGTGAATGACACACGTCTTCGTATATTGTAGTCCTCAAACGTGTCGGTTTCCTCACGATGTTTTCCTTCACCGTAAAGCGAGTGCAAATCCACATATAATTTGAAAAACAAGTCATTGGTGTAGGGCTGGGATCGAACCAGGGGCCGTCTGATTGAAAAGCAGATGTTAATACCACCGAGCCACACTCGCTTTTTAAAGTGAAGCATGCCTTGTCTAGAATAGCTGTCTCTCAAGAAGGCTGACGGTACACACCGTTAGGTGCTTGTCGACACATTTTTAACTTGAGGGTGGTAGTCAGTCAGGCGAGCACAAGAAATTGTCCTACCACCAAGCCAAAGTTATAATCACGTATCGCATGAATATGTAAGCATCTATGTATATATATCCTGGTAGGTGTGCCTACCACACAATAGATAGGTACGAGTAGAAGCCGTGTAACAAGCGTGCGTGATAGATTTTTAATGATGTCAAAAGCTAACGAGGTGTTCTACACTTTACGGGCAGGTATAATGACGTTTTTATCGGATAGGGGATGAAAATTGAGCTATTTCAGAGTAGATTTTATCGTCCGGTATAAAATGTTGTCACATTATTTATAAGGCATTATTAGTTCTCAGAACAGTTACTCTCTACTAGACTCGCGATTATAATTTCTTGGAACATCGTTTGTACCTAAACTGCTATGATCTCAAGACTCAACAGTACTTAATTGTTTTTCGAAAACTATCTAAATGCCATTCTGAATCGAATGACACCTCAATCATAATTTTCGGAGACTGCTGAAAAAAGTTGACCAAAAAGTCACTTGTTGGCTAGACTATAAGTTGATAAAGTTTCTTGACAAAATATGTTTGAATTTTGATTTTTATTTAATCGTTTTGCCGAATATCATTAAAATCTGGAAAAGCTGCAGCAGACTTTCCACCATTTATTGGGAGTGAGAACCAATCCCCAATCAAAAACACCTACGACAAAAAAATATTAGTAGAACCTTGGTAGAACCTTTATTCAAATCTTGATCAAAATTGGCCCTTTACTATATTCAAACTTACATTCATACTGGCCGACAAAACCAATTTTGCCTTGTAAAGGCACAATAGGATTATTAAAGAGACGTTTCGCGCGCTGGGTCCCTGTGATTTGTTTATTTTTATCCTCGCGAGGTCTATCTAAAGTCGCAGAGCAAAAGCAAAACTGACTTATATATGTATCATATGTTTAAACTTAGTATGAAATAAAATTGGGACATTACCTATATAATAATTAGTTTAGTGCTTTAATGTTTCTTACAAAAATTTAATATACATATCAAGTATTCAGATAAAATTACAAGTAAGATTGAGTTCTAAATTGATATACTCGTAGAACTACAAATAATTACTTTCATAGAATAAAATTGGGTATCGTAAATAAAAAAAAAATAGAGAATATAGATAGAGATAATAAAGAAGTACATATACGTGCAAATAGGTCAATGGTATTATAATTATCTTTGAAATAGGTACAAGAAATAAATGGAGCACTTACCTTATCTGGTGGTAGAGAATGAGCTTGACTCAGATTCAAACACACGATGACTAACGCCAAAAGAAACATATTTATGTTCACCTGTAGGAACAAATTCATACATCAGAGACAAAACTGGTAAAAAAGCCAATGTCGCTCGAATCGTCGCGCGTCGTGCCACAGTATTGCAAAATATGTTAGAGGAATAGCTGTCTTACGAAGATTTCTTTTGTTTCGTCACTAGTCTATTATGTGACAATCAAAATGTACATATTTCATTCAATTTCATTTGTACACATATTCAGTATTATTCCATTGTAACGAAAGCCAGTAGCTCTTCATTAACAGACTGCTAAATGATTTTACTTTAAAATTATTTTCAGTCGAAAGCTGTAATGGCGAAAGGTTTCAATCCACTTCAAACTTTCGAGGCTTCTATAGAATCAACTTTTTTCCCCATTGAAAGTAGGTTTTTAACCAGTTGAGCGCGGGTTAGCGATATTATTTTATAATACTATTCAATTACGCACCAACCAGTCAAAGTAATAATAGGCTGTTCACTAAGTACAAACATTCGATAAGCGAAGTTGTCTTTGTGTCAGAAATACCTTGTTTGTACCACTGGTGGTACAAGGGCCACGTTGTATCCTTATTACCATTAATGGTGCAAGTAAAATTTATTATCACAGACTCTTGGGTAGATCGAAAGTTACGAAGAAGAAGAAGAATATTGAAAGAGGCAGTAATGATCAAAATCGGTACCTCTCGGTAAAACTCGTGTATATTTTCGGGGCCAAAAAGTCGTGCTTGCTAAAATAATGTAGTGATGTGTGTGTACTCACGTAAGGTTCGGCTGCCACCGCGCCACTGGCCCGAGGTCCCCACGGGTCTGCCAATTGAAGCCAGGATATAACTCATTTGCCCTGACGACATGCCGAGATTGCCAACTCGTATTAGCGCTAATATTATTTACTCGGTACGGCTGGAGACATCACCGCTATTTGCACGAATACCGGACTTCTTCCCTTCGTTTTGGTCTGAGAATAAAAGTTGTGTAATTGCCTGTAATGAGAATAAATTAAACATTAAAAAAAAAACGATTTGATATAATGTGATGGGTGTCATTATATGTCAAATATAATGTATCATAATATGTACATACATAGTGTATTGTATACTACTTGTCAAACCCTTTCATTTATACCCATAAATCTAAATCAATTCATCAGTTCGATCGCTACGGTGCCATAGACAGACAGACACACAGAAACAGACAGAGAGAGAGAGAGAGAAAGATACAACAAACTTATAACGTCTCATTTTTGCCTCGGGGGTTAAAAAAGTCTAGACTTTTCGCGAAAGAGACAGCACCCAAGTATAATTATTTTTTCTGTTCTTCGTCTTCGTATGAACGAAAGTTGCCTAGCTCTGGTGTCGAGAGTTTTGAAGCCACCCGAAGACCTATGACTTGGCTTAACGACTATGTGTACTAACACTAACAGCCGGGACCTACAATTTAGCGTGTCGTCAGACCCACTGTAGTGCCCAGGTGAAAATGCCTATTTTAAAAAGACAGTCTTGTGCATGGTCACCAATCCAAACACCGTCCGCATCGACAGTTGCTTAGCTTCGATGATCGCGTCAGATCACCTTAGCTAGCCGAGCTAGAGTCGCTATTTTTTTTATTGGTAGGGATTATAAAGTAGGACAGTGCCGTATAGGAAGTAGACTATACAGACTAAGAATTGGTGCTAATAGAATATTTGCATATTTGTCATATTTGCCTTAGAATTTAAGAACTGGTTAGGTACGGCTGGCACGATCATACCATCTTATTTGTTTCCTTTTACTCTCCATACTCTTGTTGGAAGAGATCCCTCGAAAAGATAAGTAAGATTGACTCGGACATTTATGGCATCAATTTGCCTCATGAAAGAATTCGAAGAATTTAAGAAAATACAACTAGAAAAACTACACAATGGGGCATAGCGCGAAAACTCAGAAACTCAGCAAAGAGACACACTCATAGGTATACAGTCGAAATCCCTAAGTATCGCACAAGCCGATTCGCTTCAACCTTTCTTGTAAGGAGTGCAAAACTTTGGAATTCTCTTCTTCTTGTCTCTGTTTCCTGAAGTACCACCTGAGGGTCTTCAAATCTAGAGTTTCTCGTAGTAGATATTTTCTAGATAAGCGTGTAACATCGTAGACCGTAATATTGTTTAACACCAGGCAAGTGGTCAAACGCAAACCTATAAGTTATAAAAAAAATATTGCAAGCTATAAAAGGTGAGAATAAAAAAAAAATTATAAGCTCATTTATATGCCGACTGTACCATAAAAGGACTTCGTACTAAGAGATACATTGTCGCCTTGTGGTTATCGTGTCATGGAACTACTGACATTAAATGGATTCGCCAAAATATAAAAGAAATACAAAAATATCACTTTTATTGTATGGGGACCCCCTTAATATTTTTTTTAGTATTTGTTGTTATAGCGGCACGGGAAATACATATCTTGTGAAAGTTTCAGCTTTCTAGCTATTGCGGTTTCTGAGGGCCTGGAGACAGACAGACAGACAGCGGAGTCGTAGCAATGGGGTCCCGTTTTTACCTTTTAGGTACCGAACCCTAAAAATATCAGAAAAATATTGATGTTACGACATCTTATCCAATCCTACTTCTTAAATATTATACACTGTGTTTGGATGTTTCTTCCTCTATCACGTAAAATCTACCGAATGCATTTTATGTTCACAATAATATTATGTTAGCTTATATGTACGAGTACACCATATTAACAGATATGCTTTAATTTTTAAACAATGCATGATGGCTGGTGATGGTGGTAATACAATTTTACACATAATGTAACTTTATGACATTTTACATAACTGTTAGTCGATGACATGTCTTCACAGACTGTCATGTCAGTTTTCTTGAAACGCGTAGACGGAGTTCTCCGTCTACGTTGAAACGGCTTTATTTATAAAACAAAACAACGTTTGGCGAGTCAGCTTGTAAGGTTTTTTTTTACATTTCACACACGGCTGGTTAGCCCCATACTAAACCATTTCTAGTTTGTATTACGGTTACGGCATACTAAATATCGATACATATTTACACAAGAATTAAAGTAATTTGGTTTTAGCACAAATCCTTCAAAAGGTTTCATGCTAGTCATTAAGAACCAAGTATATCTACTACATATTTAAATAACGCGCAGACTCAAGTAACTCTGACACACAAAATAAATATACAATCTTTTTTTTACTCCTTACAGTTAAGCATTTGGCATCAGGACGCGAAAATGTGTTAATCCAAGGTATAAACTACACCCACTGCAAATTTCATTCAAAACGATTCAGTTGTTTGAGCATGCAGAAGTAACAAATACACACACACACACACACACACACACACACAAACTGTTGTAATGAAATATTAGTAGGATAGGATTGTTGACTAAAGTCAATCAACCTTCAGATAAATTTTAACGGAACCTTTAACTATTAAATATTCTGTGTTTATATTTAGTAAACTGCGAGAGAAATAGTCAATGAGTTTCTAATTATACAGTTGAGAAAACTGCGAAGAATTGATTTATTACATTTAAGTTCAAGGTATAAATTGAAAATTAATGTATTTAACCGAATTTTAAAAAAGAGGAGGTTTTGAATTATGGTATATCCATACTACCTTTTATCCAAATCGGTTCAACCGTTAGAGCGTAAAAGAGTAACATAAATATATAGACAGACAAACTTTCGACCTTATAATATTAGTAAAAAGTGGGACAATTGGAAGAATGGAAGTATACTATAGCTATCTGTGGTCCCTCGCTATTAAACTAATAATCTATATTTCGTCATATATACCTAATCTTGTTGTATACATATGTACTCATACAATAAGATTAGGTAGTACGTACATATGTACTCATAAGTAGGTATGTACAGATTCTGATTAGTAAAACAATACGGTGGGATAACATTGTGCGAAGTTATCTGACACCTCTGACCCTCATAGTCTAATCATTCATTCATTATTGTATCGAAACAAGTGTTAAAACAAATTATGTATAACAACAGATATTTTATCTATACAGTATGTGACATCTGGCATATGGATCATTTGTGACATATGGATCACTACGTTTCTACTCATAATTGTTTGGTATATTATTAACACAGGAGAACAGGGTTCTGTGGGCTTACAAATAAGGTTTACAATATACAGTCCCCCCCGTGGGGCCCCGCATTGTCGAGGCGGGGGGGCTCAGTAACCGTGGCCTGGTCACCCACGGTGAAGCGAAGAGGGTCCCTGAGGCGGGCCACTCCCTAGACTTGTAATCCCTGTACGCAAGTTCTAGATGGAGTGGCACCAGTAGGTTGCGGAACCTCGTTTCGGGGGGTTTCGCAACTGAGGCGGGCTGCGGTGTGGTTTGGGAGGCACCGCAGCTGAAGGTGTGGGGCCGCGGCAGGAGAGAAGTGTCGGTATTACGGTGCGCCGCTCTTCCTACCTGCCGCGGCCTCGACGGGGTCGCCACCGTTGATGGCGGACGCGGTGGGGCCGCAGGGAGAAGGGAGTGGTAACCGGAGACTACCACTTTCCCTATTCTCTGCGGCCGTAGTGGCATGTGACGGGGCCACAGACCTGACCCGTCACGGGGGACCTAGGACGTCGGACTGGGGTTGTCCGGCGTCTATTGCACTCACGGTCCCCGAGGTGGTTGCGGTGCACTACGTGCACTGCAAGGGGAGTCATCCCCTGAGGAGGAGTCTCTCTCAGGCTAGCCGAAGTGGGCGGGGTGGTGGGTTAATGCGAGAAGCGGAACCTCACCCCGCCCTTTCCGGTGAGGAGGCCATCGTGAGGTTTTAGTCGGTAGTGATGCCCTACTGGCATCGAGCCTGACATACCCCACCCACCTCCCCGGGTGTGGTGGGCATGCGTAAATGCATTTCCTCACGAAAAAAAAAACAAAAAAGGAAATGAAGGGTAGGGTAGTTTATTTTTAATTTGTTAAATATGTTCGTTGTTTATGAAATAATTTAATTGATATTTATTTAAAAGGTATTTTTATGAAAGTTATCTCATAATTATAAATCAAAGTTTTAAATAGTCTAGCTAGAACAAAATATTTATATTTAGGACTTCACATTTTCATTAATCTCTTTCGTCACATGCCAAGCCACTAACCGTAAATTCAAACTGGATCTTCAAGTTTTATAGTTAAAGGTATTTTATATTTAGGACATTAAGGTATGTATATTTCAATTTAAGTAAAGGCGAAACCATATTTTAACAACCGAGTATTCGTGTCTGTCGATATCTTTATTAGTGCGTTCACAAATGCAATAAAACGTATCTGTCTGTGAAATACTTTCAGCATCGGATTTCGCTGCAGGCCTGCCAATCGGATAATTTCGTTACTAGATATGGTGCTGAATGTATTAACGGTCATCGTTTACTATCCACGAAATATTGCTTATCCACGATCACCTTCAGTTAATTAATATTTTATTATATATTTTTATATTTTATTTTTTAATATTTTATTATTTTTACTCCTCATAACTTGGCATTGGACCAGCGGAGCGTGTAAACACACGATATAACAACACGTCTCTCAACAAGGCATGCTCCACCTCAGAACAGATTCTGAGGTGAAGCATGCCTTGTCTATAACCTATTGATTAAAGCGGTCTATTCACAGAAATCCATTGTAGATGGAAGTAACTCTGAAACTTTGAGTGTACTTTCGCTCTGATATTCACACTTTGATAGTGCATAGTTCACTCATTGGTAATAAAGAATATTACATGTCAGAAATTGTAAATACGGTTTCATAAATACCTAGCTCATTATATAATAAGAAAATTATTAAATAATAAAAATGACAATACGTAATTTGGTAAAAATACAATAAATATCAGTCAATTACTAAATATTAGTTACAAATTCGTCAAAAGAATAAATCTTTGATAATGATATTGACATAATGTGATTGTGTGTATTTATCACAACGGAAATATAGTAAATATTTCAGTTTTTCTTCCATGCCTAGTCTGGATTAACTGGCTGTCAAGTGGGCTGCCAGAACACACTTTAAAACTTTAGTGACATAATATTTAGGGTGGTACCCTTGGTGTACCCAACTACAGGGTGGTTGATAGTCAGGCGAACACTAGAAAATACCCTACCAGATTATTCTTTTTCTCCACACAGTTTGTAAAGGTTTTAAGAACTATAATGTATTTACTCACACACAGTATCCCGAAAACAGTGACACAGTGACTTCAAATCTAAGGAACGCCTCAGAACGTAGAAAAAAGCCATCTTTCTAGTCATGCACTGGTGGCGAAATTTATAGAAACCCCGTTTTTTTTTCATCTTAAGTGGCCAGATATAGACGGCACGATCTGAACCACAGACAAAACAACTAAAATTACGTCAAATATGGAAAGTACAGGTAGTTTTAGAGCTGATACAAGTGAGTGCGTTCTAAAGCCGCCTATATTTTCTGTATTTGACACGTGATTTTAGTTGTTTTGACTATGGTGCAGCACGTGCCGTCTCTTTCTAGCCACTGGTGATGAAAAGAGACAGAGCAACTTTAAATTTAGTTTAGTCGTGTGTACAGCAGAATCGCCACCACTGCCTCTTGCAATTCTTCGACTAGCATTTGTCACAGGTCTTGGCCAACGTTCATTTACTAATTACTTACCAAAATACTGACACACCAATCGATACTCCCTATTCCTTCATCTTCTTGCAAGATACTCTCCATTCCTTCATCTAAGATGCTTTTCAGGTTATCCAATGAGTCTCTGAGAGTCAATATAATTAATCATTTAGAGATAATAACTTGTTTCTCATACATTTAAGATGCTCTTTTCAGATTTATTTTTGTCCTAAAGATACCTTACTTTGACTTTGACGTACTGGTTAACTAAAGTGACAATCAAGTTTTCTATAACTTCCATTATTTTACTGTATGTAAGTACATAATTCAAAAAGAAAAGACATAACACGTGGAAAATCAATTTGTATCGGAATGAGTCTTCTGTCACATTTTAGGTGACGTGAATCTTAAAGTTAGTGCAAATGTTATTCCGATTATCTATACTAAAGCGAAACGGAACCAATTTTACTACGGGGTCAACTCTAAAATCACGATTAAATAAGTGAACTATAAAACAACTCAACTGTTTTAGAATTTAGATCGGACCAATAAGGAAGTATATTCATTCTATCCTACTAATATTATTAATGCGAAAAGTTTATGTGTAAGTGTGTATGTTTGTTACTCCTTCACGTTCCAACGGCTGAAACGATTTTAATGAGATTTACTATGAAGATTGGACCTTGGATTAACACATAGGTTACTTTTTTATCCGGAATTAACTTTTTGTCGCGGGTAACAACGCGTGGCGCAGCTAGTAACTAATAATTTTCATAATCCGTACTTTTCGGAGTTATAGTATGCACAACAAATCAGTCAAATTGAGAACCTCCTCTTTCTTCGAAGTCAGTTAAAAGTTAGCAACTGTTGTTATATTTCCTGTTTTCAGAATTGGTCCGATTCTAAATTTGATATTTATATTCGTACTAACTGTTGCCCGCGGCTCCGCCCGCGTGTATGTCGATTTTTTTAATCGCTTCCTCCCCTCTCCCTTTCACTTCATATATTAAGAACTTTCCATACAAATTTTCACCACAATTACAAACCCATAGTTCACACCTGGCAAAAAATGATATCATTATTTTTATTTTTTTATAAACTACACATATTCCAAATTTCATCGCTAGAAGTTAAAACACAAATAAGTTTCATACAAACTATTTTACCCCCTTTCACCCCCTGAATGTCCAAAAATCCGTGGAATTTCCAAAAATCCGTTCTTAGTACAAGTCTACATACTACACAAACACCCTCCAAACAAAGACACCCTCCAAATTTCATACCCCTAGGTCCAGCCGTTTGGGCTCTGCGTTGCCTATAGATGAATGAGTGAATGAATGAGTCAGGACAAATAGTCTTAATTACAGTACAGTAGATTTGTTTACGGCACAATTACATAGTATGGATGGTATATTTGATCATGAAGGTTTTTTGCAATATATTTGTATGTTCGTTTGTGTGAATTATCTCAGCTCAATGTATATAATAGAGATAAGAAGAGGAAACCTACAATTTAGTTCTGAATTGCTCAGAAAAAGGAACTTGCTCATTTTACTGATAAAGAGTGAAATTGTACACTTATTTTCCTAGGCCATCATAGCACATGCGCAGAAAAAAAATATTTAAAACTAGAATAACTAGATAAGAATTGACGAATACGCGAATATACTCGTGCAAATACAGCCATCCACAGACAAACACAGCAACATTTTTTAATTCGTAATATTCGATAAATTATGGAAATAATGCAAACACAATTAGTATGTGAGGATATTTTAGCAGAAATTAGCAGGCCTCTGACTTGGCTAAACGACCGCTTGTACTAAGACTACGATGTAGCGTGTAATCCGACCCACGGTAGCACCCAGATGAAATTTACACTTTCAAAACGACAGTCTTGTACATGGTCACCTATCCAAAGACTGCCCGCATGGACCGTTGCTTAGCAAGATGATTGCGTTAGATCACATTAGCTAGTCGAGCTACTTACTTACTGCTCCGGCACGAAATCCCCAAAATGGGTCTTGGCCTCCGACAACAGACGGCGCCACTCGTCACAGCGTTACGCCATTCCTCTCCAGTCAGCCACTTGAAGCTCGCAAAGGTCCCTTTCGACGGCGTCACTCCAGCGGTACCGAGGGAGGCCTACTGAACAGCGTCTCGCCGGCTTCCCTAAGTAGGCTCTCTTAGCGGCCCGATCCTCCCCCATCCTTAACAGGGTCTAAAGCATCGCCGTTGAGCCTTGAACTCTCCCACGATGTTTGATTCGCCAAACAACTCTTGTATCCCCCTGTTTTTACGGTTAGTGGAGCTACAGGCGTTACTAATGCAAGGTCGAAAATAAGGAGATACAGATTGTCAGTGTGAAATGGAGATGGGCATGTCGCTTGGCTCATCGGGAATTCTCCAGATGGACCAGGGTAGACCCTGAGTGGTATCCAAGAAACGAGGAAAGTCGTAGAGCCAGACTACCTTCAGCCCAATGGATAGACCGTATCGTAAAGCATGCTGAAAGGATAAGAAGACTGGTTATAAGGACCGTATTATTTATACTATGTGGAGTATAGGAGAGGAGGCGTAACCCAGCAGTGGAGAGAAACAGGCTGATGATAATGATGATTGTAATGAACTAAAAACAGAAATCATTATTTTCTCTCCAAAGATCAATAAACTCAAAAGTATTTGTGGAGCTAGAGCTCGTTCAGTAGTTTATTTAGGAATGACGCACGTAAATAGTGTGTGAAAGATAAATAACCGGACAAGTGCGAGTCAGGCTGGCGTAACAAGAGTTCAGTACGATTATTTTTGCAAAAATTACATTTGGTATATAGGAGGACACCTTGACTATTTTTTGTTATTTTTTTTTCTAGAAAATATATAAATATTAAGACACATTTCACACACGGCTGGTTCGCCCCATACTTAACCATTTCTAGCTTGTTTTATGGTTGCTAACGCAACTTGTATTTTATTTATTTATTTATACATAATTCCCTTTTTTCTATACATATCAAGTAAATGTACCACTAATTAATCTGTTCAATGTTACAAGCGTCTATTATAAACAAAAATATATAGATGTGCATTGTAAAAAAAACAATGTTGTTTATTTAATTTTATTTAGTTTCTTGTCATAGTGGAAACAGAAATACATCATCCGTAAAAATTTCAACTCTCTAGCTATTACGGTGACAGACAGATATTCAGCGAAGTCTTATTTATAGGGTCTCGTTGATATCTGTTTCCTTAGGTAGGGAACCCTAAGAAGCTAAGAAATACCGAATCTCTTAAGTACCTGATTATATCTTCTTATCTTAATAGTTATTTATACTACAAGAGGAGAACATTTTCTAGGAAATTTGAGAGAAACTATTTTTTACAATATCAATTAAACAAAAAATTTGAAATAAATCAAATTTGGAATCTATTTCATAACTTTTAATACCTACTTACATACATACGTAACACGTGGGTAATTTTTAATAAATAATAATAATAGGCAAGCGCTTAACCATAACTCCAAATACATATACGTACTTAACGCGGAGTTAATTACATAAAATTGGATAGTGAAAAGAAAAACCAGCACTTACTGTATACTTGTATACTCTTCCGATAGTCGCGGAAAACACGGCATTATAATTTATTGGCAAGGTCGCTTAAAATTGCTATATACTGCCAGTTTTCTAGACCAATAACCAGTGTTCAAGACCTAGGTAAGAACCTTAATTCTCTGAAGTCATAGGTCGTAATTAGCTGGTCGTGGTTGAAGTAAACTACGAACACCGTAGTACCTATTGGAAGAGTACAAGCGCGCGTGCAAAGCATATCGCCGTAGATTGGAGTCGCGCGCACAGCGTTCGTTGTCGGAAAATTTAAAATTCGAATCGTACGTTTTTTATTCTATTTTTTTTAGTGCCAGCGTTTTTTGGAAATGACAATTCTAGGTTGACAGTGTTTTGTGAGGTTTTACTTGGTGATTAAAATAGTTTTCTTGCTAGTTTGTGCAAATTTATTTGGACTGAAGTGACGGTAGGTACAAAAATTACTTTTTCAATGTTTTTATTATCAAGTTCGTGTATGTAATACAATATTATGTGAAGTTTGTTTTTCATATTAGAAGGATTAGTATGGTTTTCAGGTGTTGTTGTGATTACCGACTAAAAGATTATGATTGTCCTTCCGTGGTAAGGTATTTACCTATTCATTTGATTCAGTTGTTTGCAATTGGTATACCTTTATCAACAACACTTGATGTAAATCTTGAAAATATGTATGCCGTCACATAATGTATCATTGAACTTTTAATACACAAGATAGCAAATAACAAAGCAAGAATAAATAGATAGATAGACGTGGTCTTTTCAACTCCCGCTAATTTTAGATAGACTATTTTAACTTTTAATATTTACCCATTTGGCTGTCCGTAAAAGGGCAAGTTTAACTTCCTAATTAAAATATTTCTTGTGATGAGAGAATGTTCCTATAAAAGATACCATAGCTGTTTACTGGCAGTTAGCCAACTAAATTTCATATTATAAGGCTGGTTGACCGACCCGAGATACCAGACGTGGAGCAATATAATTTAATTTATTAATAAAACCTTTGGCTAGGCTTCGGTCTTGCTTCAAATAATATTATAGGTTAAAATATTAGGAAATGTATGGCTTTTAAAACACATAGTAATTACTACTTAGTAATATAGTTCAATGTATTAAAATAATGTTGATGACAATTCTCTGTCTACCTTCGATCTAAAAATACTTAAACAAAACCATTAATATCGTTACGTAGTACTAGTTATTATTCTGTGCTATCGTCTTTATTTTTTATAATACCATTATAAAAATCTACATATTATATGTATGTATTTAAAAATACCTGAGCAAACGAATCATTGTTAAATGTCAGGCGAATTGTAGTGAAGCGTGAACCCAAACAACACTTAAAAAACCATTAGTTATCATAAACTTTCCAACTCTTAGCTATTCATTAAAATTCTATGACAAGATCTTTCAACAACTGGTTTCAATATCTCATTTAAGTTTATTCAATCGATTTTCGTTCTGGTTCTCTAGAAGTTTTAATAATACTTGCGAGGAAATTACTTTTGTCATAAAGAAACCAAACCACATCCATAGAAAAAACAGAGACAAAAAGATCTCCAATTGTCGATAAGTACCAATTATCCACCTAATTAGTTGTAATTCGTCATTTTCCTTATCCTCTGCCACAGCCTCGGCTAATGCTTTGTCTAAGGCCTTTGAGACGCCCATACTTATTTATATTAATAGTTATATAATAGGAAACAATGAGGCGTATGAGATCCCTTTGTCTTCCGCTGACTATTTTGTCACGCTCCATATAAATCTTTTATGGAAGTAAGAAGTGATTAAAATATTAAATGGTCTATTTGGATATAATAATATACCTAAGTTTAACAATAAGTTAGAAGAAGCAAGCAAGTAGAATTATAAATGACAAGCAAATATTGACATTCTAGTTTTTTAAGAATAATTATGATTTTATTGATATTATTGTTGACAGTCATGTGTAATTATTAAATTTACTTGATGTAATTATGTATAAGTAAATATGGATGACAATCTGAATTAAATAAATAAATAAAATAAAAATTAACATAAAACTGGACAAAATCAGGCGCGTTTATTTCCATTTTTTTTCACTAAATTATTACCTAAGCTATTTTATCGAGTTCGGTCGCGCTATACCTACATACTCGTATTTGGACGAAGCGCGTTATTACATTTTTCTTGAAATAACTTCATATAAAATAAATATTTAACAATTATCAAGCTCTAACGTTTCTAGATAATATCGTTACTTACAAAAAAGAACGTTTTATTTGAATTTCTTTATTAGTTTAAGAAGCGCAAGGTTTTTATTTTAAAAATATACTATTTTTCAAAAACTACGAGTATAAACAATCGAGCGTGTTTCGTGGGGTTCGTGTTTTCGAACTAAAGATTATTTATACTGAATTAAACTAAAAAAAAAACTTAATAAACCTAGCGTAGCCCTATAATTTACGCAGGATTTTTCAAAATATACTTTACCTAATGTGATCTACACAATATTGTTTTATACATGTTTGCACAGTTATTTTGTTTTATTTATATCCTCCAATTCTCAAATTGTGTCAGTCTTCCATTTTCCTAGTTAGGTAAGAACTATGAGTTATTCCAACCTATGTTATCAGCCCGCATGCGCAAACGCATCTGACACGGTTGCAGTAGACTGAAAATGTAGATTGGATTCTTACGTCATCAGTCTTACATATTCATAATTATTTTTGTAAACGAATTTATTACCTACCGAAAGAGACCTGAAATAAAAGATTTTAGGGCGTTCAACCCTTAAAGCTGTATAGGAGTAAATTAGCATATTTTGAAAAAAAAACATAAGACCCCGTGTACAAGATAGGGTATATGATTTTTTCAGTTTTATTATCTACTAGCTGACCCGGCAAACGTTGTTTTGCCTCACTTAGGGGTATGAAAAATAGATAGTGTGGCTTATATGACACGTTCGTAAATTTACCGTACCAGCGCCATCTATTGATTACTTACTCAACCCAGTCGAAAGGTATCGACATCTGTTAGAATCATTTGGAGTTAACAGGTAATTGTGACTGTCAAATAATAACACAATAATTAGCAATAAATTATAATTGCGACTATAATTTGAGATTTACACTATCCTATCTCTCAAGTTGGATCAAACTGCACATGGTGTGCAAATTTTATTGTATTCGGTTAAGTGGTTTAGGAGTCCATTGAGGACAAACATTGTGACACGAGATTTATATATATTAAGATAAGATAATACAGTGTTAAGAATCTTTAGAGTTTGAAATCAATATTACGTAGATTTTATTCGATAGGTTTAAGTTTTGAAAAATAATTGTTTTAAAAATGTTGTGCTTCTGAAAGTAATGAAGAGATAAAAACAAATCTATATTTCCTAGAGTAGTTAAAGCGTATAATTTCAATATTGATAATTGTTATTTTTTATGAATTCTCTGGCGCTTCGCTCAATTCCACCACCAATTTTGCCCTGTGTTGCCATCTCCCTCGGTCCTATGCCAATCTTATCCAGCTTTACTTATGTAAAGGTTATTCAGGATTGCTTGACAGATTTTTTTCTAGGTTAGAAACGAAACTTCATAGTCGAAGCTCTATACAATAATAATGCCGATTATTTTTTTTTATTTGAAGTGAAATTTTTCAAACAACTTTTTATACATGGTGTAAAATTCAGGATAGCTTGATACGTTTTTTTCTAGGTTAATTCTAACCTAGAAAAAAGTATACGTCATTGTCGGAATATACAGCCGAGCAGCCTAATAACTTTATAAAATTATCTCACTCATTTTATTACTCTTATTATTTTTAACATTCATCTTTTTACGGTTCCGTACTTTGAGCCTCCGCTGTCAGTCACTGCTGTATTTCAGAAACCGTAATAGCTAGAAAGCTGAAACTTTCACAAGATATGTTTTTCCCGTGCCGCTATAACAACAAATACTAAAAATAAACAAAATGAAAATATTAATGGGGGTCCCCATATTATAAACGTGTTTTTTTTTCATATTTTTTTACAATAGGTACCCTATATCATAAACGGTAGCTGCTAAAGTCCCCGCCACGAGAAGCTATAAATTTTGTAAACAAGTGATCAGGAGTTCACAACATTTGGACCAACAAAAAAAAAACGTTTTTTTAAGATTTAATCAATTATTATTTAACAAATATTAATTAATAATAATTATTCGTCAGATTCAGATGTTTCCGTTCTGTGTCAGAATCGTTTTTTTTGACGTTTTTTTCGTGGCGAATTCATTTCATTAGATGTACTGGCTACTGGCTCCATTATACGTAATAACAAATAAAATTAACACAACAATTAAAGTAACAACAATAAAAAAGTGATAACGAAACAATAACAAAATTAACAATAACAACCAGATCCGCGATTTATGCAAAGCAATGAAACAAACTCGTACGCATTCGAAACTCGAATGACGCGTTTATTTCAAAATGGCGTCCCGATAGTTAACAATCCCTGCGATGGACGCGTTCCGGTACCAAGAAACACAAACGATAGCGTTTTGTGTCGTTAAAGTATGATCCGACTAAATTAAATAGGTTGAGTTAGATTTGGGGGCCTTGGCATTCGGAAAATTTCAGATATTTCTTTACCTGCTTTTCTATCGTCTTCATTTAGCGTTCAAAACTTAGTTCGCAAAATTCTGTTGCCCTCATTAAGTAATTTTGAAACCAGTTTCACTGCCACCGCTATGCAAAGCTGGAAAGCTGCTTGCCCGACTGAGCCATTGCCAAAATCCCCTTCCTGTCAGAGACAGTGGGACGGGCCTCTCTGCGTTTTAGCATATAAGACTTTGTTGAACTCTTCAACATCTAACGCAGAGCGGGCTCGCTTACTCGCTGCTGCTCGATGGGAATCGGGATTATGGCTACATGCAATTCCGTCACGCAATATAGGAACTCTTTTGGACAACCATTCATTCGCCACTGCCGTATCCCTTCGTATAGGTGCCGCTTGTCAGGTTCCCCACCATTGTGTTTGTGGGGATGCTGTGGATCGGTTCGGTTACCACGGTCTGTCGTGTTTGAGAAGCGCTGGCCGTATACCGCGGCACGGCAGCCTGAATGAGATCATCCGTCGGGCTCTTGTTAGTGCCAACGTTCCATCGGTCCTGGAACCCAGTGGGTTGATGCGTGACGATGGCAAAAGACCTGATGGGATGACACTCATACCATGGAGGATGGGGCGGCCTTTAGTGTGGGATGCAACATGCATCGACACTATGGCTCCGTCTCATCTTCCTCACACATGTGTTCGGGCTGGTGCTGCGGCCGCCAAAGCGGAAAACCTTAAACGGCACAAATATACACAACTTGACCGTGTGTACATGTTTGTGCCGTTTGCGGTAGAGACGATGGGACCGTGGGGGCCGGCCGCCCTGCAGTTCTACGGAGAACTTGCCAAGCGGCTGGTGGAGGTTTCGGGTGTCCAGAATGCTGGTTTCTATTTCGGTCAGAAACTAAGCATTGCCATCCAACGTGGCAATGCTGCCAGCATTTTGAGCACTTTTTCCTCTACCCCTGGACTTTTGTAGGTTAAGTTTTAGTTTAGTATTTTATATGATTGTTATGTTGGTTATAAATAAATACTATTATTTATTGCTAATATAGTAATAGGTTGTTACTTTCATATAACCCGTCTATATTTCATGTCGATTGAATATGGTCAGTTTATTATTATCTCGCAGTATAAAATGTTTACTTAGTAAAAGAAGTTTGTTTACAAAATTTATAGCTTCTCGTGGCGGGGACTTTAGACACTTAAAATTTCCACAGAATCTGTAAATGTAAATTACCTAAATATCTAATTGAATTATAAATTTAGATAAAATAAATATTCAAATATTGAATAAATATTTCATGGGGGATCCCATAGATACAACAAACGTAATTTACCTAAACGCATTTGATCTCTGCAACGATATTGAATTTTGAGTGAACTTTAAGAATAAATTAAAAAAAAAATGGTTGCCTGTAAAGTCGGTTTTACGGGCGAAGATAAGTGACTCCCAGCCGCAACCTAATTTAAGACGTTGTCACGTCAAAAAGATTATTTTATATACCTACTTACTATTATTTATGCATGTACATACCTACTTGATACACAAAAATACTTTGTTTCAGGATGCTTTAGCAAAATGACTTTATCTACAAGCCGACAACAGTTTTTGGCTTATGAGACGCATCCTACTGAAAACAACATCCAATATGGAAGAAAAAAGGGTTTATACATTTCACACTGTATTTGTATTACATTTGTAGTTTTTGCGATTTTAGTAGCAGTTATAGTTGGATTTCTTTCACATTACTTCACATACATCAAGGTAAGATTTTTTTAAATATCACATTAGGTAGGTACATCTTTTATTACATACAAACGCACCTACTCTGCCTCCTATTACTCTTACCTTCTTGATCCAAAAACAAAAGCAGCCTGTGTCAATCCACGGTCTAGATACCTCTAAAAAACTCATCCGAAGTAGTTTAGCTGTTGAAGTGTGAAGGAGAGTAAGAATGTTTAAATATTTCTCCTACTTAAAATATACGCTCAACGTCATAACTTACGGCTTTTATAATATTTCACACTTCTATAGATAAACACTTCGCGGCACATTTAAAAAGATACTGATTCTGATTTTGATTAAAGAAACAATTCCGTTCTGCTCAATGTTTACATTCTTTTTATCTTTAATTCGTGAGATTTTGCTAAACTCATGCCTCAGTTTAACGTGATAACAACGCACATATTTCATTTGATTTGAAATGAGGCAGTAAACACAAACCGTCCTCGTAAACGTGACAATAAGTGCATTTAAAAAAAAACGTGTCAGAATAGAAATGTCAAATCAATCGATTCGTGTGCGCGAGATTAGAAAATTTAAATTAGAAAAATAGAGAAAACAAATGAATTTATTAATTAAGTTCGTGTTAACATGGACCATAATTTGAAATAACAAAACCAAATAACCGTAATCTTAATTAAACTGTGATAGATTTGCTGTGCATTAAGATGTATTTAAAGTTGTGCTTACTAGCTGTTTTATTGGTGGATATACGCGTAAGTGAATTATAATGTATATTTGAGCTTTTACTGTGCATATTCGTTTTATTTTACACTTATCGTGTCAAGTACACCAGGTGTATTACCTTACATCCAGACAAGACTTTGTGTAATTAAGTAACCAGACCAATCTAGTTTGTATAAATCATGAACTGAGCTTATCAGGGTCAGGATATTTGGTACATATTTTTTGATGATAAACTTATTATAGTAGAGCTGCACTATATAGCCAAAAAGTATGTTGGCCTAATGGTTTTGTTGGCATGTGTTTAAATCTCATCCTCTTGTTTTTCCAGTTAAGTTCACAATCCGCGTCCCAATTCTGGGACGAAACAGAACCATTTGGACAAGCTACGGGTCCACCGTCCCTGGACCTTCGTCTGCCGTCGGAAGTTGTACCAAAGTTCTACAGACTAAAGCTAATAACTAACTTGGACAACAGCAGCTTCTCTGGAAAAGTGGCTATTACTCTCCGGGCCAGCACAAGAGTGAAAAATATAATTTTGCACTCTAAAAATCTCAGTATTATTAAAGAAGAAGCTAGGCTAACAGAGCAGACATATGAGAAAGTAGCTACAGTGAATGGGAGGTCTAAAAGAGAGGATTCCGAGGGAACTGTAGCAGCTGTCGTAGAAAATGTACCAAGTGATTACACTATCTCTAATAGCACTACCACTGTTGTGCCTGATACAAACAGTGCAGATACTACCACCTCAACTACACCTAAACCCAGTACTGAAGCAGTGGATACTCAGATAACTAAAAGCAATGCCCAAAGAGTTCAGATTTTGTCCATAACTCCAAGTACAGGGGACCGTCTAGTCATATTTTTAGCAAAAACACTGGAACCTGATGTAGATTATATCCTGGAGCTATCCTTTGAGGGAAACATCAGTGAATCACTCATAGGATTTTATAAGAGCACATATAGAACTAATGATAAGGAGGAAAAGTAAGTGTATCCCTAATGACACTTGAGTTACTTTATGTATTTTCGATAATTATATCATCTACTGAAATTTATGCATTTAGCATTACAACATTGAAAATAAGTATTGAATTTAAAATACATACCTGCCAAATAATATCTGAATCAGTAATCAAAGTAGTTTAGTTAGATAAAGTATTGAATTTGAAATATATATATGACTAGCTGACCCGGCAAACGTAGTATTGCCTTAATAAAAAAAAAAAAAAAAAAAAAACTAAATATGCAGTAGCCGATTCTCAGACCTACTGAATACGCATATAAAATTTGGAAAAAATCGGTCAAGGCGTTTCGGAGGAGTACTGTAACAAACACTGTGACACGGAAATTTTATATATAAGATAATATGGCTAAGCAAGAATACTTTTTCTTGGAAGTTGCCAAAATATATTATGTCTATTAAAATACAAGTGAATATAATCTAGTGTATTATCAGAAATATCTTCTACATAGCAACTAGAATCATTTTCTAGTAGCTTTCTAGTAGGTAGCCTGACTGGCAACTACCCACAAGTTGAAAAATTTTACAAATATGAGTTTAACTGTTAAAAGATAACATTTAGCGCACAATAAACTAAATTAATATTGGTTAAGATAACCACATTTTTGAGTGACGGCCTTTGGATAGTAGATTGTTAGAAGAGGCCTATGTCCAGCTGTGGACAAACTACTATTAAATAAGTTGCTTATGATGACTTTTTGAAATTTAATATATATTTGTATTCCATTCATAATTTTCCAGAGTGCTGGGAGTAACTCAGTTTGAGCCTACTTCAGCTAGAGCTGCATTCCCTTGTTTCGACGAGCCAGCGTTCAAAGCAAAGTTTGAGATCAGCATTGCTCATGCTCAAAACATTACTGTTCTCTCCAACATGAAGGTAGCTGCGGAGGAACCTATGTAAGTTTTTATTGAAGTAAATAATTTATTGATAAAGGTATAAAGACTTTCTAAGTAAAATTTGGATAAGACATAATAATTAATTATTTGTGGAGTTCTTTATAAAAAACCCTGTTCCAGAAGAATAAAATTGAGATTTTTTTCTGAGCAAACATATGTAAGCATATTGTTATCTAAGGTGAATTTTTTAAATATATTTGGTGGCAAATATATTGGGGCTGTCTAGAAGACAATAAAACGGTAGAACACGTGCTACTGCACTGTGAGGCTACTAAACAAATCAGAGAGAGTTATGGCCTGATGATAGCTGCTCAAGATGAAAGTTCGCCTTCTATTGCTAATCCTCAGACAAACAGACCATTTTACGCAACAAATACAAATCATTTATTGATAACACCAAAGTTACAAGTCAAATAAGTTACTAGTCAACAGTGGTGGAACAGGTATGCCAGCAACCCAGGTCTGTGCTTCTTTATTTCAAGGAGTTCGGTTGGCTTGGGTAGGCTGGTAAGGGGGGAATACACACAATACGCCCCTAGCAGGATCATAGTCAGTACAGGACTCATCACCTCCACTAAAAAATAGAATTAGAATACTTAAAAATAAATGTTATATATTTCTGTAATATACTAAATATTGATTGATTACAGGTCAGAACAACCAAATTGGGTTTGGACACACTTTGAGCGCTCAGTAGACATGTCAACCTACTTAGTCGCATATGTGCTGTCAGACTTCCAGTCATTAGAGACAAGCTATGCTAGCAAAGACGGTGTTAATAAAACCATCCGGATTTGGACAAGACCTCAGCTACTTAACAAGGTTAGAGCAACTTTTTTATCTGCCTTTAAATTATATTCTCCGCTTGGAATTGTATAATTGAAAAAGCCCATTTTCTATACAGTTTTGGATGGTGGTAGGGCATTTTCTTGGCTCGCAACCAACCTCAAGTTGAAAAACCTGTTGCACTTGGCAGTGTATTCCGGTAGCCTCATTAAAAGCCAGTTAATCCAGCCTAGGCATGCTCTACCTTAGGCTAAAGTGTCGCTTATTCATGAGGTTATGTGCCCTGCCGGTCAAATGCCTAGCTGTATTGAAAAAAAAACAATAAATGTCTTCTGGTTTTGGATTTCGTTCCCACCACGAAACTGCAAAACAGAGGTTATTATATTCTCACAGTGAGATAGATTTTCTTGCCATGCACCTAATGGTATATCCTGGCAGCCTCCTTGAGAACAAGTAATTTTAGACTTGGCATGCTCAACCTTAGGCGACTTTTTTCGAATTGTGTGTTAAATATTTAACTCAGATAAGAAAAAAAGATCTTACTCGAGTTTTCGTATGTGTAAATGTGTTGTGTGTGAGTGTGTGTTGTTGCATTCTACATATCATATAACTATTGGTATATATATTTTTTTCATGATATTTTTTTTCTGTATAACCTACCAAAAGTTAGTTAATGTATAAAATTTGTTACAGGCAAATTACGCACTGACCATCACTCCAAAACTCCTTGATTACTATGAAGATGTGTTTGGAGTTCCATATGCACTGGATAAAATAGATCTGATAGCGATACCCGACTTCTCCAGTGGAGCCATGGAGAATTGGGGCTTAATCACTTTCAGGTAAGGTGCATTATTAATAGTGTACTTAGGTTTTTAGACGCAATAACTTTGGCTATCACACTAAGTACTGTAAAATATATAATTGATGAAGAAAATCATTACGAGGAAACCCACAAATGACATAACACACATGTCTACAAAATGAGATGTGTGTCATCCTCCAACACGCACTTAGCCAGTGTGGTGTATATATGGCCTCTACCCATTGATTTATTGCTAAATGTCAGCTGATAAAACTCGCGTCAATAAAGGAAGCGTTTGAGAGATCATGTCCTCTCACTTGCATAACTATATAAGTGCGACAGAGAGGGAATGAACTTTCAAATGTTTTCTTTATTAAATCGAGTTATACAACTCAAAATGGGTTATTTTGCTTCATTTCATCACTGGTTAAGTTGCCCTAGATTTGAAAACTATTAGGGCTATTTATGAAACTCAATGATTCTGAAAGATTAAAAAAAAAAAATAGATATTGGCATGGATATCAGGGCAACCAAAAATAAAGGTTACTTTAGTGAAGCTTACCAAGAGGTCATAATACTAGAGAGGATTGCTGATTCCCATAAAAAATAAAGCGTGACGCGGAAGTTTAGTCATAATTGCCGATGAAACCTAGATGGCACTTCAAATCGAGCGTGCAGCCTAGCTACCGTCAAATTCCGCAACACGCTGCAGTCCCATAGTGATATAACGATAGTCGATTGGGTGACCCAAGTGAAGTCGTTTCAAGAAAATACGAATAGATGGAGCTACATATGATTTGCAACAAGAGATTGAACTTGTATATTGATTTGACCTGTTATCTGCCTAATAAACAGTTAATCTATCTATTTAGTTATAAAATTATAAAATAATATTAAGACATTATATAACATGTCAATAAAATAAATAATAAAAGTCAAATTACAATGTCAAACAACAAACAAAAAAGTCAGGACAGCACGCCATCGACCGTGCCCGGCGCAAAGGTTGGCACCTCATAACGTTGGCCGCGTTTCCACGCTGAATAGCGATGGCTATCCTCTGCACCAAGTACGACCGAGAACGGGAGTCCCCCGTCTTATCCCTCAGTCTTCGGCCAATGGAGGAGCTAGCTTCTATTATATTTATTAGTCTATGGAATTCCATATCGATACCCTAATTTGAAAACCTACTAACTCCTAAGCGGGTTTTTTTACGGGAGAGGCTCAAAACTTCATTGTAATTTTTTATTTTACGCAATAAAGAAAACCCAAAATCCCGTGAAAGACTATGCTTTATTTTTATTAATACAATAAAAATAAAGTTATATTACTTTTTATTTATCTAAATAAAAGGTGTAATACAGTGACGTTTTGAGACTCTCCCGTAAAAAATCTGCAGAGGAGTTAGTAGGTTTGCAAATTAGGGTATCGATATTTATTATCTTCTCCAGAGAAACCACTCTCCTGTACGACGAGGTAGACGGAGTCCCCCGCGACAAGCAGAATGTGGCTATCGACGTGGCGCACGAGTTGGCTCACCAGTGGTTCGGGAACCTCGTCACCATGAAGTGGTGGAGCGACCTGTGGCTCAACGAGGGGTTTGCTACCTATATCGAATATGTGGGGGTTGATCGAGTGAGTATAAATCTTATATCTTTAATAATAATAATAAATTATTTATTTGCCACAGAAACTTAAATCTAGGTTACACCGAGTTTAGTTATTATAATATAAGTACCTATAGAATTTATGTTTGGTAAACTCGGGGGACTCTGTGCTCCACACTAGGTTTCACCTGGATCGTGGAGTACATTAGATGAACAATCTCTTTTCATCTTAGGTGGCCAGAAAGAGACGGCACGTTCTGCACCATAGTCAAAACTACTAAAATCGACTTACCAAACCTTGATTCCCAGATCGAGCCGGGCTGGAGGATGTTCGACTCGTTCTCCCGGGACAAGATGGACTTGCTCCGTACTGACGCGCTGAAGAACACGTCGCCCGTCGCCCGGGAAGTCGTGGACGCCTCGGAAATATCGCAGAAGTTCGACGAAATATCGTACACGAAAGGCGCGAACCTGATCAGGATGTTAAACCATACGGTGTCGGAAGAATTGTTCCATAAAGGACTGCTCATCTATTTGAATGATTGGTGAGATTGTTTTGCAATTAAGTAAAAACGGGACCCTATTACGAAGCTTTCGCTGTCTGTCTGTTACCAGGCTGCATCTCAGAAACTGTGTAGCTAGAAAGAAATAAGTTATCTATGTTCCGACAAATACCAGAAGTAAAAATAATAAGGGGGCTCCCATATAAGAAACTTAAAGCAATTTTTTACTCGATCTTTATAACGACATTTGATGGACCTTCTAAACATTCACAGAATATTTAATTATGTAATCTACATCAAAAATAAATTATTAAATTAAAATACTATTAAAAAGACACATTTAGTGAGGCTACCATACAAGAAACGTGTTTTATTGATATTTATCTGATAAATTGGAACGGAACGGAACCCTTCATACTCGAGCACGACTCGCACCAGTCCAATTTTAACAGAATTTTAAGAAAAAAATATTTGAAAAAATCTTTCGCCAAGCACCTGACGATGTGTTCCTTCTTGAAATCCAGTATTTCTAGACTAGGCATGCCCCATCTTTTTAGCTATCACGATTTATAAGACAGCCTGGTGACAGACGGACAGCGAATCCTCAGTACTAGGGTTCTTTGGATATTGTACTCTGAAGAATTTACGATGGAATTTTCTGAACATTTAATGTAATTTCATATTATACAGGAAATTCTCAAACGCTGAAGAGAACGACCTATGGACGGCCATGTCTAAAGCGACGCAAGGAGAGCCGCTGTTCAAAGACGTGTCTCTGGTGAAATTCATGAACTCCTGGACGCGGCAAGCGGGCTACCCTGTTGTTAAGGTCATTAGGAACTACAAGACGGGAACTATTGAGCTGGAACAGGTATTAATTTTTTTTTTATTTTAATTCCTTTTTACTGTCCTTACATAATCTTTATTCACCTTAAGACATCGCTTTATATGTATATGGCCACTCACATGTCAATCTTAATAACTATATTATAACTAGTCGTAATAACTATTGTCCTTAGTGGTAAATATATTGAATACAATAAAATTATGCAAATGAAGATTCTGTCAGGTGTGTTGTGTGACTATGTTGACATTGAATCCAAAGAATCCATTTAATTCCCTGAATTCAGGGATATTCTCTTATTGATTCTTTTCAAAATATATTGTAATACATTCTTACTTTTTCTTACCCTCAACGCAAGAACGATGGGGTGTTATAAGTTTGACGGGTGATTGTGTATGTGTACACATACATATGTGTCTGCCTGTGGCATCATACGTAACGGAAGACCCAATTTTTGCTGCCAGCCTTCAATACTTTCTGCTGTCAATAAGCCGAGAATGAAATGTTCTAATTAATACCCCTGACACATTTTATAATAAATATAAAACCCCGATATTTTTAATAGTGGCCATCTTGGATTTTGAAAACTAGTACTTCATAGTGCATATATTCTACTTGTCAAGCCCTTGCATTTTCCATACATATTGAGTGAGTTTTAAAAAAATTGCCATTTTTTAGCTGCAGCCTCTTCGAACCGATTTTCATCTTACATAGCTAAGAACACTCTCGCCTAATAGAAGACCTTTCATACAAACCAGTAATAATCGGTTCATCTTATCGGGGGCTACGATGCCACAGGACAGGATTATTCCAATAATCCCCATTTAAAATCCCTAGTAATGGGGATATTTGGACATTATCTCCATTACGAACATTTTGAGGCACAAATGGTGATTTCTGGACAAAATCGTTAAAAATGTCCAAAAATCCCCATTACTGGGGATTTTTCATGGGGATTATTGCAATAACCTCTCAGACAGACATACACAGACACACAGAGATAGACACGACACACTTACAGGGGTAAAAAACAGGTACATATACTGTTTTAACCAAAATTAATTTGATTTCCACAGAGACTATTCACAAGCTCAAAGCAACCGTACCAAGCCATGATCGACCAAATATGGCAGATCCCCGTCAGTTACACCACAATGGACACACCGGTGGAACAGTGGTCCACCAAACCCAAGGTCTGGATGACCAAGTGGTTCAAGATTGTCGACAACGCCAATGTTAGCGCGTCGCAAGCTCTTTACGTCAATGTTAATGCTATTGGTGAGTAGATTTTTTTAGTCTTCTTCTTCTTCATATGAGCTAAGTGGTCAAGCTCTGGTGTCCAGAATTTTCAAGCCGCCCGAAGGCTTCTGACTTGGCTTTACTAAGTACGGCTGTTGTACTAAGACTAAGCCGAGATCTACAATTTAACGTGTCATCCGACCCACGGTAGTGTAAAAAGGTAGATAAATGCCACTTGAAAAACGACAATCTTGTGCATGTACACCCATCCAAACGCCGTCCGCATCGACCGTTGCTTAACGTCGATGATCGTGTCATATCACCTAAGCTAGCCGAGCTACGGGCGCTATAGTTTTTTTTTTTTTTGGTAAAGGTATCATATATGATGGCGTTCACAGATAAACCATTGTTTGATTAAATAAATATAGTATATAAAATGGCCTTCAGGTGGCTTAAAAATTCTCGACTGCAGAGCTTGACCACTTAACTCATACGAAGAAGAAGAAGAATATTTTGTTTTTGTTTCCCCATATATCAAATGCCAATTTCATATGTAGTACCTATATTAAATTATAGAGAAAGAAAAAGTAGGAGAAGCCATCAAGCTCAAGTAAGCAGAGCCGACATTATAAAAAAAAAAAAAATGTCATTATACTCATACTCATATTGATTACTAACGCTGTCCATTTCCCAAGAAAATACTCCACAGCCGTGCCACGCGTTTCTTAAAAGTTATGTATTCAATTAAGTATACCTGAAGCAAGTTCCAAAATAAAAAATTAGACAGCAAATTTGCCATAGAAAAATATTTAAATAACTTATTATTGGTTTTTAATTCTTTCATTTTGATGTCACTTTAGTATGGTTAATTTTGTAAAATCCTGTTACTATTTGTCTATTTAAAGTCGTTTAACAATTTCAAGTTTAGCTAGATTCGAACATTGTGTGCAAGGAAAATAGAATTGCTTAAATTGTTATAATTTCTGTTCTTTATTAAAAACAAAACTATTTTTCGCCCATTTCTTTACTTTTCGCAATGGCAATTCAATCTAACCGATACTCTTTACAGGATACTACAGAGTGAACTACGACGAAAAGAACTGGCAACTCTTAAGCGCTGCTCTCAAATCCGGTTCCGTCCGGTCACCCATCACTAAAGCACAACTCATCGACGATGCATTCAACCTGGCCAAGGCTTCTCAACTCGAATACAGCTACGCCCTAGGTCTTACCACTTGCGTCATTGATGGAGAGGACTCCAAGATTGTATGGGACCTGCTTCTTAATAATATGGCCTTCTTGAAGCACAACCTTCGAGCGACGCCTGGATACATCTTCTTCCAGGTAATAAAAACTTTCCTTAAAACATTCCTAAGTAGATTAAATCAAGTGAACAAGTAGCTCTTCGAACAATAGACCTTGATAATATAATTTCTGGGAACATCATATGTACTGATAGATGCTCTACAACCACATATCTCAACAATCCCATTACCAATTTTATTAAATATTCCAGATATTATCATGATTAGCTGAAAAATATATTCAGGAGTTATTTAATTTGATGGCGGTTGATTATTGCGACAGTAATAAATAATCAATAAATTGGTTATTTTATCACACAATGCTAATTCTAAAAATAATTGAGCAGTCCATCAAGGTTAGGTTAGGATGATCCTTTGCCAGATACTGTTACAGCCCACACTAAACCGCTCGTTCAAAATCATCCATCATCTAAAACTACTGACAAACTAAGCCCAATCTAGCCGGTGATTACGAAGATGATTCATTTATTTCACTCGCTCGATCAAAATTAGTTTGTATATTGTTCAGTCCCTATACAATATTAACTATTCCATCTTGTCTGTAGGACTACATGAAACTCCTACTAAAGAAGCAGTTGGAAAAACTGAACTACGGTCTGGATAAGCCCAAGGATGACAATGAAGCGTTTCTAATAGAGAACCTGGTGATGTGGGAGTGCTTTGTGGAAACTCCACGATGCATCGACTGGGCCAGGACGCAGTTCGATAGTTGGATTTCGCAGACCAACCTAACTAACAACCCGTAAGTATAATAGAATACTAGATATTTATCAACATAGTGTAAATTTACAAGACGATCATTAGATCTGTCGTATTGTATAGATCTGAGTGTTGGGGAACAAAAGTAGGGCATGTAAGAGGAGTGCATGCGGCTGAGATGCGAATGTTGAGATGGATGTGTGGAGTGACAAGAATGGACAAAATAAGGTATGAGTATATTAGAGGAAGTTTAAAGTCGCGCCAGTGAGTGAAAAAACTAAAGAGTGGGAGGTTAGCGTGATATGGGCATGTGATGCGTAGAGAGGAGATGCATGTTAGTAGGAGATGTATGGAAATGGTAGAAGAGCAAGAGGCCGACCGAAGAAGACATGGATGGAGTGTGTGAATGAGGACATGAGAGTGAAGGAGTGAGTGTAGAGACAACGGCTGATAGAGGAGAGTGGAAGAGGAAAATTCGCTGTGCCGACCCCACCTAGTGGGATAAGGCAAGGAAGAAGAAGAGACTTCTCTATTGATAAATCTCATTGATGCTAACCTATTTTGTCTGACTTACAGAATCCCCAGCTACCTCCGTTCGCTAGTGTACTCGATGGCGCTCCGACACGGTGGCCGACGCGAGTTTGACTTCTTGTACAACGTGTTCCTAAACTCCACCGATCCTAACGTCAAAAGTATGGTCATCAATATTCTGCCTAGCACAAGGGAGGAGTCGCTTATATCTTGGTAAGGAAAATTAAAATTAATAGGAAACTCCTATAGCATTAATATAGGGTTGCTTGTAAAAGAATACTTCACATACCAAATCTTAAATGTACTCATTCTCTGCAAAAATCATACTTGCTTCTAATATTATAAAAGCCTAAAATTTTGTGTGTGTGTGTGCGCGTGTGTGTATTTCTTCATGCTCGAACGCCTGAAACAACTTAGATGGAATTTGTTATGGAGACAGTTTAGGCCTTGGAAGAACTCTCTATTAAAAATCTTTTATATTCTTCTTCATATAAAGCAAGATGTGTTTTTTTTACGTATAATAGGCTCGCGCTTGACCACAACGCACCTGATGTTAAGTGACATTGCAGTCTAAGATGAGCGCGCTTGCCTGGAAGAAAAATGGTATCAAGTTTTAAACAAAAATGCAAAAACAAATACTAAATTGTACACAGTAAATAAAAACAAAATGATTAGGAATCCAAAGGCTTCCAAACTAGTATTCAAGCCGTCGTAAGGCTTGGTTTAACGACTGTTTTACTAAGATAGGAAAAATAAAAAGAAAAGATAAGAAAATATTAGTATAAAAACATTTTTTATAATACACGAGATTTATATAAATTAAGATAATAAATATATATCAGAAAATATTTTTAAGAGAAATTAATAATAATATAAATGTAAGCAACTAGATCTAAATATAGTATTAAGTAATTATTACTTAATACTATACCATTCATTAAACTGTGGAATTCTTTGCCGGAGTCCCTGTTCCCTCTGAACTATAACCTCACTGTCTTTAAGGCGAGAGTGAATCGGTTTCTTCTAGGCAAGCGCGCTCCACCCTAGATCGCAACATCACTTAACATCAGGTGAGTTTCGATCAAGCGCTTGCCTATCCATCATAAAAAAAATTAAGCTTAGCTAGCTTAGCCACACCCTATTAAAAGCGCAGTATGCACATTTCTTGTATTACAATATTTGTGTTGCAAATTAAGACATTTTGAATTTGAATTTATTAATTAACCATTTATTATTTATTAAATAACCATTAAACCAATAAATAATAAATAACCATTTATTAAAATTGTTTTTCTTTTAATATGAAAACACTTTGTAAATACAATTCAAGTATTACATTAAAAACTAATAAAAAAACACAAATAAAATTAATTTAATAGGCCACTCCGGATAGAACCTGATGGAAAGGTACCCATAACGCTCGTGGCATTTCCGCGTTGTATAGCTATGGATAGGCTTTTTGCCAGGTACGATCCGGAGCGGTATTCGCACGATTTAATTTATTAATTATTATTATTATTTAACCTCAGGCTCCTAGAAAAAAGTATAACCGAGATCCCGAAGCAGTACGCCGTGGCAGTGTGGGGCGTAGAGCCGCCGGTGGGCGCGAGGGTCGCACAGAACTACCTCGTAGCTAACTTTGACAAGGTCTACGCTCGGTTCACTGCTATGGACCCTTTCACATTCCCCGCAGTCTTAAACGCTGCGTTTGGATTCATTACTGAGGAAGATGAGCTGAACAGGGTGAGTTTTCTTTTATTTTTATGTCAAAGTAAAAAAAAATGCATCACTTAACCTTTTTTTTACACGCTTTCTATTAGCTTCACCTGTATGTATGTTTGTAGCCGACTTCTTTGGGCGCGATTTTGACCCACTTTGAACGGCCAGATTTCGTTCAAACTTTGTAGATTTATTGAGGACAATACACTAATTTGATAAAATTACGGTTTGATATAAAAGCGTGTTTTTTAGTTTTTTTAAACTATTATTTTTATTAGTGAGAAAATGTGTTTACGCATCTCCCGCTACAATCCTGGGGGAGGCAGGCAGGGTATGTCGGGCTCGAGGGCCAGAGAGGCCATCACTACCGACTAAAACCTCACGGTGTCCCATCTCACGACGGGGCAGGGATGCAGGACCGCTTAGCGCATTGCCATTGCTCTCCCCGCCCAGTGTCAATTAACCTTATAATTTAATTCTACCAGCAGATTGTCCCGGCTTCGCACGGGCTATAAAATAATCTAAGTTGCAAAGACAAACAAAATATAGCCTATGTTACTCGGGGATAATGTAGCTTCTCAACGGTGAAAGATTTTTTCAAATCGGTCCAGTAGTTTCGGAGCCTATTTGCGTCAAATAAACAAACAAAAAATCTAACTTTTCAAAGAAGACCTTTGAAAATTTGCTTAGTTTTACTTTATTGACTCGAGTCATACATAAGACCACCACATGTCATGACACTGTTAGCCAAATATTTCAAATACGCGAATACAAGTGAAGAAAGAATGAATGAATGTGATGTGCCTACCTGGATAAATAAATTCTCATGTTTATTACTTGTTTACACTTAAACAACTGCGGATCGGCCAATGCGGCCGAAATTTGGTATGGACATACCTTAGACTCTGTATTAGTTTTAGTACATATGATATCTTTATCCCGAATAATTCTAATTTTATAAATTTACTAGTTGCGCCTCGCGGTGTGACCCATGTTAACCCGGTATAAATTTAGCCGATGTGTTAATCCAAGGTCTAACCTATCTAAATCTCATCAAAATCGGTAAAAGTATACTGTGTGTTAATCCAAGGTCTATCCTGCACACCAAATTTCATCAAAATCGGTTCAGCCGTTTGAGCGTGAAGAACTAACAACATACCTGGTACCTCCAGAATTATGCTGAATTTGCTCCTTTTGTGCACATAGGCTTATTTTATAATAATAAGAAATTGTATATATGTATTTTTTTTTGTGTGCCCAATAAATAATTTTCTTTCTTTCTTTCTTTCTTACATACACAAATTTTCGCATTTATTATATTCTTTATTAATGTATCCCTCAGTTGAAATCGTTCGCGCTAGAACACAAAGAGCAGTTGAAGCCGATGTCCCAGACCCTGCAGAAGTTGGTGGACACCGCCACTCTACGCATCGACTGGGTGAAGAAATACGCGCGCACCATCAACCAGTGGTTCGAGGATTATGTCAAAGGCAAGTTCTTTTTCTTCATATAACCTAAGTGGCCAGACTCTGGTGTAGCGGCCTACATATTTAATATCGAGCTGAATACGCGTGTGCCACTGAGCGCGCGAGAGAGCCCCGTGATCATCGCACCTTCATCGCTTAAACGGACAACATGCACGAGGAAAATAGAGAAGCGAGCAGCAGATGCTCCTGCGTTTCAACGTCATAGCAAGCACTGACTGTCTAGAGTTTTCAAGCTGCCCAAAGGCCTTTGACTTGGCTTGTCGACTTTTTGAATTCAGATTAAATCCCAGGTCGTACTTACCTTAGTAGTTATATGGGCATGTTAGATGGTACCATATTGTTTTTTATTTTTTTTACACACGGTTAACCCCATACTGAACCATTTCTAGTTTGTGTTATGGTAGCTAACACAACTGTTATACTACATATACATACATATTTTGTATAGATACATATTTAACACCCAGACCGACAGCCTACAAATGTCGAAAATCGAACCCAGAACCTTCTGATTGGCAGTCCGGCATGGTAACCTTCAAACTTCAACGAGGTCGTCAATTGTCATCATACCCACGAAAGCGCTCAGATGAAAATCCCAATTTCTAAAATGTCTAGACCTACAAAACCCGCCATTAGTTACCAGTATAGTTGTTTATTTATTTATTTACTTACCTCAATATGTACACAAGTTATCAATACAATTCAACTTGTATTTTATTATAAGCTTGCAATCAATTACCACCTTCAGCGAAACAAAACTATGATGTAGGATATTATTGTATTATACATTATTATTATTCTTAGTAACATGTACTGTATATGTTAGTATATTCAAATTTCTGCTTACACGTTTCGTAATTAAAGGCTTTACCGAAAAACAAAGATTTTAACTAATAAGCTCCACCAGCTTCTACAGAAAAGTACCGAGTACCTTACCACCTATCTGTTTATTTATTTTTTCACAGTATCGAAAGAAAGAATAGCTATTTCACCAGCAGAGCTCGTAAACAGACAAAATAGCGACACTCTGGTCTAGGGTGGAGTAAGCTTCGTCTGGAATAGCTGGCTCTCAAGAAGCCTACGGGAACACACCATGAAATGCTTAAAATGTAACTTATATAAAATTACGTCCAATATACATGTCACACACTAAAAACTAAAACTAATACTAACCCGCCCCTGGTCGCCCCCGGTGCAAAGGTGCCCATCACGCTCGCATCAAATGTAACTTGTATTTGTCTATTCCAGGCAAACTACTTCCCAACGGCAGCTCCACAACTGCGGCGCCGACCACTGGTACCAACATAACAACACCTGCCTCTACAGACAATGATGCCAACATAACAACTCCGACACAAAGATAAAATGTCATTCGCCTTATTAGAGAATAGAATCTCACAAGACCTCCTTTTTGATTCCAGATTTTCAATGAGTTTTAATATAAAATCACGTTTCACATTTTCTATTGTTAATTTATTTGATTGTAGATTTCAATGTTATTTATTCTATTTAATTCATTGAGTTGAAAGCTTTAGTATGTAATTAAAAAACTCAGCCAAAGGCCAGTATGTACCTACTATAGGAGGCTAATTTGAAATACTGAAATAATTATCAAATTATTAAGGTTAACGTCCATTAGCTGGAGTCGAACGCGCTACGAATCTTCCTGAACTGTCATAAAAATTCGTATAGAAATTTTAAATTTAAAAAAAAGTTTTGTTTGGCGCGTTCGCCAACGGCTAGTATGCGGTTAGAAAGTATAAATTGTATTTATGTTTAAGAATATATACATGTATTAACTTTACAAATATTAACAAGATTATAATATAGTTATTACAAACGCACATAAACGCCTCTCAAGTTAGTAGTTATAGATGTTAATGATAAATTTATAAAAATTATATATTAGCAATAATATTTTTCTAAAACTTCAAAGTTTTTCAATACATTATTGTCCTTAAATTTGTTGCCAAAAAACTTATAAATTGTATCACAATCTATATATGTATTTTATATTAAGTCCATGTATGTACATTACATATTTAAAAAAATATAATTTGTAATATCTAGTCGAATTCTCGCGCAATTTATTTAATCTTTAATTTGTTGCTGTAGCAATACAAGTATTTGTCTATATTTTATGCTTCCGATAGTAACACTTAATTTTGTATAAACATATTTAAAATACGGACTTTATGAAATGTAGCTACCATAAATTAATAACTTTAGGAGAAAGTACTTACAAAATGTATTCAAATAATAATTATATTTAAAAAATACAAACAGTGTATGTACTTACAGATATTACAATATTTTGAGAGATCTCTTTTTATACCAATACTACGCACACATCTTCAAAATATCAAAATTAAATTAAACTGTCTCTTATGATTTAAATATCTGTTTATGTACAAACTTTTTACTTCCTATCATCTTTTTAAAGTACAAAAAGAGCCGTAGGCATGTAGTATAACATAGTTATGTAAATTAATTAAATATGGTTTGATTGAACGCTAAAACTTTAAATGTGGCTGATACAAACTGTAAATAATTTGCATTATATGTGTTTATATAATACCTAAGTACTATGAGTATGTATATAAGTGTTATATTTATTTAGTATATGAAAAATTAAAAAGGAACTAAGCCAAAAGATTTCTTTTCGTTAATGTTTAATAAAATTTACTCGAATTTATATGATCTGTTACTATTTTTGATCTTATTTAAAAATTATTTAATATTGTAAGCATGTTAAAATTAATTTAGAAAATAAAAATGTTTTAAACGATTTTGTGTTTAATATGCATCTCATAATGTTTACTTCTTCATTGTGCTAACTGTTATGACTTCATATTCATCAATTATTTATTTGAGACCAAAAACATAAAACTTGGCTTCATGACTTTAAGATATGCTCCAACTTTCTCAATACAGCCCAACCTATCCGCATACGTCTGCCAAGTGCCAATCTCACTGTTTTGATGACCATTAACAAAATTATTAGACTATGACCAAAATCAGGTGTCTATAGGCCTTCGTGGACTAAGAGAAGGCTTTCGACAGTATTGAACATTGGGCATGTATTAGGCTCTCTACGCCGCTGCTTAATGGATGCTGGATATGTGTAAGTGCTCCGTGAGCTGTATGCATCGGCAACAATGCTAGTAAAACTGCAAGATACTACTGACCCTATCTCCATCAAGAAGGGGGGTTAGACAGGGAGACACCATTTCGCCCAAACTTTTCGCAGTGTTTCTGGAAGACGTCCTAAAAACGTTTCCATAGGAAACTGGCATTAAGATTATGTTGCCTTCCTGTTTCATCTAAGGTTTGCAGATTGAAGGACTTTGTATTATTTGCCGACAACCTTGTCGACATCCAATGCATAATAGAACATCTTTCACATGCTTCTTAGAAAGTAGGCCTCAAGATGAATACATATGATAAAGACCAGGGTAATGCCGAACGCCTCTGGGCACTTCAAAACTTAAACTTAAGGCTGTTCGTTAGCATGCCACAAGTGCTCAGATGCCGCTAGATGGCGTTAAATTTTCATAAGTATGTTTTCTTTATCCTAGCGGCTCAAATTATCCCTTTCAGAACTTCTGAATCGTTACGCGAAATCTATTGTTAATGTATTATTTTTAGGGCTCATCACAAAACACCATCTACTAAGGCGTCGGTAGCAAAAGTCAAATAAACCCATATCTACTATCATCTATTCTGTGACGATGCGGCTACACTCACACTAGCATTGACAATTTTTTTTGTCACTTGAACTTCAGCATATTTGAATATGCATGCCAATTTCGAACGCTCAATTGTCGATTATATGGCTCGTTCGTAGAGGAAGCATTTTTGGAACAGGAAATATTTTTATGATTTAAATTGACTATGGTTCAAATCTCATGAATTATTAATTTTGCTATTTTATTTTGTTCGAAACTCTTTTTTTTTAAAGGAATATTATGGGAAAGTCAATATTTTCAATAGGTTTCGTTTTCGTGTATGTTAATATTCATAGTGCATACCTTAAAACCTCAAATGAAATTAAAAAATAAATCTATTGGGTACATGATACGAGTAACAAGAAAAAACTTTTCTCACGAATCATCTAACATATTGCATGAAACAGTTGTATTTTTCGCATGATTCCAAAATGTAAGCCATTTCATTTGGGAAAGTTACGAATAATATCATATCCGCTATTTTGGCGGACATCCGAATATCATCAAACATAGCTAAGAACATCAAAATCGGTTCATCCGGAATAACAGCTTCAAGTCTAATGATTAGAAAAGTAAATAATTACATATTATCAGGGAATTTATATATAATAGACTATGGATATTATTTTAGCTTCATTTGAAATAAAAAAAAACTATTATTATTATTCTAAGGTAAGAGGCCTGTCGAAATCTTAGTTATTATAAATATACACCTGGCAGTTTACATGTATCGTTGATATAATTATACACTAGTGGCCCGTCCCGGCTTAGCACGGGCATAAAAAAAAATCAATTCTAGGAGATATGTTTGAAAGTCGTTCAGAAGTGTAATATTTTATTCGTTACGAACAAACATTTAAACTTTATCGCATTATAATTTTGACATAGATTAAAGTTTTTTTTTGTATATATGGGTTCCGCTGCTCTCAAGACATACTAAACGACACCCGCCACAACTAACTTTTCTTAGCGCATGCGATGAAACAAATTTTTTACTCTTTTTTATACCTTGTGTTACATTACTGGAGTCTTAATAAGAATTTCTTACCCTTTGCAACAAAATATAATGCCTATGTCATTTGGGGATAATGTAACTTCCCAACGGTGTAAGAATTTTTAATTTTAGTCCAATAGTTTCGGAGCCTATTCGCGTCAAAAAAACATAAAAACATCCAAACAAACAAACAAACAAGCCTTTTGTAATTATGAGATTGTTAAAGATATTGATAGGTAAACAAAAGACGTAGGTATAAAAATTTGATATAATTGGCCAAGTACGAACCGGGCTCGCGCGTGAAGGGTTCCGTACCATTATAAAAATATGGCGAAAAAACATGTTTTTTGTATGGGAACCCCATATCAAACATTCATTTTATTTTGAAAGAAAGAAAGAGAGAAATCATGAAAGAATCTACCAAGTGTCATTGTAAAGATAGAGTAAAAAGAGGTAATACGTAGCTTAATATTCTGTAGAATTCTTTAGTGTCCTGTTATCGTTTTTGATATTGAGCAAAAATACAAAATATAACACGTCTTTTAAGGTACACTTTAAAAACGTGTCATCCACCCTTTATATTTGTATATTTTCTGTTTTTAGTATTTGTTGTTATAGCGTATCTAGTACTTGTATACTCTTGGGTTATAGCGGCAACGGAAACAAATAATTTGTGAAATTTTCAGCTATCAAAGTGTATAAGAAACAGCCTGGTGACAGAAAGACAGACAACGAATATTTTGTAAAAGGCATTCGTTTTTATCTTTTAAGTACAGAAAAGATCGCAGTAGTATATTAATTTCATTCTTAGGGTACCTAACCCTAAAAATTATTGCTGCAATATAAATACGTTTTTTTAAGTATGTCAAATATGACAAACTGACATTGACATAACTAAATTTCATTCAAATAATCAAACAAAATTATACATATTTTAAATTTTTAATTCTATTACGATACTTAATATAAAAATAGCAATAATTTATTTAAAAATAATAAATAAATTTCATCAAACTCTTTAACAATACTGTTTTTGATCCTGCCATCTATCGGAATTTTGTTGATTTATTACTACGGATGGTAAGCTTGGGTTCATGTTTGGCAGAGAGAATGACACTAACGGAAACGGAAACTAACAATGTATACGTATACATGTCACCAACTTAGCTGTTCAGGTGGCCAAAATTGGAATTACAAGTTCGACAGCACTCTTAGGTGGCAACAAATCTCCACTAGCGACACTGTCAACTGAACAGCTAAGTTGTTGCACTGCACTCATACATGTGTATTTTGCTGGAAAAAATCACGCTGATATATCTGTTTTGCGATAAAAAAATGTATAATATTACCTATTTCGCGCCCCAATTAGACCATTTTAAGTTTATGTTAAGTGATTACTATTTAAAAATCTTAGAGGAAATGGTTGCCAGTCTGAGAAGCATTTAGTATGGGGCTCGGAAAGCCTTAACTAAAACGAAACTCAAAAGATTAGGGGTGGTGGCAAAAAGTGGCCAAAACACTAGCAGCTAATGCTTGTCAATTATACTATGTAGTTGTCGCTTTGTCGTATGTACAATTCAAACACTTTCTTTTCAAAAATTGGTTCCTTTTTAAATTAATCTACCACAATGGGTACAAATAAACACATTACTTCTCGCACAAAACCTATAGTTAAGTAAGTATCAATGCGAAGTATAGTGGGTATGTATACCTAGATACTTTTTATCTTCAATATAAAATCTGAAATATTTAGTGTATCTACTTCCGCTGTGATTTCAAGCAAATTGAGATATGCAAGAACATTAAAATATTTTTGTCATTTCATTGATTTTTTTCCTTGACGTTTTCTTTGCTTACATACCTCAATTTGGTTTCAGAACACAACGGAAGCACACTAAGCATTTCAGATGTTCTTCCATCTACAATGGATTTTCGCAAAGTAACGCCTGAGTCAATAGGTTAACATTGTACATATGTATATCATAGCTAAATACATAACCATTGGTTTTCCTCAAATACGAAAGCACTTTCCTAACTTATTACAATAGATGACTTAATTTCTCTTCTCTACATTGCTATACTAGGTACGAACGATCAAAGCTCGCCATTGGCGGCTCCACGTCACTCCCCTTTCTGCGCGAGTCAGTGCCTCCCTAAAATCAATACCCAGCTTGTAAACATGGCTCGGATGTAGGCCAAACAACACTCCACGTTTTATATCAGTTTTGTGTGTTCTTTTCGACATAACCCTTACGTTATTTTTACCCCTAATTTAGAATATAAATATAAGTAGTGTGTATAGTGCTAATTAGTTCTGTTAACCATGGATACGGCGAATGTGGGATATTCCTACCACCTCCCGTCTGGCGGATGGAATTATAAGATTCGCAACACCCTGTCGCAATTTAGCGATTTATTTAGTGAGTTTAATAAATATATCGCCCCTGCGTACCATCACGACCGATGCGAGAGGTAAGTTTGGATTGATTTATCTGGAAGTGGTATTGGTAACCCTATTTTTTTTCATACGCAAGTACGTAGTATCTATTTAAAATCTGTGAGATCTATTGATTAGTAATAGATCTGATATTACGACAGAGAACTTCCAAGATAACATGTCAAATCTGCCACCATGCACTCATGTGCATTCTAACACGAGCCGAGCCAGTAATTCCAGGATAGGCATGCTCCACCTTCGATCAGTATCGTTGACGCTTCAAAAAATGTTTTATATGTTAATTTAAGATCAGGTGGTAAGTAGAGGAAGTCTTGTACAAATTGTTGAATTAATCTCTGTCACATTTTCAATCTAACTTTATAAATTGTCTATTTTTTTTTTTGTATAAAAACAGGCGGATCAATAATACACGACAAAAAATAGCATTAGGTACAAGTTATTAAAATTTTACCTTAGAAATAAATAATTAGGTTATTTGCAAGTCATAAATGACCTATATACCTACCAATTTTTATGATATTCTGTTTCAGGTCTGTCCAAATGAGGATATACTCAATGCACAAAGGAGAATTCGTTATGGTGTTTATAGCGTTTTTCGCTTGTTTAGGTTTGGGCGTCTTTATAGGATTAGCAGGTTAGTCCGCTATCTTTTTGATAATAATTCTAAGTATTAACACCCTATAGGTAGATACAAAACAACGGTGAGTTATAAGTTTGATATGTCTGTGTGCGTGTGAGTCAGTCTGCGGCATCGTAGCTTCCGAGCGGATGAACTATTCGTTTTTGTTTGAAAGGTGTGTTCTAATATTTCATGAAAATCGGTTCAATATGGCCGCCGCCACAAAATGGTGGAACATAATTTTCAATTACTCCCTCAATACGGGTATCAAATGAAAGGGCTTGACTGGTAGGTACTACTGTTGAACCCCTCAGGGCAGTCATTGTTTTATCTCTTACCATTGATATCATATGGCTTGTTTTTCAAGTGTTTGTGTGGATTTGCTTTCGATTTATGTGAAGGAAACATCGGGAGGAAACCGACATGATTTAGGACTACAATATTGGAAGAGGTATGTCACCCGCCAACCCGCACTTGCATGTTGCATGCACCACGGCCAGCGTGGTGCATTATGGCCTATGTCTACGGAAGGAAAATGCGTGACATAAATTATAACATAACAGCGTGAACATTAATATTTAATTAATTAATAGGTGTAATCTACTAAACCTATATGTTACCGAATATTTCAGGTCCATCGCCAACAATGACGACATCATTATCAGCAACGACTGCTTTATCAAACGCTAGCGACATCTATCGTGGACCATTCCACCTACACAGCCCAGCACTGGGTACGAGAGCTCAGCAGCTATGGTTGCTTGCGGAGATACTTACCAACAATAATGATGGTAAGCAACCATGCCATAGAAACTACGTGAAAGCCTAGAACACAGCTAGGAATTACCTAGACTTGGCTCTCGAAATTACCGCATTGCAAGATGTCGACTCGGCGATCATTGTCCCGATAGTCGTACCTGCAGATAACAGAAATAAAGGATATGGCACGTCAGGAAAAAAACGTCTATAACTATGCCAAATTGACACAACTAAGATACAGTAACCATAACGCCTTTTTAAGTGCCAATTTCGACTTTTATTCTCAGAAATAAAGACCTGTCAAAGTGTACAAGTTTTCTCACACGATCTAGTTTTGAACATTAGAACTAGTTTGTTTCATAAATGATTGCTATGCTAATCCTAATGCAAAACATATATTGTAACATTATCATACGATTGGCTACATAGGTTTTTAAAGATAAATAGTCAGTGAAACTACCTGGTTATCATTCTTATATAGCGAAGAACCTCAATCAACTCCTTAAGAGGCTGTAAAGTCACTGCTTTTGATGGGAATTTTCTTTAATTAACTTGGTCCAATATTATTATTGGACCTTTTATATTTACTCTAAAACATTAATTCACGTGATGTTTTACTTGTAAGTCAGTTACATTATAGTCTTGTGAAATGGTTTACCTCCTAAAGTTTTCACTGTGTACCTACATAAATATCATAGATTTTAATACACTTTTCAGAGGAGATATTCGACAAGAGTTTCCAGATAAGTCTATCGATAGAAGGCGTGCTCAGCGACCATACTACAGTCACTCTAGTTCCTGAAAGTAAAGCTACTAATCGGTAAGCAGTCAAACAAGTTCTAGTTTCTGTCACATTTCCCAGGTTCAATGTCCTACAGCCCAAGCTCCATGAAGAACCCTTTAGAGGCGGAATCTCGGCCTTCCTACCATAAGCGGAGAATAAACGTCGACTTGTATAGTTTTTCTTTGTAATTAGTGTGATCCTACTGTAGTTTACCCGTGTATGTATGTTAGTTTCTCCTTCAAGCTCACAATTGAATGTTTTACTCATATATATAATTTAGTTTGGACGCTAAAACCAAACCGAATTGTTTTTAATTGAACCGATTTTATAAAATCTAGTTTGGACATGGACCAAGACTTTAGATTAACATACATGCTATTTTTCAACCCTGATTATCGCGAATTGCTGATAGAATAAAATAGAGTATATCTTGGGCCTTAAACAGCTGCAGATCAAATTTCATATGAATCGTATTATTCAGTACTTAAGAGCGGAAGAATATATTGAGGAAAAAACATATACTTACACTTACCTACAAACTATCGCCTTTATATTACCTAATCAGTGTTTAATGATAAAAAGTTCTATTAATAGCTGGAAAATTCTCAATATAAATAGTTTATTTGGAAAGATATTCACAAAAGTGTTATATGCATACTATAACTAATTAAATTCTAAAGTAAAGTGTTTTCTCGTCTTAGATAACGCTTTGTCGTATCCACTGGCGCTAAGTATCATATTATTTTATTTTGTCAATGTCAAAGCTTCGTTTGGTTTAATTAAAATTGATCTAAAATGCTTAAGCTAAAAACATTACCCTTTTTCGCAGCCGGGTACAAAGATAGTCATCTTAAATAAACTTGATATTCCAGAACCCTCCACCTTAAATGCAAGAAGCAAGTGTGTGAAGAAGTAATGGTCCTACACCTCGGAGCGTTGGAGTACACACATTACATCCTCAATGTACGTTTCTACGGTCTCAAGGAGTTTCACAAGAGATACTACATAAGAGAGATTGTGTTTTACGTAAGTACCTACCTAGTTTAGACTACACAGCGCTAGTAACAGTAAACAGGCTAAGCTAAAATTATTACAGTAGTGAAACAACGGTCGTTGCAGTCAGTCGTCGGATGCGTAACAGTGGCTTAAATACTAGACTATCCCCTGGGGATAATGGCAACTGTCTCCACTGCTATCAGAAGCAATAGATGCAACAATTACTCGTACTAAAGTTGAGCGATAGTAGACTACAATATATGTACATCATATTTATTCATTTTGATAGACAGACAGTGGTGGTAATTCTGGCGAACACACAACTAAACTAAATTTAGAGTAGTCCTGTCACTTTTCATCTTTAGTGAACAGAAAGAGACAGCATGATTTGAACCATATACAAAACAACTAAAATCACTTCAAATATGGGAAATGTAGGCGATTTTAGAACACACCCAATTATATCAGCTCTAAAACTACCTATATTTTACATATTTGACGTGGTTTTAGTTGTTTTGTCTATGGTTTAGATCGTGCCGTCTCTTTCTTTTCACTAATGGTGAAAAGAGACAGAGCTACTTTAAATTTAGTTTAGTCGTATGTACACCAGAATCGCCACCAGTATATTTTAGATTGCTGTCGAGTAAGCATAAGACTGCTGTCGCGTCTCTTAGCATAGTACCTACCTACTTGTTTTATCGGTACCCACTGATAGCAGTGGCTATTATCACAGGCAGTAGCGACAGGTGGCAGTGTCTTACAAATCCTACTATGTAAACATTTAAATATCCTACTTAAAATTGAAAATTTACATAATCACATTTTGTGAAGTAGAACGTAGCGTCACTTAGAAGACTACGAATAAAATGAAAGTACTTAATACTTTACCTTTTTTCATTTTCAGTTCAAAACGTACAACCCGGCATTCACGCAGATGGAAACGTGGTTCAGATTTATCTTTTTGCTGACAACATTTTCTATTGCTGTAAGTTTTTTCAATGAACATAATTTTCAAATCACTCTGTTGATCACACATTTAGGTACCTAATTAAAAATGCCACATATGTTTTTGGCCACCTTTTCCTCTACCCCTGGATTTTTGTAGGTTATGTTTTAGTTGAGTGTTTTATTTAATTATTATGTTGATTATAAATAATATGCCACTTCCAAATAGTGTCTAATAGTTCGTTCTTATAATTAAAACAGTGTTATTTGTACCCTTGATAGGTTTGCGATTGACTACAGCTTGCCTGATGTAAAGCTACGCTGTAATCTAGGATATGGCACGCTTACCTAGAAGATACCTATTTACTCTACTTTTGAAGACCCCCGAATAATACCTCTCAGGAAACAGACTCATAAAGAGTTCCAAAGCTTCACTGTCCTCACAACAAAAGTTGACGCAAAGGATTTTGCACGAAAATTTGGAACTTCAACTCTGTATCGGTGTCTCTTCAGTGAGATGAATGAACGATGTGTTTATTTTCTTACCCGGATAGCTCAGTCGGTCGAGTATGAGACTCTTCAGTGATGAATTTATTTTCATGTTTACGTATACTTGCTTTATTTTCTTGTTTCAGTTCTGGTTTGCCCACACACTGAGAAAATTTGCAACTCACGATTGGGCTATCGAACAAAAGTGGTTGTCAATTTTACTACCATTGCTTTTACTCTTTAACGGTAAGTATATTTTTTACACAGTACAGCTAGGCATTTGACTAGCAAGGCGCGTAACCAACGAGTTAGCGACACTCTTGTGTAGTGTTCCATTTTATACCAGCTTAGTCTGGAATTACTTGCTCTCAAGGAATAATAAATTTAAGAACTTGAATAATTTAAATTGATAACTCGATTCATGCTAAGGCACGGAGCTTGACAACTGAGCTCATACAAAGAATAGATAATAATAATAACACAAAGTCGGCTTTAATTTAGTTTTAGATACATATTTCATTATAATCCGCATCTTAAGTTTAAGCTGCTAAGTTTTGTCGTAATTATTCAGATATTTTGATAGGTGTTAGAGACCGTACACTCACTTTCAATAGTAACAGACTAGTTAGTTTGAACAGTCTTTTGGACAAGACTAGGTCTCCAAATCCCACTTCTAAAACTGGAATGAGTAATCATTAATCGCCTATACAACTCAAGAAGGTCGTGACTCCTACGGAGCGTAGCCGCGCCGTTAAATATTACACGTTGTTCAATCCGTTTCGAATGCTATGCGACCAAGACCATGACGTCATTAATGAAATTTGGTACAATTTGCAAACAAATATAATATTTTTTATATTATTACTAGCTGACCCGGCAAACGTTGTTTTGCCGGGTAAAATAAAATTAAAAAAAAAACTAAATATACAGTAGCCGATTCTCAGACCTACTGAATACGCATTATTTACAATTTGGAAAAAATCGGTCAAGCCGTTTCGGAGGAGTACGGTAACAAACACTGTGACACGGAAATTTTATATATAAGAAGATACTGCCACCCCTTAATCTCTGGATCAAAGGTTTGCATTATCTTGATAGCGATATTGACATTTTCTAGTATCAGCAGTGGGATTTGGGCTTTGTTATAATTGTCTTAATTATCTTGATCATTAACTGTTTTAAACATAGGTACTGTGGCGTCTCTGTCGCACTTCACCGCTCGCTACCTATCAGAGCGCTCGTTCTGAATCACGCAAACGGTATTTACAACGCCCGTACGACTGGTGATAGCTACAATGCATGACTTTCGGACGGCCGTCTCCGGTTACAACATCTGTCCGGGGGGTTAGCCCTTTTCTAGATGGAGGCAGCCCGTCGTCGCTATAACTTGGTGACCCGAAGTGACCGAACATCTGTTATCGAAGGTCTATTGGGTGCTGACTCTATGTGGACACCAGCTGCCTAGTCTCGACTCACTGAGGCATTGGGAGCGCTAGACCTTCACCACGGAACTCTGACGGCGCAAGTCATACAAACACCTTCAGAACTCCGTTCGCATTGGGGGAGTGGTGCGGCGTCTCTGTCGCACTTCACTAATCGGACCATCGGACGGTCGTCTCCGGACACAACATCTGTCCGGGGGGATATCTATTTGCTAGATGGAGACAGACCGTCGCTCCATGTAATACTTTAGCAATTTATTAAAAATCGTAATTTTACCTTTCAGATCCCATATACCCACTACGGTTAGTTTCGGGAAGCTGTTTTGCGCCACTCGTGGATTCAATATGCCAAAACATATTCCTAGCATTTGTCTTGCTATCCTGGCTCGCTTTATACCATGGACTGAGACAGGTAAATCCATATAATATTTTGGCCATTCTGTTCTTCATTATCCCATAAATTTTGTGAACACTACCTTCTTCTTCTTCCTTCTTACCTTATCCCAACTAGGTGGGGTCGGCGCAGCAAATCTTCTTCCACTTTCTTCTATCAGAAGTCATCTCCACACTCAATCCTCGTGAACACAACCATGATAGAAAAATAATGAAACACTATAATTTAATTGAATGTACCTAATTTAGAATTAATATGGGTCCTTGAAACCTGAATAACTACCCACATCTTTTCTGATAACACATTTATTTTTCCATTACAGAATGAAAGAGGATTTCTCTCGTTCTACCTGAGCAAAGTTGTAATAGTTGGTCTAGTATGGACACCGGCGATGGTGATAACGATATGGCAACGGTATTATGCCTATATAGACCCTACTTTCAACTACATGACCAGTCCGAACTACCCTGTAAGTTATCTTACGATTTCATTCACACCAAAATATTGCATCCTGAGGTGTTGATCTATTTATAATTTAAGTCATGAAAAAAACATTTGAATGTTCATTCTATTATATTCTCCCACTAAACCAAATAATTGTGAGCAAGGTGGAGCGAATTTTCAAATGTTTTCTTTATTGCCGCAAGTTACTAAATTTAAGCTAAATCCAAATAATAATATTATTTACATGTATGCACATCACAAAGCCTTGGCTTGCAATAGTAACAAAAAGCATGTGGTTAATAAACCATAAGCAGCCTATTATACGTTCCCACTGCTGAGACTCGGGGCCTTCTCTCATTAGAAGATTAGAAGAGAGTTACAGGCCATAATCCACGATGCTGGCCAAGTGCGGGTTGATGAATGAAACACGTCTTCGGATATTGCAGTCCTCAAACGTGTCGGTTTCCTCACGATGTTTTCCTTCATCGTAAAACTAGTGCAAATCCACACATAACTTAAAAAACAAGTTGGTGTAGGGCCGGGATCGAACCAGGGGCCGTCTGATTGAAAAGCAAACGTTTATACCACCGAGCCACGCTTGCTTTTTGTATTGTGGTTATTTTCATTATAAATAAATATATGTAGTTTATGATTAAATATTTTGCTGATAGTTACGATAAGTTTATGGTAACCGTAAAAATATATGGTTTTATCTACTTATGTATCATGTTCGTTATTGGTAAGATAACTGATTAATAAAAAATAATCAAAACAATACGTTTTAGGTGGTGAAGATGATGTTCTTTGCGGCGATAACGCTGTACTTCCTATACTTGCTAGTTTTAATAATCAAAGCGTATAGCGACCTGAGAAATATGCCATTTTTCGGTAAGTTCCTTAACAATTCATAAGATCTTTTAAGTATTTAAATAAGAGATGAATGTATAAATTATTGTACATATTTACATATTATATTAGTTAGTCAGCAATAAGATAAAGTTCAAGATCTAAGAAGTGATGTATGTAAATGCATGACAATGTCTAATGCTACTTAAAACTAATTACTTAATACTATAATGTGAATTCGTTTTTTTATTTTAATTGGATATTTAACATGATGGTCTTATCATTATTTGTGTATTATTCAACGACGTGTACGGAATACATGTGTTTATTATTTATTATGAGCCTGTATTGTCCCATTGAAGAGCAAAGGCCTCTCTACCCTCTTTACATTCATCACGATCTATTGCTATTTCTTGCCAGTTTTTGCAGTGTTTATCCATTTCGTACCGCCATCTCCGGCTGGGCCTGCCGCGACGTCGGACGCTCTGTGGTACCCACTGGGTGGTGCGTTTAGTCCACAGATCCTTCGACATCCGGCTGATGTGCCCAGCCCATGTGTTTAAGAAAATAAATTCTTCTATTCCAGATATAAGATTACGCTGCTTGTCCGTAGTAGTAGCGACGGTCACAGTGATAACAACATTACTAGCGGTCCAAGGATGGGGCCCTGCGGCGCTCCAGGACCATTGGGCTTCACAACCGAAGGTCCACTACGATACTTCCGCCCCTTTTATGGCTCTTTATGGATTATTCAACTTTAAATTATACATACTAGCCTATCTGTTCTCCCCTGGCGGTGGTTCGATTCACGGTGAGTTTTGTTTTTTGATTTTGAATTTGAATTAAAGAATCATGACTTGAAAATAATTCTATAGGTTAAATTTTGGAGGGTGTGCGACAGAATTATATTATTTATTGATTCCCCCCGCCCCATTCCACCATCGGATGAGAAGGGAAACCCATAAATATGTGGAGGTGCCAAAGGCGCGTACTAAACGGTTTTTGTCTCTTTCATTGTGCGAACCGCCAAGGCTTTGCCAAACGTCCTGTTCCCCGAAAACTATAATATCAGTTTTCAAGGCAAAAAATCGAGATCGATTTCGATTTTTTTTAAGCAAGCGCACTCCGCCTTAGATCTCACTATCGCGATGTAACTATGTAAAAATAATAATTTATTTAATAAATATGACTTAAATAATGTAAAACATGAGCATCATTGGCCCGAATTGATTTTACATTATTCCGTCAAATTCTGATCGACGTTTGCTTGCCTAAGCTCAGCTAAGGAATCCCTTAGCTGAGCGGACAATTAATGCTGTCTTTTGTCTGAGGACGGTCTTCTATATCATGAATCGTAACTTGGACCGGTGTTAAGCGCTTCGATATTTCGTTTATACGATTCGAATGTTGTGAATGGTTGGAACTAAGTATGCCAGTTTAAATTTATACGAACCACAACGGTTGTGGTTGATTCATAACCAGGGTATGAACATATCGGTCTGTGATATTGGTTCAAAAGTAGTAGGTCTTTTAATATGAAGCCATTAAAAGAAGATACGAGAAAACGTTATCTCATGACGCGCGTCACTAATTGTGTGCGTGAACTTTGTTCTACTAAGTTTCTTAATCATGAGTCAAGTCGTCAGATTATTACCTTTGGTATATAAGTATTTATAAGTGTGTCAGGAATAGAAGTTTGATATCGTCGTGTTAAATCAGACTTGTAAGAGAAAAAGAACACATGGTTCTTTAGTGTTTTTTTTTAGTTATACTACTAACGCAACTTAACAATTTTCTCACTGGATAGTTTCTGGGCCTTTATTATTTTTGTGTTTATTTTAGGTGATTATAATCTTCAAAAATAAAAATTCAATCTAATATATTTTTTATTCGCCAGTGCAATCAAGCGATTTTTAAATGGCAATACAGCCAGGTATAAAACAAAATAACGAGGCTGATAATACCTAACTCACAAAACTGTTTAGACTACGCCCATATTCTGCTATATCTTTGGTGTTAGAAAACATGAAACCCGGCTATGGTGCCTGTTCAAAATATTTAATTCAGATAGACGATTTTAATTAAAAAGAAATAATAGGGGAACGGGGAACGTCGTCTGACTGACACATTTATGGGTGTAAAATGAATCAAAGCTGAAGCTGTGTTGTCACAGCACTTTACGCCTTGTCCGCTCGAAAGCAGAGCAACGGCAATACTTTTAAAGTGTTTTAAATTTAAATTATGTGGAGCTAAGATAACTTACACCTAATCTTTCTGGTACCTTCTGTGCTGATATAGTAGGTACGTCTACGAACGTAGCTCAGAACAAGATTAAAACCGCCCCAATACGGCATTTGTTTACGTAGCTAACTTAGATAGCTCTGTAACTACCCAGAATCTGATAGATCATATTCATAGCATTGGTGAAGACGCATTATTAAAAGTGGAAAAATTGACGGAAAATAGAAAAGTATCAATACCTGAGTATAAGATAACTATAAATATAGGTAATTCTTCTAAAACTGTCGACACATGAAATTTGAGCTATCTTAGCTAACTATTCCCAGTTACATCACGACAACGTCGCTCACCTGTCAAAAGAAGACATAATGCTGCAGATAAAAGAATCGGGAGAATATTCCGCTTCTTACCTTAGTACAGATTTTAATTATCACAAAGTCGAGGTTAATTCGTGACGTTGTTAGTTCTTCGCTACGTGAATTAAATAGAAATAGCGCACACTGTCAGTTGAAGGGCGGTAAATCTGTGTCATTGTGTTTCTTTTTTACACCGTGTGGTGTCTATCCACTACTCCGTAGCATAGACCGTCAGGACCGGAACACAAGACGATACGGTCTACTATTTGCGTTGCGTCGTCGCTTGGCGCACCAGTCTGGCAACGTCGCACGCATCTAATCTGCACTAGCAAAATATTCTCGCCGAGAATCATTCACCAACCCATAGGACGACCTTTTCAACGCACGGTCGTCTGTGACAAAACAGTGTTGTAGTGGACATAGTCGCATTTCTTTATAACATTTTTTGATCCCATTGCGTTCCGCATTAAAATGTCTAAAATTAAAATACCTGTCCTACCTAACGTTAAAACAACTCCGTTCAAAATATCTAATATCAAAATACCTAATGGTCTACATGCATACATGTTGGATCTTTAAGTATAATGGATTTTAAATATAAGGCAGAACTGAGAGATTTGAACTGCGAACCACTAGGCGCGAGCCGAGCGAGCAAAATAAGCGTGCCACGGCAGCGGATGACGAACGCTTCATTATATTATTTTTGTTCAAAATTATGCACAAAAACCAAGATAGGTTGGTTCTTACCAACCTACCTTAATTTACGCTCGATCTATAATTCATACAATTTTAGGTATTTGGACCATTTGTTTTTTTTTTAATAGGTCAGCGCTTGACCACAATTCACCTGATGGTAAGTGATATTGAGGTCTACGGTAGATCGCGCTTACCTAGAAGGAACCGGTTCACTCCCGCCTTGTTCAAAATCGCTGTATTGTAGTCATTGGGGAACAGGGAATTCGGCAAGGAATTCCAAAGATTGGCGGTTCGGAAAACAAAGGTAGAGGCAAAACGCTTTGTGCCTTGGGAACCTCAACCGTAAACCGATGCCGCCTTGGCGTTTCCCTGCTCGTCCGATAGTGGAAGGGGGCGGAGGGAATTACATCATGTAATTCAGTCGCACACTAGCCGAAATGCAACCGATAAAACACCGACAGACTGGCAACAATGCGGCGGTGCTCTAGGCTCTGCAACTTTGCTTTGCCAAGATAGGTATTTAGAATATCATTCAATTTAAACATTAGATATTTTGCCCGTTCGGTATTTGAATTAAGGTGTTTCTAATGTAGGTGTTATTTGCTTATGTATTTTAACAATAAGGTATTTTGTACGGAGGTGTTTTAACGTTAGGTATTTTATTTTAGATATTTAATACGTACCCAATCCCAATATGTATGGTGTGCTAAGGAAAATATTAATTAATTTGTTTTTAGTAGCAACAAGTGTAAATCATAAGCCGAAATTCTTTTGCGCTCTTCAGGCTGATGTCAGCACGAAATTGTTTACTAGATAGCGCTTTTACCACATATATGTTAGAGGAATGTTTTATTTTAATTTATTCGATTAGTAGTTCCATCCTATCGAATGGCAGCACTGTGAACGCAAGAGTTTGTTATCTGTGCTGATTGAAGGAACGAATGTGAATGTACGAATGAAGTTGTTCCTATTTGTCAGTAGTGCGTTCACTCGCGGTTTGACTTGAATGTGTTTCAGTCTGCCACGATACAGCGCCTGCGCCACTTGTGCGCACTGACAAACAATTCAATTATAATGGCGGACGACGACGACGACTACGCTGATTATAATCTAATTGAATCCGCGACAGCAGCGGTGGGATCGATACAACGCGTCTCCAGCGTACTCTACCGACCTACGGCTACCACCTGCGAGGCATATTTCAACGATCCAACGTCTGATCCGGCACAAGAAAATTTTCGATCTAATCGAGAATCTGATTGATTCGAAATCAATCGCGAAGAACAAACCACGCACCACGGTAACGAAAATAACATGCCTCCTATGGAAAGCAACCTACCCAATCTTCCTACGGCTGTGGGGGCATCGTTTTTTCGTGGCATGTTGGAAAGTTTTCGTGTTAATGAAACCAGAAGTACGACACCGAAGGTGGTTATGAACAAAATGAAACCTTTTGATCCTGATAATTATGAATTCACGGTATCTCAGTTGTGTGAAGAAATTGATCACGATAAAACGCAAAACGAGTGGACCGACTATGAAACGCGGAACGCCGCGCTTACGCATCTACACAGGCGTGCTCGCAAATGGACATCGAAGTCTTATCCTCTGTGTGTGGGAACTATGTGTGTAACTATGTGTGTAACTCTGTGTGTACGAAGCTAAGGAAAGACTCTCGCGTTAGTTTGCTGCTAGGAAGAGATTCTACAATCTGTTCCGGGATACGGTGCAGTACACGAGTGACAAGGCGGTGACTTACGTGGAGTATTCCACGAACAAACTGGTGATGATCGACCGGCTGGAATCGGGCTAGAGTGTGGCGAATAAGATAGAGGTTGTCATCTCAGGTATCGTCGATGACCAGGTACGTTTCGATTTGTTATAAGAAAAGATACGCCTACGGATTTTATGGCTTTGGACAGACACCTTGGTACTTTATGTAACGTAAAAATCTTAAACTGTGCAAGCACTTTGCATTAAGTGAACAGAAAAGGCGTAGAGTAGATTCTACCGATCGTAGTAACATTTTGTGTCACAATTGTGGTAAAGTCTGACATTACATGCGTAATTGTAAATCTAAGGCCCAGGCGCATACCTCTGCTAGCGAAGATGCTTCCTGGTCAGTGACTATAGAGAAAAATGTTCAATGTAGCTATTATTATAAAATAGGCCATACAGAGCAAGTCTGTTTCACCAAACCATGAGACGTTTAAAACAAACAAGCGACAAAGTCTGTTAATGGTGACAATTCGCACTAAACTAAAATTGCTCGCACTTAATTTTGTGGTTTGGTGCAAAACTAGTCAAAGGCTATTTATTCGGTGTTTTCTTCGAACTAAATTTGAATTGATTTTGGTCGTGAGATATATTGAGCCAAATTAAGTGGAGCCTACGCCGTCTAGTGCTGAGTAGCAATGTAAGATCAAGGTGTCGCCAATAGATGGCGCAAAATATTATTCTTTTTGTATTATATTATCTATGACCTCTCCTAACTAATTGCCGTGTTGATAAAGGGGTAACAGTTGTGTTTTTATTTTTCGATGTTTGGTTTTATGACGTGCATTTGAAATAGTGTCGTTATCCCCCAAAGGGAAACAAACGAGCGAAACGAATATTTAGGTTTCAGACTTGGCTTGAACTCACTTGTGTGTGAGATGGCGTCTATGTGTGTTTTATGTGTGTACACAGAATGCGCAATTTATGCGTAGTATAATGCAAAATAGGGCTATTATTGTAACTTTGGGTGAAATATTTTGGCAACACTAATTATTTCGAACAATCCATCAAAATTCAATGGTTTTATTTTGCTTTGATAAAACTTTTATTTGAAAAATGAAAAAAAAAGCGGAGAAATTATAAAAAGCGAGCTTTACATGTTTTGGGATACCTTCTTGAGATGTGCTTCCTACATTGGGAACTTCCGTTAACTGTTGAGCTCCTGACTTTGGAACTTGAAACAGCTTTTTGAACTTTTGCTCTTTTATCTGAAATGGATCTGGTGCCTTCCTGGTGTTTCTTAAACGGAGTCTCTTTGATGATGTCTAAAATTAAAAAAAAAAGGATTCGGATTTTACCGCTGCATTGGGGGCTGAACCACGCATGCAGGCCCAAACTTGTTTTGTGGAGAAGAAACGGAATTTTGATTCTTCACATACCCTTCCAATGAATCGACGGCTGCTACAACAAATTATTTCATATTTCTTGATTATTTACGAAAATCGATGATATAATCCATTACAAAATCATGTAAACTTCTTGAACTAATTTTAATCGCGATGTTTTGGTGACGACTAATTTGACAGTTGGATTTTGGACAGAAAACACTCTAAAATGTGGGCCGCTGAATGCGCTTTAACCGGATTGAATAAATAAAATCGATTTAGTTGACTAGACTTAAAAATTAGTTTTATCGTGTATCCACCCGAATACTAAAGCCTAGTTTGACAGGACTAAACTTATTTTAGTGAAAACTAAACTAAAATGTGTGTCGCCGAGCCACCACCAATGTGTGCTCACAATGCGAAGCCCCGCTTATTTAAATAAACTTTGACGAGTTTAAGTTACAAGCTCTTTTGCCAGCGGCACTGATTGTTCTTTAATTTTCAAGCATGTTGCTGATGAGATTAATAGCGCAGCACTCTGAGTTTACGTGTCTTGTGGGTATCGGCTCGGCCCCCGCTTATTTTTTCGCGGCCAATACGAGTCAAAGACTTGCACATAAAAACCACCTTAGTTATAGTAGATTCTCACGTTTTGCTTTATGACGCCCTCATAGGACGTGACGTTTAAAAGTTTATGCTTTATTAAGTACCGTAAGTTTTGCTACGAGTATATCGTAGCAAAACTCTATACTGAGCTGACAGGCCGTAATGACGTTACTCGATTGCGGTCCATTATTGAAAGCTACGGAGATAAATTTGCTAAAGGAAATTCTTAATCGGTGTTCAAGACTGACGAAGTGGAAATAAAACTTAAAAGTTCTAACAAAATCTAATACGGTTTTAACCGTATAATACGGTTAGTGACAATTATCCTTTGCGGTTGATATCAGAACAGTTAGATACGCTAGGACAGCCCACTGTTTTTACTACACTAGATATGGCGTCCGGGTTTTATTTATTCCTTATATCTGAGAAATCAGAATCGATAAAAAGAAACTGCATTTTCTACACCGGATGGTGCATATGGTTCGTAAAAATGCCATTTGGGCTTTGTGGTGAGGCTGCAGCGGTTTATCTAAGGGCCAATAAGCAGGTTGAAAGGTTTATATCAGTTTTCACGAATTGTTTAACGTTCGCAGAAAACCACGAGCGTAAATCGTGTAAGTCTGTCCTGGGTGGGAACTAATTGGCTGTTAATTGTACAGTATCGCAAAGAACTGGAAAGTGTCCGTCATAGCAGTTAATGGGTTGTAATAAAAGCCCACCCCGTATGTTTTCACGAGTACGAGAAACTTGATCTCCTTGATGTTAGAGCGCAGGCTAAGGTCAGGATGGACGAGCGAGCTCGACATGACAAAATTCGATATGACTAGGGCAAGGCAAAAATGCGTCCGTTCGTTGTCGGTGATATTGTATTGGTTGAAAAGAACCCGAGAGTAAACACTAAATCAGGCGAAAAGTTCTCGAATCCGTGTAAGATTGTCGAGGTTTGTGACAATGAAAGGTATAATGTGGGGTCTATATCCGGAGGACGTGTTCAGTATGTTCGTCACGAAAAATTACGTAGATACCTTTCAGGTTTACTAGATTTATCTTCTGAATTAGACAAAAGTCCTGGTGACGGAACTGAAGATGCAGAGTTCTGCCATCAGACCTTGCCTTGAATTGTAATTAGCGTCTTTAATTAACGCGCTTCGTGTAACACTATTGTAGTACGCCAGAAGCTACACGCTTCGTATACCACTGTTGTAGTAGACTGTAATCTATGCGCTTCGTGTAACGCTATTATAGTGCATTGGAGGCTAAGTGCTTCATACATTTCAGTTGTAGTGCGTTAGAAGTTTCGCGCTTCATGTGGCTCCGTTGCCGTAAATTGGAACTCCGTGTTTCGTATAATTCGTATTGTTATGTTTCTAACGTAACGCCATGCGCTTCGCGTACATTTGTCGTTGAAAGCTGTCACGCTTTACGAGTTTTTACGATTGCTGTAAGCTATTACGCTTAGCTGGAGTTTCGGATTGAAAGCTTTGTCGCTTTGTCCGCAAGTGTCGTTGAAAGCTACCACGTTTTACGAGTTTTTACGATTGCTGTAAGCTATTACGCTTAGCTGGAGTTTCGGATTGAAAGCTTTGTCGCTTTGTCCGCAAGTGTCGTTGAAAGCTACCACGTTTTACGAGTTTGAACGATTGCTGTAAGCTGTTACGCTTAGCTGGAGTTTTGGATTGAAAGCTTTGTTCGCTTTGTCCGCAAGTGTCGTTGAAAGCTACCACGCTTTACGAGTTTGAACGGTTGCTGTAAGCTGTTACGCTTAGCTGGAGTTTCGGATGGAAAGCTTTGTCACTTTGTCCAAAAGTACGGATTGAAAGCTTTGTCGCGTTGTCCAAGGGTATCGTTGAAAACTACCACGCTTTATGAGTTTATACGGTTGCTCGTACTGAATTCTTGTTGCCGAAAGTTCACGATGCATTGCGCCAAGTTGAGTGGAAGACTAGTGTGTTACGTTGAAAGCTCTACGCTTTGCGTTTGTCATTTAAATAACAAAACCTCTTTGAAATTAGTTGCGGCTGAAAGCTTCGGACGGAGTTAACGCTTTGCCGGTGTTGTTGATTGCTTCCTGTTAAGTTGCTTATAATTGTAAAACAACGCGAGAACGCGTTGAGTGGCAGAATGGCCGTGTTAGAGGAATGTTTTATTTTAATTTATTCGATTAGTAGTTCCATCCTATCGAATGGCAGCACTGTGAACGCAAGAGTTTGTTATCTGTGCTGATTGAAGGAACGAATGTGAATGTACGAATGAAGTTGTTCCTATTTGTCAGTAGTGCGTTCACTCGCGGTTTGACTTGAATGTGTTTCAGTCTGCCACGATACAGCGCCTGCGCCACTTGTGCGCACTGACAAACAATTCAATTATAATGGCGGACGACGACGACGACTACGCTGATTATAATCTAATTGAATCCGCGACATATATATTTGAACTCAACAGCAATATTTGTTCCAGAAACCGCCATTACCAAAGACAACCCTGCATTTTCGATGATTAACGACTCAGACGAAGAAGTGATCTATGGATCTGATGAAGAAAGCCGCCGCCCACTCACAACAGCGCACCACACCGCCAATGAAGAGATATGAATACCTTAACTACTGGTTACTGGTTTCTTTATGTACATTTTTTCATGTTAAATCTTTACTAAACAATATTTGAGCCTTTTCATTTACTATAACTAGTTTTAATTAGCTATTGACCTAGTACACATTGAAGGTCCCAGTACACTCTGACCGATGCTGGCCCAACACAGGCCATTGCCATTATTTAGACGAGGCATTGGCCTAACTGGCCGATACGCGTTCAGCGTAGCGCGCAATTGACAAACAATTGACGGTTTTTAGGCACAATTAAATAGAATCATGGTATAGCATGGTCTGTAGTGTTCATGCACTCACCCACATTGGGCTTTGCATTGCTCAGTGAGTACTAGGGGCTTTAGCCCATACTTTATACCCTAGACCGCAAAGAATTGCAGAACTCAGAGGATATACCTAGTGCATAATAGTAATAGATAATAATTTCTTGAAAGGTGTCCCACCAGGTTATCTAAAGACGAAGAGAACATCCTCTCTGATCAATCCTATTGCCTATTCATAACTCTAAACCTGTAGGTATAAAGAATACCTTTAGAATAATTAGCTTAAATTATCAAATCTTGTAACATTATTTCTGATTTGCAGTGCATGTTTACATATGACGGATATGTCAAATGGATAGCAAATATTTGGCCAAGAGTTGGGCTTGCGCATTAAGGGTTTATCTTACCTACCGTGGTTGTAGTCAATCAACTTGCATATCTAGTTAATTTTGCAAATAATATTACCTAGGTAGACACATACGGGCAGCAAGACGAGCACGCGAATACGCGCTCGCGCGGCTCTGGCTCGCTCCGTGATGTTACGTTACCCCCCGCTACCCGCGCGCCCGTTGCCTAGCAACTGTCTCGCGCCGATGCACGGATTATAATATTTTGTGTATTTCATTAGCTATTACGTTTTTTGTATGATTTTTGTATCAATATACATTTAAATATTATGTGCCAAAAAATCACGTTTATTGTATGTAGTCCCCCTAAATATTTTAATTTTTCTTATTATTGTTGTTACAGCGGCACGGGAAATTCAAAGCTTGTGAAAATTTCAGCTTTCTAGCTATCACGGTTTATGAGATACAGTACGGTGACAGACAGTCAGACAGCGGAGGCTTAATAATAGAGTCCCGTTTTTACCTTAGGTTCTGAACTCTAAAATGATAAAACTGCTCCATAACACGCTGATTCAACAGTCTTAGGTCCCCAGCGTACTAGGCAGCTTGGATGCGCAGCCAGGTTGCGGCAGCCAGAATATTTGCGCAGCCAGTTATAACTGCCAATCAACAGCTTACTTTAGATTCTTCACACTCAAAAGGCTTATTCCAAACCTATTTCAAAGATGTTCACGCATTTTGAGACCGGTTTCTACAGGAAGATGTCAGTGCTTTCGTTTGATAACCCTTTGAAAAAAATACGAAATCACTGTATTCTTTATACTATAGTATCCCAAATTGCTTTTCAGCTTTCAATTTCCCGAATACATTTCTCCGTATCGAAAGTCATCTTATGAAAGTTCGGAAAGCAAAATAAGTCTGGCTGCTATTAAGGACGCGGAGACTGACCCATAATATTCGCCTACCCGCGTTCTGGCTGCGCGCAGCCGGCTGCCGTGTAAATAAGCGACTCTGATTGGCTGCCGCAGCCGTGATTTTGTGGCAGCCATGTTTGACTGCGGCAGCCAGCCATGCGCGCGGGGCTTTATTCGCTACTGTCGAGATGGCGGCGTAAGCGACTGCAGATCGACATCCAATCGTTTAACATCCACTATGCGCATGTGTGCGTAAAGACTGAAGGGTGATCGCATTTTTTCCCGCGCAATTTAAAAAGCGGGCTTGCATTATTTACAGGTGCCTTAGTTGATATTATTACGATACACATTTAAGAAATGGTTTCTATTGCTTTACGGTGCTTAATTACCTATTGATTTTACGTTTTGCATATACTGGATGGCCTGTACAGCCATTAGTCGATTGTAGAAACTTCCTGCGTTTAAACGTGAATTAACATGAACCCTTGTAAAATGGGTGAAGTTGGTGTGATTCCTGATCTGCACTCTCTCCCACATTCAAACATAATATAGAAAGATGCTCATTTGACTATCACAACACAGAAAATAGTAGGTACACTCTAAATATGTATTAAACTAAATTACTGAAAAGATTGGAGTCTGTTAGACATATCAACTTTCATGAGGTTGGTCACTTCAAATTTACAACCTAACATTAAAACTAAAATCATCCCCAAATAGTCAAGCTGGTTCTGTAGAATAAAACATAGCCTGAACATTATATTTTTAATTGAGATTTAATAATAAATAATTGTCCAAGAAAATTAAATTTAGTTTAATACATGTGAACTCACTCCAGCGATATAGTTTGTAAGGTGTTAAGTTTGTGCGCGATGAGTACGACGGGGTGCGGGTGGAGCACGGCGGGCGGCATGGGGCGCTGGCGCGCGCCGCAGGGCGCGGCGGGCAGCGCGCGCGGCGTGGCGGCCGTGCGCCGCAGCACGGCGCCCCCGCGCATCACGCACGCCACCCCGGCGCGCGGGTCGCAGTTCTCGTTAACACTGCCACCCTCATCGTCTGAACACAAGTCTATCACTTCACACTCACTGCTCTGCCGCTTTAACACGTCTGGAACTATCATATCCTCCGACTGACTGCAGTCCATGCTGTCCACAAACATTATATCTCTCTCCAACAGCTGAGCTTTATTTTCTGCTTCTCTCTTCAAGTTCTCAATGTACCGCTCCATGCTCTCGAGGGACATTCTGTCTACATTTACTGAGATCGCTCGACACTTCAACATGAGTAATTGTCCTTTTATATCGAGTATTTTCTTGTTTCTCTGATTTGGAAAAGTGTGCTTTCGATGCCAGTAATCTATGGGCCTTCGGTACCTAACCGGAAACTGCTGGTTTTTGCTTTTATTACATAAAACTTTGCTAGGAAGAGTATTATTACAGCAGTATCTCTCCACTCTCTCTCTTGAGTATGTTGTATCTCTCGGCACATTTGATTTAAGGTTTTTCAAGTAAGCGAGTGAAGAGAACGGATAAGGAGGCCCTCTATCAATATTTGATGCACTTCTTGAAATTTTAGATTTAGATACACTAGCAGAGTTTAGTTTCGCAGGTTCAGTCTTGTCCGCTCCTACAGGCAACAGTTTCAGAGCCGATAACAAATCTGGCAACCCTCCGGTGCAAGAGTTGGATAGGATATTTTCATTATTACAAAGCCTCTCATGCGCTTCCAAAGTCTGTAAATTGTCAAAATGGCTGTCACAATTGTCACATAAGTATATGTCAGTTTTTATTTGGGGTTCCTCTCCAGTCAGCGATGATTTCACTTCCTCATCAGACATATCATCGTGTATGACTTTGATTTCGTCGTCGTCCTCGTCTAGGAGTATAGGCTTGGAATCGTAGTAGAGGTTCTCATTCCGGAAGGTGACGAGCAGCTTGTTGTTGGGTTGTTCGTAGAGGGAGGTGGTGTGGTCGCGGTTGTCGACGTAGCGCAGCCGGTGGCGCGGGTGGCGCGACAGCTGTGCGGAGAACACGAGCAGGAAGGTGCTCTTGTGGAACTCGTAGCACTTGCGCACCACTGTCTTCAGCCTCTCTTCCCAGTTGTCGGGCACGACGGCCGGCCGCGAGAACGGGTGCGAGAACGGCACGTCTCGCGGCCACCACGGCGGCTTCAGGATCGCACTCGCGGTATCGTGGCCCCAGGAACATGTCACCATGAATGTTATGAACTTCTCCAACTCGGCGGCGGTGAATTTTGTCAGTGCCACCGGGTGCCCGTTGGCGAACAATAACGGCAGGATGGCGATCATGTTTCCTGCTTTCTGTTACGGTCATCGCAACCGGAGGACGAGCAGCGCTTGCGATAGGGCCCCGCGCCATTCCATAACGGTTAATGCGCTGATGATCATATTCTTTGGATTCGCGCCTATTTGACACGATATGTTCACAGAAAACTTTTCACAATCACGACAGGAAGCATTTAGCAAAATATCTTATTGCTTTAAATTAATAGAAACGCAATCCTGGCGAGCGAGAAGCGTACGTTGAAAAGAGAAAGACCCAAAATCCGTCTCTCCCAATGTTGCCAGGATTTTTATAAATAGAGCTAGGTTTACTGTGAAAAATAATTAAACGAGAGCCAAAATCTTTTGAAAAAAAAAATTCGCTGAAAAGTATGAAAAAAAAAATTAAAATATTCAGTGTAACAAAAAATTGGATTAAAATTAATAATTATGATGCTAAATGTAGTTCTAAAAGAGCTAGGTAGGCATTACCGATCCCTCCGTCGCTCACTCTCACAATGACGGGGCTGCCAGTTTTAACATGGATACTTTGAAGAAGCATCTTCAAAGCAAAATCTTTTATGTACCTGAACAGAAAAAGTATTGACTTGTTTGTAATAATGCTTAAATATGTATTAACCGAAATAAATTATGTCATACATGTATTGCAAGCATGTAACACAATCATGTCCGTTGATTATTAGTACATAAATTGTCAAACCATAACTGAGTATCGAAACATTTGGCTGTACAATCTGAACACCCATTTCGTGATGCACTTTGCCATGTTAATTGTTAACCCTAGACTGTAGAAGTCGAAATACAGTGTGATCATTAAAGTAAGATTTCTGCCCCTTTAGATAACTTTGTGTAAGATGTAAAAGTGGCAGATTTACAAGATTTATATAAAATATGAATTATCTTCATCGTAAGCAACCCAATATACGTTCCCACTGCTGGGACTCGGGGCCTTCTCTCACTAAGAGCGAGATATAGGTCATAATCCATCATGCTGGCCAAGAACTGGTTGGCGGATGACACTTATCATCGGATATTGTAGTCCTCAAACATGTCGGTAAAGCTAGTGAAAATCCACAAAATACAAAAAAAATGGTTGCCTGTAAAGTCGGTTTTACGGGCGAAGATATTACGTGACAACGTCTGCCGCGTGCTGCGCGCGCGGCAGACCGATCATAGTTGAGTGGGAGAGAGACGCAAGGCATTCGGCGGGCCTCTCTCTCGTTCGGTGACTCATCGTAACGTTACCGGGCGTTACACTTTTTCATAAGTGACTCCCAGCCGCAACCTAATTTAAGACGTTGTCACGTCAAAAACAAATTCAATAGTGTAAAGCTGGACCCGAACCAGGGGCTGTCTGATTGAAAAGCAGCTGCTTTTCCTACCGAGCCACACTCGCTTTTTTCAGTAATAATGTAGGTACCCGAAATTGTGTAACTATAAAAAAATATATATTGAATTGGACGTACTTCAGTCACAATATAGACGGTATATATTTAAAGTGTGGCAGATTCTTGCCCCAGTTGTCAATTCACTATTTTTGGAATGGTCACACTACAGGAAGTAAATCGTAGACAGATTTTTTCTTTTGTCTATGAAGTAAATCAATTCTCGGCTATGAATTGCGTTTCTCCTGTTATTTATATTAGCTATTTATATTAATATACTTTAATTAAATCGAATATCGTAATACCCTATTACAATTGGTAGATACTCATTAAAAACTGGTTTACAGAGCTTATTACTCGCATGAATTATACGTTATATAAGTTCAAGTGCGCAGAATGAATTCAACACGTAGATTTGTAAGTAAATAGTACACATTCTTGTTAATGTTAATCTAATTTCCTTCAGCCAGTCTCCACCAGGTCTTCCTGAATTCCCTAAATACCAGTAGGTACTATATTATTGTAGTATTGTAGATTACATTGCAAATGATATCAGAAAAAAGTAAAAGACAAGTGAAAAAATAACTGTTTACAAAAGAATTATGTTACGATATAAATATGTACGTTTACCAAAGTTAAAAGTTCATACAGCTAGTTTTTATTTTTAAGTGTTTTTAATAAGTGACGTGTATTTAATATAAATATAATTATATATAGCTAGTATAAGTAGTATAACCTCATGTAAAAAAACCTTATTGATATGTTCAGTCAGAAGACAAAGTTTATACTTACAGGGAAGAATTTTAATTTTCAGGTTTTACAAAGTTTCAAAAAGCTACACAGAACCAGACTCAAAGTATTTGCTGGAGACCATAAAGCATTAGTAGCAGCAAGAACAAAGATTAATGAAGAGTATAGCAAAAATAAGCATGTCTCAGATCCAGATTCAATAAAAGCTGTGAGTTAATTTGTAATCATTATTATTATTATTTACTCATAATGGGCTTGCACTTGATTGCAATTCACCTGATGGTAAGCAATATTGCGATCTAAGGTGGACCGCACTTGCCCAGTAAAAACCGGTTCACTCTTGCCTTTAAAACTGCTATTATATATTTATGTGATTTTAGTTTTTTAGTTAGAAATAGAAATTATCAATGTTATTAATCTTTTAATAGCTTTGACCCTGGATTAACACAGGCTACTTTTTATCCCAGAATAATGTGAGTTACACTAGTATCTCTAAATATTGGAAATATTATGTTTAGTGTTCTAATCTTGTTAAGTCTAATATTATGTTGAAAATAGTGATGTGTGTTATATTATTATTTGTTTTATAATGTTTTTTCTTTGAATAGATGATAAAATTCAGTGAAGATGTTGAAAAAGAACTACGGACACAAGTAATCCAAGCAAGAGAAGTCAAACCTGGTGTTTTTGGTAAGTACACTATCTCAGTTGGGTAAAAATTTAATAAGTACTTACTTTATGAAAAATTATTTGGGGTACAATCAATTATATATCTTACTTTATTTATAAACTGTTATTGTAAGGCATATTATATATTTGCACGAAAAAACATTCGCACATAAAAACATTGGATATACAAAATTTTTTATTTGTATCCAGGATTTGGTGTTTTTTTATTTGTATCACAACTTCGTTGGTGCAACGGTTACCATGCCGGACTGCTAACCAGAAGGTTCCGGGTTTGATTCCCGGTCCGGCCGACATCTTTGTGCTTAACTAAAATTTGTCGGTTGTGGGTCTGGGTGTTAAATATGTATCTATATAAAATATATATGTATGTATATGTAGTATATCAGTTGTGTTAGCTACCATAACACGAGCTTAAAATAGTTCAGTATGGAGTTAACCAGCCGTGTGTGAAACGAGTCCTAATATAAAAAAAAAAAAGAAAATAAATTTGTAAGTAAGTGTGACCGTTTATTTGTGCAAATATTTGTTTATCTGATGTAGTCTACCTTACCTTTATCTATTCTACACTGCTCTACATAAAACACTTTTTTTTGTTGCCCTCAATATCATCGCCAGTTTTAACATTTTCAAGTGCCCAGGTTATGAATATTCATGAAAGTTTTCAATGTGCTCGTATTTTTTCATGAATTTTCATATTAATTATGCATATTTTTGAAAAAAAAAATGCTCATCAAAATCATTGGTACTTTCGTGAATTGTGTGCATAAATAAACCCACAATCATTATCACATCTAAGGCAAGAAAACCACTGTGAACCAGTATTAACCTAACAGTACTATAACATTTTCATTTTTCTAAGTCAATCTCTTATTTTTTTTTCAGAGGCTAAAATTACAGAAGACACAGCAAAATTAGAAAATATTCCCTTTGATGATATGGCAGTACCGGATGATGGTAAATTTAGCAAAGGACCTCGCCCCTGCTGTCAAGATCAAGCCCAAAACAAGTGAAATAGGCAATAAGAAAATACAATTAAAGTAAATCTATTCTGTTGTTAAACTTTGTTACAATTAATTATTATATTATATAGATATTATAGAATAACAATAGTATTTTTAGTATCCCATTCAAAAGTTTTGCAATCAGTATTTTATTTGTGCTACAATTTGATAAAACATTTAATAAGCCTCTATATTCTTGAACTTCAATGTGTTTGTACATTTGGTATATTTTTCCACCACAAATAATGTGTACAATATTTATTTTTATCTGAGTATACTGACTAATGAGACCTATTTGGTTTTAAAAGCTGAAACTTATAGTTCTCCTGAATACTACAAGTTCTCCTGAATTTTTGCATAGAGCATAAAATGTACACTTTTTGAAATAATTGTCCTTTTTGCCCTCTTGTAGCCATACTACTACTAAAGAAACAAAATTGTATTGCGGCTATTCATGAAATACATTTATGTACATTGCAAAAAAGTTCAATCATATTAGTTAAAAATAATCCTTCTAGAGCATAGACAAAGAAAACAACTCTGTCTACGTTCTAGAGGTAAATAATTAATGTTCTCAATGCGGTCTCATTAGGCGATAAGATAATTTATATTTTCCCGCGAAAACTTTCATGAAGAAAAATTAGCATATTATTGCACAGCCTACAAAATGTTTGAAACTAAATGAACAGCCTATATCATGGTCGAGCATGTACAATCTAATGGTACAATGCAATACTATCAATAAAGAAACTCAGAATACAGAAAGAACCAGAAACCGTGAGCGCGCCTAAAACTGAGGCTACTAAAACTACTCCAAAATGGAGTAGTTTGACGCGCGACCGATCAGTCACTCTGTGACCGTCGGGACGTACGACGCTGTACCAATTTAATTAAATTATGACGTCTTATGTCGTTCCTACCTATAAAATGCAGCGGGTCTATAAAAGAAACAGGATGGGATCACATTTCACGTGTAAGTATCGTATTTAGGTATCAACTTTGAATAAATTTCTATGTTTTCAATTGTCATAGATAATGAGGCATCCATCTTGTTAGTGTTGCCAGTATAAGAGTTTTGATTTACCCTACTTTTTATTACCTCTTGAGGGCTTTTATTCAATATTAATAATTAATTAAATATAAAATAACTGACTTGAAAAAAGAAAGTATAAAACATCAGAGCAGCCTGTGTGTACATAACCAAATAGTCCTATTAAATAGTATGTTAGTATCTATGAAAAATACCTAGACATAAGATTTCATCATTTATCTAAATTTAAATTTTTGTTACTAAGTTCAAATTCCAAGAGACAATATTATAAAAAGCTTACTAAGCAAAAAGGAAATTAAATGTATTTTTTTCTAACGCGTTATTTTTTTCTAAAGCGTTTTATTAAATTCAATAAATCTATCAATTTCTTGAGACAATTAGGTAGGTACATAATTATAATAAAGATTAGGACAATATTTATTCTGTTAGTATCTCACCTCCTGGACTCCCAAATTTTACCCTAAAAACGGGCACATAATGCCTGAGCTAGAACATTACGCGGGTGGGAAGTGAGGCGGGCGGGGGGCGTTGTTTTGATTTTTGGACACAGCGTGTAGCTCGCAAATACAGATGAACGCGGCTTCTGGTTCTTTCTGTATTCTGAGTAGAGAAAGTATATTATTGAAATGTCACTGTCACATAATGTCAAGTTTAGTTAATTTCCTTACTCTATGTTGTAGCTTCCAATAGTGATGCTCACTTTTTGATTCTTAAGATATCGATGTTAATGTATAGATTCAATCAATACAAGTACATATTCAATTTACCAATCGTTAATAGCATAAACAAATCATATTTCACAGCTTCGTACTATAAGTGTTGCCCAATTGGGCAGCACAGCTTCGTCACTATAGGTGCTGCCCAATTGGGCAGCACCTATAGTGAAGCTGTTTATATGTTTCATATTGAATTGTATTAGGTAAATTTAGAGGGTAAGAATGAAGAGCCATTTGGCATGAAATAGGAGATGTGGATGGGTCGAAAGGTCGTCATATTTTTTCACCACGTTTTCATTAAAATGCAATGCTTAGTTTTTTATTGAATCAATTTTTATATCATAAGCTCTGTTTTTATACTAATTAATTGTTTTAATGTATATGTAAATTTAAGTTGATGTTTCATCGATCACGGCCGTGATATGTTTCAATCTAGTGTTACCAACTGGTTTATGTATTGATTTATTACCTGTCACCAACTATGGTTATATTATAGCCCTTGTTTTTATGATTTGCATTTTTACGGTTCAGTATATTTTTAGATTTATGCATCACGTTCTAGTAAAAATGAATACATTGACATATGAAATAGTATGAGTGGTATTTTTATTTTCACAATCAGGGACCCACCGTATGACATACCCATTCTCGAAAACCTTTAACCCTTTCAGAGTAATTAAACTAGAGAAATGGCATATAATTATGTATTTGGACAACATGTGAATAATTCTGTGCTGGCTAGACTATACGTGGAATGACTTTTTATCGATAGTTATCTGAATCTCAAATTCCCAACACTTTTCATAACCTCGAAGATTCTATAAACAAAAATCATTCGTTTCTCATTTTTACGGGAAAATTTCAAAGATTTTCCTGTAACTTTGAAAAATGTTGACCAGAACATTAATTTCAAGAGCATTATTACATCGTGCTTTGAAAAATACTGCCGACAATGTAAAACTGGCTAAAAGAAACGGAAGCCATGGGTGAGGTGTTATGTCATTCAATCAGATGATTATAAAAACATTGATCTTTACTAATATAGTTCTCATCACCAAAATTAAAAATGCTCATGGTGGTATGTCGTCATAGATGATGAACATACCGGTCCCAGATAGTGGATATGGGACTGTTTATATTTTATGGGGTCCATAACATAAGTAATAATACTTAAACAATGTACACGGGCGTATATATAGCTTTCATATGGAAGATATCCGCGGGATAAATTTATAACTCTATTCTAAAGGATATGTAAAGTATAGTCCTTTTGAAAATAACTTATAGACGAAAATTCCATGTATAAATTGTGTGCAGGCTAAAATAATGCTAGCATTGAATTACAGATAGCTAACTAAAGAGCGCATCTTTATAAAAGATTTATAGCTGTTCAGCACAGTACCTAAACAAATTTAAAATATAAATCCTCTTATTGGAAATCTGGAACCACTGTCTGCCTTCTTTTATACATATACTTCCATGATATCGCTCAATACTTATAAACACCACAAACATTATGAACTCTTTGTTTACAGAGTCTGGTCCTACCGAGTGCCGCCACCAATGCCTTCCAAGATGCACACCAATTTTGCCACCCTATTAGGTGGCCTGGCTTGGTGGTGGATTCTGTGGCACATTGCAACAGAGCCTGAACACATCTATGTGAGTTCATATTAATTACTTATGCTGAGTGTACATGCCATGTACATACTCATAAACATATACGACGCTAAATAGGCGCGGGTGCAATAAGGATTAACACCCCGCGCCCCTCAACCGACGAAAGATCGCCCGCAGCAGTTCCACTGTAAACACTTTTTTATTAATATTTAACAGACTAGTTTGAAACTCAATTTAAAAGTTGTAATTCTGTTTATGTATGATTGTGGTAATGTAAGTGAGTGTGGCAAGTAGCCCACTATACATTCCTACTGCTGGGAACTCGGGGCCTTATCCCATTTTTTTTTTACTCTTAATGGGCTTGTGCTTGATCACAATTCACCAATAAACAATATTGCAATCTAAGGTGGAGTGTGCTTGCCCAGAAGAAACCGGTGCACTCTTGCCTTGAAAACTGCTAGATTATAGAATTCCACACCTTGACAGTACACACAATGAAAGTGGATGCAAATCACTTAGTATGCAACTTAGGCACTTCCACAAAATCCTATTATCCACCATGCTGGTTGTGAAGGTGTGTGGGGTGGCAAATAACACATCTTCACATATTGTGGTCCTCAAACATTTTCTCAAGATGTTTTCGTTCACAATACAAGTCACTGGTGTAGGGCCGGGATCAAACCATCCTTCAAACCAACAGGCCTTCTGATTGAAAAGTAGATGATTTTACCACTGAGCCATGCTGCTGTGCAGTGTAATGTCTGTTAGATAAACACCGGAAGTTTCTCAATATATCTCCTTATTCTTTGTGGATAATTAAGGTTAGTTACTAATTTAGTATTATGTTACAGGGAGAATGGCCCTATGTTGACCCAAGCACCTACACCGATGAAGAACTTGGAATCCCTCCAGATTCTGAGGGGCCTCTCCGTCGCATACCAAACTACCAACAAAAGTGAATAACTAATAGAAATTACTGTAAAGTTTAGTCTCCAATTCTGTTTGTTGTAATGAAATGATATTTATCAGAAATATGAGCCTTTTCTCTATAGACCTAGTTAATTAAAATGAGTTGTAAATTATTAACTAATTTTGGTTTATTTATAATTCAATAGATTAATATTAAACATGAAATTGTCATACATCTATCTCATTTAAATAATTAATCTTTTATAATAACACAACAGCTGCAGATTTGCCAATATATTTATTATCGAATGAATATGATACCGTAAGGCCTTACTGGAGTTACTGGTCTGAGCGTAAGGCGCAGCGCAGTTTTTTTATTTATTCATGACCAATGGATACAGAGTCCTTCAGTCGAATTAAAAGAATTAAACTTAAAGCTTAGTTAGTTACGCAGTGTTACCAGGTCGTATAAAGTTTCTCCTTAAAACCAACAATAATTTTTCCCAAAATGTTAGATATTAAATAATACCATTTTTTTTTGGATTCTCCGCTTGAAATATAATGGCAAATATGAATTAAACCACAACACACGCTCATTGTGCAGCTATCAATTCTATCATAATAACTAATATTGATCTGATATTTCTGTAACAACGACATTTGGAATTCAAAATGCGCTTAATTTTATTTGGGCTTTAAGCTTCAATATTTACTCTATTCTAATAAAATATGTTTTAGATTATAATATGTATAAAAATCGAATTAACCCCCCCTTTTGCGGGTAACGTAACCTCAAGTTGGCAGCACTGAAGCTAGTATTTACTCTGTGGTATTTGAGCCGTATAGTTTGTTTAGAAAATCAGCCTTGTAATGTTCCTGTATTTAGCACTATTTTTCTTTGATATTGTGAATCTCAAAATAATGAATGACAATCTTCCCGTGGTCTTCGTGAATACGATTGACGATGGGAAGATAGAATATATTTTTTTTACTTTTAAGTTGAGTTAACGTGCCTCTATACGTAGAAAGCTATACGCTTTATTTGGGCGGGACCACAAAAGCACAGATTAAAAAGACTTGGACCGAACAATTTGTTTCTATGGCCAAGAGTCAAGACCACATAATAAAAAATATGACATATATCAAAAACATAAATCCGTAATTTTCACACGCTTGCATTTTCTCGTGTAGAAAATTGTTATAAATTTAGCTGCACCGCGGTTATCACATAAAAATGTGTATTTAGTGAACTATTTTAGTAGCTTTACGGTGATGATGTGATTTGAGTGCAATGTCGGAAATGGAGACAAACGCAAATCAAAAGGGTAAGTACCAAGTCACTAAAAGGCCTATGCCTGATTTCTTGTTTGTGTATGCATAACTGTACCTTCTTACGAGTCTTGCGACACAAATTTGGCTGACGCATATGATAATATTATACTTTAGTGTCATATGATGTTGCATTTCGAGCTTTGCAATTGTGTGCTAAATATGTGACATAGATTGCCGAGCGTCAAAGCACGGAAATCGGCTTATCTCGACTTACCGAGATTATCGAAGACCAAAACGTCTTTAAATTTAAAGTTTATTTTGATTTTTCACAGGTGCACAATATAATATTTTTTTCTGTCAGGTTTTTAGGGTGGCTATAACTGAGTTTGTATGACTCATTTATTGTTTTGTGATGTCATAATAAACAAGGCGCATGCTGATTTTGTACCGTCGCCTATTAGTCAGGGGCTTATCTGAGATTGTATATGGAGATTGTATGTAAGATGTAAGACAATAACTTATTGCTATGTTCATAAAATAGGTTTTAGTAGGTAAACAAAATCAAAGTAAATAATCATAATTTTTGAAAACTTTCATATCACATCATGATATTAGACAAGTAGTAGAAACTGTTGGCTAATATATTTGACTTTGGTTTTACTGGCTTAATATTGTATGAGAGAGTCTTTACAATACTTGCCCTGGTCCTTAAAACTCATGTACAAATTTGTTTTATTTTTAGTAAATGGATCACATATTATGCATGTTATTTTAAATTCTAAATCCATACATTACTAAAATAGTCATTTTTGTAATAGACTCAGTCTTGATAAACACAAATGTTATTCTTCTTCATATGAGCTAAGTGGCTAAGCTCTGGTGTTGAGGGTTTTCAAGCTGAAGGCCTCTGAGTTGGCTTTATATCTGCTAGTACTAAGAGTAACTAAATTAGTTACTATTGTGCTAAAATTGTTTCACTAAAGCTGTAAAAAATCCTACTTATAATGTTTTTCTATTTGTTCACAGTGTCATGTATTGTCAACTATGCATATGATGCGTCCGAACCGGACGAGTTGACAATCAGGCCTGGAGACATGCTCCGAGATGTGGAGAGGTTGCCAGGAGGGTGGTGGAAGGGAGAGCTGCGAGGGAGACGGGGAATGTTTCCTGACAATTTTGTGTCGGTGCTCACAGAACCTGGCACCACCAAGTGAGTTAATAAGATATTTTTATGAACCTTGGGCATATTCGGGTGACGGCTTATTAAATGGTGAAGTTAATAATCAATAAAGATGGTGGTGCGAACTAGAACTTTGTAAAAACTGGACTCAAAAAGCTCAAAACCGGGATGAGTGGAAAGAGGATAGAGAGGCCTTTGCCCAGCAATGGGATGCAACTGACTAAAAAAATAATAAAAATCAATTAAATTGTTATTAAATTTTTTAAGGCTTTGTTAGTTAGTACTTAGGCTCTTAATTTAAAACTACAAGGTAAATTGTTATTTAGCCTACTGTATACAGCTCAATCAGCTTGTATTTTAGAGATCAGGTGATGAGTCTGTACCACCAGTCCTATCATAATATCCATAGGTCAACTTAAGCAACTTCATCTTCTTCATTTGGGCTAAGTGGTTGTGCTTTGGTATCGAGAATTTTAATTCGCCCAAAGTCCTTTGACTTGACTTATATCTACTGCTTGTACTAACAGCTGGGACCTATAATTGAATGTGTCATTCAATCCATGACAGCACCCAGGTGGAAATGACACTTAAGGGACTGGTCTAGTTTATAGATCAAAATATATTTTCATTTTTTCACTTCTACTCTGGATATGAAAAGTATTAAATTTTGTAAAAAATATTAAATTTTGTTGAATAACCAGTGCATGCAGTGTATGACCTCTTATACTTACTATTATAATGTTATTTACAATTATTACGTTATAATGATTGAGTAAAAATTTGCCCTAAAATTACGTTTGTTTTATGGGAGCTACTCTTTAACATTTATTTTATTATTAATTTCTAAATGGAATATACATTTATAGTAGGTATATCCAGTGAAAATTTGAGATGTCTACCTGTCACCGTTTTTCATAAAAAGCAAAAAATACGAAATAATCATGTTTATTGTATTTACCATTTTAATATTTTATTTAGTATTTGTTGTTATAATGGTATGGAAAATACACAACTTGTGAAAATTTCAGCCTTCTATCAAGGCTTCTGAGAAAACTTGCCAGTTAGACAGACAAACAGCGAAAGCTATCAGTTGGTAACAGCTAGGTTTACAATAAAAGTATACCAACTTATCCTTGTACTTAAATCTAAGTCTTCTTCTTCGTATGAGCTTTGTGGCCAAGCTCTGGTGTCTTTTTTTTTACTCTGAATAGGTCAGCGCTTGACCACAATTCACCTGATGGTTAGTGATATTGAGGTCTACGGTAGATTGCGCTTACCTAGAAGGAATCGGTTTACTCTCGCTTTGAAAATCGCTAGATTGTAGTTATTGGGAAACAGGGAATTCGGCAAGGAATTCAAAAGTTTGGCGGTTCGGACAACAAAGGTGGAGGCAAAACGCTTTGTGCGTGCCTTGGGCAGATGCCGCCTTGGCGTTTCCCTGCTCGTCCGGTAGTGGAAGGAGGCGGAGGGAATTACATCATGTAATTCAGTCGCATACTAGCCGAAACGCAACCGATAGAATATCGACAGACTAGCAACAATGCGGCGGTGCTTTATGCTCTGCAACTTTGCTTTGTTTGTGTCGCGAGTTTTAAGCCTCCCGAAGGCTTCTGACTTGGCTTAATGACTGCTTGTCTGCTGACTAAGACTGATATCCGGGACCTACAACTTTAAGTGTTATGCGACTCACGGTAGCACGCAGATGACAATGACACTTTTAAAGCGATCACAAGGGCCACGAGCTTGTCGTTATAAATAATATCGAAAAATTAATTAGTTTAAAGACTATTCAAAGTACAACTCTAAGAATATAACTCCAAGTTAAATACGGTTGTCTTAATACCTATTATCTAATCAAAATCTCGTAAATGAGCGAGCGCCATGTTGGTAAATATATTCTTGTAGAACTGACCTGTTGAAATAAATTCTGTTTTGGTTGAATCCTGTTTTAGTCATAACCGTACATATGCTAATACATTCAATGATGTCATTCAATATTAGCTAATACGTATTTGTATACCACTTTACAAGTAGTATTTGTTCCTAAAAGGTGAGATTACGGTATTACGTGTTTGTTATTTATTTTATTCTTAGTGAGTTATTTATTTTGTTTTAGATAGCATTTACATACTATGTATATTATAAATTACAAATTCGTAGTTCTCTAGACAGTGTTTTAAGAAATTCTCTTCGGGCGTTACCGCAATTTCACAGTTTTATTTAACTCAAGTCGTCTTTTTATGAACGAGATTCTACTTTTTATGCGGAGACTTTCAGTTCAACTTGAATGTCATTTGGTCAGTTCAGTCGCTGACGTAATGGACTTCCTATATTGTTGTAAGTAGAATTTAATCTTTATGCGGTTTGGTGTTGCGGTTAGGTCATTATGTGACGACAACAGTTAACACCATCTTATTGTTGTAATCAGGCCCGGATCTCTATTTTAGTGAGAAAAAGAGAAATATGTCGCCCTCGTCATATTTTTTCTAATCCTTATCACTTTACTAATTGATTGACATTTGGAAAAAATACTTACTATACTACGTTAATGACCTAATTTACGCCCTTTGAGTATTTTTTTTTAAATATCTTGTTTAGTGTGAATTTGGTTGCCCTCTTAAAATTGCCCCACGGGGCATGGGCCCCCGTTTGCCCCTAGATCCGGGGCTGGTTGTTATAATTTTGAGTCATGTCACAGAATAATAACTAGTACTTGGTCATGTCCCGGTTTTATTATACTCTAAAATAAGTTATGGATGTTATTTAATTATGCCATGGTGTATTAAAGTTATTTGGCATCATGTGCTGTTTGATGTTGGTAAACGGAAGGTAAGGCTTTTTGTTTTTACCGCGCGGACCTGTAGAGTTGGCCTGTATTGATTGAATGCCATAGGCCTCGAGACAGATGTTTGAATCCCTTTCGAAAATATGTCTCGATCGCGATTTCACGGTATACACTACCGTGCTTTAACAATAACGCTGTTGAGTACTAAATAATTTGCCTAAGACTAACGTCTGTTTCCTGAGAGGTATGATCCGGGGGCCTTCAAAAGTAGAGTTAATAGGTATCTTCTAGGTAAGCGTGCCACACCGTAGACTGCAGTGCAGCTAAACATCAGGCTAACTGTAGTCAAACGCTAACCTATCAAAGATAAAAAAAAACGTCATTTTATTGAGGACTCGGCAGTACTCTTTGAATCACAGACATTTGGTTTTAGGGTTTGAGAACCATATAATCCTACTACTATTATAAAGGCGAAAGTTTGTATGTATGGATGTATGGATGTTTGTTACTCTTTCACGCAAAAACTACTGAATGGATTTGAATGAAACTTTACCACAATATAGCTTATACATCAGAATAACACATAGGCTATAGCTTATACATCAGAATAACACATAGGCTACAATTTTTGAGGTTTTTAATGTGAGGTCGTAAAAAAAACACATTTTTTGCGCTTACATTGCAAACGCTGACTGAATCCTACAAGATAGATCAAAACAATTTACTACAGTATTGTACAACTTAAAAAGGTCTACAAAAAAGTCCGTGATGGTATATGTTTATCTCTTAGGAATAACCCACAATAACCATTTTTTATCCTTTACTTTGTACGAGAAATAATGGCTTATTTACGAAGCGATTTAAAGCAATACAGTATTAATCCTTATCCAATTAAGTATCTTAAATACATTGTGCATTTAATAAAGATCAATATGGCTTTTTACAGCATGTAAATTAAATAAATATTTTCGAAGATATCACAGATTTAAAATGCAGAGTCATAGCAATTTCGGCGATAAATACCGTTTCGGTGATAAATACCGGCAGCGGCGCCAGGCAAACGGGGCGTGGGGGGAGCGGGGTAGGTGCGGTGGGGAAGAAGTGGCTCATCGCTGAGTGCGCGACCCGAACGCGGGCAGACGCGTGAGGGCAGACGGCGTTGACGGTTGTTTCCGTTTTGCGAATTCTAGCGATTTGATAAAAACGTATGGTCGCCTACTTTAAGTAATATAGGCCTAAGGTTAGTTATTGCCAGGTTTCTTTTTGGTTAGGAGTTAGTTACACGTACAAAAAGATACTTCATTTTTACGAATTACTTCATTGATAATTCAATTACTATATAGATAGGTTACTTACAGTTAATTATAACAAATTATATTAGCAATAAATTAAAATTGCGACTATAATTTGAGATTTAAACTATCCTATCTTTCAAGTTGGATCGAACTGCACATGGTGTGCGAATTTTATTATAATCGGTTAAGTGGTTTAGGAGTTCATTGAGGACAAACATTGTGACACGAGATTTATATAAATTAAGATAAGATTATTAATATTATATGTATGTTTTTTATTATTCTTTATTGTACACTACGTCCTTCTTTAGTCGTTTATAAATTCCTTTCCATCCAAAGGTTGCCTGGAAGAGATCGCTTTAAGCGATAAGGCCGCCAATTGTGGTACACTAATTTTAAGTGAATTGTCATTTACTGTGCCTTTTTTATTTATGTGTCCAATAAAGAATTATAAAATTTCCATGACACAATGTTAGTTACCGTACTCCTCCGAAACGGCTTGACCGATTTTTACCAAATTTCATATGCGTATTCAGTAGGTCTGAGAATCTTCTACTATATATTTTTAAGGCAAAACAACGTTTGCCGGGTCAGCTAGTTATTTATATTTTCAGTATATTACTTCGATCATCAATACCAACTTGATTGGTATTGATGATCGAAGGTATATTATGTAGATTCTGTTACTAAATCACGTTTACCGTATCGTTTTTATTCGCGAGCGGCGCCATAGTTAGGTTCTTTATAAAATATGTTAATTAAATCATCATGTAAGAAGTACGAGTAATATAATATCCGGTACACATGAGTAAGATCGGCGGATAAGAGCGAAAGTCGCTCAGCTTGCCGCGACCGGTTTCTCATTGTAGGTAACAACAATTTGATACTTTTTCGATTAGTAGAAATAATGATTGTGCGCGCTATCTTATCGTGTAGACTGTGATAAGACACGCTTTTTATTACGATACGAGACTTAGTGTTTGTTGTGTAGCCCTTGGCGAGTGAGCGTTCTGCCAGTTTCGGTAACGTTACCGCTAACGTTTTGTTAGTTGTGTTGTGAAAGTGCTCGTTTTTCTGCGGATTGGTCTAAATTGTTGTACAGTGAAGAAGGTTTTGTGTTATGGTGTGATATGCTGTAGTACCTACGAGTTATAAAACAAATATTGATCATAGTGCCGATTTGCAAGACTATTTTATTTATGAAAAAGTAAGTTGGACTAACGTTCTGCTTTTCGAAGTAAGGCACACATCTTAACCCAGACACTAAACTTAATAATACCAAAATACTTAAGGTGCTTTGGCAGCATATTATGAAAAATCCTATAATTATACTTGCGTAAATGATAGGGCTACAGTTTATTATTTTTTTAATTCATTGTTAAGAAATCCTTAGAATCCTTAGTGTTCGAAAACATAATTACGTAGAATTCTCTTGATATTTTTAGTAAAAAAAAGTCGCTTTATAATTTAAAAATATTGTTTTTATGAAATTAATAAACAAATTAAAACAAATCTTAGTTTTTTTATTAGACAATGATATTTTGTAGAATCATTAGAGCTTATAATTTCAATATTGTTATTTGTTGATTTTACATGAATTTATTTCGTGAATTTCTTACTGCCGTGCGTCAGGCGCTTTGTTCAAATTTGACTCGCGGCTGAACTAGGTACAATAGCGCCTTAAGTGGCACGTCGACATGTCACATTAAAATTCTTTGGAATTACATCGAAAGAATTTGCTGACTTTGTCATAACCATCCTAATTTTAGCACAGGTCTTTGACCATTAACATTTCTAAATCTGAAAATTTCCACACACAGAGTTTGTTTTAACGTCTGTTAACTTCTACTCGTTCTTCGTATGAGTTTGGGAGATTTCAAACCGCTCAAAGACCGTTGCAATCAATCATCATCAATTGTGGTTATTTATTGCATATACATCCTCCTTGCGATGCAAAGCTAAGAGCACTGGGAACGTATAGTAAGCTGCTCTTGTAAACGCATAAATAAGCATACCGGCGCAGCATTGACTGCCTAGATTTAATTTCTATTTTTATATGCCTATAACCGTTCGTATGTTGAATGACATTAGCCCATTTTGTATTATCTGTTAAAAAAAGTCCAAGTTCCAAGTTTTAGTTTTACCCACACCGCCTCCCGGTATGTCAACAGTTGCGGCGAAAATGTGTTTATACCGGGAGCCGGTGTTTCAATATACAAGTGGTTAATCTGATTTGCAATGCATTTGTTTCAGAACAAGCGGTGCAGGCGTGCAGGGGCGGTGCCGAGCAGTGTTCAGCTACCAGCCCGCTAACCCGGACGAACTGCCGCTCTGCGTTGGAGACGTGCTCGAAGTGCTTGGCGAGGTAAGCATAAGCAGCTATACGTAAGCATATAGTACGTACTTCTACGTCCATTTTTAGTAGTTTATTAACTCCTTTCCATCCAAAGGTTGCCTGGAAAAGATCGCTTTAAGCGATAAGGCAGCCAATTGTGGCACACTATTTTATTTTGTTCTTAGTTATTATTTTATTTTATCTTTAGTTTTAGTTTTAAGTTTGTGTCCAATAAAGTATTATCTATATATCTGTCTATCATACTCCTAGAATTCGGGACCTTCTCTAAAGAGGAGGGAGATATAGGCCATAATCCGCCACGGCACACGGCAAAGTGCAGGTTGGCGGATGACACACGTCTTCAGATATTGTGGTCCTTAAACATGGCGGTTTCCTTCACAATGTTTTCGTTCGCCGTAAAATGAGTGCAAATGCACACATAACTTGAAATACATGTCCATTGGCGTAGGGCTGGGATCGAACCAGTGGTGCGATCTTATTGAAAAGCAGACGGTGTTCCACCGAGCCACACTCGCATTTTGGATAATGCAATCAATATTCTGAAGTAGCTAATAGTAATCTAGATACGCGGTTGCTCGTCAAACCCATTTCACCAATACTTATTACGGTCCTGATATAAATGCTAAGCGACTTGGTTCGTGACGTAATTAATAGTGGTGTTTGGTAAAATTTGAAAAAACATACTATAATAAAAATGAGAAAGTAGCAATGCAATTGATCACTAGGCTCACACACTAAGCAGTCAATATTATAATACGTGGTGTAATAAAATAATCCGTGTAACAGCTAAACAAGCGCGAACTTCAGATCAGGTGTACCAGAGAAAATATGGATCGCGAACACACAGGCTCACGCCTAGGTTGGGTTCCATGGAGTAATCTCAGCGGCCTTACTCAAATCTAACCATTTATACTGACAGAAATGTAAATTCAATACAATAAGTAAAGGCCATAGGACGATTTATTGTATAGTAAATATAGTAGGTACGTAAGCCCTTATAAATAAACTATTTTTTTAAAAAGTTGTAAGAAGGAAAAAACATTGATTGTGCAAACAATAATGCATGTATACAAATACCTACAAGAGCTAATTATTACAATAGGTAGGTACACAAAAGGAGCAAATTCAGCATGTGTTTTACATGTATTATTTATAACTTATTGACTCAGGCGTTACTTTGCGGAAATCCATTGTAAATAGAAGACAAAATTAAATATTTAGTGTACTTCCGCTGTGATATCACATCGGAAACAGCGGAAGTACACTTAATATTTAATTTTGCCTTCTATGTATTATTTAATTACATTATTAACGTTACAATAATAATTATAATATTTTACCAGTTTTTTGTTGCAAATTGTAACAAACGCGTTCTAGTTGTAGATAATTAGTAGATTAGTAATTTACAACCACGAGATTGGTTGACGAGGTGATTTAGCATTTGAATTGGATTGTGCATCTGAATTCACAAAAAAAGCATATGAATGTATCGTTCATAGTTTTTCAGTAAAACTGGCATAGTGGGGCCTGCCAATAGGAGGTCTTATTCACATTAAGGTGCTATTATTTGGAGTCCACACCGCCATACACATTTGAACGAAGCGCCAGCCGTCCGGTAGTAGAAATTTCACTAAATATCAAATCACAAATTAACAATACAGAAAATTTTAATCTCTATCAATTCTAGATGATACCATTATCTACACAAACAAGAAGATTTGTTTTAATTTCATTATGACAGGAGCACAACATTTTTAAATTTATAATACGAATGTTTTTCAAAAAATAAATCTAACGAGTAATTTTTTGTATTTTGGGTCTCTACACCGATTGTTAACACTGAATCATGATAATAAAACTGAAAAAAGAGCTTTATTATTATAAACGCAGGATTTTACCTATAGGATTTTTCTATATAAACTATTTCACTCCCATAGCGCCTCAAGATTAATAAACGTACACGCGTACGCATTTATAAAATTGTAGTAAGTGTATGAGTCTCACGGTTCTTTCACTCATTGAATTTCCTTTCTGAATCACTTACTGTTTACTTACTCAAGCACTCTATTGCTCATTGTCGGTTATACTATCAATTCTATCAGAACATTCTGCACCTTATTATAATAAAGGACTTTGCTCCAGATATTTATACAGTAATACCCCGGACTTACGCGATAGGTGGGACCGAGCGCTATCCGCGTAAGTCGAATTCGCATAAGTCGGGGTACAATTTTGCATATACATACCTATAAAGTCATACAAAGTATGTTTAATTGGGACCGGATACTATAATTTAGGAAATATAAAACAATAATTTAGGAAATAAATTTTAATTTAATTCTAGATAATATGACGAACTATATTAATAAAATGTATAAACACAATCTGAAGTGCGCGGCTTTCAAACAAAAAACGTTAAAATAGACGAGAAAATAAATCGCGTAACTCCGAATTCGCGTAAGTCGAGGTAGCGTAAGTCGGGGTATTACTGTACGAGTAAATACTCAATTTCCCCATCTGTTTGGGAGATCTTTGCCCAGAAGTGGGCAGACGAAGGTTAAAAAAAACTTAATCTGTGTCCCGCCACTTGAACCGATTGATCAAATTGATATAGTTTTGCGATGGGATGGGGACCGGTTTATACTTTTGGGGAGACAAGATTTTTTGTGTCTGTGCAAACCAAAAACTAAATAGTTCGATTTTTATACGGTTTTCAGAGATGGGCTAAGACCATAGACAAATAATTTGTCTTTGGTTAAGACTAGATTTAATTGGTGCATGTTTTTAGATAAACGTTATAGTGACAACTTACCAGGGGCCGATTTATTTTAATGCTGTTTACAGTAATGACTGCGTTTTATTGTTGCACGTTTGCAGATATGTGTTATGGTGATAATTCGACAGGGGGCGCTGAAGTAACAATATTTTTTTTTATTAAAACTTTTTAGTATAATTTGTGTCGCTGACATTTTATTTATTTAATTTAGTACTTATACTTGATGATAAAAACGTTTAGGTTGTATGAATACCTACCACATACCTAAATGCTCAAGAATCTCTACTTCGTATCTGTTTATGCTATTAGTCTCGAAGTATTTGCACTTACGTCATGGTCTAAGGTGCGTTTCGCGGCGTGGCCTAGGGAATCTACTGTGTTCAGTATTGTTCCTATGTAGCTAAAGCCTTGACATTGCTATTCATAAATCACTGTGGTTACTCCCGTTTGAGAAAGATTTATGCCGAACAAAAATGTTTAAAGAAATGCTTTTAATAAAATTACGTACTGTGTTATCGTGGCTATGTCACGTTTGGGCTTGGCCTGAACAGCAAACCCTAAATATTCTATTAAAGTCCTAATTTTTACCGGAATACCGGAAAGCAAAGAGCTCTCTTTAGCACTTGTACAGGCAGAATGCTTCCAAACATCGTTCGAATCAAATATCCCATTAATCATTACACTGAAATAAACTTAACTAAATAATGTGTTTTTTCCTGCTTCGGCCCACGACTGCACTAATTCATATTGTGAAGTTTGGCTCGGCACTCTTTCAAAGGCTGCTTTTTTACGCATAATAGGCTTGCGCTTGACCACAACTCACTGGGTGTTGTGACATTGCAGTATAAGATGAAGCGCGCTAGATGTGTCTTATGAATGCTTATAATGGTTGAAGTGACATAGGGTACAAATTTGTATGTTGGGTTCGTTTAGAATATTTAGAAAATTTATTTTTAATTTGTGACCTTTTTCACGTTTGCTTTGTTGCAGGTGGAAGAAGGCTGGTGGCAAGGCCGGCGACAGGGCCGCGTAGGCGTGTTCCCTTCGAACTTCGTCGTGATGTTGGACCCGCCGCAGCCGGCGCCGCCCTTTGAGCCCGCACCTGCTCTCCCGCCTAAACCTGGTCAGTAAATTAATGTAAATCTATCAAATTACTTTACGAGAGATAGCCGTAAAGCCATCAAACTTTAACTTCTTTAAAATCTAGCTGCGCCGCGCGGTGTTACCCTTGTTAGTCTGGGACCAAAATACCCTATGTGTTAACCTACCATCCAAACTGTCTCCATACCAAATTTAATTAAAATCAGCCCAGCCGGACTGATACTACATTAGTTCAGACGTACGGCTGATATTGATTAAAGCGAGAAGTAGTAACAAACATACACACAAACTTTCGCCTTTATAATATTAGTGGGATGAGCATATCGGTTTCATTGAATGCAATTCAGACAATGATGACGGGTATGCCTCGTAAGTACATTGCATATTTAATTTTTCCTTCAATAAATAACCAAATGTCAGTACCTCACATCGGCATAAATTCACTACGTCAACGAAAATTATACTACAGAAGAAACCACTACATAAAAAAAAAATTGCATTTAATTGCCAACCTTATTCTCGAAGTATAATTATGTCGATCCGAGATTCCAACAATCGCGCAACGTGTCTGCATTCATAATCCTCGATTGAGCTTGTTCGTTGACGCGCTAACTCAATCAACGCTATAAATGGGAACAATTGTGTTGGTTGGGACTCGGGCCGATCACACTCATTGATGTTTCCCCCCTTTATTTACTGTTATTGGAACAACTGCTCTTGATGAGTTAAACTTTAAACTCCTTGTTGGCGTTTTATAGCCTCTGTGATTTGAATCACGGGAATGAAGAAATCTTTGAAGTATTATGATTAACGTGTGTACATTCTATATTTTTGTAAAATGAGAAATACTTTATATCTTGATTTGAATCAAAACAATCCTACTAATATTATAAATTATAACAACCCTACTAATATTATAATATTACTTTAATATTGTTACTTCTGCACGCTTCAAGAGCCATAACGAATTTGATAAGATTTACTATGAAGATAGGTAAGACCTTGGATTAACATATATGTCACTTTTTATCCCAGAAAAACTTCTTTTTGGCCCGGATTAACGCAGGTAAAACTGCAGAGCACAGTTAGTATAATATAATCTTCATAATCAAGCACATATTTTGTAGTGGTACATTTAGGATGTTAGTTAGTCTCTCTGGTCCTTTAAACGTTTTTCTACACCAGTCCATGCAAATTTAATTGAGACACACCTAATTGCAGAATTTTTATCAAACGTTCTGGTTAATCAAAATGATAACTTTCTGTCTTATACTTCATCACCATATAACAATAATTTCATGTTAAACAATAACCGCATCTATTCCTCAACAGTCAAGGAGCAATGTCGCGTGCTATTCCCGTACTCCGCAGTTAATGAAGATGAGCTGAATTTGGGCGAGGGCGACATTGTGACCATAGTGTCAAAAGATGCCCCCGACCGGGGTTGGTGGAGGGGCGAGTTGAATGGCCGCGTAGGCCTGTTCCCGGACAATTTCGTGCAGCTGCTTCCCAGTGGTGAGTAGACTTAACTTTGACATACTGACCTTAGTGTCAAAAGATGCCCCCGACAGCTGTAGGTGAGTCCCCTCACCTCACGGCTCAATGGCTGTGTAGGACTGTATCCCGACAATTTCGTGTTGTCGCTATCCACTGGTGAATTTTAACATATCCATTTGACCCCTGACCATTGTGTCAAAACATGCCCCTGCCTAGCTGGTGGTGGGCTGTACCTTAACAATTGTGTGCTGCAAAGAAATTGTGACAATAGTTTTGACATTTAGTGTCTTAGACAGACAGACTATTCAATACTAGATTGATTTCTATTTGTTAAATTATGAGAGTCGATACTCCGTCACTATGCACACTTCGGTATACATTTAAATGGCTATTGTCTGGGTTTAGTTTACTAAGTAGGTAATAATAGCATTACCAACTGATTGATAAGCTAATCTAGTCACCGTTGGGTAAGTCCAAATATTTGTTCAGCAAACGGGCGAGTTGCTGCCTAAAAATGTACATATAGTATATATCATACATTTCTCAAGTCTCCTGTCAAGCCAGAACAACCTGAACCATATAATTCTAATATTAACGTTGCCTATCTCAATTCTTACTCAACATGTGTTTCGCCTTTCCACAAGGCATCATCAGGAGATGTTGACTCTTCGAACGATGAATCGAAAGTGAAGTGAACTTCTTGGAAGGTGTAAAACCTGTATCTATGCTATATCTATGTTAATATTATAAAGAGGAATAAGTTGGTTGTTTGACACGAATAGGACCGATTTGAAAAATTCCTTCACCGTTGGGAAGCTACATTATTCCCGTGTAACATAGGATGTATTTTGTTTCTCTTTGCTACTCAGATTATTTTAGAGCCCGTGCGAAGCCGGGACGGGATGCTTGTCGTTAATATTTCCATACGAAAAAAGTATCTAAAGTCTATATATAAAGATAATAAATTTTGGAAGACCGTTTCCTCTCCTAAATTATGCCTACAAAAGTGTGAAGGAGCATATTGAAAACTAGCACTGGAGTAATTAGTGCTCTCAGCATTATGCTGAATTTGTTCTTTTTGTGCACTCACTATAATGATAGTTATGTATCATAAAATGTGTTTTTTTTTGCACAATAAATTATATTTATTTTTCTTGCGCGCTAAAAGTTGTCCATTCGAGAAGACAAATTAGATTTTTTTATTGTACTTTTTAAGAATGTACAAAATTACGGAAACCAAGCGTGTTAGATTAATTTTGTTTTCACTGCAACTAATACAAGAAAATACTGAATCATTTCAGAGATTATGTTATCGTCATCAGATTAATTAATAATATGTCGATAATGTTAAGTATTACGAACTGAACAAACCTGTCGACGTTGATTACCAAATTATTTTAATTTATACTTTATCTCATTGTTTATGTTGGTCAGAACTATGCTTTATGACAATTTTATATTGCCACAGTGCTGTTGTAATCCACCAACCCGCACTTGGCCAGCGTGGTGAATTATGGACTATATCTCTCTCCTCGTGAGAGAAGGTCCCGATTCCCAGGAATGGGAACGTATTATGCTTTATGCTTATGCTGTTCTAATTTATTCCCCATTTATTAGAAACAGTCGTATAGTATTTTAATGATCAACACGTATTATGTTTTATTACATAAGTTACGATACTTCACGTTTTTGTAAGTGTCGTCGTTTATAGCGCTGTGCAAATGCTATGCAACTTAGGTTTTTGTTTGCTAATTGCTCCAATGTCAGTATTTACGTCATGGTCCAGGTCGCATAGCATTTGAAACGGATTGTACATGCAACAGTCAGACAGGAAGGCAGCGCCATAGAGTCGCCTCTCGTTCGTAGGGTTGCATGTTGGTAGGGCATTCTTCTATTGCTCGCGCGGCTAGCAACCGCCCTCAAGTTTAAAAATCTATTGCCAAGCACCTAACAGTGTGTTCCGGTAGTATCCTTGAGAGCCAGTTATTCCAGACTAGGCATGCTCCATCTTAGGCCAGAGAGTCGCTAAATGGTGTGGTTACGCGCCCTGATGGTCAAATGCCTAGCTGTAATGAGTAAAAAAGAGCATTTATTCGTGTTTTCTTGACCAAAACAATATGCAATAGTTATAACCTTATATAAGAATAGTTTTCTCGGCAAATTTTAAACATATAAAAATGTATTTGAAACATATTAAAAAGGACGTTCAGTAGAGTCTTTAAGTTATATACATGGTTTATTTGCTATTATTTTTCCATTCATCTAAAAAGAATTGTGTTAAATTGAGCAATGGGCGCGTCGCGTGACGCGACAAAGAAATCGCCTAAACGTTTTAACTTGTTAATCCACGTTTTTTTTATTTTGTAAGGCGTTCATTAATTAATAATTACCGTTGTTAATTACAGAGTTCTTTATTGACTGTTCCATTATTTTTGTAAATAAATGAATTAAGAGTACAATCTATCTACGATTTCTAGTATTTTTTTCGTTATCGACGCAGAAAGGTCGGGCTGTTGTAAGTTTGACAGGTATATCTCTCTATCTCTCTTTGTGTGTGTGTGTGTGTGTGCATCTATGATATAGCAGTTTTCAAAAGAACCTTCTTTGTTTTTTGTCTCTTTGTTCATTGTTTTATGTTTTTATGTTCACATGTTTCCCAATTTTGTATGGTTCATTGAACAAAATATCAATGATTCTTGTTCTTCATGAATAAGCATATTGAGTCAAAATTTCGGGAAACCATTAAACGACGATAAATGTATAGAAGATACTACATATCTTCTAGTAAGTATAATAATAGATGTTATTCATCCGCTGAAGGTATATCCTGTCGTTTGATTGATAACCAAAGTACGAGTTACAGTGAATTAGCTAAAACTGATAGAGTGTACGATATAGATTTCCAGTAACTTATATGTTTATTATTAGTTAAAACTTAAAAAGTAAAGCTAGTTTTGGATAGATTTGAAAAAAAAATACATATTTTTTCATATGTATTACATTATTTAAAAGAAGTCATAATTGTAATTTTTATTCTCTTTTTATTATGACATTTCTGATTTTATTTTGATTTAATTATTGACCTTGTGTATTGGTTAGTTAAGTTTTAATATGTATGAGTCTTTGTTGCTCGAAAATAAAGAATTAGAATTTTTGAAATAATCTTAACCCTTTTGACATGACAATGTACCTACAGTAATAAGTAACAGTACAAACAAATAACCGTAAAAGTATCCTACAATAGTTACATAACATTAGCAACATCTTAATTACTTACATTTATTTATATTCAAGCTGTGAAACGTGACTAGTCAATATATATGACGTCAGAGCAACCTTGAATATTTGGTTCGGCAGCATAGCCTTATACAGGATGCTTTAATTGATACAAGCCATTCTTTTTTAAAAGGTCTTTGTTGTCACAATTGTCAACAAATCTGATTGGGAACAAGCAAATATCTAAATAAAACATGTTTTTTTACCCTTAATAGGTAAATTGATCACATTTCGATTATTTCGGTATTTTAGTGATTTGATTTTAAGATTTCGGATTCGGGCCCCTAATTAGTATTTGTTATGACGAGTATTATAAACCCTTATGTATGTATGTATGTTAGCATCATACAACAGCCTGTATATTTAGCAAGCTGACAGATCGTCATCTGAAGTTGTCTTAGTTTAGGACAACAATAACACAGGTAGTTTGTTTTACGACAGCTATTCACTGAGATGACTTGTAGTGGACGCTACGTCGTGTAGTAACCCGTACATCTATAGCTAGTTAACTTGTAAACAGTCCGCCCACCGATGCTTTAAGAGGCGACCTACGACATTAAGGTGTCACGTAAAATGTTTGTTGATACTTTAGACTTGTTTTTATCACATTAAAAATGTATGTGATGTGTTTCACATTTAGTGTAGCTCGAATTATATTGCTTATTATAAACTAAAAATTTGTGCCAAAGTGTATGTGAATAGATCAAACTACATAAATTTTGTATTTCACAGCTCATTTGTTATCCTTTAACTTTTACAATAAAATATATGAATGATTGATTAAGTAGAATTTACCTATATCGATATATTTTATACCATTTTATTACAAAAAAAATGTTTCTTTATACCAAAGCTTACTAGCAATCCGAAATAAGACAAGCAGACATAATTTCTCATCGAAATTGTTGTAATTTTTTTTAGTTTTTACTGTTATAAACATATACAATAAAAAAAATGTAATTGTTGATAAAAATTGTATATGTTTATAAACTAGAAAAAAATACAACAATAAAAATAAAAACTTAAAATAACAAAAAATGTAGAGTTGACAGCTGGCAGAATCATGTGGAAGAGGAAATCTTGCTGTGCCGACCCCACCTAGCGGGAAAAGGTCGAAGAATACGAACAATAAAAAGAAAAAAAATCTAAAGCAAATAAATAATACAATAAATAATTGTAAATCCATGATCTTTGAACTGTTTCACACTTTATCAAATTTCTAGACAACTTCATAACATATTATTTTTCCTTAATCCAGTCCGCTGTCCTACCCGCAGATAGTTTGCTATTGACATTTCCCGCGAAGGTTGCGAGCCGAGTCGTGATTTTGCGTAACTCGACTAGCGCGCTCGCTCCGTACGCCCGCGTGTTTGTAGCACCAGTTGCTTCACGGCGCGCCGCATTGGTGTAACTCCTAATGCCCATACTGGATTTCCTTGGTTTTGACACATTTTGAATCGAGATCTCGACGATTACTAACGATATGGGTGTCGAAAGTGAGTGCCGTGTTTCCAACAATATATCTAATCTTGTAACAAAATATATGTTAAATAATTAAAGAAGCGCAAAGATTTACAAAACAATGTTTCTGTACGGTGTGAATTTATATAGAAAAATATAACGTGACTAAGTGAAAAGGTTGTTTCATCATAAATAATGCAAAGTGCACGATCGCAGCTCAAGCCATTCCATTTAAGATCATCTGTTTATTTATGCTTGTTTGTAAACTTTGATCTGCGTTCATGGACAGAAATAGATCATTTTGAGGAGCTACTAGGATGCTTATTTGATACTCTACAGTACTTTCAGCAGTTCTTAGGAAATTTTACAGAGTGTTAATTTAGTGTTCGCGTAATGCTAGTTTTTACATGTTCTGAGATTTTTGACATAAAACATCAAGAAAAATTAAATGACTAAATAGCTATTACAATGTTAATATTAATATACTCTTCTTCTACGTATATGCTAAGTGGCCAAAACACCAGTGTCGAGAGTTTTCAAGGCGCCCGAAGGCGGCCTCTTCACTTGGCTTAACATAAATTGTATTATTTTAAACTTCAGTTGCTGCAGAAGTTGTGGAAGAAAAGAAGCCGGAACGACCCCCGTCGAAGACAAATTCTATCTACCCAGTACTAAATAAGTATTCGGAAAAAACTGCTTCAGTCAAAGAACTTACCACTTCTAAAATAAGGTATGTTATTGTTTTGTTTTTTCCGTGTAAAATTGCCATAAAAATGCTACCACGGCCCAAAGTCGTGTCAACGATCTCGATCGATGCCTGCTGACTGTACATGTGTTAAAATTTTATATCAACAAATCAGATGTATTGCCTATTTATATGCTAGCCTATAAAAATAAACAAAAGAATGAATTAGTAGCGTCGAAATGTCATTAATTATTCGAATCTATCAAATTCGTCTCATAAAATTGTACGCCCTCGGTAAATATCCTAATTAAATTACAGTAGGTTAGTAGTTATATTTCATACAAAACAGCGCAAAAAACAATTACCGGCGATACGGTTTATCAAGAAAGCGATTAAACTCACGCCTTAGATTCTTGACCTTCGGCGGCGGTAGATAATAGCTGTACTTATACCTAAAGCTGATATATTTAATGTATACTTAGCGCTTATTAAAAATATAGACTGGCTTAGCATGTCACAGGCTGCCCGATTTCACAGGGCGTGATTTTATTCCTTACGCTAAATTATACTCTATACTACACGACTATACTATCTGACTTATTAAAGTTACTTTAATTTTCTAATTTCATTTGACTTTTTTTTAATGGTGTAATATTTATAAAAAACATAAGAATACATTACACATCACTCACTAAAACTTAACAGGGGTAGAGTAAAAGAGGGTAAGAGAGGGTAAAAAATAAATCAATTAACAATTGTAATTGATTTACAATTGTTAATTGTAATTGTTAGTTGATAACAATTGCAGTTATTTTTTTTTATCTCTGCGCAAAATATCACTTCAGTTCGACAGACGTCATTCACAAATGAGATTCGTCTAATTACCACAGTAGCCTAATGATATTGAGCAATTGGTCGTATTGAAATCCTTTGTATGGTTTTGAGAAAGCGAAGCTGACAAATGCGCTGTTTTGCTTATGAATGCGCAAGTCTCGGCCACCATTGATTTGAATAATTTGTTACATTTGGAAAATTTCTGTTACCGCCTGACTGATTGGGATATGACAGATGGCACGTTTTAAATGCTCTGTTTTGAATTATATAAATGTAATTCGGCTGTTTAATTTCTTGTGAATAATTGCTTTAAAGTTTCTGGAGCTTTAATTCAGCAAATAACCTTTAGCTTATGTAAGAATCTTTAGAAAAATATTATCAGTTGTTACAGAACCAGTTTTTTCCTATCTTTTGTTATTTCCTGATACACAAAATGTTATTCAAACAAATAACTTGAGTAAAGGGTTTACTAGGATAATTTACAGCGCAGACAAAGTTTTAAGATACATATTTATACTGTTAGTTAAAGGAGAATCATTAGTGCCCAAATTATAAGTTAGCTGGCCTAGCTAAGTTTGCAGTCCATTGCAAAATTTTATGTAGTTATTTTTGTAGATAATAAATGCATTTATTTACTATTTAAATATATAATTTCCAGTATGCACAAAGAAAACACGCTGAGCAAAGAGACGAGCACGCAAAGTACAGTCACGCACACAAACAAGAGTGAATCCGAGAAGCTCATACATAGTGAGACAGTCGTTGACGGAACTATTGACCAGGTGGGTGCTTTGTTTTATCGACATTTAGCATAAGCACAAGCAGCCCACTATACGTTCCCACTGCTGGGACTCGAGGCCTTCTCTCATGAGAAGAGAGATGTAGACCACAATCCCCCACACTGGCCAAGTGTGGGTTGGCGGATGACACACGTCTTCGGATATTGTGGTCCTCAAACGTGCCGGTTTCATCACGATGTTTTCCTTCACCGTAATGCGAGTGCAAATCCACACATGACTTGAAAAACAAGTCATTGGTGTAGGGCTGGGATCGAACCAGGGGCCGTCTGATTATAAAGCAGACGTTATTACCGCCGAGCCACACTCGCTTTTTTAGACAATTAGCTAGACCAAATTAGTGAAAATTGCCACCCAATGGAAAGAAAGTGATGTGGGGACGAACCTGGAAAAATACCTGAAGGATTGGTCATAATAGCGACAGATAGGTTCAAATGGAATGAAGGTAGGCCTTTGCCCAACAATGGGAATTAAACGGCTCTTAATAAAAAGTTAGTAAGAAACCTCTATTACTATGAATAAAAGCTAAGCTTGAGTAAACGTTAAAAATACTACTAATAGTAAGCAGAGTTACCTAAGTAGCTAAGTGATAACGTTATTTTTCATTATAAATATAGCATATAGAGTATAAAAAGTTGTTTTAAAACGTTTTTATCTTTGTATATGAGACATTACTGATGACCTCTTGTATTTATTATACGGTGGTAGAGTTTATCTCTTCTAATATTACTTTGTAGAAAAGTGTTCAAGTGCCTACATAGTTCCAGGACGATTTAGATAGGCACCACATCATTAATTACGTTAGTATAGAGTTTATAAGATAACCCAAATCATCTTGTAGGTTTATACAAGTTGATATCGCGGAACGAAATTGGTTTTTAATCTAGAGAAAATATCGTCTTATTAAATCTTAAATAAATGCCCAAAAACAAATGCATACTGCAAACATTTTTGCATGATGGCATTCTTAACTTACTATTTTTATTGTTTTCTACTACCACCTTCAAGTTGTAAAATCTGTAACTAAGCAACTTTTTTTTAATGATAAATAGGCTTACGTTTGACCGTAGCTTGCCTGATGTTAAGCTTCACTGTGGTCTAAGATGTATCACACTTGCCTAGAAGGAACCAATTTACTCTTGATTTGAAGACCACCAAATCGTTGCACCTAATAGTGCTGCAGCAGCCTACTTGAGAGCCAGTTTTTCCATACTAGGCATGCTCCATTTTAGATCAGAGTAGTGTTATCGATTGCGCGCCCTGCTGGTCATATGCCTCGCACTAAAGAGTAAAAAAAAAATTACATAAATTTGTTTGCTTTTTCTTACTTATCTCATAAAATTTCTCGTTTGTTTCTAGTTAAAGAAACCCCCCGTGCCATTGAAGAAGAGCCCCACGCCCGCCTCAACGGTCGGCGGACTATTCAGCGGGCTCAAAAACAAAATGCTTTCATCATCTGACAAGTGAGTATCACTTCTTTTACAATATAAAAAAGAAGAAAATAAGTACATTTATTGTGCAATAATATTCATATACATTACAGTAGGTGATTTAGTTGGACGATCGACCAGATGCAACCGTGTTTTTCTATTATTTATTCTTACCTATATTATAAAAACGTTTGTTACTCTGTCTATGTATATGTGTGTCTCTTTCTTACCTCATCACGGCTAAACGAAAGATCAAATCAAGTTAATATATTACAAAAACTCTTTGATGGAGGACAAATTTTTTTATTAAAATAATTGACTGACTTAATGTTCATAATAAATTCACATAGAGACGTCATTTTGAAAAAAAAACATACCAAACCTAACTAATAGTTCACCTAAAAACTCCTAGATGGCGTTTTCAACAGTTTCCTTATATAATAATGCAAACTACTATCATGCTGATACAAGCCTACAAATCTATGTAACACATGTTGCACGTGCAATGTTTGTTGGACTCGAATTACTTATTGCATGCATATATGGGCAATGGGCAAGTCACGGGTATCAACCAGTACAGCAATGAAGGATAATAATTTATTTTCCAGTAGGTCACTAAGATCACATTTCGCTTATAATACTTAACTTCAGATTGGAATAGTCATGATATATGTCAGCTATACATACATAACTATTTTCGTTTCAGAGAGAAAGAAAAAGAGAAGGAGAAAGACAAGGACAAGGATAAATCGAGCGCGTTACCGAGTAGCGGGAGCAGCAGTAGCGGGGAGTGGGACAGATTGGATGGTGGCGGTGCGAGCAAACCCGCCGGCAACAATACGGCTAACTCCACCAATACCTTCGACCATATAGAGCGGAATACTATACTGAGCGACCCGCGCGCTGGCAGGTTAGTTGATGTTTCTTCATAATGTTTTGTTCATAAATTTATATTTGTTTGTTTATTTCTTGTGTCTAATGTGTACAATATTTGGCTGATTCTGAAAAAAAAAACCTAAAATGTCTTTATCAAGTTGATCAGTTTTTTTTAACTCGTAATCGAATATTTTTTTGCTCATGTCGTTATCTATATGGCTATATGCCTCGTTTGAAGAAAATATTGAAGTGGTCCCCAACTGTTTTGAGTTGGAATCGTTTTTTTTTTAAATTTGAAAATGAGGGAATGACAGATTCCTCATGTAATGTTATCAAAAGGTAAGCATTTTTTTTTATTTAATAATCATAACATATTTTTACATGTTTTCGGTAGTAATAAAGTTTTGTTTAAAATTCGTAAGAAAGTAAGGTTATGTTCCTCAGTTAGTAGCAATTTTGTTTCGTTTTGTCATTCCCTCACCGAGATCATTCCCTCAATAAACATTTTTATGAGGGAATGACGGTGACGGAAGAAAAACGTGTAGTATAATGGTCGATTTCAAGAGCACCTTTGATCACGTAGAAGATTACTGCTCTGAGAGAATTTCGTGCCGTCAAGTATATCTTAACGGCGCGCGATTTTCGTTATTTTATTCGTTACATTTCGGAGAGTGTTCACCGGAATTACTTGTTAAATCCGCCTGCTCCATTCCACCATCGGACGAGTAGGGAAACACCAAGGCGGCATCGTTATACTGTGGAGGTGGCAAAGTCCCTTATGGCTCTACCTTAATTGTGCAAACCCCCAAAGTGTGGTAGAATTCTTTACCAAACGCCCTGTTGCCCTATAACTATAATCTAGCAGTTTCCAAGGCACGAGTGAACAGTATTCTTCTGGGCAATCGCTCTTCACCTTAGATCACAATATCGCTTACCATTAGATGAATTGCGATCAAGGGCTACCCCATTAAAGGTTAAAAAGTTTCACATTTCGCCGAAAGTAAAGTAATTGTAACATTTCCCGACTTAACTTATCCCATAGGTTCTGCTTCTTAGTATTAAATATTTGGCTTTTATTCCAATTAAAAATGCGCTATTTTCAGAGTGAAGGCACCCCGGCGCAGGCCGCCGAGTCAGGCACTACGTGACGACACGCCGCAACAGATCGGACTTAGCAATGGACATGAAGGTACTTATTACAATTCATTATACATAAGGGGAATAACAAGATTTAGCTGAGACTATGTATGTAACTAAAGGAATCCTTTTCTTCTCGCCCGACGCACCAGTCCTCTTACTTTATGCGTGTTTTAATTCTTGTTACGAGTATGAAAACACTTTTTTACACGCTTCCTATTAGCTTCACCTGTATGTTTGTTTGTAACCGACTTCTTTGGGCGCGATTTTGACCCACTTTAAACGGCCAGATTTCGTTGAAACTTTGTAGATTTATTGATGACCGATGACAATACACTAATTTGATAAAATTATTCCATTTTTTGTATTTTTGTTTGTATGTTTGTTTGTATGTTTGTTTGTAACCGACTTCTTTGGGCGCGATTTTGACCCACTTTAAACGGCCAGATTTCGTTCAAACTTTGTAGATTTATTGATGACCGATGACAATACACTAATTTGATAAAATTACGGTTTTCTATAAAAAGCGTGTTTTTTAGTTTTTTTTTAACTATTATTCTATGTATCATTTGAAATATCTGCGCTCCTCGGTGTTACCAGCGTCAGTTCGAGATAAATAGCCTAAATTAGAAAGAATATGTTTTAGTAAAAAGTTACAATATGTAAATGTATCGGTTATTCCAGTGCCGACAGAGAAGCCCCCGCCGGTGCCCGCGGCGGAGCAGGCAGCGCCCGCGCCCGCGGCGGACGAGATCAAGCCTCGCGCGCGCGAGTGGGAGAAACACCGCGCGCCTTGGATGGAGGTCAGCACTACAACACTATCACTATCACTAACATATAGTCATTTCTAAGTGGATGTGGCTCGGTGTTAAAAACGTCTTGTTTCTCAATCAGAAGCCCCTGGTTCGATCCCAGCCCTACACCAATGACTTGTTTTTCAAGTTATGTGTGGATTCGTCATCCGCTAACCCGCACTTGACCAGCGCGTTGGATTATGGCAGTGGGAAGATATAGTGTGCTGCTTATGCAACATATAAATATTCTGTGTAAATGTTTATAAAAATGATTATATCTATTTATAATCCTATAGTCAGAATGTGTCGCCAATACAATAGTCTCCTCGAGCACCATCACCGATCAGTTGATATATTTGATTGTAATTTACCTAAATTTAAACATACAATCTCACCATTTTTAACTATTATTTTTGTTAAAGAGAAATGTACATATAATAAATTTTTAGTGATTACCGTGATTTAAGTGCAATAGCCGATGCCTCTTGTTTTAAACGGATATACAAATATGATTTTTATGTATTTTGTACAGGAATTAAAATTGAATCAAGCAAAGAAGACGAGCTTCGGCGAAACCGGCAAGTCGCGGTCTGTGTCTGGCTCTGCAGAGCCTGGCATCGGGAGCAAGGCAGGGGGTAGCACTGACAGGTAAACTATACCATACATACTATACAGGTATACTATCTAGCTAGCAGCCACTATCAAGTTGAAAAATCTGTCTCCAAGCACCTAAGAGTGTGTTCCTACAGTCTCCTTGAGAGCCAGTTATTCCAGCCTAGGAATGCTCCACATTGGCAGAGAACTGCCAATGTGGATGTAGCTGTAAGCAAAAGCCAGGAGGGCATCAGTGTGTTTCCACTGAAGAACCTGAAGCCCTCCATCAAGCATCGAGGCTGGGCACCGAGGGAGTTTTAGTGGGTAAAAATTCCACATAACCCAGCTGCACCCCATTGTAGCTGGGTATCTTAATGAAGATTACCCACTCATCAAAAACATAAAAAAATGCTCTCCGAACACCGAGCTCCCATCCTGCTGCTAAGAAATTACATGGAATTCATTGCATAGTTATATAGGAGCTTAGTCATATAGGAATTCGTCAGTCGGGATTTTATTAGCATGTAGCTATTAAGTGTGCTCAATGCTCATATTTACTATTTTCAGAATTCTGGATGTCGGCCTGGAAGATGAGAGAAAAAGGTCTACACACTCCATGGAGATGTCAAAGAGCACATCCTCAATAAGTAGCAGAATATCCGTACTGGAAAGCTTTGAAGAGGTAACAGTTTATAATTTTTTAGATAATAAGTGACTAGCTTGCTGTGTTTCTAGTGTTAGATAGTTATGGCCTTTGGTAACTATGTAATAGACTTTAATATATCTCGAGACAATAAAAATAAAAATTTAAAATTTGATGTGCTTTGACTCGCATAATCTAATGAGTGCAAGCAAGAGGAGGCGAACTTTTAAATGTTTTCTTCGTGAAATTGAGTTTCACGTTTAAAAAATAACTTCGTTTCCAGACAAAAGTGCGCCATTCCTTGGAAGGTAAAAAAGACGTGTCTCCCGCGGCGAGAGACCCCGAGTCGCTGCCACCCAAGCCGCCTGTTTTAACATCGCCCACCGCTGCTGGTAAGGCTTATCACATCTATACCAATATAATAAAAAGGGAACGTTTGATTGTTTGTGACGCAAATGCGCTTTGAAAAAACAGGACCGATTAAAAAATATATTTTACTATTGGAAAGCTACATTATCCCTGAGTAACATGGGCTATATTTTGTTTTTCTTTGGAACTCAGAATGTTTTATAACCCGCGCAGAGCCAGGACGCACTACTAGTAAACTATATACGTATGTGGGTCTTTACATTAAATAGTTGAATATTTAGTCAAAAGATAATATAAAATAACATAAAACTTGCAATGCAAAAATTCGTTTTTTTTATTCATAAATGACGAGATGAGTGATTTAGAGCACAAACATATGTTGGACACTTATATCAGTGTGGCCAGAATGAATTATGTTTATCTATCCCCCTGATTAATAATGATTTATATTTATCCCTTTTTTATCTTATGACTCAGGTCGCACGCTAGTATCGATGCTCGACGACGTAAAGAAGCCGCCCGCGCCCTCACCACCGCTCGCATCAATCCGAACATCGACAGAAATCACCAGCGACAAATCAGCAAACTCACGCATCGAGAAATCACTACTCACCAGCGAAAAAACACTACTCACTACAGAAAAAACTAGCGAAAGTACACGGAGCACCGCGACTGTGTTCGAGAAAAACAGTACCTTGGAAAGAATGGAGAGAAACGAGGATAAATTGGTGGATAAGAGTCAGGATAAGAGCGCGTCCAGTACGCTAGAGAGGCGGTTGCATGGCGCGGGGAAAGATAAGATGGAGGGAAATGATGCGTTGATCGCACAACTTAATAATAGGGTAAGTTTGCTTACATTCTTACTTTTAGTATCGAAGTGTATTTTCTGTGACAATTTTGGTGTGAAAAGTTTACATTATAATGGGATTGGTTTACTTAAACCGTTTTATAAGTCTGATTATAAAATATATTCTTTTAAACTAATCATCAAACTAATTCGTAGCTTATTTACTGCAGAATTTGTGGCAGCTTCAATTTCAGCTAAAAACTTTTCATGTTGTGTATTTTTATTTTATTGACTCCAGTTCAGTTCAGTCACATACTAAAATATACTCAAGTCAATAAAGAAAGTATTTGAAAGATCAGACCCTCTCATCTGCATAACCAATAAGTGTGAGCAAGGGAAGCAAACTTTCAAATGTTTATTAATTGGATCTTGTCATAAAAACTTAAATCTCATTCGTTCATTTTCTTTCCCCAGATATCAAACTTGGAGAAGCTTCTAGAAGTACAAAACACAATGTTCAAAACGGCGATCGAGGATCTAACGCTGAAACTGAAGCAGGAGTGTGATAAGCGTCAGGCGCTCCAACTGGAGGTGGAGAAGTTGGCGCATTGCGTGACACAAGTGTAGCCCTTACTGCCCAAGCCATTAGGAGCATTCTCCCGTGGCCGCTCGGGCTCCAGAGAGTACTCGAGCTACGTGTACTTTTAGTTAGAGACTAATGTTCGAAGATTAGAGTGAATACCCACGTTTGGGAGTCGCAGTGATTATTTGTGTTGGACTCAGTTTACAGCATTGTACTGCACGTGTTTATAAGTTTGCGGGGAAATGAAGTAACAGATTTTTTAAATCACATAAATAATTATATTAACTACTACAAGAGGTAAGCAATTTGGATTAGTTTTCGATAAATAACTAAAGCTAATTCAAAAACTCTAGCCCACTCCCAGAAAGCACCGTGACTAAAATGCTGGCAGCATTGGTTGAGTACGCCAGGGATACCCCAACATTGTGGGCACGCGTTGCTTCACTTTGCAGACAAGCAAATGATATTATTTTGTAGGATACTTTTACGTTTTTATGATAAAAAAAGGAAGTGACAGTTATTTTACATTGATTTGTTCTTTTACATTGGTTTGGTAGATACATCCGTTTATTAAAAGTAGAAAGCAGATAAAAATAGTCATCCTGAAGTATTGGTAATTGAAATTCCTGCTTCATAAATTTTGTTTTGAACTTTTTGTATGAAACAACTGATTTTTATTCGCCAGTTTTAAATAGTCGTGAAACAATAGTCGTTTTACCAGATGTTCTAAAACCGCTAAAAGCTCTTGCATTAGCTACCAGCTAGTGATTGCAGTAATCATAACTGGAAATTATTTAATATGCGGCTTACCAGTGTGAGAAAGGTGTCCAAAAATTTAAAAATTTGGCGAAAGACTTTCATGTTATAATAACCTATTGACTCAGGCGTTACTTTGCGGAAATCCATTGTAAAAAAAAGACAAAGTTATTACTATTTAGCGTACTTCCGCTGTGATCTGAAACCCAAATTAAGATATTTTTCCTTTGCGTATCTTAATTTGGGTTTCAGATCACAGCGGAAGTATACTAAATATTTAATTTGTCTTCTATTTACAATGTTATTATGTATATATGTAAATACGTGTAGTGCAATGCTGTGTGTGAATGAATGCTAGTGAAGTGCTAAAGTGATATGCGCTGTAGGACCTTATTGAGTGTCGATATTATCACATTAAGTGAAATCCTGTGTTCAGAACCTGCCTTTAAAAGCATCAATTATACTATGTATTATCTTAAATGATCGATTTAGTCAACAGATCAATTAATTATAAAGGTTTCGGTGGAATATTTTTAGCCGACTGCGTAAGTCGCCGAGGTGGGTTAAGTTTTACGATAAATGGCAGTGTGGAAAAGAACATGCGATTTCTTTTAATGCTAAGCTGACAGTGTAACACCCTGTATTTAATTAATTACGTATGAAGCTTTATGAAATGTTATTTTATTTTTTGTAATGTAATTTTTATAAGCATTTTTCGATGTATGTTTTTTGTAATTAATGATTTATTGATATATTTTTTTAATATTATAACTTAACGGTGAATATTATGTGGCAGGATCTTAAAATGATCGGAGTACTTAGGTCTTTAGTCAATTTTCTTTTTTCTTTACTTCATTCAAACCTTCATTCATTGATGTTTAGATTCTCATTATGAGTTACTTTGATAATGAGTTTTATTTTTAGTTTTACATTTCGCATAACACAAAAAATGATATAAAAATAAAATATGTTTATTTCTTGAACGTGAATATTAACTATTCACCTAGAAATAAACAGTTTTCGGGGCTAAAATAATCTGCTAGTAATGATGCATAGCATCTTTACTTGGATAAGTATACATTCCAGAAAAAAACATATATGAAGCTTACATTCAAAGTGCTAGTCAGCAAATGTCCCAGGTTTCTATAACTTATGAAAACTTTCTCAACTTCAAAACTCTTTATTTCTATTTTTTACTTGCGTCATTGAAGAAAATATTTGAAACGTCATGTCCACTCGCTTGTGTAACTAAATAAGCGAAAGCAAGAGGAGCATAACTTTTTTTTTTCTCTATTGACGCATTACATTCTTTTATAATATTAGTCATACTAAACTCACCTGTTAAAAATCATTCAAAAACCAATTTAGTTGTTAGTCGTAAGTGTGATATGATTTTCGCATTTTATAGTAGATATTGTAATAATATTACCACTCAAATGCAAGTGTCGTAGATAAGACTCTATGCCTTGTCAATACAAAATTTTGTGCCATTTAATTTTGAATTCTGCACATTTGTATATTGAGTATAAATTATTAAAATTAAGTGATTATTTTGACGAAACGTATTATTAGTAATCGGGCTGTATTTAATATAATCGCATTTGTTACGTATGAGATTGAACCGGTTTGTACTGAATACTGAATCTTAACTCAGGAATTATACTGAAGTGAATTAAAAGTAGCGTTATATAAAAAGAATGTTGGAAGCCAGTGGAGGGGGTATTTTTGTGCATTGTGCCGGGTGTTATTCCCTGCTTGTCTGAAGAAGCTGATGTGCTAATTGTACGTCACAGTTACAACCTATGTTTAGTGCTCGGAAAAGTCTTAATATCATTAACGTTAAAATTTGCGTAGCATTAATTCATTAAACGAGCTCTCATTTTCAGAACTAATCCTCGTATGAAGTGACATACACATTGACAGATCTTTATTCCTAAGATATAAGTGTCAAAGTGGCGTTATGGTTGTCGTATTTAAGTTGTCTTGCACAACCATAGACTATGTTTTTTTTTCCTGACGTATCAAATCATTCATCAATGTACCGTGCGCAAGAGTCGACACTCCTGCGCACGAAAATACTTTTCGGCTTCGAGTTAGAAACACATAGTAAAATATCAACCCTAATACATTATACCACAAAAATATCGATAAATAGCCTTACGCGCGGCTTTATCGCCAGCATTCTTTTTACGTGACGCAAATTATATCTGCCAATTTTAATTGGTTTCTTCATCAGTACCAAGTTTATTTTGTATTGAAAAGTATCAAAGTATTATTAACTTCAATTTTAGTAAAGAAACAAAATGTGATTAACGCATTCCACTTGTATGTATAAACGTGAATCGCTTTGTACCCGACTGCAAAAGAGGGTTTATATTTAACTTGCTTGTGGAAAACTAAGAATTTAACCAAAGTTTCGATGGAAACTACATAACAAGTAGTAAGAATTAAGTACCTTATATTTTTCAATATGAATATTTTTTATCTAACGGTTAATAATATATTTTTCTATGTGTACATACGACATTATTTTTATTTAAATAACTGTACCTTTTTGTAAAAAAACATATCTTCATAATGATTCCACACGGTGTTTATTTATAAATATTGTCTCAAGTTTAAAACGTGTTATATTTAGGGGAATAATGAAAAACCTGCATGTACAAGGTTACTAGCGACTAACGCCTTTTAAGGTCGGCTTTAGTATATATAAAATAACGACTTTCAATACTTCATAAAAAACATCTCCAAACATCTTTCCAAGAGTCGTAGAGCAAAAGTTTCTTTGTTAAGCGTAGTATAGTCGTCCTTAAAACTTTATGTCGCTTACCAGTAACTCCGTGTGTTGCTATATTTAGCTTATTTGGATTATAAAACCCTGGTTGTGTTGTACCATCCGTTTCCATTGTATTATTATTAAAGTCAACTTGTGAATGTTTTGTTCCCATTACTTAGGCTGTATAAAGTCGAGATTAAATAGCAAAATATTTTAATATAATAATAAATAAAAATAGTATTGATGTAGGTTGTAGGAATAGGTATATACGACGATGCCTAATTATATTATAAATCTAATATTTCGCTCTAACGGCTTTAATTGTGCACAAAAATTTAATATATGCGTCTCATAGTCGTATTAAATGTTAATGTATACTTTTTACAACATTCAAATTAATTGGACTCTGCTTTGTTGTCTTACAGACCAATATATCCTACCTCTTTGAGTATTCATAATCCTAAGTAATAAGTGACCCAAGCATTGTATTTATTAATTCGATTTATATATTTTAAATTGAAATATTTTTGCAACAGTGTTATAGGGAAACACTGTACCGAGTCGAAGAGGGCTCAATGCGCATCTTTAAACAACGTTTACTGAAAACTTGGGAAAAATCTGCAGTTCGATAAAAAAGTTCGTCAAACCATATGTATGGACGGCAGATTATTTCCGGTTTCAGATTTGGCCTCAATAGGTTATAGTGCTCTGTTTTGTATTATGATATTTTTAAAAGAAAGGAGACTTGCTTTAATCATGATAAAGACACATTTATTTGTGATTTAAATTTTGATCTGGCCATTGTCAAAATTATGGACGGAACCGCAAAAATAGTATTTAATATTTCGGCTTGGTACAATGGTTCCCGATAACTCTGTGTAGTAAAATATGTACACGAAAATAGCTATCATGTGTGCCCAAAATAAGAATATCATTTACGTAAGTAATAATATCGGCTTGTACCTGAGTAAGCCCACATGTGGTCATATATCATGTCTTTATATAAATTCGTACCGACTAATTTATTCTAAAAAAGCTATGTGATGTGGTTCTAATGATTTGTCTATATGGTGCTTATTAGAATAAACTTATTATAATAATGCCCACATTCTTAAAACCTGTATTTCTAGTATGTTTCTAGGGTATGATGTAATAGCAGCTGAGTGTATCAGTAGGTTGTATTTTAATTTGGTTAGCAACATTTTATGCGAGTGATAACAGGTTTTATCTTCCATTCAAATAAAGATTAATTGATAGAAAGATATGTAGAAAAAAGACGAAGAGATCCGTTCTACTTTCCTTATCCCACATAAAACAATCTATATCTCTTCTGTGTTTGAAAGTCTAAACAGTAATTTTCAACAAACCCTTTGAAAAACAAACTCTATTTTCCGCTATTCCATAATTTACACGGTCATATGAAACTGCTCTGAAAATCGAGCACTCAAAATCCTACTTAACGAATAGACTGAAATTTTTTGTGACGAGTTATTTTCTTCTTATGACCACCCCCAACTTGATAGGATGTAAACTGCCATGTCAAAAACTATACGTATGTTTAAATAAAAAATTGTATATAATAGAGCTTGGCCGAAAGTACATTTAATTAATGACTAAAAAGGTTTATCAGATAAACCGTTTCACTAAAATATTGTATAAGTAATAGGATGTTTTTGAATATTTTTAGTAATAATTTATTTTTATGTATCATAACCTACCCGTTCATAATGCATTCCTAAGAATTAATTGGTTCATTCGTAATATTCAATTTATGAATAAAATACATTTATGAATAATTCAAACTTGTTTTAATAATTTTAATAATATAATATAGTTTTAACAACTTGTAAAAATGCTTAACTTATGGCAATATAAAAATAACAATTCTGGCAATATACAATCTTACTTACGAATTAATGAATCTTACTTTTCTGTACAATAACTACTATGAATTTGAGACATATACATTTTGGAAGATACAAATATGTATTATATAAATGAATGGAAGTACTCCAATTCTGAAAATACAGGTACATAAGATATATGATATCTAAATTGAGTCCCTAGTCTTTTTTATATAAGTGGTAGCAAAGTCCCATCAAATACATTTCGTTCATTCGTTTGACATTTTAATTTGGTTATGGTATATCAACTACATTTTTTATATGTTCTAATAAACGTGTTAGTTTAAGATAAAGTAAGTTATTTATTATTATGTATTAAAGTTAGATACGTCTTCAAGAGAGTACATAGTAATATAAAAAAATACAATTTACGCATTACAGGAAGTCAGAAAACAAGTGACTTGTCATTGAGTTGCCAGGTCATGAAGACATGACGATGCTCAATGATAACGGAATTTTTGAGTTTAAAGGCATCGAGAAACGTTAATTATACAATATACTACGGTATTTAAAACAAAACATATCAAGCATATATTTTGTTTTAAAAAAGCCTCATTACCTCCTCAACGGTGGACAGGGTAAGTCCATGTAGTTTTTTATGTTATTTACTTTAATATAATACATTAGCATCATGGGTTCTCATACTAGTCATATTAGACTGCGGCAGATAAAAATAATTAAACAACCTGGAATGTCTTATTCAATTTTGAACACATTAGTTCCTTATATCTCAAGTCTTAAACACAACTGTATTAGATTGATAAAATTGGCCGGTAAAGGTCTATTTCAAGGTGACGTGGTTACGTGTATAAAAGAGATAGATAGCTCACGATGTTTCCTAACGTGCGTTAGAATAAGGTGAACAATTAAGAGACCATTACATGTCAAAATTATCAATCTAAGTAAGTTTAATTACTATTTATAGTAACAAACAATAATAAAGAATGGTCAAACATATTACAAGTCACTATTTACGATAAACCTATTTCCTTCAGAGTGCTTCCCTGTGTACTTGTGTAGACATTTTCCGTAGGCACCTGAAATATAAAGAATGATGAAATTATTTAGATGATCTAGAAATGATGATAGAATATAACGATAATCAGCTTAAGCAGCCCACTATATAATTCCACTGTTGGGACTCGGGGCTTTCTCACACTAGGAGTGAGATATGGGCCTTATTAATCCACCATGCTGGTCGAGTGCGGGTTGAATGACACACGGCTTCGGATATTGCAGTCCTCAAATGTGTCGGTTTCCTTATGATGTTTTTCTTCACCGTAAAACGAGTGCAAATCCACGCATAACTTGAAAAACAAGTCATTGATGCAGGGCCGGGATCGTACCAGGGGCCGACTGATTGAAAACCAGACGTTGATACAACCGAGCCACACTTGTTTTTTATAGTATAACTATATTCAAATCTGTAATATTAAACGCAATGCACCCTGGGTTTACTCAACGATCACAATTACCTTTGTGTTTGCCCAAAGCTCCAAAGTCAACAGGCAGCGCTCGCACTGCGGACCCCCGAGCTACCGGCACAGGGCCCGCGTCAGGGACGTCTGTGGGGCGACGGACGCGCATGAACTCGCCCCGCATCGCGGCTTCTCTCCTCTCGGTGGAAGATACGCGACGCGAATCCAAGAACTGGAGGTTCGGCAGTTTGTGTATTACGAAGTATCTGAGAATATAAACGAGCGCCGTTTAGCTAAGGCGGTCCGATGTGATCATAGATCGATTCGGTAAAGTTTTGGATGAGAAGCGGATATCAATTGTGTTTACATATGAGCGCTACTTTGTTTCGAAGACACGTCGAATTGATTTTTTTGTATAAATTCTTTACTACATAATTGTTTCATGTAAAACTTTAAAATTCATAAAAGTTGCAGTAGTTGTACCAACATGAATAAACAGACTTCATATTCTGTGGGAGAGGCCATCGGTGCTGAATAATACTCGTAGTTTGATAACTAGTTCAGCACTAATGGTTCAAATAAAATATGCACCTTCAGTGTTTTATGTTAATAAAGAAATTATTATTATTGCAGAGCTTAGCTTATAATTTTAGTATAGTGGTAGCGACACTGCATAAAGAAGCATCAATGGCTTATTATGGGGATTTGATAGCGTTTTAAAATTCAAAATAAAATACACGTTCTGTAAGAATCCGAATTTCACCGTTTAGTTTTTTCCATACATGTAAATATGTATTTACGAGAATTGCTGGTACAAAAATCCATATAATTATTGTCATACATACTTAAGTAAATGTTATATACTTAGTTAACGTAAAAAACATAGATTTTCCCGTCTATCACAAGGCAAATCGTCTCTCAAGAGCCCGAATTCTCACTTCGGTCACACATTCATAGAACTTGATCGATCACCAGTTCTTCTTCTTCTTCGTATGAGCTGAATGGCCAAGCTCTGGTGTCGAGAGTTTTCAAGCTGCCCTAAGGCAGAGTCCTAAGACTTGGCTTAACGACTGCTTGAACTAAGATTAACAGACCGGGACCTACAATTTAACGTGTCATCCGACCCACGGTAGCGCCCAGATGAAAATACCACTTGAAAAAACGACAGTCTTTTGCATGGTCCAAACACTGTTCGCATCGACCGTTGTTTAGCTTCAATGATCGCGTCAGATCACCTCAGCTAGCTAGCCCACCTTAGCTAACCACCAGTAACAATAACAAGTTGCAATGTACAGTACCTGTATCTCTGATAGTCCGAGTCGTCCTTATCTTGGTCAGACAGTTCATTAGGGCACGCTTTGTTGCTCAGCAGACTGAGGTAAGTGAGGGCTCCGCAGCATTCCGATAACATGCCCACTAGACGCTCCAGGTCGGTTATCTGTGAGTTCAACCACAAGGGGTACTTATACTTACATAACCACAATATAGGCAGTAAGATACGCAAGAATTTTACTCTATTTTAGACCTTAACGCGCCATTGTACCGAGGTCTGCTGCGCGGTAGTAGATTTTTCACGAAATATAATCATATCAAATCAACAAGTAACAATATTGAAACTAAAGGTTTTAAAGAATCAAATTAATAATCTTTACCCACAAATAATGAAGGATAGTTTTAATTTTTAGTTTTAAAGCATTGAATAAGAGCTAATAAAACTTCAAGTATAAGTAGTACTATAGTGTAAGTATTTTAAGCATACTACAGTTCGAGGTCAGTTATCTATAAAACAACAAGATTACTAATAATTTATAGGTATTTATAACCTATTTACACTGAGATACGGCCACGGCCGGGCCGAGTACCAACACGTATATACCCACTTATGTGTACTTACTCGTACATACGAGTATATTAAACATTACTTTCAAACACCTTGCAAGGCTTAATTCTCTTATTTAAGACACTAGCCAAACATTGGCAGTGGCTTACATAAGTTAAAGATATCTTAGATATTAACGATCTCGATGGCGTAATGATTACCATGCCGGACTGCCCACCAGAGGGATTCGGGCTCGATTCGCGGCACGGCCAACATCTTTGTGATGAACTCAATTTGTTGGTTGTCGTTTTGGGTGTATTTTACACCTACTATATCTATGTATCGACATAAAGTATATGCCGTAAACTTTTAATAACCTTCATTATATGACAGTTTCATAAACTACTATTATGATACAAATACGGAAGTTTTCACACTTTTGTATGTTTATTTTCGACCAGTGACATCAAAGACTAACGGTGTCTTATTTTGACATTATATTAAAAGTATCGTCAACGTGCGTTGCCATTACTTTTGTTTTAAGTTAGAAACAACCTCCTTTTATATAACATTGTGTAATGGGATTCAATTAAGCAAACATTTTAGAGTGCGCTTTCTCTTGCTCACTCATTTGCTTATAGATAGATAGATAGATTAACTCTCTATTGGGCTGATAATAGATCTAAATAAATATAAAAAAGAAACAACACTTAATCATTTACATCGTGCCACAAATGGCAGACTTGGCGCTAAAAGCGATCTCTTCCAGGCAACTTTTGGATGGAAAGGAGTTAAAAAGACGATAAAAAGAGGGATGCACAAAAAAGAATATAAAGACTTAATATTATAATCGTAGACTTAAAAAATAGGTATTGCAAGTGAGAGGACATAAACTTTCAAATGTTTTTTTATTGATACGAGTAAAACTAAGATTCACGACACGCAACCGTACGATAAATAATATCAAGTCTGAATAGGCCTTTATGAACTTAATGGTGAATTTAGGCAAATGAAGCGCCTATCAACGTATTCATGTCGGGGTTGTTGAATAACTAAGATAAGGGTGTTTCGCGATAATTAAAGGGGAAATAGTTTACCTTTACACACATTCTATTGTTATTAAGTGATTAAAATTGAATTTAACGAGTAAAGTTGTTGACTTTACTTTGGTTTAAGCAAGGCCGTACAACTAAGTTTGTGATAACAAGTAATTATCTACTATCTACGTAGACTTGTATCTACTAAGAACGGTTTTCGGAAATTCTTCCACCAAGGGGGCGAAAGGGGTTGGTATGAAACTTCTTTGATTTTGAACTTCTAGCAATGATATTTGGAAAATACAAATACAATACAATAATGGTATAAAACTTTTTTAACAGTGGTGAATTAAGGGTGGGTAATGGGAGTGATAGTTTGTTTGGAAAGTTATTTATTTATCAAGTTAAAGTCTTGAAAATTATTATGTTAGTAGTTTTTTAACTGGTTAATATAAAATTACTGCTAGTATCTATATATTTGACATGTTATACAAAGTTCTACTGGTTACTCACATGGATGGAGTTATGTAATAAACTGTAATTCGCTGTAATTTTATGGCGGCACCATCTTAGACCGATTTTCATCAACCAGTACTAAGAAAACGTATTTTTTAGAGTTATTTATTCACCATTCAAAGAAACAAATCAAAATCTGAGTCCCGACTGCGGAGCTTCTCAAACACTATTTATCGATAGCTCAGCGGCGAAGATGTATTTTAGTACTCTTGTACAGGCCGCAATTTTCTATCAATCTTGCCGAAACCCTATAACAGGTTCTGCGTAATAGATTTGTGCCGTCGGCGTTTTGACTGGGGTTTCTAAGAAATGGAAGTTTGCTACAGCGCCATTTATACATTAATAAATATTAGGACACTTTTCACACACGGCTGGTTAGACACATACTAAACCATTTCTAGTTTGTATTATTGCTAACACAACTGATATACATAAATACTTTATATAGATACATACTTAACACCCAGACCGACAACCAACAAATTTAGTTCATTACAAAGACGTTGGCCGTGCCGAGAATCTCACCCGGGACCCTCTGGTTCGCAGTTCGGCATGGTGACAATTACGCCAACGAGGTCGAAAAAAACATTTGCGAAAACACTTTTCGTATTCAATTTCCAGTCGCTGAAAATGTGATTTTTTACCAGTAGCCCAGTATTTACCTACTATACTATGTAATTATATAGATATGTATATTAAACATACATATAGAAGCTCTCGGTTGAGTTACAATAATCCTCGGTCACGTGGGCGGCATTTCATAAAAGAGCATAACCTGAATTTATTTATTTACAAGTAGCAACACCCTATGTAATTTGCTTAATAAATGAATACTCGCATTATACTTTGTTGTCTCCCATACTTTTAAAATATTCAAGAATTAATTTTACGAGTTAATCACTAACCTGATTATTATTCAGAGAGAGCGTCTTGAGCCGAGGCATGCGGGGGAATCCGACGGAGTCACTTAGTTTGTTGTTGTCCAGAATCAGCTCTTCCAGGCGTGTGAAATCCTCCAACCCTCGTAGGGTTTCTAAACTGTTGTAGCTGTAAATATGAAAGCAGGACTCTAGATGGCCTAAATTTGAAGTGGTCTTCATACAATACCTACATTCCACTTTCAACTTTAAATATTTACTTGATTATTGTCTCATAGAAATGTAGTTTAGAAATTATCAGATACTTCACTTTATTAGTGAAAACAATAGACATTTAACATTGCAATTAGGGTTTCTCATTTCTCGACCTTTTTTATTTCCCGGAGCACGAGAATTCTCGACCACTTTTTCCCGGGAATTCCCGGGTTGCCGAGAAATACGATTTGTTTTAAATATGTGTGATTTAGCAATAAAACTACGTTTTATATGTTATAATCAACAATATTTATTTTTATTTTCACGTCGTGTAACTTGAAAATTTTAAATAAGCGAAATAAACTCTAGCGAGATTTTTTAATCAATATTTCTGCAAACAATTAGGATTAGTCTTTTTCTTTGGAAAATTAAATAAAATATCTTCTAAAAACAAAATCTTCATGCGACCACAATAAAACTTAGTACCTTACACACTAAGTAAATTATATAGTGTGTAAACCTTACACTAAGTTTATCTTTACAATTATGCAACATAAAACGACAGTATTCAAATTGTATATAAAAAATAACAATCAGACTAGCTTAATAATTACGAGTAAAGTAGGTACTTTAGTTTAGTCTTTGTATCTACTATTCAATATTTACGAAACGGGAAGGGGGCGGCGGGCACTGTCGGTCACTCGCACACCGCGGGATAGAGCCAAGCGCGAGCGCAGGCGCGTTATTATGTTTTTGAAATTTTTGACTGAATTTCTCGATTTCTCGACCACTTTTTTCTCGTCTCGAGTAAAGCTAAATTTCCCGGGAATTCTCGGTTCGAGAACTCTCGTAGAGAAACTCTAATTGCAATCCACTTTGTACATTAATACCACTTTAGAGTGCAGTTACACCCGTTTCTAGTGTTGCGTAAAGACCGTTTTTTACCTTCACAGACCGATATTTGCCTTTGGTGCATAGAAATCGGCGTGTGCATCTATTTCATCTCCACCGCACGGAATTAGTGACAAAAAAGACATAACTTGTATTTTTGACCTAATTTTCTTCCTCAGTGATTTTGTTTGTTAAGAATTTTTTTCCTTGGATTCAAATTGTGACATAATAATAATGAATTGTGTACGTCACATTATGTGAATTGAATACGTTATAAACGAATATACGTATTCTATTCTATGCAAGCGTAAGAACTAAAATAACATCATTTGCAACTAACCTGAGATCCAGATATCTGACTCTGGGCCCATACATCTTCTGTAGGGCGGGCGGAATCCTGTTGCATTCTTGTCCACAGTAGCTCAACTGAAAGAATTATATTTTACGTTATCATTTGATTTTGTTACAATTACTTTAAATACCCAATGAGTTGTTGATATTGATAGATCGAAAGCATCATGGCAAATATAATAATTTAATTTATTCTAATGGGAAATAAGCGACATTTATGTATAGTTATGTATGTGTCCGATACAAAAAGTTGCCTGTATTCTAATCCAGTGAATAAGATTTATATATAGTTATGTATGTGTCCGATACAAAAAATTGCCTGTATTCTAATCCAGTGAATAAGATTTATATATAGTTACTAGAGGTTGCCCGCGGCTCCGCCCGCGTGTAGGTCGCTTTTTGCGTAACCTGTGGAAAAAATCTATTGTATCCTATTCCCGTGACAATTTTATATAAACACTACATTGCTACGATATCAAAATAAGCCGCATCTGTCTTTCCTCATTCGATTCCTGAGATCTAGTTAACCTCTGGTTTAGCTATTTTGGTGGTGATGCTACAGATTAGATCGTTTTCTCCAAGCCATTATTTTAATATAAATAATAAGAATACGTGAATCATACCACTAAGTAAACCACATACTTAAATTCCAATTCATAAGTATTTAATTTCAAACACACAAAACTTTCCCTTTGAACTTTAAACCCCAATGGCATACCTTAATTCACTCCTAGCAAATATCATTACAAATTTATTTTAACCACCATATAAACTACAACCAAAACAACGTTCAAGACTGTTAAATTGATAAATAAAAAAAATCCAAACTTTCACCCCCCTCCCCCCTATAGACCCTTATTTAACCCCTGGCAAAAAAACTTGATTTTACATAAACTATACATATTCCAAATTTAATTGCTAGAAGTTCAAAAACATAGAAGTTTCATACAAACTGTTTTACCCCCTTTCACCCCCTCAGGGGTGGAATTTCCAAAAATCCGTTCTTAGGACACGTTTAAATACTAAAATAAATACACACTCCAAATTTTATACCTCTAAGTTCAAAAACACAAAACTTTCATTTTTAACTTTCAACCCCAATAGCATCCCCCTTAATGCACCCCTGGCAAAAAAAAATATAATTTTAATTTAACCATGTAATAATCTATTACCATGACAACCTTCAAGACTTTGATGTGATAAATAAAGAATTTTCCATACAAACTTTCACCCCCCATTACAAACCCTTAGTTCACCCCTGGCAAAAATACTTGATACCATTATTTTTAATTTTACATAAACTATACATATTATTATTCCAAATTTCATTGCTGGAAATTTAAAAGCAAAGAAGTTTCATACAAACTGTTTTACCCCCTTTCACCCCCCTTAAGGGTACAATTAAAAAAAATCTATTCTTAGTACACGTCTAAGTACTAAAATATATACACACTCCAAATTTTACACATTTAAGTTCAAAAACACAAAACTTTCATTTTTAACTTTCAACCCCAATAGCATCCCCCTTAATGCACCCCTGGCAAAAGTTTTTAAAATTTTAATTTAACCATTTAATAAACTACTACCATAACAACTTTCAAGACTTTAACTTGATAAATAAAGATTTTTCCGTACAAACTTTCACCCCCCATAACAAACCCTTAGTTCACCCCTGGTAAAAAAACTTGATACCATTATTTTTAATTTTACTTAAACTATACATATTCCAAATTTCATTGCTATAAGTTTAAAAACAAAGAAGTTTCATACAAACTGTTTTACCCCCTTTCACCCCCTTAGGGGTGGAATTTCCAAAAATCCGTTCTTAGTACGCGTCTACACACCAAAACAAATACACCCTCCAAATTTCACAACCCTAGGACCAGCCGTTTGGGCTCTGCGTTGTCTATAGATGAATGAATGAATGAATAGGTCAGGACAAAGAGTCTTATAGTATAGATGTATGTGTCCGATACAAAAAAATGCCTGTACTCTAATCCAGTGAATAAGCAATGTATATATACTATACTAAATTCCATTCCGATCGGATCACTACAGAAATTCAAACCAAGTCTCGTATTTAAAGACATACGACTGGCGCGGGCATCACTGCATATGTTAATAGCTATTACTATCAGTAAGAATAGATACAAAAAATTACAATGCTCAGCGGCATGATTGTGGCCTAAAATCTTATTTATTATTTACAGGCAGAGACTAGTCTCTGTAGATATATAGAAAGAAATCACGGCGATACGATAGAGGCCACAAAGATAAAATAGTCTATAGAATAAGTATCGTCTAAATCAGAGCTTACAAAACTGTAAAACCATAAGCTTAACTCAGTGGGCGTATCAGATTAATACCTCGGTCGTAAAGTTTACAGGCCATCTCCGCTTTCATTCCGTATTGTATTCAACAGCGCGGGCTTTATCTTTACTGCGGGGTCATTTTATAGGGCTAATAGCCGGGATCGTATTTATTACACTTAAGTGTCACCCGATACAGCGAAGCTTCTGTATAAAGGTGACAGCACATTATTAATAGCTCGAACGCCCGCAGCGCTGATAGCTGGGCTAACTATGGTGATCTGACGCGATCATCGAGTCGATCGTCGAGGTTAAGCAACGGTCGATGCGGGCACTCTTTGGACAAGACTGTCTTTTCAGGGTGCTACCTAGATCTTTAGTTGTTTATAAATTCCTTTCTATCCAAAGGTTGCCTGGAAGAGATCGCTTTAAGCGATAAGGCCGCCAATTGTGGCACACTAATTTTAAGTTAATTGTCTTTTACTGTTTCTTTCTTTTATTTATGTGTCCAATATTATTATTATTAATAAAGAATTTATCTATCTATCTATCGTGGGTCGGATGACACGTAAAATTGTAGGTCCCAGTGGTTAGTCTTAGCCTAAGTCGGCCTTCAGGCGTTTTGAAACTCTCGAAACCAGAGAACTCATACGAAGAAGAAGAAGATTAGATAGCTCGAGACGAATTGTAAAATGATGTATGTATAAAATATTATGAAAGCTCGCACACTTGACCGCGTTGAATGGTTCAAATCAGCCGCCTGCTTTCTAAACTTCGATTTGTTAGGCACGTTCGGCTCGGCCTAAAGTGTGTTCACCTTAATAGACCGCTATCAGCCGCGAAATCGACTGTAGCCATAAAGTTATTGAGAAATGAAGGAGTGAGTTTTGCCTTTATTACGGGGTGGTAAGTTGGTGTGTTATATTTCTTGGTAAGATTAGATGCGAATGGCTAAAGGCTTGAAATCATAGTAGTGACAATATTTAAAATACAACACACAGTAAAACAAAAGATCAGGCTAGCTATAGTAAAACGTGAGCCTATTCAGTATAAACAAAAAAAAATTTGAAAAAAAAACCTTTATCCACAGTTTTTTCTGCTAGGTGTATACAGAATAGGCAATTAACAATATGAATATAGAAATGAAAAAAAATCTTCTTATATATATAATTTCCATGTCACAATGTTAGTTACCGTACTTCTCTGAAATGGCTTGACCGATTTTTACCAATTTTATATGCATATTCAGTAGGTATGAGAATTGGCTACTATCTATTTTACATTGCCCCTAAGTGAGGCAAAACAATGTTTGCCGGGTCAGCTAGTATTAATATAGAATCAAAAAAACTGAAATCTAACTTAACACTTTATTTATTTATTTGTTCTTTATAAAGTAGGCAGCCTCATAGTAAACCATTTATTGTTTGTAATTGTATTATGGTGTCTAAAACAACTCATATACTACATATATATAAATAAATACTTTATAATATATATACTATTTAACACCCACACAAACAGTCAACAAATGTAGTTCATCACAAAGATGTAAGCCGTGCCGGGATTGAACCCTCTGGTTGGCACTCTTGCATTGTTTCCATTTTACCGAGGTCGTCAAACTTATTAATCTCATATAGACTAATAGCTAATTTATCAAAATAGTTCCTTTTGTTCAGTCAGTTCTGAAATAACGTAGACCTTTATGGGCAAATCTATTTAGTACACTTGTGTGGATTTTTAATATACGGTCTACAGATTTAAAAATTCCTTACTATCTCTTAGCACTGTCACAGAATAATAACTTGTACTTCGTACTGTAGTCGCAGTTATGTGGAATTATTATAATATTAATATTCAATATTCATACTTTTAAAGATGTGCTGCCATGTTTTTAATCACTCAGCATACTAAAGTACGAAGGCCTTGTGAAGCAAGCATTTTTTTTATTAAATATAGGTAATATCATCTGAAAACTGGCCCCAGGGTATCCTGAAAACACTCAACACCAGAGCATGAGATGAAAAAGATTTGATTTGATGATATAACTACCAAATCCAAAAGATGAAGTTTGTGTAGAGATAGCTTAGATCTTGGATGAATACATAGGCCTACACATTATCTTAGAATAACATGAGTGGCTCAGCACAGCTAGTGCCTATAACCACTTGTATGTTGAAACACTGGCTCTTGGTATAAACACATTTTCGCCGCAACTGTTGACATACCGGGAGCCGGTGTGGGTAAAACTAAAACTTGGCTTTTAACAGATAATACAAAATGGGCTTATGTCATTCAACATACGAATGGATAATTAAAAAGATAATAACATTATACCTGTGTCCCATAACAATCCACGTCTAAATTTACATGTGAAACCTCATTCACTGACACCAAGTCATTTTTAAACACGGTCATTAATTGTAATTTGTATTTGAATTTATAATCGTCCACAGGCTTTGTTTCCTCTTTACTACTTTGCAGAAGTTTTATTAATCCACCATATTTGGAAACAATCACCATCCACTTCACAATGGCAAATGGGAATATGTAAGATTCTACAAATGATAAGACAACTATACCCATGTTAATAATGGTGTAAAATTGCTCGGAGATAATTTCACCAGCTATATTTACTGCCATTTTTAATTTTATTGTGGAAAAGATGGATAGGGAAACAAGTCTTTTTAAAGAGAACACAGAATTATATTTTTTTATTTGTAAATTATGATCTGATTGTACTATTTTTATGTCACAATTTAATAATCAAATATATTTCTTTTATATAAAAAATACTTTTCTTTTTTTAAATCCAATAAATCCTTGGTTTGTTCTACGATATACTGACACTCACATGAATCTTTTCTGCAGTCTTGCTTATTAAATTAGTAGCAGCTACATACCTAATTAGATTATTTTTGCAGGGCGTATGTCAGAGATGTAAATAATGCCTAAGTCTAGTCTAGGTAAGTCTTATTAAATAAGCATATAGTTTCATAACTGACGTATTAAAATAAATACTTACCTAGTTACAGTGTTGTTTGCTAGAGTAAGAGTCAAGAAAATGAATTATTCTAGAGTAGATCATAAAATTTTAAATGTTATCCCACAAAAATGATATTTTAAGTACCACTATATAAACATAGTTTTTATGGGTAAAAATTGTAAGTATTTCAAGATTTATTAGGCACTTTTTATGCTTATTATAAATCTCATTTTCACTAACTTTATTTCTTAATAGATTCCATATATAATGACTGGCAGAGTTAGGTGCCACAAAGGTCTTATAAATTAAAATTAAATAATGAAGCGAGTAGAAGCATTAAAACTTACACAGTTGTTTTCGAAAGTTAGAGCAAACTTGTTGAAGTGGTGTTCTTCCATTTTAAAACAGCACAATATTCTTAGATGTACGAAGTTCTAATTAAATCTTGGATTTTGTGCAACAAAGCTCGAAATCAGATTGAATTTCAAGAAAAGTTAGTTTACGATTGCAAGATTATTAAATACAATTAATGGATGCGCACTTGTTGAAGTTGTTTTTCGTTTTATCTCAAGTTTTGTTTTGAACGAAAAACATCATTCAACAAATTATAATTGTACAGCCACAAATATAAAACTTTTGTGATTTCACTTTCTTCGGTGATTTCAAAACTATTATGAGCGGCCTACGTAATCTATGGTCATTATCGCTATAAACATTAAAATGGCTTTAAAGTAATTATCGGGGGTTCTATCTAATTAGGTAATTGATTATTTGCGAATATTTTGTGAGCATTTATTTGGCATTTATAAAAGTCCAGATGTTGATGGCCAAATATTCATATAACTGGATGATTTTATTGTTTTTTTTTCTATTAAGTATCCGTGGTTATTTGCATCAAGGGTTAAGGATCAACTGGTAAAGTAATTTGAAAGGTGACCTATACCAAAGATGCTTAAGAACAATTTAAAATATGCTATTTTCATAGTTTAGCTAGTCCCTATAACTTAGCCTTATAACTAATTAAACTTACTGTGCACTATATTTTTGCTCAAAAATGTATATTAGGCGTTACTTCGATATTTACACTAAGAACTGTAAGTAGTTTATCTAGCCTTCATCATATTCTAATTATAGTTTTTGTTTTATATTCGTAGTTTAGCCTTTATTTTTCTATTGCATAAGTCTCTGTTAGGCAGGCAATTATTTTTTTATGCCTAAGCACTGCTGGTAAAAAACAAAAAAAAAACAAACTGAAAACAAAAGATAATATCTTTATTTATTTTATAAGGTGTACTTAGATGACATACGACACAGTTCAATCTGCAACTGAAAGGCAGGAAAGTTAAATAATTTATTACAAAACCTTTGTTAATTAGTTCATCTTTAATAATTTATGAATTATAACTTCGGCAGGTTAATGGTGACAGTTTTCACTTCCAAGTATTCATCAACGCAATGAAGGCCACTGAAAAAAAAAAGTAAATATTAGTAGGAGCAGAACTAAAATCACACCTAAAAGCCCCTTAGCTCGTCTATCTAAAGTGATCTGACGTGATCGTCGCGGTTAAGCAACGGTCCATGTCCAGACTGTTGTTTCAAACTGTCATTTTCATCTGGACGCTACCGTAAGTCGGATGACATATTAAAGCGTAGGTCCTAGCTGTTAATCTTAGTACAAGTAGTGGTTAAGCCAAATCAGAGTCCTTCAGGCGGCTTGAAAACTCTCAAGACCAGAGCTTACCCACTTAGCTCATACGAAGAAGAAGAAAGAGTGAAGTGAGAGAATTCTTACTTACTCGTAATACTACCCAACTATTAAAAAAAATTAATGAGAAATGATACTTACTTCTCCCGACCAATGCCCGATTCTTTGAAACCTCCGAAAGGCGCCTGCGGTCCAAGAGCCAGGTAATTATTGACCCTGGTACGAAAAAAGAAACTGTTAGATAATGACATTTCGATGAGACCCATATGATTTTTATTTTTATTTACAGCATATTATTTAATACTTACATGCTGTAGGTAAGTATTAAATGTTAGCAGTTTGTGTTTTAGATAGATTATAGAGAATAATTTTTGACCAGTACAGCGTTCTCAGTCAAAATCAAAAGTGACAATATTATATTTAAATAGCACAGCTAGGCATTTGACCATAACCCTGCAGCCTGGGTGAAAGAATAAGGCTGCAGAATTGCCTCTGCCTGTCGTAAGAGGCGATTAAAAGGGGCATCACACTCGAGGGTGTTCGGAAATGGGGTTCCGACACCCGCTTCATCGAGTCCAGTCGCCATCGTTGGCGGACTGAAAAACAATCCGGGAAGGGCCCCAGCGCAGTGCAAGAAGGTCTCCGGAGTGTTTCCCGGAAGAACCCGGAGACCTCCGCTAAGCACAGAGGCAGCTCACCGGGGGGGTTTTAGTGGGTACAAATCCCACATAACCTGGCTGCGCCCCATCGTAGCCAGGTATCTTGTTGAAGATTTCCCTTTCCAAAAAGGCATATAACCAACAAGCCGTGTAACCACTTTAGTAAGCGACACCCTGAACTAAGGTGGTGCATGCCTATTTTGAAATAACTGGCTCTCAAGGCTGTTGGAACATACCGCGATAGGTTTCTCAACTCGAGGGAAGTTGCTAGCTAGGTGAGCACTAGATAATATGTACTTTACCACAATGCTATGGTCAATGTATGTTATATATAGTCCTCACGATGTTTTCCGTCAGCGAAAACTCCAGCTCATTGGGGGGATCGAACCTACGACCTGCGGGACGTAAGGCATCTTCATGCCCGACTGAGCTGTCATCAGTTGTAAATAAAACATGCTTTATAAGAATTGCACTTACCAAACAACTCCAGCTTCTACATGCTTAGCAAACTGCAGTGCGTTGTTCAGGTTTGTTGTGAAGATACCAGCTGATAGACCGTAGTTGGTGGCATTGGAACGCTCGATGACTTCGTCCAAGGTGTCGAATTTCAGAATGCTTTGCACCGGCCCGAAGATCTACAAATAGTTAAATATTTTTGTTAATTAGGTTAATGCGCCGCTTTGATAGCTATTTTCCACTGCAAGATCTACCTGTATTATTTTTTGTATTCGGTATCTTTTTTTAATCCCTGATCTAATACCCTCGTAACCCCCGATCTAATATTTTGAAGGGGTGGCCATCTTCCATTTGAAATAATAACTCGAAACTAAATAAACTGTTAAGCATTTGTGCTAGGTAAGTACGTGTGTGAAGTAAGTCAAATCTCGATAAATTTTATCTTCATTCAAAATATGCTTTACTTAAAAGCTCATATTGACGACCTCGTGGGCGTAATGGTTACCAGTTCGGACTGCCAATCAGAAGGTTCCAGGTTCGATTCCCGGCACGGCCGACATCTTTGTGCTGAACTAAATTTATCTGAGTGTTAAATTTGTATCTATATGAAATATGTATGTATGTACTATATGTAGTAGATATATCAGTTGTGTTAGCAACCATAATACGAACTAAAAATGGTTCAGTATGGGGTTAACCAGCCGTGTTTGAAATGTGTCTTAATATATTTATCTTTTATACTTTTGAGAAAAGCAAATAGAACTGACCTCTTCCTTAGCAATGGTCATGTTATCAGTTACATCAGCGAAGACGGTCGGTTCGATGTAATATCCGCTGTCGCCGATGCGTTTCCCTCCCGCGACTAGTCTGGCGCCTTCTTTTTGGCCTTTCTCGATGTATCCCAAAACTTTTTTCATCATACCTTCATCGATCTATAAGCAAGTTAAAATATTTGAGTTAGCTTTTCTCTAGGTGTATGTCACATATATATCTATAGCCATATTATAATGTAGTCCTTATAATACACATGTTGTGGTAATACGCGTATTACAGTTTATTATCCGTATTCATGATTTTATAATTGGTTTTACCACTAAAATACGAATCCTTGAAAATTAAAACAAAATCTTTTTGTTTTATTTACCTTTTAAGGTAAAGGGCAAAATCTTGTTTTTTACAGTTTTCTGATTTTTTCGTTATAAATGGTAAACGGTAAAAAAAAACGAAAAATTGCTTGAAGGCCGTCAAAGAACCAGTCTAAGAATATTTATACTTATTTTGATATCAATCAGACTTCTCAATATGAAAAAAGAAACTGGTCGAAAAATCTTAAAAGTTCATCAAAAGTTTTATTTCTAATTAATAACTAAGAAGGGTCTTAGATTTAGCGGTATGAGAAGATTATCTCATGTTTAATTTGTGGAGAAGAGTAGAGAAGAGAGAGGTATTCATCAATAAACTTAACTGTATTCTATTCATATTTAAATTAGGTTAAGAAATTAAATTAATCATTTATAATATATTTAGGTTTAATATTAATTTTGATTAGTTTATAATATACCTGTGGTCCATTTTGTGAAGTGGCATCAGCAGGATTTCCCACTATGTAGCTCTTGGCGAACTCAACCGCAGCTTTCACAAACTCTTCATAAATGCTAGACTGGACAAACAGACGCGACGGCGCCACACAAACTTGGCCTTGGAGAGCGAATACGCTGAAGGCGGCTGTTGGTACCGCCAGGTTCACTGCAAGATATTCACACTTATCATCATCATCATCGGCCTGTATCCCACCACTGTTGGGTCTCTCGTCTTTTCCGTTCACTCGGGAGAGTGAGAGAAGAGAGATTGAAGGGAGGGATTCAAGGCCAATACAGCACGGTCATGGTTGTGTATATAATACTAGCTGACCCGGCAAACGTTGTTTTGCCTCACTTAGGGGTCTGAAAAATAGATAGTGTAGCTTATATGACACGTTCGTAGATTTACCATAGCAGCGCCATCTATGGATTACTTACTCAACCCAGTCGAAAGGTATCGACATCTGTTAGAATCATTTGGAATTAACAGATAATTGTGACTGTCAAATAATAACAGACAATAATTAGCAATAAATTAAAATTGCGACTATAATTTGTATTTTCAAGATTTAAACTATCCTATCTCTCAAGTTGGAACGAACTGCACATGGTGTGCGAATTTTATTATAATCGATTGAGTGGTTTAGGAGTCCATTGAGGACAAACATTGTGACACGAGATTTATATATATTAAGATAAGATTAAGATGTATCATGCATAATGGAATGAAAATGGCATCATGCTTGTAGTACACAAGAATCTAAAATAAATATAAAATAGAAGGTTAACGTACAATCGGCGTCATTCATGATGACTAGCGGGCTCTTGCCTCCAAGCTCGAGGGTCACTCGCTTCAAGTTGTTGGCTCCAGCTGCTTTTTGAATCAATTTGCCAACCTAGAACAGACAATAATAAGTTATAATATATAATTCTAATGATAATTATCAGCCCGTCTGCTTCCACTGGGCGAAGGCCTTGCGTTTAGATCATGCCACACGAATTTAGCTTGGGCATCTCGTCTCCATGCAGTTTCTCCACTTAGTTGCAAGCTTTTTATAAGTCTCTATCACAAAATACAAATCTTCTTCTACCTTGCTCAATCCCACTTAGGTGGGGTCAGCACAGGAAATCTTCTTCTTCTACTCTCTTCTATCAGACGTCATCTCCACACTCAGTCTTATCTCTCTCATGTCCTCCTTCACACATTCCATAAGGATGGAGTGTTTTCTTCAGTCGGCCTCTTGCTCTTCTTCCTTGCACTACCATTACATATATTTCCTAATAACATGCATCTCCGCTCTACGCATCAAATGCCCATACCACGTTATCCTTCCACTCTTTATTTTCTCACTCACTGGAGCTACTTTCAGACTTCCTCTAATGTACTCAATCCCCCGTTTCAAAATGCAAAAAAAAAAAAAAAATTGGAAAATTGACCCCAATTTCATACATTCCATAATACTTAACCAATTTAGATTATATGGAACAAATCTGAAAGTTTTATTTCCAAAGAAAATAAAGCAATATCGGCCAATGTTGGCGTCCGAGTACTTACCTATAAGAAAACCTTTTCTCTTTTCTAGAAGTCAATCAAAAATACAAGTTTAGTTACCTCCACAGATCCAGTGAAAGAAATCTTGGCAACGTCAGGGTGGTGCGTGAGGGCAACTCCTGCATCTTCACCGAATCCTGTGACGATGTTGAGGACACCAGCTGGAAGACCGGCTTCCTTGAGGAGATCTGCCAGAGCTAACGCCGTAAGTGGCGTCTGCTCTGCTGGTTTCACCACTGCAGTGCAACCTGAGAAGAATAAAGGCTGCAGGTCTTCTGTCTTTTTGAGCAATCCTTGGTTTGGAGTGCTCTAAAAGAAGGTATCATAATCTTCGCCCTTTCCCACGAGCATATTTTCACACAGTATTTTTTCACTTTCCTTTTTACTTTATCAGTCTCATTCATTCCTTCCTTCCAAACCAAAGTATCTATATAAAATCTATTCGTATATATCTATTCTGATATGAGTGCTCATATTCGTATCATTAGTAATTCGAAAATGTGGACTTAGATATTTGGATAAGTACGTATGTTATGCTTTTCTTTTCAGTAAATAACTTTTCTGTTTTTTACCTTTGCTTATTTATAAGATAATAATAAATAAATATATATTCTGCTTAATAAATATTTCTGAGTTAATTGTTTTTTCAATTAACTCACCAGCCGCTAGAGCAGTGCAGACTTTGTTCAGGAACATCATGATGGGAACGTTCCAGGGCAAGATGAGGCCGCAAACTCCTACTGGCTGCTTTAATGTGTAAGTGAACAAGTCACCATCTGAAACAATCATTCTGTTATTCTGTGTATGTAGGTATTTGTAACCAGTAGCAGTAGTACTATTATGTAGTTTTAGATTGTATTACCGTCCTATGTGCGTGATATCGCCTCCGATCCCAAAAGAAACCAAGGTTGTTCGTTACCAGCATTAAGTGTGGGTTCAACTTTCTGTCAATGTAGCTTAATAGTTAACGCGATTTTATTGTCAAGATTAGATGTAGGTATAGTTATGTTAACCATTCTAAAAGATTGATCTTTCTGTCTTTCAAAAACAAACATCTTACATATTGATAAAGTGACTGAAAAAGTGACAACTAAGTTTGTTGTCAAGATTACAGCAGTTACAGAGTTTTCTCCAAAGGCCGAAAATTCTAAAACTGGACTTTGGGTGACCAAATCTGTACTGGTACCCATTACATTCATTCTCATGCTACACCTACGCCATTAAAATTTGTAAACTATTCACATAAGGCATCTTACATTATTAATAAATGTAACAGTTTCCACGCGAAACATACATAAAAAAAGCGTAAATTGTTCTCTTGAGGCATATTTTGAACCGACTTCAAAAAAGGAGTAGGTTATATTCGACTGTATGTATTTTTTTAACATTTATAATGTGCTTTACCTATTAAATTAATTGTGCTTTAATTTTCGCCCTATTTTTTTATCTCTTCGCTGATGGTCCCCGATACTCATCCCTGAAGATGACGCTCTGAATGCGTCAAAACCCCTTGGACTTTATCCAATGTTTTAAAGAAAGTGTGGCCGTTTTTTCGAAAACTATCTTTACACCTTCTATAATCCTGTAAGTATTAATATATAAATATTATATGATTAATAGTTGATAGTTACTCGCCTATGGGAATAGTATCTCCTTGGATCTTGTCCGCCAAGCTCGCGACGTATCGCACTGTTTTGCCGGCTCCACCGACCATGCCTTGGGCCATGCTAAGGACCATGCCATTGTTATACGACTCCAAAGATCCGAGGTACTTGGCGTCTCTTTCAATGAGATCAGCAAATTTGTACAAGATCTTCCCTCTCTCTGAAGCGTCCAGACGGCGCCAGGCGGAGTTACGGTTGAAGGCTCGTTTCGCGGCGCTCACTGCTGCATCAATGTCTGCCTGAGTAGTTTAAAAGAGTTATTTGAAAAACAATGTTATTATTTGAACTTTATTTTTTAACAACAGATCAACACACTAATATAACAACAGAACAAAACACAATCGGCATTGGTAAACCCAACTGAATACAATATAAGTTCTATCCTGATCCTTTATTATTTTTTACAAATTAAAGCTAGGTATTTTTGATCGGTAGATCAGGTAACCAAACGAGTCTGCGACACTGGTCTAACGGTGGAACATGCCTAGTCTGGAATGGCTAGCTCACAAGTAGGATGCCGGAACATACAGTTGGGTGCTTATACAAAAATACAAAATACAAAAATATTACATTTGACACAGTAAATAACAACAACAAAATGATTTGGAATCCAAAGGTTTCCAAACTAGTATATTGGAAGCCAATGTCTTCTCCCATAAAAAAAATTAAACTATCCATATATAAAATTAAACTATACATTTGTCAGATATACCAGTTTGACTCAGCTATAACATTGTGTCAATCCAATTTAAATTCTATGGTCACAAAACCTAATCTGTTATGTAATTAAGCATACCTACTTCCAATAGCCCACTTGTTTTTGTTATCAATGCGTGACAATCATTTCAGGCAACAAACACATCAGTCATGCCTAGTATGATAAGAAAACGAAAAATAAGTAATCTATATATCAACACGATGCATTTAATATTAAATGGAATCAAAACTATAGGTACTGATAATTTTGCATGGTTGCAATTTGACGCCCGAGAGAAAGAAGACTTTTCAGAAACACAGAATTTTATTGGCAATAAATAACATACGTTAAAGGCAAGTCACACTACAAACACTACTTTAATACTTAAAAAGATTAGTGTAATAAAAATATTCTCTACTACACGCTATATCGATTGATTTTTCATACATATTTTATTAAATTGAAAATACATACATATTCTATCTTTTACATATGAATAACATTATATTACGTAACGTACATGATTCTGCAAGATCCATATTCATATTCGCTTAAGTTATAAAAGGTAATACTTTCACAAAAGCTTGATTTTGTGCCCAACATAATACTGTTAAGATTTGTTATGTTCTCTTGTAACTTATAGTAAAAGTTAATATTTTTCTATAACAACTCTTTTTCTGTACTTAAGCAGGCAGAACTTTACCTATCTTCCTACGTTACATATGGAAATAGCATATATTTTATTTTTTAACATGAATTATCATCAATTTCTTGTAGGCTATTATATGTAAATTGAAGTTACTGCCATTATCGTATCCTTTTCAAAAATATTTCCTCTAGCACTTAGTGGTATCTAGCAGCCTCAAGTGATTTCAGAATATGCTTGCTGTATATTATAAAGAGGAGTGGATTAATTTACCTTGCCTCCCTCAGCTACTTTAGCTATAACGGATCCATCGTGAGGGTTGTAGGTGTCAAACGTCTTGCCGCTCACCGCGTCCACCCACTCGTTGTCGATGAATAGCTGAAAATTATGTGATTTTGCTTACAAAATTATCTTTAAGGCCAGGTGATAATTTGGAGTTGGAATCAACAAAATACACAATTTTAGTTTCTGAAGAAAATTGAGTTTGTGTAATTATTGTATGTAATGTACGAGTAAATGAGTATATTGTGTAAGAAAAAAATATCAAATGCATTTATACTATTATGACATATTTTAATGCATATTTATGAAAATTATGTACTCGTATAAACAACCTTAAAAATACGTTACATGATAATTAGTATTTTTAAACAAGACTTTATAAAACTCGTACAGCTTAAGTTTTCTTTACTATTTTTAAAATTAATGACCGAATAGCTGTCCTAAGATAGAAAATAAAGAATTCTAAACTTTGGCTCATCGGTCACCTTAATATAGAAACCGTTGATTTTATATTCGGTTAGGCGAAATGTTAACTGAATCGATGAACCTGTAGATCGAAACTAAGTAAGCTAGTTTTTTCAAGATAGATATCAAATTACGGTCTCAATCAGAGTACTAACATACATAACTAGCACTAAGAACATTTTTCCAGAGTAATTAAAAAGTAGATACGCACTTTAGTGAATTTAACTTCGGGTGCCATGGCGTCTGTTTCCGCGGAAGTGTCCCAATACAATGACAACATATTTATTTACAACTATGTTATCTTTGCTACCATATTGTGAAGTCTGCGTAATGAATAGTTTAAAAATATCGTAGCTACTACCGGTAATCTCCAAGAACCTGCCAGCAGCTAATCACGAACTTTTTTTTTCTTTTACATATATTTATATATTTTTTTAGAAAATATAAAAATAAATACCTCGTTTAAACTGTGTGTCTAAAAATGTCTAGTTTGTATTATGGTTACTAACACAACTGCAACATTACATTTACATTAATAAATATTTTATTATAAATACATATTTAACACCCAGACCCACAGCCAACAAATTTAGTTAAGCACAAAGATGTTGGTCGTGTTTTATGTATGTATGTGTAGTATATCAGTTATGTCAACAAGCATTATACATACTATAAATGATTTAGTATGGAGCTGATCACCATGTGTGAAAAAAAACGCAGTCTTTGCTTTTAATACTTAAGGGCTTGAATGTAAAATGAGCGAGTCAAGTTATAAGTCAACATAACTTGTAAGGACTATTCTTAAAGAAGACTTTTTTTTGTTTCTTAAAGACCTCGATACAGCTAATTAATGATCTCGCTTAGCGATGCGCGACTGTGAATGATTCCAGTCGAATTATTCGACATTATAAATCATTCGACTCATTCGAATGATCTTTGAAAATTAGTAACTTACATGATACCCACTCAAAATTAACCGGACTGAATGAATACTACATTAGTTACTACTTGAGCCGACTCCACTCCAACGATTCATTCATATTTCATTCATTTGAAACTAACAAGTGACATTGACAAGATTCGCTAACAATCGAGTCAAAACGCCATTAGTAACTAATTAGTAGTCATCATTCGATTATTAACATTAGTATATTACTTATATTCAAGTCGAACGTGTATATGAGTAGTTGTAGATAATTCAACTGGTCAGATTATTCGCAGTCACGCATCGCTAATCTCGCTCATATATGCACATATACATTATACTAGTCCGGGTTTTACCGTTAAACAGCCATTTATTAGTGGACTTGGTCTGCTGTATATCATAACAAAGATAACTGCCATATCACACACGGCTTTAGAGATAAAAGTACCTGCACTGTATTGACGTGAGCAACGCGATTACCAAATTTCGAAAATAGACTTGGTGGTCTATTTGGACTTTGCCCCGCAGAAAAATATCATTAGATTACAATGTTAATGAATCGCAATAATCTCCATAGGTATAATTTAGAAGATGCACATTGTACTTTTTGAGATATACAATGTACATATAATTATCTTTCGGGCAAGATAGTATCATACAATAAATATACACTTTGTAACATATTGTATAACCGCGATAACCGATAACCGGTGGTGACGAACTCAAAGTTTTTAGAACCGTTTTATTTTTTTTTATCCTGTAGCTGTACCTATAGCTCGAATAGCTAAGGCGATCTGAAGCGGTCATCGAAGCTAAGCAACGATTGGTGCGGACAGTGTTTGGATGGATGACCATGCACAAGACTGTAATTTATCAAGTGGCAAATTCATCAGGGCGCTACCGTGGGTGACACGTTAAATTGTAGGTCTCGGCTATTAGTCTTAAGTACAAGCAGTCGTTAAGCCAAGTCGGAGGCCTTCGGGGGACTTGAAAACTCTTGACATCAGAGCTTGGCCACCACTTAGCTCATACGGGTTTGCCAATTTCCTTATTAGGGCCATTGATCATGAACCGTCCGTTCACCAATTTACAAGTGTTTTATTGTTTTATATCAAGTACTTTTGTTCTATGAGTATCAGTCGTCATATAAGTTACTCGTATGTAAAAAATCTTTTGAATTATGGTACGGTACCCATCAATCAATAATAAATAAATATTAGTACACATTGCACACACGGCTGGCCCCATACTGAACCATTTCTAGTTCGTATTATGGTTGCTAACACTATAAGTAATATACTACAAACATACATATTTAACACTCAGACCGACACCAAATTTTGTTCAGCACAAAGATGTTGGCCGTGCCGGGAATCGAACCCGGAAACCTCTGATTGGCTGTCCGCCATGGTGACCATTACGCCGACGAGGTCGTCATAATAATAATTGATCTGTATGCTTATGACATACGTTCAGTCATGATGACTGGCAGAATTATTCTGAACACTTGTAAACAAGTTGTTATAAGGTTGGTAGATAAGTACTAAATACTTAAGCACTTTGTATTTTATAACCTCCGACACCGAAACAACGGGGTGTTATAAGTTTGACGTGTGTATGTTGTAACGCTTTTAAATAGGAAGGGTGCCGGTATTGGTGATTTAATTGATAGACAGATTACATGATACCTAGCTATTTATTTATAATTCACAGTTTGGTTATAGAACAAATATTAGTTACATATAATCTGAATACTATATAATCAAAGTGGCGCAGGCTTGAGCATGAGAATAAAGATAAATTTGGGCGCCGTGACATAGAATGTCTTAAGTAGTTTGTAATAAGGATCTCCCTTGGTTAGCGTACAAAGGTCCAAGGAGTCAATAAAATATGAAATCTCTAGGGTCGTGATTCAAAGCCTACATAGATCTTAGGTGTTAGGTGCAACCATTAGTACTTAGGTATTCATTGTTTTAGTTAAGAACAACACTTTAGTAATGAAGACACCGGCCACAAGGAGTGTCCGGTGTTACCATGAGCCAAGTCGAGGGTAGGTGGCGACCGAAGGCGGGCTCCAGCGCGGCAGGGAGACGAGAAGAAGAGAGCAGAGGGCTCCCTCCACGAGCTGGAAGCTCCGTCGGCTCGCACCTCGAGGCACGTGGGTCAAGCGAGTGTGTGTCGTGGCATGTGTGTCCGACGCGGACTTGAAGCGGGCAGGAGAGGACTCCGTATCCCGTGGGATGCGACGCTAATGTCGCCACATTAGAATGTAGTGTCTATATCAAAAAACCCTGTTAACAAACAGTTCTACTTAGCCATCATACACGTGTCGGGATCAAAGGTTATAATGTGCAGTGTCATGAAAACTTACCCTAGTTTTGGGGTTAAATGATGCTGCCGGGGCCTCGCCGCGGGGCGAGGACTCTCGAGGATGAGGCTGCCAGGTCCACGGGTACGTCTTTCAAAGTGCACTGTAATAAAATTCGACGATTGAACGATACCGAATCGAAATACAACGTGGACTATCTACCGAACAAAAACTCACGGAACACAAAGCTATGATGGCGTCTGCGTGGCGGCTGCTAGTCCATCGGTTGGTGGCAGGCCTTCCGCAGCAGGAGTCCGGTGATCAATGACATCAGGGTGAACTCGTGAGCCGGCGGCTGGGGCCGCCGGCGGTAGTTCGACACCAATCCCCGCGAGAAAAAGAAGCTAGAGGCCCAGCGGACTAGCTAGTCTGGCTCGCGATCTCCCTCCATTCTCCTTGTTGACTTTGACATATAATCTGTCACCTGTCACTTAGTTTATTATTCGAATACGCTGATCTACAGTCCTTGGAGTATCAAATCGAATCGAATCGAATTAAGGGGTTACAATGTATCTATTGTGTGTGTCCTTTACGAATGGACAATTTTTTTATCATAGGGTGTGGTAGTTTGCCTTAGTTGCTCTTAGCATGTGTTCTTAGCTATGCTTGATAAAAAAATAACCTTGAAGGCTACTGCCACAAATTGGCCATTAACAAATGTATTTATCCGAACTCTCTTAATAGTATCAACAGTCTAGCGAATAGAATATAAACTACGATAAATTTCAAACTTAAAATTTCGGGGATTACGAAATTTGGTTTCAAAACACTTGTTATAAACGCCCTTGGAAGAAACAAGCCTATTAAGAAGGATAAGCAAGTTGATAGAAGACTTAACAACTCAGTATTTATAGATTCAGAAATTGATTGATAAGTTGGGGTATACCTATTAAACAAAATTAAGTACGTGTACATACTTAAGCTAAGTTTAATTTTGTACTCTTCAATAAGTTTTATTAACGGCAAATTATTTACGAACAAAATTGCTGTTACTTATTCAATCAATATTTAAGAGCTGGTGTCTTTCCAGATATTTCTATCCCCGGACAAATATTTGACTTCCCTGTAAGACATGACTTTCGCTTCCTTTGTTTAGTCTATAAATGACCTTACTCTCCTTGCTTCTATAATGTTTTCTTCTATATGTTTTTAATTAAATTGGCATGTCGTATAAGGTGACCCACTGTCTTTCGTTACCTACCTGATCATTATTAAAGACCTCTTTTTAGTAAACAGTTTACTAAAAAAATGTTTTGTCATTTCGTTTTATTGTTTTTTTTAGATTTATTATTAACAATAATAATATTGTTTATTAATAAGAAGATGTGAAGTTTATTATAATAATAAATAATAATAATCATAAAATCTTTATTTTCTGACACAGAGTCCATTGAATACAATGTTTAGACAAGGTTTTCAAAACTAAAATAAAATATGAAAAATAGAGGTAAAATATAACTAAACAGATTTTTTTTACAAAACAACATCATAAGTAATGTACAAGAAAAAACTTAAGGTATTATTGTTGCTATCCAATGTTGAATAAATGGACATTATTGCGTTTATTACTTCTGACTTGAAGAATGGTATTGGAACTATTTCTTATTCTATTTAAAATTGAAAAGATGCGTTTACGTAAAACTGCATGAAAACCATCAACTCGTGCATCGGCAAACACAATAAATACATTGAGCCGTACTAATGTCATTTTTTCTAGTGGTCAAACAGGTAATCTCTTCGAACAGCCAGATTTAGCAAACAAGTTTTGGAGCGGAACATGTTTATATTACACAAGTGTTTAGTTGATATCGTGCACTGGTAAGAGAAGCTCCATTATGGCACCGCAGATAAAATATACAAAGGTATTTTTTTATATTGTTTATTTTATTTACTATTCATTAGAAAATTATCATGTTATTTTGTTAGTAAAACAACATATCTGTTTAAAAGTGTATACAGTTTGGCCATTCATATATAATAAGATACCTAAAGATATTACATGTACTAACTTAAATTTCATACCTTTTTGTGTAAAAAAAACTATCATAGTAAAGTCTTCCTTGACGATAATGAAATTATATGAATATGTTTCCACACTTATAAACCCTATGGGTAATAAAATTGTTTTAAAAAACAAACAACCGACTTCAAAACACAACTAAAAAGGGAAAAATAATTTTAAGCCTACATCAAATCAAGAATATATAAGTAGAATCGAAGAGTTTATTTCATGTACTTATAAAAAACTATTTTAAATTTTTATGAATCCTGTATTCTTGGAGTCGGTGCCAGCAAAGAAAGACAATTGAAAATAGTTTTTTTTTAACAAACATTAATTTGTTCTTCTTAGATGGCACCGACTTCAAGAAAACAGGATTAATAAATATTTAAAATAGTTTTTCATAAGTACATGAAATAAACTCTTCGATTCTACTTATATATTCTTGATTTGATGTAGGCTTAAAATTATTTTTCCCTTTTTAGTTGTGTTTTGAAGTCGGTTGTTTGTTTTTTAAAACAATTTTATTTTTAAATTTTTAGTGGTTAGTCATGATATTTTTTAAGTTTTAGCTATAGAGAGCCAAATAAACTTCACGATCAAAAAACCTCTGGCGTATGCCAGGCAGGCAACGAATTGCGAGCAAATTGAGCTATGCGCGAGCGAAGCGAGCGCGAAAATGTTCACCGTATTTGTTCGAACCGTTTGAGTATAAAGAAGTCCAAAGCAGCACAAATTACATTATGTTTGTTGTGTCAAAACGTACTAGAACCAATAGCGAGCGAAGCGAGCCGAATGCGAGCGAAGCGAGCGCGAAAATTTTCACCGTATTTGTTCGAACCGTTTGTGTATAAAGAAGTCCAAAGCAGCACAAATTACATAATGTTTGTTGTGTCAAAACGTAATAGAACCAATTGCGAGCGAAGCGAGCTATGCGCGAGCGAAGCGAGCGCGAAAATTTTCACCGTATTTGTTCGAACTGTTTGAGTATAAAGAAGTCCGAAGCAGCACAAATTACGTAATGTTTGTTGTGTCAAAACGTAATAGAACCAATTGCGAGCAAAGCGAGCCGGATGCGAGCGAAGCGAGCTATGCGCGAGCGAAGCGAGCGCGAAAATTTTCACCGTATTTGTTCGAACCGTTTGAGCATAAAGAAGAAGCAGCACATATTACATAATGTTTGTTGTGTCAAAACGTACTAGAACCAATTGCGAGCGAAGCGAGCTGGATGCGAGCGAAGCGAGCTATGCGCGAGCGAAGCGAGCGCGAAAATTTTCACCGTATTTGTTCGAACCGTTTGAGCATAAAGAAGAAGCAGCACATATTACATAATGTTTGTTGTGTCAAAACGTACTAGAACCAATTGCGAGCGAAGCGAGCTGGATGCGAGCGAAGCGAGCTATGCGCGAGCGAAGCGAGCGCGAAAATTTTCACCGTATTTGTTCGAACCGTTTGAGCATAAAGAAGAAGCAGCACATATTACATAATGTTTGTTGTGTCAAAACGTACTAGAACCAATTGCGAGCGAAGCGAGCCGGATGCGAGCGAAGCGAGCTATGCGCGAGCGAAGCGAGCGCGAAAATTTTCACCGTATTTGTTCGAACCGTTTGAGCATAAAGAAGAAGCAGCACAAGTTATATTATATTTGGAGTGTCATAAGCCCAAAACATCCTGGGGGAAAGTCGAACAAAGCAGGATAACTCCTAGCGAAGCGAGCCCGTAAATATTTTCCTTATCCGTTCCAGTGTCTAGTCTATTAATATATCAAATTTTACATGAGTGAAATATGTATTGCCGTAGAGCGCGAAGAAGTAAAATAGGTTATCGAGTTATTTGGGCATCCCAAGGGAATAGCAATGACTTTTAAGATAAAAAGTAACCTTCGTGTTATACAAGGTCTAGTCTACCCCCATATCAAATATAAGCGAAATCAGTGTGTCATGTGTTATTTCGTGCATCCCACGGGAACAATAATTATTTTCGGGATAAAAAGTAGCCTATGTGTAAACACATAGTCTAACCTATCTTCATTCCAAATTTCATCAATGTCAGTACAACCGTTCGAGCGTGAAGAAGTTAAAAAGATTTATATGTTATTTGGTGCATCCCACGGGAATAGTATTTATTTTCGGGATAAAAAGTAGCGTATGTGTTAACACATAGTCTTACCTATTTTCTTCTCAAATTTCATGAATATCAGTACAGCCAAACGAGCGTGAATCTCTCTTCATGCGTAAAAATAACCTAACTTTTTAGGTTTTTCTTCGATTTCCCTAGGAGTCCATCATCAGAACCAGTTTTGGTGACAATGGGACCAATTCAGAACCATACTCTTTCAATTAAAAAAAGAATTTTGAAAATCGATCCACAAATGGCTGAGAAATCGGTGAACATACATAAAAAAAAAAAAAATACATACACGTCGAATATATAACCTCCTCCTTTTTGAAGTCGGTTAAAAAACTAACAAAATTATTACCTAATGTGTTTTTATTATAAACAGTTTAGATTTTTTATGAAATTAAATATAATACTACTTACTTATGTATGAAACTAGTTTTATGGACAATAAATCATTCATACATTCGTTATTTAGAGTATCAAACGACTTAAGCTCGTTCGAAACGATATTAAGGTTTGTATATTTCTTATTGGTTTTATCTCTTAGGTACAGCAATATTTTTAGATATTTATTGAATGTTGCATGTTTTTTCCTGTCAAAAACGAGTTTTAGTGTTTTTGCTTAAAACAAACAAGCCGAAAAAATATATGATTAATATATTGGTATGCTAATAATGGGTCACTACAACTTTGTTAGGGAATTGCGTCATAAACGGGTTATATTAATAAATATGGGCTAATCCTACTAATATTGTAAATGCGAAAGTTTGTTTGTAAGTGTGTGTGTGTGTATATTTGTAACTTCTTCATGCTCAAACGGCTAAATCGATTTGGATGAAATGTTGTGTGAAGATAGTTTAGCTTGAGCCCAGTTAAGGCCCAGGTCGCATAGCATTTGAAACGTTTTTAGTTTTTGATTGTATAGAATAGTATTTCACTTAAGTTATAATTATATTTATGCGTTACTTAGCTATTCATCGACAACGAGTGGGTGGACGCGGTGAGCGGCAAGACGTTTGACACCTACAACCCTCACGATGGATCCGTTATAGCTAAAGTAGCTGAGGGAGGCAAGGTAAGACAAAACACGATACTTATTATTCTTAACTTACTGTCGAGACTGAAAAATTCGTCAATGAAATGACGTTTACATAAAACTGGCAAAATAATTGACACGACAAATCAATTACGAATAAATAAATTGAAAACTGTATTTAAATAGATGAAAATCGAATTATTTCACCGGGTATGACCGGATAGTGAAATAATTTGATTTTCATGTAATGTGATATTAGTAGATCGCATCTTTGGTAATGTTCTAATCGTAATGAAGTATATGAGTAGTACAGCGTTGATCTTTGAAAAATCTAGATGCAAACATCTGTGTTGTGTTCAATTACATTTAATATATGACTTTTTTATTGTATTTGATTTCTGTAGGCACTAGCAGAAAATTCGTTAGATCGGCACTCTACCAGTTATTAAATGCGCAGATATTCTCAGTAACAGTAGTAGTTAATGATGTCACCAATATTATCTTTTCCCTTCAACTACGCCAGCTAGAAAATAATCTTAAACGTTTCAATAACCACACCTATTCTAACGAGTATATTGGGAATCGATATGAATAGACTCATTCTGTAAACATAGGTTTCTTAGACTGCGCCACGAAGTCATGATTACTATATTATTATATAGCCCGTCGTATTATCAAGTTATGATGACTATATTATTATATAGCCCGTCCAACCGTTTATTTTCTTTTTGACAAAAATTAATATCTCTCAACTCAAATTTTGGGTAACATGACGCATTTACTAGCGATGCGCGCCTGTGAATGATTCCAGTCGAATTATTCGACTTTATAAATCATTCGACTCATTCGAATGATCTCCGAAAATTAGTAACTTACATGATACCCACTCTAAGTTAACCTGACTAAATGAATACTACATTAGTTACTACTTGAGCCGACTCCACTCCAACGATTCATTCATATTTCATTCATATGAAACTAACAAGTGACATTGACAAGATTCGCTAACAATCGAGTCAAAACGCCATTAGTAACTAATTAGTAGTCATCATTCGATTATTAACATTAGTATATTACTAATATTCAAGTCGAACGTGTATATTAGTAGTTGTAGATAATTCGACTGGTCAGATTATGCGCAGTCGCGCATCTCTAGCATTTACGTTCCATTGGTGCTGTCAAAAAGAAATAGACGGTTTGATCTACTAAAGTAGAAAATAAACGGTTGGGAGGGCTATAATGAAATCAAAGTTGTTTGCAAATTTAGAGCAGATATAAAAAAATAGTCTATGTTTGTGTTGTCAGGCTGACATAGAAGCAGCAGTAGGCGCAGCAAAACGCGCTTTCCATCGCAAGTCAGAATGGCGCCTGATGGATGCTTCCCAGCGCGGGAAACTCCTGTACAAATTGGCAGACCTCGTCGAACGGGACTTGGAATACTTGGCTCAACTAGAGTCGTCTAACAACGGCATGATACTCACTAGTGCCAAACGTTTTATGGCGAGTTCTGTAAACTCTGTCAGATACATTGCAAGTCTTGCCGATAAAATACAGGGAGATACTATACCTATGGGTAGGTTTTTTTTTTTCACACACACGTCTGGATAGCCCCTTACTTACTTACTTACTATTAGTTACTGAACCATTTCTAGTTCGTATTATGGTTGCTAACACAACTGATATACTACATATACATACATACTTTATATCGATACATATTTAACACCCAGACCGACAGCCAACAAATTTGGTTCGGCACTAAGATGTTGGCCCTGCCGGAAATCGAACCCGGAATCTTCTGATTGGCATTTCGGCATGGTAATTACGCCAACTAGGTCGTCAAAATTAACTTAGAATGTAAAGATGTTAATTCTGAATGTTTGTTTGTATTGTAGGCCTTTTAAAACTTTTCAATTCATTTCAGATGGAGACGTCTTCACTTACACATTGAAGCAGCCTGTTGGAGTGTGTGGTCTCGTTTTGCCATGGAACGGACCAATCATAATATTTTTAAACAAAGTTGCGACATGTCTAGCTGCTGGTTAGTATATGGTTTTCCTATTGACATGCGAATTTTCTATATCTCTGAATAGATTTAAATAATTAACCAAGTGCAAGTTGGACTCGCGCATGATGGGTTCCGTACCATTGTTGTATGGAAGTAAAAGTAGTAAAAGTACCCTTAAATATTATTTTTCAATTACATTATTTAAAAACGCTGCACAAAGGCTCACATAATTCAGCCTAATTTAAATACAGTCCATTGTGATAGAATTGGACAATTTGACAACCAAAGTTGTGACATGGTTGTCATGGTTACATTTAAATAAGTAGTTTAAGTATTTATGTATCAGGCTGCGAAGTTTTCTATTCCACCCTCGTATGTGTGTTGTATGTGAGCCCCCCTCAAATATGTATTTTATTTACATTTTATGATTTAATTTGATAGCTAATATACATTTACATATTTTGTAAAAATGTCAAGTGACTAGCAGCTACCGTTATTGTTATAAGTATAGCAAAAAAATACGAAAAATACACGTTTATTATATGGGTACTCCCCTTAATATTTTTTTTTAATTTTTAATATTTGTTGTTATAGCGGCACGGGAAATACATATCTTGTGAAAGTTTCAGCTTTCTAGCTATTACGGCTTCTGAGATACAGCCTGGAGACAGACAGAGGAGTCTTAGTAATAGGGTCCCGTTATTACCTTTTAGGTATGGAAACCTAAAAAATAAAGAATATTGTAGGTTGCACAGCGGTGGTGAAACCCGCGGAGCAGACCCCACTGACAGCGCTGGCTCTGGCTGCGCTGGTGAAGGAAGCTGGTTTCCCGCCTGGAGTCGTCAACGTTGTCAACGGGTTCGGAAGTGATGCTGGAGTAGCTCTCACACACCACCCTGACGTTGCCAAGATTTCCTTCACCGGTTCTCTTGAAGTAAGCAGAACAATTACTGATATAGCTACGGCCGTTCTTCAGTGTATTTATTACATCCTACTAATAAAATAGATAAGAAAGTTTGTGTGTGTGTGTGTGTGTGTGTGTGTGTGTGTGTGTGTGTGTGTGTGTGTGTGTGTGTGTGTGTGTGTGTGTGTGTGTGGGTGTGTGTGTGTGTATGTTTGTTAGTTCTTCACGTTCAAATGGCTCAACCGATTTTGTTGCAATTTGGTATGAAAATGGACCTTGAATTAACACGTAGGATACTTCTTATCCCAAAAACATTATTAGTTCCCGTGGGATACGCAAGTAACTTCAAAATCTATGTAAGTCCTTTACGCTCCAACGGCTGGACCGATTTTTATGAGTTTTACTATGAATATAGGTTAGACCTTGGATTAAGACATGGGCTACTTTTTATCCTGGATTAACGCGGGTAACACCGCGGGGTGCAGCTAGTGTTATAATATTGAAACAAAAAGAAATCTAGCATTTAAGCATTATGTTATGTCGATGTAACTTTATTTACACTAACAGCGAGTCTGCGTTTTTACAGGTCGGTAAACTAATTCAGAAAGCTGCCGGAACCAACAATCTGAAACGCGTCACTCTCGAGCTTGGAGGAAAAAGTCCTTTAGTGATCATGGATGATGCAGACTGTTAGTACATACGACTTGTTTATTCGTCTTCTTTATCATTGACTAACTCACAAGTGCTATAGAATTGAAATTGATATTTTCAGTAAATGTAGCGGTACCCATGGCAGCGTACGGAGTGTTTGGCCACCAAGGTCAGATGTGCATTGCTGCGTCTCGTCTCTTTGTTCAGGCCGGGATATACGACAAGTTTGTTGAAGCTGCGACTAAGTATGCCAAGGGCATCAAAGTTGGCAGTCCAGCTGATCCTACCACTCAACATGGCCCACAAGTAACTTTTTATGTGTTTAAGATGATTTTTTTAATTGAGTAAACCATGCAGATTTGGTAGTGCGATTGTGATAGAAAATTCGAAAATCGCTGTCGTACGTAAAAATTCATGCCTATATTTATATATAATATTTTTATTATTTGTGTTGTTACTAGCTATTTTGATTGAATCACGTATTAATTAACTCATCACTATTTTAGATTGACGGAGTGATGTTGACCAAAATTTTGGGATACATAGAATCGGGTAAAAAAGAAGGAGCAAACCTGATGACGGGCGGCAAACGAGTGGGAACATTGGGTTACTACGTAGAACCTACAGTGTTTGCTAATGTCACTGATGACATGACTATTGCTAAAGAAGAGGTTAGTTTACTTTTTTTCCTTTTCATCTATTTTAGGTATGGTGTCCCTCAGGGAGAACGATTTAGACCTGTGTAATTTATAATATACGTTAATGATGCTGATTTATAAATCTATATTTTCAGATTTTTGGACCTGTGCAGAGTATTTTGAAGTTTGACACTTTGGATGAAGTAATAGATCGAGCTAATGCCACCAACTATGGGCTTGCAGCTGGCATATTTACCACCAATATCAACGATGCACTTTATTTCAGCAAGCACGTAGAAGCTGGCACTGTTTGGTAAGATAAACAAGTGCGATACACATTCAAAATGTTTTTAAGACTTAAATACTTTGATCAAAAATTTACTAGATATGAGGTGATGTCTCTAAAAACGGCAAGGAAAATAAGACTAAAAGTAGAAGTATGATCTTATTTGAGTTTGAGGAATTGAAGCGTTATTATTATAGTAATACAGTTGAATTTTCTAATGCTCACTGCGTACGGTCATAAAATTTTGTAGCTGTTATCGCGGAGCAAGATAGCTTATGTTAATTACTAGCACTAGCCAAAACTCAGCCTTAAGATACAGTGGTAAGGTTCACTTGAATTGAAATATTTTTGTTAAATAGTATTTTTGACGTATTGTAATAGATACAATAGTATAGTAAACTCATGCCATTTTTTTGTGCTGTGTTTGTATTAAACACTGAATCTGGTATATATTTGATCGAAGCCTAAATATGAAGTATGTACTGAAAGCGACAAAACGAGCAAAATCAGATTAAGTGGTGAAAGATCTTGAAAAAGGCACATGTCGTAAAGTGGAACCTTATATTGTGCAAGTTGTTTTCGGCCCCGTACATATTTTTACTTACAACAAATAGATAGCTCGTAATCTTGAATACTTGAAAAGTAGATAAGAACTAGTCATACGAAGTCATTGTGGGTTTTGTTTTTCATTATACATAGGTATTTTACTTTGCCTTCGATAATAATATTGATATTATTTAGTTTATTTCATCGTTGTGTGTGAATTTTAATACTATTTATTAATTTTAAATTTAGTATTTGATTTGAACTGTATAAGCGTTTAATTAAATTGAATCGATGTTAACTTGAGAAAAATATTTGTAATTTATCACGCATTTTTCTATTTCAGGGTAAACACCTATCTTGCTTTCAGCCATCATGCGCCATTCGGCGGCTTTAAGGAATCTGGTATTGGTCGAGAAAAGTAAGTATTTTTAAATTAGGAACTATTTGATATTAAAAAAAATATTATTTTTCTTGTGAGCTGCATCCGGATACCTGTCCATCCAGGAATTTAGAACCATCAATGAAAAAGCAAGGAGATACCATCGAAAATCTGCGGAAGCCATTGTGACATTAATCAATCCCACCAAACTACTGGAATGATTCCATTTTCAGCCACCGATTAAAATATTTTCTCGTAGCAAAAATAACTGAATCCGTAATGTAGGCAATCATTGTGTGGCGTCTCTGTCGCACTTCATCGCCCGCTACCAATCAGAGCGCTTGTCCTGAATCGCGCAAACGGTATTTACAGCGCGCGTACGACGGGTTCAAGCTACAATGCATGACCGTCGGACGGCCGTCTCCGGACACAATATCTGTCCGGGGGGATATTCCTTCACCATAATTGTATTTGTATTGCATATGTAATTGTTTATAATAATTATTATTTCAGCGGCATCCATTGCGTTGACGAGTATTTGGAAGTTAAGACTGTTACCACGGCGCTATCCAAGAATTTGTAAATATGTAATTGGCATAAGCATGTTGACATTCGAAGACAGAAAAAAAGCTATAGACATCATCAAATTCAAGTGGTTGGGAAATGCCCATTTTAATTCCGTGATTTATTTTAAGATTCTAGTTGGTTACTTTTGAGTTTTATCATCAAATTCAAGTGGCTGAAATGCCCATTTTAATTCCATGATTTATTTTAAGATTCTTTTAATTTTTTTTTTATAATATTTAATAACTCAGATATTGCTGTTTACAATGGATGTTTTATTATTTTACCTATCTTCCTTTTCACCTTTGTCAACAATCTCTCTTTTTTTATTAAACTATGATTAGATACGCAGTCCAAATTGTTTTATTATTGTCATTTATTTTATACAATACCTCTATTTAAATTATGCAAAATAAAAAACAACATTGTTTTAAATACGTTTTTTTTAATTTAAAGACAATACATACCTAAACATTTTGTGAATATTTCAAGGTTCTACAAACTGCCATTATAAAGAGCGAGAAAATGTAAAAATCGCGTTCCTTGTGTAGATGTCCATATACTTATTTATTTCGTAACATTTTTTATAAGTAATAAATATAACCTATATTAAGTTATATTTTGATAGTACCTACTGATTTATTATATCTTATTTAATATGATATAAGTTATTTATTTAAATGTAATAATAGATAATTAATTTATTTTCTCATATATGTAAATGCATTAGAAGTTATCCAAAACAGTTTATAAGTTGGCCACAGATTCTTAAAGCTAGATGAATAATTATCATCAACAAACACATACATATTTCGTCACATTAAATTAAATTCCACAATATTAAAGTTATATTATATTTATTTTTGTGCATATTTCAAGCGTCTAACAACTGTCGTTAAAATCGATATAAAATGCAAAAACGTTTGTAGTATGGGGACCTCCTTATATGTTTGTAGATATTTATTTATGTTTTTAGTATTTGTTGATTTAGCGGTACAGAAATACAACATCTGTGTAAATTACAACTCTCTGGCTATCACAGTTCATGAAATTCATCCTGGTGACAGACGGACAGGCAGACGAACATCCAATTCTCAGTAATCCCTTCCTTAGGTCCCATCGGTACCCTTTAGGTACGGAACCCTGAAATTAATTATTATGAATTACAATAGAGAGATATAATAGATAGTTTATCACGGTTAGCAACCGGTTTTTTTTGAGGCGATTATAATCTCTCTTGATACAATAATCAAATCAATGTACTAACGCTTTATTTTGATATCGTCGTAAACTATTCATGCGGTTCTACTGTAGATATAACTAGACTACAAACTATCTGATTGTTAGTTTGGTGCCAAACGTTGTTAAGTACGGTTGTTAACAATTTTCAGGAATCATTATTATACTTATTGCGATAATATGGCGCCGGAAATTAAATACACTAAGGTACGACAATTTACTAATTAATATTTTGTTTACTGACTTTTTTTGTTTTTATTATTTAACTTTATATGTAGTTAGATTTATTATAGGTAAGGAGTTCTTAGACTTAATTCGCTGCAACATATGTAAATAACATTTTTGTTTGTCTTAAAATTTTCCTTAAAGTTACCCTTCGATTATTATTTCAAATGAACTATTGTTATTTTGTTAAATGCTTAAATTATTGCGCAAAAATGTTTGATCACAATGAATTGATGTATTTACTGTTCGGTCAGTATTGTTGTAACTAAATGTTCCATTTCATTTTATTGTATGCGCAAAAGTTTTTGTGGGTATTTAAGTAAATAGTCATTTAAAGGCTAACCCTCACTGCCATAATTTTAGATGCAATTCTATTAAATATTACCATATTACTAAATATAATAGTAATTAATAATTGTAACTCGTATGAATTAACATTATCTTATTATATTGTCCTTGTGGGTTTTAAAGGTTAAATATAACAGCAATTTTTTGATATAATTCCGATAAGATTTCCTCTGTGATTATTATATCTTAATGTTTGTCTTTTTGATAAAGTATTCTATTCTTTGATATTTAAATAACTCACTGCTTCTTTGTACAGTGACAGATCTATGAAACTTGCTGTACCTAAACCAAACTGACTGACTGAATGACTGAATTTAAAATTTGAATTACTTTACAGTTATTATACTAATAAAGACAATTTTGTAAGCAAAGTTACATCATTTTCAGCTATTCATCGACAACGAGTGGGTGGACGCGGTGAGCGGCAAGACGTTTGACACCTACAACCCTCACGATGGATCCGTTATAGCTAAAGTAGCTGAGGGAGGCAAGGTAAAATAGAGACATTTATTTTTATTCCGCAGTTCTTACCATCTGTGGGAATAGCCGTTACGCAGCGAAGTGGGGTGATATCCACAATTTGTTGTTGATGTTGATGTGGTTAAATTTTTGTTTGAAATAGGTAATTAAATAGTGTGTATTAATTTCTTCGTACCACGTAGTACACGCTATTTACGAATTCAAAATGATACGAGATTAATTAATATAGATATGATTTAAAAAATACGGTAACATAATTTAAAAATATTTAAGAGGAAGAAAAAATTTAATCACACATACATTTAGCGCAATAAGTATAATCATATAAGTATAGTATTTGTTGTAAACAAAATAACAAAACAAGATAACAATTAATAACAAATTAATAAATCTACAATGTGGTAGCACTACAGAACCATCAAAATTAAGTGTTGTTGATGACATCATACGAGTAACTTACTGTGTAGGTATACTTGCATATTACTAGTAAACTGCCTCATACTTCTATGTAACCATTAAAATGCTTATTCACGATGTCTGGGACGGAAACTAATCATGTATAGTGTATCATACAAGTCATGTTTTTTCTTGACGTAACTATGTAATCTAAGTAGGATTAAGTGTTTTTTTGCAAACATAATATAACAAATTATACTTGTGTTCAGTTAGACCATGACTTGTCAAATCTTCATTAATTATTGAATATTCCAATGCTGCAATGCAATCATAAAACGGCCACACTAAAAACGTTGGAAAATAGTCCAATGGTTTTTGATGCATTTAGAGCATTATCATCGGGGATAAGTATTTTCACACGAAAACCGTGTTTTGTTCGCGCGGACCTCATCGGTGCATGTACGTCGTGGTGGGCCCAGCTCCTTCCTTTCCTCTCCAGACACATGTCCTCGGATTTTAAGTCCTTAAATATATCGATTTCCCTACAATATTTCTCTTGATCGTAAAGCGAATTAACCAATCCACATATTACTTGAAAAACAAGTTATTGGTGTAGGACCGGGATCAAAACTAGGGCCGTCAGTTTAAAAACTAGACGTTTTCCAACCAGAGTATATTTATATTATTAAAACTTTGTACTTACTTTTGTTTCAGGCAGACATTGATGCCGCCGTAGCCGCAGCCCAGCGAGCGTTCCTCCGCAACTCAGAATGGCGTCTTTTAGATGCTTCCGCAAGAGGCAGGATGCTTCACAAGTTCGCAGATCTAATCGACAGAGACATCGAGTACTTGAAACAGTTGGAATCCTACAACAATGGCATGACATGCGCCACCGCTGATATGTTTATGACTAAAGCTTCTAACTCTGTCCGCTATTTCGGCAGCCTAGCTGACAAAATTCAAGGGGATACGGTCCCTATGGGTGAGCAAATTTATCATTCTACTTCGTAAAGACGGTCGGTAAATATTTAAGCATTTAACTCGGGATGGATCTCAAATTTGTAAAGCAGTTGAAACTGTTTAAAATTATTTAACATAAAGGTGACATCAATTGTGACGAAAATAGTCTCTTTACCCATTTACACATCAGTTACTAAGCTAGCACACAAAGATATCTTAAACGCTAAGATTACAAAAAGGTATGAACAAGTTTTGATATCTGTACACGGATTATAATTAATACAATAAAAGATAATTAATGTCTACGTTTTTTATTTCAGATGGTGATGTGTTTTCTTACACCTTAAAACAGCCGGTGGGTGTGTGTGGCCTCATTTTGCCATGGAACGTCCCCATCATGATGTTTTTGAGCAAAGTGTGCACGGCGTTGGCTGCCGGTATATTATTTTCTTTCTCTTTCTTTTGCAAGTCATGGTGTGTGCATTAGATTTTTGTTTTTCCATGGTGTGAAGAAATTGACTTCGAATTGGTCATGATTTATATAATTTCTTTTATTAATTTTTGAAACAAAAATGATATCTGCCTATTAATAACGTATACACAACAACAAGTATTTGTCATAGGTCAATCATTTATCTCCATTCTCAGAACGTTAAATCAATTTAATAAAGCTCAAATTACTTACCTTACCTAAATGTACAAACGAACAAAGTAAATTTTTTTAAACAATTCATACATTACATTTAAATTCTTGTGGCTCTTTCAAAACAAAGAGTGACTCGGCTCACTTTTCGTTCCTCGGTGAACAGTGATCCAGCGCTTATACAAAAGACTCCGGACGTCATCAGAAATTAGTACATTTAACTTTTGACTGGCACCCCTTTACATTGCCAATAATTTAATTTATTTCTAAATATCAACTGGTATGTTATGGGTTCTACTGGCCTGAAAAAAAACACTTTTTGTTTTGTTTGTTTGGTTGATTACATAGGTATATCGTGGATTAATTTTAATTTATTCACTAGTAAATAAAAAGTCTATTATTGGATTTTCAGGATGCACTGTGGTTGTGAAACCAGCAGAGCAGACTCCACTAACAGCCTTAGCCCTAGCAGCTCTTTTAAAAGAGGCAGGTGTTCCTCGAGGAGTTGTCAACGTAGTCACAGGGTTTGGAAATGATGCTGGAGTATCTCTGACTCACCACGCTGGTGTTGCTAAGATATCATTCACGGGATCTGTGGAGGTAGATTTCTTATTACCATAAATTTGAAATATTTTATTATAATGATCTTTGTTTTTGAAATACCTTACCGACTGAAATTTTGTTTTTTTGTCAAATTAAACATAGTAGGTATCTGTTTATTTTTATTTGACATTTTCTAAAAATTATTCCTAACTAGATCGAATTATCGCCCCCGAAACCCCCTATACTAAATTTCATTAAAATCGTTGGAGCCGATTCCGAGATTCCAACTATGTATATATACAAGAATTGCTCATTTAAAGATATAAGATAAGATAAACATTTTGTTGTTGAAACAATTGTTTATGACCGTCATCGTCACAGTCACCGTCTGGGTTGCAAAATAATTGTAAAGATAATATGTTGAGATATAAAAATTACTGAGCAGTATACGAGTTAATAATTTATGCAAAACGAACATAGAGGATGATATGGTTGCCAACATATATCTAAAATAAAATAAGTATACGAGTACAATACACAGTTGAAATAAGCTTATATGTATTTTCAGGTGGGCAAGTTGATACAAAAGGCAGCGGGAACGAATAACCTAAAACGAGTAACATTTGAATTGGGGGGCAAGAGTCCACTTGTTATCATGGATGACGCTGATTGTTAGTATTATGAAACGTATTTTACCTAAATCTTGCGTCTTTAACAAGATCTTGCTGATAATATTATCAAAAAGATATGAGTGAATAAGATAGCGTTGAGGGTTAGAGAACAGAGATTATAGAATATCTATTTCTACGTTATTCATCGGGCAAAGGACAAAAGGGCGACTTTGTATTAAACATTGTTGAACAAGAAGTAATTTGTAAATATTTAATTATGTGTTCGCGTATTTTGAACTTCAGTTACCTGGAAGATCTATTACATAAGCTTAGGTCAAATGATACGTGCAAATTTATGGATTTGTAGTACGTACTACCACCGGTAACGATTATAACAGAGATCTAACGATCTTTCACGACTTGCAAAAACATAAACTTGCCGTGGAGAATACAAATAAAAATACGACAGAGAAAATAGTTTATTTTTAAACTAAATTTGTTAACTGTATTGGTCTAGGTGTTAAACATGTATTGATATAGAGTTATTTATTATGTATGTATATGTAATATATCTGTTGTATTAGTGTTGTGTTGTGTTAACTATAATTTAAATTACAAATGGCTTAGTATTAAGTTAAACATTTGCCTAATTACAATAAAGTAGTTAAGGATTGATGTTATTGTATATCAATAGACTTCTTTGGTTTTTGTTACATAAAATAACTCGCCGTTTAGATAGATAGATAATTTTTTATAGTACATAAACATTAAATGTTCAATCTCTCGAAAAAATCTCCGTTTAATCCCTCAAAAATATGTTATAAAAGGATATCATCTTTTTTCAGTGGATCTAGCAGTCTCTTACGCCGCAATGGGTGTGTTTGGTCATCAGGGTCAGATCTGCATAGCGGCTTCTCGTTTATACGTACAATCCGGAATCTACGACAAATTTGTGACCGCGGCTGTGCAGTTCGCTAAAGGATTGAAAACGGGGAGCCCAACTGATCCTACCACTAATCACGGCCCACAGGTACGTTTTTGATTTATGTTGAATAGATTCGTGCTTAAAAATAGCTTGGCTGATAAAACTAGAAAACACCTACTCTTGGTCTGAAGACCCAGGGATTTATTAACAGACACCTTGTAATATGGTGGTCTTTCATCCTTCAGCAGACGTATAGAACCAATGCAGTTCCACAGCCATAACAGAGTTATTGGTAACTGACGTGAAAGTACATCTAGAATGAAATTTTGTCCAATATTATATATCATATGTCATATAAATCATGGAGAAGCTGTGCCACGTGTCTGCTTTTTTTCATATCAACAGCTGATTATTTTTATTACTGATTATGCAAAAGTATTTTTTCCACTTGTGTGCGAGCAAAATAATCCTTTTCGAATAAGTAGAAAGAAAAAGTTCGGAGAAAAAGTATTAAAGAAGTAAAACTGCCCTTGAAAAGTTATACTTTAACTCAGAAATTAAGCATATTTAATATTCTTATTGATTTCCTCCAGATTGACGAGTCAATGCTGAATAAAATTCTAGGCTACATAGAGAAGGGCAAGAAACAAGGCGCGAAATTAATGACAGGAGGAAAAAGAGTTGGCACTTCCGGTTTCTACGTGGAACCTACAGTCTTCAGCGAAGTTACTGATGATATGACAATTGCTAAGGAAGAGGTACCTAACATTTTTCTAATATCTAATCGTTTATTTAATAAAAAGGCAACAATGAGGTTAGTGGTAAGTTAATCATTAGCATTATAGTAATAATTTCATCAAAACATTTCAAGGTAAACATTAACATTTTGCCAAGATGAGACAGTAATTATACGAGTATACGCCCTAACGCGGCAATCTGTTAATCATATAAATATGTCTATTGACATTACTTCTTAAAAAAATAATTTAAAAGTAATGTAATAATAGTATATCTATTTTTCCCTATGCCTGTTGTGGTAGCGTAACCGATATTGCGCCACTGCGCTTAAATGGCAATATCTTTTGATTTTGCTTGGCGAGGCGTGCCATGCCTTGCTCCCGAATTTCTCCATATTTTATTTTTCTTCTTCATATTATGAGCAACGTGATACTGTTCTGGTGTCAAGAATCAACTTTTATGATTTTAAGCTTAAACATTGTAAACTGTTCACGTAAGACATCTTAATATTTCCGCCCGACGAGATCCGCGCGCGATCTCGTCGGCGACGGTCCGTGTAACACTCGCCCCTGATGATGGTGCTCGGAAAGCACCGAAACTGTTGGACTCATTCCAACTTTTAATAATAAGTTAGTGTGACCGTTTTCTACGCGGAAAAAAAAGATTTTAAGCTTTTCCCATTTTTACACGCTTTATTTTACATGTATGTTTTTATTAAACAAAGAAGTTTCTTTTACAATTTTTTAAATCCTATTTCCAATGTCGTTTCAGATCTTTGGTCCAGTCCAGAGTATTCTTAGGTTCGATACCTTAGAAGAGGTAATAGATAGAGCCAATAGCACGCAGTACGGCCTCGCTGCGGGTATCTTCACAACAAACATCAACAAAGCTCTGCAGTTCAGCAAACACGTTGACGCTGGTGTTGTTTGGTAAATAATAAGCTTATTTAAAAATGCATTAGTTATTAGATAAATAAAGATAGATATATTGCAGAAATAATACAATTAAATGTATATACTTGAAGACTATTACCTACTACGAGTATCATACAGCAATGAAAAGGTCATAGTATGATTTAATTAATGAAAAGGTATAATTATTGTTATAGGTGTGATTACCTATGAACAAGTGTGGTGAAAATCAATGTATTCACTTGTTTGCAGGGTCAACACATATTTGGCGTATGGTCCTCAAGCACCGTTCGGAGGTTTCAAAGATTCTGGCGTTGGCCGTGAAAGGTTAGTAAAATAGATTATCGAACTATCCAGAGGGATACCTACTAACGCCCAAGCGCTAACTAGTGGCGTACGATATCTAGACAAAATAATAATAATGCTTAGATTGACTCTTAGAAAGCCTATGATTAAGTGGCTGGAAAGGATATTAGAATTGTTTAAAAACGATGCATCCCTGAAATCCTTTCTGAGCACGTGTATGGGGCAGCGGGTCACCGCCCTTCAACAACCAACGATATCTTCCAGAGATACACGGTCAAATGCTTTATAAATAGACAAAATACCTTTGTTAAAAATCCTGCGAAATAATTCGTTTCACCAGGAGTTTTAGTTTGGAAACTTATTTAAATTATGCCTTTGTTTCGAAAGAGTTTGTACAAAAATAGTTACTCGTAATCTTGCGATAGTAACCTTAATTACCTTGTATCCAACGATAATATCCCACTTGATGGTGCATCCTCTGTTTAGAAAAAAGGAAAAGATTCATCACATCACTATTTCCGTGCAGTGATACGCAATTATTTAATGTCTAAATACTTAAACAAAATAAATCCTGTCTGAACACTTGTATTTCTTTCTACAGGCGAGCTTAATTTTGCAACAATCCGTAAATTATTTAGCCAGTAATTACATAAATCATAAAGTACACCAACTCCCCGTTAAACACTTTAGTCCGTCCTGCTTACACAACACTATAATAATATATTATATATCGCGGCATCATAGTTTTGTTCTTTGCTAGCACTCCGTCTTGCGACCGCAAAGGCGAACAGCGCAATATATATAGCATTGCTTACATCGGCCATCATTACCTGTATCGTATCAACCCCCAAAGATTGCATTGATCATAGGAAGAAAAAGCTTAAGTTTCGCAAAAGCCGATTCGCTTCTACATTTCTTGTGAGGACTGCAATACTTTGGAATTTTCTTCCTGAATCTCTGTTTCCTGAGATGTACCTCCTGGGGGTCGTCAAATCTAGAGTTATTAGGTATTTTCTAGGTAAGCGTATAATATCGTAGGCCATACTATTGTTAAATACCAGGCAAGCTGTGGTCAAACGCAAACCCATAGTTATAAAAAAAACATGAATAATATTTATTATTAATTAGAACTAAATAACTAATAACCCACCACGCTAGCCAACTTGGTCCAATATAAAATTTATTATGTTTTAAATTTATTCATGTTTTTTACACACATCACTTTTTGATTCACCTTCAGCTAATTATAATTTGTATTTTGTTTCAGTGGCATGCATTGCGTCGATGAATATTTAGAAGTCAAGACAGTGACCGTAGCTCTGCCCAAGTTGTAGATTTACGTAAATATTTTTGAATAAATTATATTATAAAACATTAAAATGCTTGTACGTTATTTATTAACAATTGCAAATTTGGAAAACTTTTAATTTGTTTACACTCTTATATCAATTTACAATATTTAAATATCAATATAAATGTCACACACTAAAAACTAAAACTAATACTAATCAAATAACCCGCCCCTGGTCGCCCCCGGTGCAAAGGTGCCCATCACGCTCGCTGCATTACCGCGCTGAATAGCTATGGCCAACCTCTGCACCAAGAACGACCCGGAGCGGGAGTCACCGGTGATGCTATTTATCCTTAGACCTATCTCCTGGATAAATTATATTATAATCGCTGATTTTGAATTACTTATTCGCTTTATTTGAGCGTGAAAATTTTGCAAGTGAGGGTCGATTAAGCGATTTGTGAGGTCATCAGTTGAGCGAGTTTGTTTTGATTTATGGGTTTCGGCTAAGTAGTGAGTTGTGTTGTTCTTGAATTGTTTGAAACTTCTTGATCGTTGTTTGATGGTCAGTTTTGTTAACATTGCTATAATAATTTATAAAGTTTGTTTCAAGTTTCAATCAGTTTTTTAAACTCTTGAACAACTACGATAAGTTACATAGTGATACTTTATAATTCAATGTAAGGTCATATCTTTTTAGCAATTATAGTTTTATAACCAATGTTTTATTACGCTTTATAACTTTAACTTTTCTGCTATTTTATACTGCCACCAGCTGTGCCCCGCGGTTTTACCTGCGTTAAATTGGAATAAAAAGAAGTTAATGCTGGAAAAAAGTGGCTTATGTGTTAATCCAAAGTCTAACCTCTCTTCATAGCAAAATCGGTTCATCAGCTGGAGCATGAAGGAGTAACATAGCTTTTTAAATTATTTTCGTATCCCACGGGTACCAAAAGTATTTTCGGAATAAAAAGTAGCCCATGCAAGGTCTTTATTTTTACACTAAATTTCATCAACATCGGCCCAGCTTTTAGAGCGCGAAGAAGTAACAAATATACACTTACACGCAAACATTCGCATTTAAAATATTAGTAGGATAGTAGGATTCCATTTTTTAGCTCACTTCTTCTTTTATTCATTTTAATTTTCTTTCCCAAATTAATTTAAGTTTTCTTGTTTCGTTATTTTGATTTTGTATATATTATGTTAAGCCGCCTTTTAAAGGTTTACCCTTTAGGCGTTAGTTACCGTTAGTCTCGGTTAAATCTGATATTACAAAAGTGTAAGCACAAAAACGTTTATCTGATGTTGTTAGTTATGAGAGACTGTTTGTCTTGGCAAAAAATGTCTTGCCTCAGGCCTTTGGAATCAAATCTTCTAGAATCCGGGTTAAAGCCGGCTCAGACATTCAAAAGAGAGTCACTTATGTGTAGGTACAAAGGGTTAACAAGTTTGTATACAAGAAGAACATTAATTAAAATTGATATTCCTTTTTAACCCATGACATGTTGTAAATTATTTCTAAATCTATGCCCCCAGTCGTAAACATAATAGTTATTTTACACCTTTTAGCATAAGCAGCCCACTATACGTTCCCGCTGCTTGGACTCGGGGCCACGCTGGCCAAGTGCGGGTTGGCGGATGACACACGTCTTCGGATGTGGTCCTCAAACATGCCGGTTTCCTCACGATGTTTTCCTTCACCGTAAAGCGCGTGCAGAGTTACACCTTTTATAATGGTAAAATTAAAAGATAAAAGTAAGTATGAGTTAAGTTAAGTAAAGTAAGAAAGTTAAAGTTAAAGTTAGTATCTTTTAAGTTTAGTATTTTATATGATTGTTATTTTGAGTTGATTCTCAAGTAAGAAATGCTCTATTGCTCTAAAGATAAAAGAAAGAAGACAGATAGACAGCGGAGGTTTAGTAATAGGGTACCATTTTAACCTTTTAGGTACAAAACCAAACAAGGTTTGTAGACTCCTAAAAGGAAAATTGTGTCAAATCTTCACGAGAAAAGTTAGTGAAATCTCCTGTCCCTAGAGTCACATTTCCAAAAGCAACACTCTGGCTCGATTACGTCATTACATTACTTATTAAAACTCAAGTATTACCTACTTAAAGCACAAGGAGAAGCTTTTGACCCTTCGTAACTCAATCTTAAATTAAATGTACTTAAATAGGAAAGTAATCTTACATACACATACGTTTATGAAAATAAACAAAAAGAATAGAATAACATTTCATTCATTTATTTATTTGAATATAAACATATCCTTATAGCATTTTAGCCAAACTGTCTATGTTTATTATACAACTAACTATTTAAACCTACGAGTAGTATGGCAACTTGTACTTATTACAATAGATTATAACATTATAATAATAATTGTTGGTAATAAAGATATAAATATTGAAAAAAAAATTTAACGAACAGAACAATAATAAAAATATAAGATAAATCCCATTCATCCCTCATTCATTCATTCATCACCTTTTACCCACTCACAGGTTGTTAATTCTTCTGTATAATTGAGGGTAATTTTTTCTATCTTCTTCCAACAAAACAATATATGTATAGGTAGCTGGACAAATATTTCTTTGTACACATGAGGTATTTTAAATTTCCGCTATATCAGCTTATACTTAAAACAAGAACAAGAACGAGCATTTAAAGTGACTGGTATATGACAAAAATAATACTTTGAATGATGTAGATAATACAACTGAACCCCGATTTTCATTAACACTACTATGTATGTGTAAAATGTGCAAATGTGTAAAACAGTGATTACTGTCAAAATGGTTGTTGTTGCGTGAATAACATCGAAGATATCTAATGGAATTCTCTTAAATGGAAGCAGAACCAGCATACTTCAAGTGCAATAGAAGAGGCATAAAACGGACACCTCCATCACAAATTTGCGTTGTTATCCGCTTTAATCCAGGTTAAAACGAATCCAATTTTTATTAATAGACATGTGTAAAATATAACTTCTAGTTATTAGTTCGATTTATAAAATTACACTTTAACGCCTTATTTAGACTGGGTATGCTCCACTTTTGACCAGAGTGTGGTTACGCGTCTTGCTAGTCTTAAGTCTAGCTATAATGTGTAAAATCAGTATTTTTCCAAATAATTAGGTAGATACATGGCATGTAAGTTCCTTTTTAAAAATGTTAATTATCTTACAATGCATGTAAGTCATACATTATTTGGATGGAATAATAAAGTGTATTTAATGTGGTTGAGTTATATTAAGTAAACTACAAGTAGCTGACCCGGCAAACGTTGTTTTGCCTAAAGTACCGGTAGTAAGATCAGTTATCGAGCGGGATGAAAAACTATTAAATTACTAAAATGGCCATAACAAAATAGGGGTTGCTGATAAAAAAGTAAAAATTAAGGGTTGTATGTATTTTTTATTCTATACTTAATAAAAAAAATACAAAAAAACGATGAAAAATTGGTAGGGGTATGAAAAATAGATAGTAGCTGATTCTCAGACCTACTGAATACGCATATAAAATTTGGTAAAAATCAGTCAAGCCGTGTCGGAGCAGTACGGTAAGTAACATTGTGACATGGAAATTTTATAAATAAGAAATAAGAAAAATGATTATAATCCTTGCAATTCATATTTAAGTTTAAGTAAAAAAATATGATAGCAAGTTAGAGGCAAGGTAAGTTTTATCTGAAATATAAATTGAGCTTGAAACTAAACGAATAATAATTTAATCGTAAATGTTTGTTTGTTTTCCTCTGCATTAAGCCCCCAGTTGAGAAATTGCCTCTGGATGAAAATATCCCAGCCCTTCGGGCACAAATATTTGGCTTTATTTCAGAAATGGAACATTTTGATTAACCGTGTTTTACTATAAATAGATACGAGTAGATATATAAAACATTTATAGGTAATCAATACATATAAAAAGACTGTAAAAATGGAGTGTATGTAATTTTTTTTTTCATAATAACTGATAGATAAATCATAAATACAATATTTTGTAAGTGTGTGTGTGCGTGTATGTGTGTGTATGTATGTACGTTACTTCCTCACGCTTAAATGGCTGAACTGATTTTGGTGAAATTTCGTACGGACATAGTTAAGGCTCTGGATTAACACATTGGCTACTTTTTATCCTGGATTAAAATAGATTGATAAATTGATAATTATTTTTTAGACACACCCTTATTTAAACTAAAACTAAAGGTAAAATAAAAACTAAGAACAAAAATAGTGTGTTTGTCACAATTGGCGGCCTTATCGCTATCGGATTTACGCGGGTATCACTGCGGGGTGTAGCTAGTCTAAAATAAACCCGCATAATATGTTAATGCGCTGATGGGTTGAACGACTCAAACAACTTTATGTCAGTACAAGGTTTAATCACAGGAGAGTGTGAGAGTGTCGTAAGTTTAATATCCAGTCGCATTATCATATACAAACTACAATTCTGGTAATGTGTTGTGCTCATTAAAAAGGTAGAAACTAAAACAAAACTACCGTTATATCGCTATCGAGTTTTTGTTTTAGTTTCTACCTTTTTATCTCGCGATAAGGGCATAAAATATCGAAAAAATAGCTTAAAAGCCGTCTAAAGAACCACTCCAAGAATATTTATATAGATATATTTTGACTTATGAATTAGAAATAAACCTGGTTAAAATTTTTTTTTTTAACCAGTTAACTCATATATTGATTTCTTAAGTCTCACTGGTTCCAAAATAAGTATAAATATACTTATAGAAGTTCTTTAGTTTTAGAGAATTTGAGAAAGTTTGTAACGAAAATAAACAACGACTTTCTGAAAAAGAGGAAAAAATAACACACTCCAAGACAACATAAATAAAGTTCAATCTGACAACTATTTATGTATTAATTTATTTTCTATACCTGTGACGCTTGGGTGTGACTTATAGTCTCAATTAATAATTATGTAAAGGAATAATCGCGCTCGCTTCGCTCGCGCATATATTGGAATGTAGTAATTGGTAAGAAAGACATATTATTCTGAGGCACGTATGCGCTGAATTGAAATCTTTTACACAGTTACTTCATATTATTATAGTACGAGTAGTTATGTTTGTGTATGGCTCACAGACTTAATTGATATGGAAATAAATTTATGTATTCACTTCTCTCGCACTTCGGTTGCAAGTTGTTAGTGAGATGGAGATATTACTCAGTTAAACATTAGCACTGAATTTAAGTATTTTCTCGATAACTTCATAATACTGTTATATTTGAGTACGAGTATGTTTCACAGCTTTAGTTGATTATCTCATAATAATATATTAATTTAATTTTAATTATTTTTCATTTCGCATTTATTATATTAGTAGGAAGTAGGATTTATTCTGTCTGTTAATTTTTAATAACGATTAAAATCACATAATAATATGTATAAATATCTCATAAATACGCGGGTAAGACCGCGGGACGCAGCTAGTTATCAATAAAGGTGCAAATAAACATGTCAAAGAATAATTGTTGGACTGCAAATATATTTCACTACAAATATTTGGTTATGGTAACATTATCGTAATACAAATCATAACTTACAAGTGTGTGGTGGTAGGGAAATAGGTTGGGTATTTGTTGTGAAACGAGGAAAATAACGTAAAAGCATGGTAAAAGCCTCCATTACAAATGGGATAAAGGAAATAACAATTATGTAGGGATCTTTTAACAACTTCGCCTACTTTGGTCATGCGAGGTTATTTATTATATTTTTATCCCCTAAAGAAACCCCAAAAAAACGGAGTGTTATAAGTTTGACATCTCTCTCTCTCTCTCTCTCTCTCTCTCTCTCTCTCTGTGTGTGTGTGTGTGTGTGTGTGTCTGTGGTACTGTAGATCCCAAATAGATGGACCGAATTCCATTTTGTTTTTACGAAATCAAACACTGCCGCCACAAAATGGTGAATTACAGTGAGAAAAATATTTCTCAACTCCCTTTTTCTTTTTATGAACTAAGTGGCCAAGCCTCTGGTGTCAAGCGTTTTCAAACCACACGAAGGCCTATGACTTGGCTTAACGACTGCTAGTGCTATGACTAACAGCCGGGATCAACAATTTAACGTGTCATCCGACCCACGGTAGCGCCCAGATGAAAATGCCAATTAAAAAAACAGTCTTGTGCAATGGCCACCATCCAAAGACTGGCCGGCATGACCGTTGTTTAACCTCAATGATCGCGTCGGATCACCTTAGTTAGCCGAGCTACAGGCGATACAACAGTTTTATTAATAAGCCAAACAAAGTTTGCCGGGTCAGCTAGTATAAAATAATCCTATGAAATTTAATAATGATTGTCTCTTTAAAAGTAGAATATTTTGAATTAAAGAATATCTACCATCTACTATAAATTTCCTCAAAGTAAGGTCTGACTTCAAAGTAGTTCACATATTAAGCGCCTTCATACATCTTACATCTTGTACCTTTGTCGATCCCTTTTGCGATATCTCGGAAAATACCGCGTAACAAGCTGTCTGTCAAAATTATTGGAATTTGTCGCAAACTGCCGCTAGTTAATACTCCTTTTCACAACGTGCCTACATTTTCCTACCTATTTTCGTAGCATCGATAGTATTTTGAGATATTTTCTAACTTCTTTTCAATAAAATTATATAAAATTACGTCCAATACAAATGTCACAGACTAAAAACTAAAACTAATACTAATCAAATAACCCGCCCCTGGTCGCCCCCGGTGCAAAGGTGCCCATCACGCTCGCTGCATTACCGCACTGAATAGCTATGGCCAACCTCTGCACCAAGAACGACCCGGAGCGGGAGTCACCGGTGATGTTGTTTATCCTAAGACCTATCTCATGACTTCTTTTCAATATTATTACTTTTACAATGGCAAGATAATGTTTATCGGGTCAACTAGTAAGTACATACGTGTTTTTACATTCTAAAGCTAGACTTATGACCAGCTGAGCGCATAACCACGCGAGTTGTTGGCTCTCTGGCCTTAGATGGAGTATGGCTAGTCTGGTATGATTGGAAACGAGGATGCTGGAATACACCATTCGATGCTTGGCGAGATTCAACAACTTGGACCTATAAGCAAAATAACCCTACCACCATGCAAGGTTATTATTATGGTCTATTTGATCAGCTTCACTCGCATTTTAAAATAAATTTGCCAATACAGGCAATTGATAATTTGCGTACAATAAATAATAATCGTGCAATATATATAACATACATTTATAAGCCTACATAAAACGAGAATAAGTAACATAAGATATTCAAATCATAACGTTTGTGGTAACTCTCTGTTATAAAAACATTCTCGTAAAATGCCTGACCACTTTATGTGTACGCCTTTAAGTTTATGCCAGTAAAGATCCTTTGAAAGATATACTCGTACGTTATACTCTTCTACTATCTAACTATGGGTTCTATACATAAACATATCTAAACTAATATTATAATGAAAGGTTTGTCTGTTTAATTGGGATGAGCTCCAAAACTACTGAACCAATTTGAAAAATTCTTACACCGTTTGTAAGCTACATTATCCCGGAGCGGCTAGTTATGGTTTAAAAAAGTAGTCTCTTACTAAAAACACCAATTATTTATGTGTTATAATATTGTATGTAATTTTATTTTCGTCAGATAAAAAATATACAATATTAAATAAATATTATCTAGACCAGTTTTAAAAATCTCTTATCGAATATTAATAACTTAGATTATTTTAAACCCCAGCCATTCTTGAGTTTCAGCTAGACCAACTGCATACGGCTTCTTCTTATTCATCGTATGAGCTAAGTGGGCCAAGTGTCGAGAGTTTTCAAGCCGCCCGAACTCTGACTTGGCTTAACGACTGCTTGTACTAAGACTAACAGCCGGGACCTACTATTTAGCGTGTCATTTGACCCACGGTAGCACACAGATGAAAATGCCACTTAAAAACGACAGTCCTGTGCATGGTCACCCATCCAAACACCGTCCGCATCGACCGTTGCTTAGATTCGATGATCGCGTCAGATCACCTTAGCTAGCCGATCTACAGGTTCTACATACGCCATTTCATTTATACGTTTTAATAAATTCAATAGAAGATCGCGAGACTGCATGTGGCATGGCGGCTACGGCGATACTCTGTTTCTAAATTACATCATTCGTTTTTATATCGGTGCCGCTTTCTTGGGTAGTAAAATCTAAGGGGATTTACTTACCAAATTCGTCGCTTTTATGTTCTAGAGAGATAACAAACATATATCTAGTTATGATGTTAATTTCAAACTTTAACACAGTTACAAAGAAATCGAATGTACTCACACATCTTACTACTTAATTATTATAAATGCGATTTTTTATTGTTAGTGCGTTCGTTCGTGCGTACTCCTGTACGCTTAAACGGCTGAACAGATTTCGATGAAATTTACTATGTAGATAGTTTATAGTCTGAACTAACATATGGGCTACTTTTGTTCCCGGGCTAACCCGGGTAAGACCGCAGGGTAGCTAGTTTTTAATATAATTATTTATAACTGCAAGGCTGCAAAAGAGGCTAGAGTAAGAGTTATAGTTGTCGTATGTGACGTTTTGTCAGTCGCCCTAATAAATACCGGACTGTTTCATGCGACAGATATAACTCTCTATTTAGCTGAAATTGGCCGATTGTCTCTTTCCGAAGCTCGATGTGCAATATTTGTCACCGACAGGTATAACCATGAGTCCGTCACGCAACTACATAGGTGTCGATAAATCGTTACGATTGGTAGGCCAAGTTCTAATTCAACTAGAAACCGTCTTCATCTTCTTTGTATGAGTTAAATGTCTAGCTCTGGGGTCGAGAGTTATAATTTTCAAGTCACTCAAAGGCCTTTGACTTGGCTAATAACTGCATGTACTAAGACTACCAGCCGGGGTCTACAATTTAACGTGTCACGGGGCCTACCCAGACGAAAATGCCATTGTTTTTTTTCAGTCTTATGCATGGTCACCATCCATACACTGTCCGTACACTCCGTTACTGATCTAAACATCGACATTTGCTTAACATCATTGATCGCATCAAATCATCTTAGTTAGCTGAGCTACAGGCGCTTTACGTATATATGAAAAAAAATAAGTTTTCTTTAGTGGCATACCAATAACAATAATTTTCGTAACATTCGTGACATTCTTTTTTCTTAGAAATAATTTTGTTTTTTTTTTTGTTTGTTGCTTGCTTGACTATTTTGCTGTAAGTCAATTGTAGCATTTGTCTGTGATCAAATTGGATTTGAAATATGTAGCACAATTTGCTACGAATCCCACTTGGGATTTATTTTGCCTATAGAAATCTTATTCTAGTATTTGCGAAATATAATTCAAGGCGCCTTTGTTCGTCATGTATAATATATCGGTAATCTAAATAAGTAACGAGAAAGCGAGTGTGGTGGGAAAACATCTGCATTTCAATCTGACGACCCCTGGACCGATCGCGGCCTTACACCGGACTTGCTTTGCAATTTGTGTGTGGATCAGACCGTCAGTAATGAGGAATACGATTAAGGTTAGGTTAAGATTAGGTTAAGATTAGGTTAAGGTTAGGTTAAGGTTAGGTTAAGGTTAGGTTAAGGTTAGGTTAAGGTTAGGTTAAGGTTAGGTTAAGGTTAGGTTAAGGTTAGGTTAAGGTTAGGTTAAGGTTAGGTTAAGGTTAGGTTAAGGTTAGGTTAAGGTTAGGTTAAGGTTAGGTTAAGGTTAGGTTAAGGTTAGGTTAAGGTTAGGTTAAGGTTAGGTTAAGGTTAGGTTAAGGTTAGGTTAAGGTTAGGTTAAGGTTAGGTTAAGGTTAGGTTAAGGTTAGGTTAAGGTTAGGTTAAGGTTAAGGTTAGGTTAAGGTTAGGTTAAGGTTAGGTTAAGGTTAGGTTAAGGTTAGGTTAAGGTTAGGTTAAGGTTAGGTTAAGGTTAGGTTAAGGTTAGGTTAAGGTTAGGTTAAGGTTAGGTTAAGGTTAGGTTAAGGTTAGGTTAAGGTTAGGTTAAGGTTAGGTTAAGGTTAGGTTAAGGTTAGGTTAAGGTTAGGTTAGGTTAAGGTTAGGTTAAGGTTAGGTTAAGGTTAGGTTAAGGTTAGGTTAAGGTTAGGTTAAGGTTAGGTTAAGGTTAGGTTAAGGTTAGGTTAAGGTTAGGTTAAGGTTAGGTTAAGGTTAGGTTAAGGTTAGGTTAAGGTTAGGTTAAGGTTAGGTTAAGGTTAGGTTAAGGTTAGGTTAAGGTTAGGTTAAGGTTAGGTTAAGGTTAGGTTAAGGTTAGGTTAAGGTTAGGTTAAGGTTAGGTTAAGGTTAGGTTAAGGTTAGGTTAAGGTTAGGTTAAGGTTAGGTTAAGGTTAGGTTAAGGTTAGGTTAAGGTTAGGTTAAGGTTAGGTTAAGGTTAGGTTAAGGTTAGGTTAAGGTTAGGTTAAGGTTAGGTTAAGGTTAGGTTAAGGTTAGGTTAAGGTTAGGTTAAGGTTAGGTTAAGGTTAGGTTAAGGTTAGGTTAAGGTTAGGTTAAGGTTAGGTTAAGGTTAGGTTAAGGTTAGGTTAAGGTTAGGTTAAGGTTAGGTTAAGGTTAGGTTAAGGTTAGGTTAAGGTTAGGTTAAGGTTAGGTTAAGGTTAGGTTAAGGTTAGGTTAAGGTTAGGTTAAGGTTAGGTTAAGGTTAGGTTAAGGTTAGGTTAAGGTTAGGTTAAGGTTAGGTTAAGGTTAGGTTAAGGTTAGGTTAAGGTTAGGTTAAGGTTAGGTTAAGGTTAGGTTAAGGTTAGGTTAAGGTTAGGTTAAGGTTAGGTTAAGGTTAGGTTAAGGTTAGGTTAAGGTTAGGTTAAGGTTAGGTTAAGGTTAGGTTAAGGTTAGGTTAAGGTTAGGTTAAGGTTAGGTTAAGGTTAGGTTAAGGTTAGGTTAAGGTTAGGTTAAGGTTAGGTTAAGGTTAGGTTAAGGTTAGGTTAAGGTTAGGTTAAGGTTAGGTTAAGGTTAGGTTAAGGTTAGGTTAAGGTTAGGTTAAGGTTAGGTTAAGGTTAGGTTAAGGTTAGGTTAAGGTTAGGTTAAGGTTAGGTTAAGGTTAGGTTAAGGTTAGGTTAAGGTTAGGTTAAGGTTAGGTTAAGGTTAGGTTAAGGTTAGGTTAAGGTTAGGTTAAGGTTAGGTTAAGGTTAGGTTAAGGTTAGGTTAAGGTTAGGTTAAGGTTAGGTTAAGGTTAGGTTAAGGTTAGGTTAAGGTTAGGTTAAGGTTAAGGTTAGGTTAAGGTTAGGTTAAGGTTAGGTTAAGGTTAGGTTAAGGTTAGGTTAAGGTTAGGTTAAGGTTAGGTTAAGGTTAGGTTAAGGTTAGGTTAAGGTTAGGTTAAGGTTAGGTTAAGGTTAGGTTAAGGTTAGGTTAAGGTTAGGTTAAGGTTAGGTTAAGGTTAGGTTAAGGTTAGGTTAAGGTTAGGTTAAGGTTAGGTTAAGGTTAGGTTAAGGTTAGGTTAAGGTTAGGTTAAGGTTAGGTTAAGGTTAGGTTAAGGTTAGGTTAAGGTTAGGTTAAGGTTAGGTTAAGGTTAGGTTAAGGTTAGGTTAAGGTTAGGTTAAGGTTAGGTTAAGGTTAGGTTAAGGTTAGGTTAAGGTTAGGTTAAGGTTAGGTTAAGGTTAGGTTAAGGTTAGGTTAAGGTTAGGTTAAGGTTAGGTTAAGGTTAGGTTAAGGTTAGGTTAAGGTTAGGTTAAGGTTAGGTTAAGGTTAGGTTAAGGTTAGGTTAAGGTTAGGTTAAGGTTAGGTTAAGGTTAGGTTAAGGTTAGGTTAAGGTTAGGTTAAGGTTAGGTTAAGGTTAGGTTAAGGTTAGGTTAAGGTTAGGTTAAGGTTAGGTTAAGGTTAGGTTAAGGTTAGGTTAAGGTTAGGTTAAGGTTAGGTTAAGGTTAGGTTAAGGTTAGGTTAAGGTTAGGTTAAGGTTAGGTTAAGGTTAGGTTAAGGTTAGGTTAAGGTTAGGTTAAGGTTAGGTTAAGGTTAGGTTAAGGTTAGGTTAAGGTTAGGTTAAGGTTAGGTTAAGGTTAGGTTAAGGTTAGGTTAAGGTTAGGTTAAGGTTAGGTTAAGGTTAGGTTAAGGTTAGGTTAAGGTTAGGTTAAGGTTAGGTTAAGGTTAGGTTAAGGTTAGGTTAAGGTTAGGTTAAGGTTAGGTTAAGGTTAGGTTAAGGTTAGGTTAAGGTTAGGTTAAGGTTAGGTTAAGGTTAGGTTAAGGTTAGGTTAAGGTTAGGTTAAGGTTAGGTTAAGGTTAGGTTAAGGTTAGGTTAAGGTTAGGTTAAGGTTAGGTTAAGGTTAGGTTAAGGTTAGGTTAAGGTTAGGTTAAGGTTAGGTTAAGGTTAGGTTAAGGTTAGGTTAAGGTTAGGTTAAGGTTAGGTTAAGGTTAGGTTAAGGTTAGGTTAAGGTTAGGTTAAGGTTAGGTTAAGGTTAGGTTAAGGTTAGGTTAAGGTTAGGTTAAGGTTAGGTTAAGGTTAGGTTAAGGTTAGGTTAAGGTTAGGTTAAGGTTAGGTTAAGGTTAGGTTAAGGTTAGGTTAAGGTTAGGTTAAGGTTAGGTTAAGGTTAGGTTAAGGTTAGGTTAAGGTTAGGTTAAGGTTAGGTTAAGGTTAGGTTAAGGTTAGGTTAAGGTTAGGTTAAGGTTAGGTTAAGGTTAGGTTAAGGTTAGGTTAAGGTTAGGTTAAGGTTAGGTTAAGGTTAGGTTAAGGTTAGGTTAAGGTTAGGTTAAGGTTAGGTTAAGGTTAGGTTAAGGTTAGGTTAAGGTTAGGTTAAGGTTAGGTTAAGGTTAGGTTAAGGTTAGGTTAAGGTTAGGTTAAGGTTAGGTTAAGGTTAGGTTAAGGTTAGGTTAAGGTTAGGTTAAGGTTAGGTTAAGGTTAGGTTAAGGTTAGGTTAGGTTAGATTACTTACTTACTTTACTTTACCTTACCTTACCTTACCTTACCTTACCTTACCTTACCTTACCTTACCTTACCTTACCTTACCTAACCTTACCTTACTTTTATTTTTACTTTAACTTTTAATTTAACTTTTACTTTTACTTTTACTTTTACCTTTACTTTTACTTTTACTTTTACTTTTACTTTTACTTTTACTTTTACTTTTACTTTTACTTTTACTTTTACTTTTACTTTTACTTTTACTTTTACTTTTACTTTTACCTTTACTTTTACTTTTACTTTTACTTTTACTTTTACTTTTACTTTATTTTACTTTTACTTTTACTTTTACTTTTACTTTTACTTTTACTTTTACTTTTACTTTTACTTTTACTTTTACTTTTACTTTTACGTTTACTTTTACTTTTACTTTTACTTTTACTTTTACTTTTACTTTTACTTTTACTTTTACTTTTACTTTTACTTTTACTTTTACTTTTACTTTTACTTTTACTTTTACTTTTACTTTTACTTTTACTTTTACTTTTACTTTTACTTTTACTTTTACGTTTACGTTTACTTTTACTTTTACTTTTACTTTTACTTTTCACTTACTTTTCACGCTCGAACGACTGAATCGATTTTAATGAAATTTGGTGTGAAGATGAGTTATATCTTGGATTAACACATAGGTTAGGTTTTATCCCGAAAAAATAGCGGTTCCCGTAGAATACGCAAATAGTTACAAAATCTATGTTACTCCTTTACGCTCTAACAGCTTAAATTGGGCCTAATTTAGTTTATCTTTTTGGGGTAAGTATTCTTCAGGTAAGAAGTTCAGATTTAATATAAACGAAGATAAAAAAAACGTGATCGTATTTCTTAATGACAAGAAATAAACCTGTACAGGCAAAATCGAAGCCATTGCATGCTGGACTGCCAATCAGAAGCTTCCGGGCTCGATTCCCGGCACGGCCAACATCTTAGTGCTGAACTTAATTTGTTGGCTGTCGGTCTGGATGATAAATATGTATCTATATAAAATATGTATGTATGTTGTATATATGTATATCAGTTGTGTTAGCAACCATAATACGAACTAGAAATGGTTCAGTATGAGGTTAACCAGTCGCGTGTGAAATGTGTCAAAAAAAACCTACTAATATTATAAATGCGAAACTTTGTGTGAGTGAATGTTTGGAACTTCGTCACGCTCGAACGACTGAATCGATTTTAATGAAATTTGGTGAAAAGATGAGTTAGACCTTGGATTAACACATAGGCTAGTTTTTATCCCGAAAACAATTGTGGTTTCCGTGGAATGGGCAAATAACTTCAAAATCTATGTTACTCCTTTATGCTCCAACGGCTAAACTGATTTTGATGAGATTTACTTTGAAGATAGGTTAGACCTTTGATTAACGAAAAAGCTACCTTTTATCCCGGATTGATGGATAAATTGGTTGATGCAAAGACATTGCTCTTTAGGACAATTACAGCTATTGTTCGAATGAGTGAAGTGTATTTGCAACCACTGACCAATTTCTTTTTTAGGGTTCCGTACCTATAAGGTAAAAACGGGACCCTATTACTAAGCCTCCGCTGTCTGTCTGTCTGTCTGTCTCTAGGCTGTATCTCAGAAGCCGTATTAGCTAGAAATCTGAAAATTTCACAAGATAATAGTAGCTTAGTCAAATTAAAGAAAAAAACAAACTACTTAACTGAATGGATCATTCTAAACAACGACAACACTAAATTCTGCATTCTATCCGACAGTAAATCTGGACTCATGGAGCTCAGTAACCCGAACACTAACAACTATCTAGCTAACTGCATCCTTCACAACTACAATATATTTAAAACACAAAATAAATCCGTCCGTTTCGCCTGGGTCAAGGGTCACATCGGAGTTGCCGGCAATGAATTGGCCGACATCGCTGCCAAGTCGGCGGCAAATCTACACAAAACCCCAGACTACTCACAAATACCCATTAGCTATATAAAATTCATGAACACCACCATTTCCTCGGAAAAAACTTATTCATACTACTTACAAGCAAGCCCGCATACCCTCAAACTCTTACCCAACTACAACCAATTAATCCAATACGTTGAAAAAATTAAAAACAAACCTAACTTTTTTATCACTCAACTTCTTACCGACCATGGGCTACATAAGGAATACTTATACAGATTTAAAATCACTGAAGATGACCTCTGTCCATGCGACAACGCCTCAACTCAAACTATCGAACATCTTATAGAACAATGCCCCAAGTTTAGCAACACCAGACTAGACCATCAAATTGCCTCCAGTAAACTCACAAACCCCTACTGTCTCTCTGAACTATTACCTCTAACTTAACCATCAACACTTATCATACACACCTTGCATACATAATAAAACACATTAAACACTTCAATAACACATAATATCGATTAATCTCTATACCTATACATCACTCACATTACTCACCTCAACAATCTCTCCAAAACTTACTTCCCAACTCAGACATCAACATACATCATAACAAACCCTCTGTATATTCTTTATTACCTAAACTGCCTCTCAGTCAACACTATCGCCTCACAAACCATAATTAAGTAGTGTGCCTCCATCTTCCCTTTAATACGGTCGCATTTCTTTTGTGCTCCACATAGGCTCATTTTTGCTCATTCGGCAAGCTCTGCAAGCCAAATCTGCAAATTTGCAAATAGAGCAAGGGGAGCTTGCGGAATCGGCAAGACTGCGCAATTTAGACAACACTTTTGCTTATTCGGCAAGCTCTGCAAGCCATATCTGCAAATTTGCAAATAGAGCAAGGAGAACTTGCAGAATCGGCAACACTTGCAATTTGAGCAAGCACTTTGCTCTGCAAAGCTCAGCAAGATCGCAAGCACCCTGCGCAAAACAAGCTTTGCAGAATTGGCAAGATCGTACAAATCAAGCAAGTACCTTGGCAGCAAGCAAGCTCAACTAAGGGACTATAAACATCCTGTGCAGAACACACTTGCTTTCTACTTTCTATTACTAGTCTACGAGCGACTCTCTTCACTCGCGATGGCGCAGCCAAATCACCATCCAGAGGCTCCACTGGACCTCAGTACTGCTCAAGCACCCGCTTTAACACCTGGAGGACCTACTGGAACAGTGGCCAGCTACGTGGAACTTTCACTGCGCCTCGACGAACAAGGTGAGGACCCCCCAGCACCCATCCCGTCGACACGACAGTATGACCAAATTTCCCCGCCCTATAGGTACTCCCTCCTCAGCATGGAACGCCCGGCGCGGGAGACCTCTTCGACGCCCTCCGCCTTCCATCCACCCGCAGCCACAACTCAATACCCATGCAATAACTGCACCTTTCTCAATAATGAACTTGCCGCTGCCAAAAGGATTATAGATTTTATGCATTGGACACTAATGGAAAACGCACAAACAATACGACATCAAGCTGACACCATTCACCAACTTACAAATAATGGACTAAGATCGAATGACAGATTCCTCGTGGATCGCCAGCAGTACATTGCTTCCGGGCAATGTACTGCTGGCGATCTCCCCACTCAGCCTCCAGCAGCAGAAGCATACCACCAACAAGCTGTGCCCACCATAATACCTACATTCGCATGTCCGGGGACGGTTGATGAATCGACGGTGGTCTCTACATCGGGACGAGTGACTCCTGTGCGCACTGCACAAGGTGCGCACAAGAAAGGTGTAAAGCAATGCCTTTTCTGTGGGAAGACGTTCCGGGGGGCCCATACCATCAACAGGCACCTGAAAAACATCCATACATCCGTCGGAAAACAAGTCACAGAACATCGGGAATATCCTAAAGCTTTCTATCTATACACAATTGCTCCACACGCCAAATGCCCCCCGGAACATAGGCTACCGAGAGACATGCTGAGGGGAGTATCTGGAATAAACTGGGCATTTTTAGGGACGGGATCAGCTGGGGGAGAGGAGGAGGAGTCGTCCTCGGAGTAGGAATCAGAAGAAGCTAGTATAAGTCTTAAGTAATTTTTAATTAATGATTAAATATAAGTTGTAATGATAAAAAAAAAACTATATTCCTGTATTAAATAACTTACTTAATTGTAAATATTTGTAAAATTTATAATTATAATTAAAAAAAATATAAAAAAAAAACCAACTTGTATTCATTAAATTAAAAAGATCAATAAAAATGTATAATTGTAAGGTAGTATAAGTTTTATTTAAGTTTTAATTGTACTATAAAATGTAACTATTTAATGTCTGGAAAAAAAAATTAAAAAAATAAAATAAAAACCCAACTTGTATTCATTACCTTAATAAGATCAATAAAAAATTTATAATTGTAAAGTAGTATAAGTTTTAATTATGTTTTAATTGTACTATAATAATATGTAAATGTCTAGAAAAAAAAAAAACTTGTATTCATTACGTTAATAAGATCAATAAAAAAATTATAATTGTAAGGTAGTATAAGTTTTAATTAAGTTTTAATTGTACTATAAAATGTAAATGTTTAGGAAAAAAAAAATTGTAAACGGTAGGTATTAATTAATAAATATAATTTTTGCAAAACTTATAACTGTATCCCTGTAATAATTAGTTAATATAAATGTTATGTACATTAAAGTTGTAAAATAACCCACATTCACACATACTCATCCCACACCACACAACAAGCACAGTAAATTATCAAGCTCCTCCCACAACAACACTCAACACCTTTAACCCACACAGCGTCACAACACTCAACAACTCAGTCTACGGAAGTGAGAAGTATACCGATAGCATCGAGCTTCCGTTGACTACCCCACCTCTCGCAAGGTGTGGTTTTAGTCGGTAACCTGCGGATTCCAATTCACGGTATATAAACCATGTATTGGAGCTCGCAGGAGTCCGACATCACTGGGCACCATTCCCAGTATCTATAAAAGATTTCCACACCTTGGATAAAAAAAAAAACCCTGAGGACTCCCTCTATATCTTAATGCAGCAGATTTACAGAGGACTAAAAAATCACAAAAAGATCTTAACGCTAGTATCATTGGATATAGAGGGGGTCTTCGATAGCGCCTGGTGGCCTGCTATCAGAGTCCGACTGGCGGGGGAAGAATGTCCTGTGAATTTGAGACGGGTGATGGACAGTTATCTACAGCACCGAAGAGTACGGGTCTGATATGCAGGGGAGGAGCTCATTAGGGAATCTAATAAAGGATGCGTGCAAGGGTCCATTGGAGGCCCCATTCTGTGGAACCTTTTGCTAGATCCGTTACTTGAGGAGCTCGATAGAAGAGGGGTTTATGTGCAGGCATTCGCGGATGACGTAGTCCTTCTATTCGAAGAGGACTCGGCGCTTCAAATCGAGGGACATGCCAATGCCGCACTCGAGCATGTGAGGGCGTGGGGAGTCAAAAATAAGCTCAAATTCGCAGCACACAAAACGATAGCAATGGTCATCACGCGTAGGCTGAAATTTGACACCCCGCGCTTTAGCATGAGCGGCGTCGACATTGGCATGTCCGACGAAGTGAAGCTGCTGGGTCTCACGATTGATAAGAAGTTGACCTTTAACACGCATGCCGCGAATTTGTGCCGTAAAGCCATAAACTATCTTGGAGGCGGAGCCAACTATCTTGTACGCGGCTAGCGCGTGGGCTCCCGCGACAACAAAACTGACTATCCTAATAAACCTAACCTAACCTAACCTTAACCAACCTTAACCTAACCTTAACCTAACCTTAACCTAACCTTAACCTAACCTTAACCTAACCTTAACCTGACCTTAACCTGACCTTAACCTGACCTTAACCTGACCTTAACCTAACCTTAACCTAACCTTAACCTAACCTTAACCTAACCTTAACCTAACCTTAACCTAACCTTAACCTAACCTTAACCTAACCTTAACCTAACCTTAACCTAACCTTAACCTAACCTTAACCTAACCTTAACCTAACCTTAACCTAACCTTAACCTAACCTTAACCTAACCTTAACCTAACCTTAACCTAACCTTAACCTAACCTTAACCTAACCTTAACCTAACCTTAACCTAACCTTAACCTAACCTTAACCTAACCTTAACCTAACCTTAACCTAACCTTAACCTAACCTTAACCTAACCTTAACCTAACCTTAACCTAACCTTAACCTAACCTTAACCTAACCTTAACCTAACCTTAACCTAACCTTAACCTAACCTTAACCTAACCTTAACCTAACCTTAACCTAACCTTAACCTAACCTTAACCTAACCTTAACCTAACCTTAACCTAACCTTAACCTAACCTTAACCTAACCTTAACCTAACCTTAACCTAACCTTAACCTAACCTTAACCTAACCTTAACCTAACCTTAACCTAACCTTAACCTAACCTTAACCTAACCTTAACCTAACCTTAACCTAACCTTAACCTAACCTTAACCTAACCTTAACCTAACCTTAACCTAACCTTAACCTAACCTTAACCTAACCTTAACCTAACCTTAACCTAACCTTAACCTAACCTTAACCTAACCTTAACCTAACCTTAACCTAACCTTAACCTAACCTTAACCTAACCTTAACCTAACCTTAACCTAACCTTAACCTAACCTTAACCTAACCTTAACCTAACCTTAACCTAACCTTAACCTAACCTTAACCTAACCTTAACCTAACCTTAACCTAACCTTAACCTAACCTTAACCTAACCTTAACCTAACCTTAACCTAACCTTAACCTAACCTTAACCTAACCTTAACCTAACCTTAACCTAACCTTAACCTAACCTTAACCTAACCTTAACCTAACCTTAACCTAACCTTAACCTAACCTTAACCTAACCTTAACCTAACCTTAACCTAACCTTAACCTAACCTTAACCTAACCTTAACCTAACCTTAACCTAACCTTAACCTAACCTTAACCTAACCTTAACCTAACCTTAACCTAACCTTAACCTAACCTTAACCTAACCTTAACCTAACCTTAACCTAACCTTAACCTAACCTTAACCTAACCTTAACCTAACCTTAACCTAACCTTAACCTAACCTTAACCTAACCTTAACCTAACCTTAACCTAACCTTAACCTAACCTTAACCTAACCTTAACCTAACCTTAACCTAACCTTAACCTAACCTTAACCTAACCTTAACCTAACCTTAACCTAACCTTAACCTAACCTTAACCTAACCTTAACCTAACCTTAACCTAACCTTAACCTAACCTTAACCTAACCTTAACCTAACCTTAACCTAACCTTAACCTAACCTTAACCTAACCTTAACCTAACCTTAACCTAACCTTAACCTAACCTTAACCTAACCTTAACCTAACCTTAACCTAACCTTAACCTAACCTTAACCTAACCTTAACCTAACCTTAACCTAACCTTAACCTAACCTTAACCTAACCTTAACCTAACCTTAACCTAACCTTAACCTAACCTTAACCTAACCTTAACCTAACCTTAACCTAACCTTAACCTAACCTTAACCTAACCTTAACCTAACCTTAACCTAACCTTAACCTAACCTTAACCTAACCTTAACCTAACCTTAACCTAACCTTAACCTAACCTTAACCTAACCTTAACCTAACCTTAACCTAACCTTAACCTAACCTTAACCTAACCTTAACCTAACCTTAACCTAACCTTAACCTAACCTTAACCTAACCTTAACCTAACCTTAACCTAACCTTAACCTAACCTTAACCTAACCTTAACCTAACCTTAACCTAACCTTAACCTAACCTTAACCTAACCTTAACCTAACCTTAACCTAACCTTAACCTAACCTTAACCTAACCTTAACCTAACCTTAACCTAACCTTAACCTAACCTTAACCTAACCTTAACCTAACCTTAACCTAACCTTAACCTAACCTTAACCTAACCTTAACCTAACCTTAACCTAACCTTAACCTAACCTTAACCTAACCTTAACCTAACCTTAACCTAACCTTAACCTAACCTTAACCTAACCTTAACCTAACCTTAACCTAACCTTAACCTAACCTTAACCTAACCTTAACCTAACCTTAACCTAACCTTAACCTAACCTTAACCTTAACCTAACCTTAACCTAACCTTAACCTAACCTTAACCTAACCTTAACCTAACCTTAACCTAACCTTAACCTAACCTTAACCTAACCTTAACCTAACCTTAACCTAACCTTAACCTAACCTTAACCTAACCTTAACCTAACCTTAACCTAACCTTAACCTAACCTTAACCTAACCTTAACCTAACCTTAACCTAACCTTAACCTAACCTTAACCTAACCTTAACCTAACCTTAACCTAACCTTAACCTAACCTTAACCTAACCTTAACCTAACCTTAACCTAACCTTAACCTAACCTTAACCTAACCTTAACCTAACCTTAACCTAACCTTAACCTAACCTTAACCTAACCTTAACCTAACCTTAACCTAACCTTAACCTAACCTTAACCTAACCTTAACCTAACCTTAACCTAACCTTAACCTAACCTTAACCTAACCTTAACCTAACCTTAACCTAACCTTAACCTAACCTTAACCTAACCTTAACCTAACCTTAACCTAACCTTAACCTAACCTTAACCTAACCTTAACCTAACCTTAACCTAACCTTAACCTAACCTTAACCTAACCTTAACCTAACCTTAACCTAACCTTAACCTGAAACAGAAAGAAGAATATGAGGAAGCGGTAAAGACAGCCCAGACTGAAAGCTGGAAGAAATTCTGCACCAAACAGGAAAGGGAGAGCATGTGGGACAGTGTGTACAGGGTGATAAGGAGCAGGACAGAAAGACATGAAGATCAACTCTTGAAGAGGGACGGGGTCACTTTGGGTCCTGAAAAGTCGGTTGAGCTGCTAGCCTAAACATTTTACCCAGATGACAATGTCCTCGAGGATAATGATATCCACGAGGAGATTCGAAGACAGGCGGAAAAACTAAGCAGCTCAACATCAGATGACATCAACGACCCACCGTTTACGGTGGCTGAACTGAAAAGGACTATAAGTGGCTTCAACCCTAAGAAAGCTCCAGGACCGGACGGCTTCACCGCGGATATCTGCTTCAGGGCAATATTAGCGGAGAAGGAAGTCTTCCTGGAGATCCTCAATCGGTGCCTGTCACTGTCTTGCTTCCCATCACCCTGGAAGGAAGCCGCCGTAGTAGTACTCCGCAAACCTGGCAAAGATGACTACAGCCAGGCGAAGTCATACCGAACGATTGGGCTTTTGTCGGTGCTGGGAAAGGTTTTGGAAAAAATGTTGGTGAGGAGGATAAGATGGCACCTTCTACCAAAAACCAATCCCAGACAATATGGTTTCGTCCCGCAGCGGAGCACGGAAGATGCACTGTACGACCTAATGTATCAGGTCCGTCATAAATTAAGTGAGCGGAAAATGACGGTCATCGTGTCACTTGATATCGAAGGGGCCTTTGATGGTGCATGGTGGCCGTCAATCAAAACCCAGCTGGTTAAACTGAAATGCCCCCTAAACCTGCGACGCCTAGTCAATAGCTACTTGGACGGCAGAAGAGTCAAAATCAGCTATGCTGGCAAGACCTTCGCCAAAGTCACCAATAAAGGCTGCGTCCAGGGTTCAATAGGGGGACCAACATTTTGGAACCTCTTGCTGGATCCGCTCCTTAATGACCTGACTGCAAAAGGGGTATATGTGCAGGCTTTCGCCGACGATGTTGTTCTGATGTTCTCCGGACACTCGGCCTTAGAGATCTCAGAGGTTGTCAACCCTACCTTAGCTCATGTGCATGAGTGGGGTATCAAAAACAAGCTAAAATTTGCTGCCCATAAAACCCAAGCCATGGTGGTTACAAGGAAGCTGAAATTTGATACCCCAATTATGCACATGGGTGGAGTTGACATACCTATTGTCAGCGAGATCAAGCTGCTTGGCCTTACGATAGACAACAAACTCACTTTTAACAACCATGTGACGAATGTCTGTCGTAAGGCCACAAACATTTATAAGCAGCTCGCCAGGACAGCGAGAATAGAGTGGGGCCTAAATCCGGAAATCATCAGAACAATATACTTCGCAGTGATAGAGCCCATTATGCTCTACGCATCAAGTGCATGGGCACCAGCTGCGGAAAAACTAATGGTGCAAAAGCAGTTTGGCGTGATTCAGCGTAGTTTTGCCCTAAAAATCTGCAAGGCGTATCGGACGGTGTCAATGAACGCAGCACTCGTACTGGCTGGGTTGCTCCCTTTGGATTTGAGGGTTCGGGAAGCGGCCCAACTGTACGAAGCGAAGAAAGGCAGACCGACGATACTGGCCCATGGAAAGCAGATAGAAGAGAGGGTGAACTACCTGAATGCGAGTCACCCAGCCGACGAAGGAGAGATCCACTTCGATCGCCTGAATGATATGCTGCCCGAAACCCTGGAACAACACTCGCTCCCTGAAATTCAGATTTTTACAGATGGGAGCAAATTGGAGGGGAAAGTAGGTGCAGCATATTCATATTGGAAAAATGGGCGGGAAGTAAAGAAAAAAAAGATGAGACTCGAGTCATTCTGCACCGTCTTTCAGGCCGAACTGTTCGCTCTCTACCAAGCCACAGAGCTGCTGTTAAAAGAGAAGCAGAAAGCAGCGGCGGTGCTGAGTGACTCGAGATCAGCTCTAGAAATGGTCAAAAACCCAGACAGTTTTCACCCCTTGGGATTTGAGATCAGACGCAACATAGCGAATCTCAGGTCCAAAGGGTGTGACTTGAAACTGTTCTGGGTCAAAGCACACGTCGGAGTCCCCGGGAATGAAAGGGCGGACGAGTTGGCCAAACAGGCGGCCCTTTACACCAAATGTTTGGCCCACTACGATAAATGTCCTATTTCATACGTAAAGCACGAAATACGTCAAGATACCATAGACAGCTGGAATAGCAGATATCTTGACGCATCAACGGCCCGGAGTGACAAAAGTCTTTTTTCCAGACGTGTCAGCAGCATTCAGGACGACCAGGAAATTTAAACTCACCCCTGTATTGACGCAGGTGATAACGGGACATGGAGGGTTCTCCGCATACTTGAACAGGTTCAAGTGTAAGGATAACCCTTCATGTATCTGTGATGATAGCAAAGATGAGTCAATACTTCATCTGCTCTTGGAATGCCCAAAATATGGCGCGAGCAGGTACGACCTGGAATCTGCAACAAACATAAAGTTGACCGAAGCCTCATTGTGGGAGATGATGGCCGGAAAAGATTCCAGACCGTATTTGCTGACGTATTGCACAAAAATAGCAGAAGATGCTATACAACGAAATAGGACACGATGACTATGACAGTCAAAGTGCCTATTTTAAAACCTAGAAAAAGAAAAGTATGTACAACCCATAATGAAAAGAGTTATGGGTATGCACTTATGCTCAAGTCGAACAATTAAACGTAGAAAATATTGCAACTCAAAATTAGAAATCATAAATTTAAAGGAACAAAAATAAATAGAAAATCACCGAAGATTCTTAAATAAAAATAATAAATATATATATATATCTTAATACATAATATATAAATATAAATAAAACTTTAATTATATACAAAGAAACTAAACTATAAGTACAATAGAAATGTATTTTCAAAATGAAACGACAGTCGTGACATATGTCACGAGGATCATATTAATATTAAAAGTTAAAAATATATAAAACCTAAAAAAGGTCCCTGCCAACGGCAGGGGAAGAATATTGGCGGAGGAGTATAAAAAAAAAAAAAAAAACCTAACCTTAACCTAACCTTAACCTAACCTTAACCTAACCTTAACCTAACCTTAACCTAACCTTAACCTAACCTTAACCTAACCTTAACCTAACCTTAACCTAACCTTAACCTAACCTTAACCTAACCTTAACCTAACCTTAACCTAACCTTAACCTAACCTTAACCTAACCTTAACCTAACCTTAACCTAACCTTAACCTTAACCTAACCTTAACCTAACCTTAACCTAACCTTAACCTAACCTTAACCTAACCTTAACCTAACCTTAACCTAACCTTAACCTAACCTTAACCTAACCTTAACCTAACCTTAACCTAACCTTAACCTAACCTTAACCTAACCTTAACCTAACCTTAACCTAACCTTAACCTAACCTTAACCTAACCTTAACCTAACCTTAACCTAACCTTAACCTAACCTTAACCTAACCTTAACCTAACCTTAACCTAACCTTAACCTAACCTTAACCTAACCTTAACCTAACCTTAACCTAACCTTAACCTAACCTTAACCTAACCTTAACCTAACCTTAACCTAACCTTAACCTAACCTTAACCTAACCTTAACCTAACCTTAACCTAACCTTAACCTAACCTTAACCTAACCTTAACCTAACCTTAACCTAACCTTAACCTAACCTTAACCTAACCTTAACCTAACCTTAACCTAACCTTAACCTAACCTTAACCTAACCTTAACCTAACCTTAACCTAACCTTAACCTAACCTTAACCTAACCTTAACCTAACCTTAACCTAACCTTAACCTAACCTTAACCTAACCTTAACCTAACCTTAACCTAACCTTAACCTAACCTTAACCTAACCTTAACCTAACCTTAACCTAACCTTAACCTAACCTTACCAGAGTGTTCGTGTGCGGGTCTGCGGGTCAAATGCCTAGCTGTATTATTATAAATAAACTAGCTGATATGAAAAATAGATAGTAGCCGATTCTCAGACTTACTGATTACGCACAGAAAATTTGGTAAAAATCGGTCAGGCTTGACTTGTTTCGGAGGAGTACGGTAACTAACATTGTGTGTGACATGGAAGTTTTATATATAAGAAGATATAAGTGACTTCTTCATATGTAGAAAAAATACATTTTAGCCTGCAAGGCCGGTTTTTTCAGCACCATGTTGCTTTAATAAGGAAATATTTATCGATTGTGTAAGGAATGGAGAGTGTTCAAGCCACCCGAAGTCCCCTCACTTGGCTTAACGACTGCTTGTATGTAGTAAGACTAACAGCCGGGACCTACAATTTAACGTGTCATCCTACCACAATGGTGCGACTGCTTGTATGTAGTAAGACTAACAGCCGGGACCTACAATTTAACGTGTCATCCTACCACAATGGTGCCCAGATGAACCCATCTAAAGATAACCGGCAGCGATGTTTGTTTAACCTCGATGATCGCGCCAGATTACTTTACATTAGCCGAGATTCTTAGCTTTTTTTTTTTTTACAATAATACAAAGTAGAAATAGTTTAGTATGGGACTTACCAGCAGTCTGTGAAATGCGTAAAAAATAGCTATTAATGAATTTAATTTTTACTTTACTTTATATTTCTATTTTTTCGCTTTTTCATTTCGAAAACGTATAGTTTTTTGATGAATTGTCGACAAAATACCTGCCTTGTCTCATGTACCAGCTGTCGTTGCATTTATGTGTGATGAATTCTGAAAAATTGTCAAGATTCATGTCCCGTCATAATACTTAACTAGATACCGAGGGTGTAGAGTTCTATACGTAGTTTATTTTAAATAATGTCTAATTTATTCACTGGGTACGCTAGTTCAGACAAATTCAGGGTAACACGGCGCCAGATAGAGACCAAAATCACGATTTTGTTGCTCTCTGGAACCTGCAATATTTTACTAAAAAGTATTTTATTTTTTTATCCCCGACTCAAAAACAACGGATTGTTATTAGCTTTGACGTATCTGTGTGTGTGTGTGTGTGTGTGTATGTGTGGGTGTGTGTGTCTTTGAAGCACCCAAAAGAACCAATTTTGAATTAGGGTTATGGTTCGTAAGGTACGAGTATGTTAGTCGAGCGTATCTTAGCTATGTTTGATGAAATAAGTCGTAGATAGTGACCTCCACAAAATGAGGGATGGCATATTTTTCAGTGACAGTATTCAATGAAAGGACTTGTTTACTAGAATGCATACACCATGATACTTTTCAAATCCAACATTACCGCTACGATAAAATAAAAAGCGTTTAAGATTAACAAATTAAAAAACACAATAAAAAAAAGACATCAAGAAGTTAAATAGATATGCATACCTACTATATTTTGGGTGGACACTACACTAAATTTGAGAGTTCAATCGTAACCTCGGTTTAATCTTAAGTTTACCTTTTTACTTGACACAAAATTGTACCCGTGGTACAATCACAGAACCGTCGGATTCCGAACTAATAATTCTTTAGCTACGTCAAGATGAACTGTAAAATACGAGTGTGGCTCAGTGAGGAAACTTTTCTTTTCATTCTGATGACCCTGATTCGATGCCGGTCCTACTACCAATGACTTGTTTTTTCAAGTTGTTTGTTTGAAGATCACAATGTAGACCAAAATAGTAGACTTGTGTCATCCACCAATCCGCACTTGGCGAGCGATGTGGGCTATGGCCTATATCTTTCTTCTCTTATTAGAACGCCCCAAGTCCCAACAATGGGAACGTATAGTTAGCTGCTTATATTTATGAATAGTAAACAACATTTGACTAGCAGTTAAATGAATAATTTTGGGTTTAAAAGTTTTATGTATTTGGACCCATAATATACATATTATGAGGCCTTCTGGTTTCCCCATTATCCCTAAAATATCCCTGTTCCTTTACTCTGGTTCGCTTGCTTTGATGTGCGATGGTGTACAAACAGCCTTAGAATAAAGTTTAATTTTGTTAGCTCAGGCAAGGTTTCCGGAAAAGGAAAGAGGGAACGGATAAGTGTGCAGTAGCGTGTAATAAAGTTAGAGATGCGCGACTGCGAATAATCTGACCAGTCGAATTATCTACTACTATACACGTTCGTTACACCGATTTAAGTGCAAGGAGAGTCCAGCGTGCCTCTGTGACCCTGAAATTGATCAAACAGTTGTCCACATCGTCACGGAATGCCCTATATTTGGTAGAGTTAGGTTTGTTAAGGAACAGGAATTAGACATAGATATAAATAAAGATAACCTTTGTAAGATAATTGAAAACAAAAATATTAGAAATATGTTTATAGAATTTTGTACATAATATGTAATAAGTAAAGTAGTTGATAAAAATAAAACATAGTAAGTAAAAAAGAGGCTCACTACGTACAATTAAATTTGTATCGTAAGTTAGCTATTTAATAAAAAAATTGATATAAGTAACTATAAGCTAGATATAAATAACATAAAATGCGTACAATTATTTCCCGCCAATAACCGGGATCCCTTATAATGGAAATGTAAAATAAAATGGCTACTCATAGAAATTAGGGAAAGAAAATATAGAAAGAAAGGCGACGGATGAAAGAAAGACAAAGTATGAAGAATGAATGTGCGAGAAGCATAAAAGCGAGAACTGGTATGAAAGGTTTAAGCGTAGATCAGGCCCCAGACACTCACTAGTCGGGGTAGGATACTAAAACAAATAATAAAAAAAAAAAACACGTTTGACTTGAATATTAGTAATATACTAATGTTAATAATCGAATGTTGACTACTAATTAGTTACTAATGGCGTTTTGACTCGATTGTTAGCGATTCTTGTCAATGTCACTTGTTAGTTTCAAATGAATGAAATATGAATGAATCGTTGGAGTGGAGTCGGCTCAAGTAGTAACTAATGTAGTACTCATTCTGTCCGGTTAATTTTGAGTGGGTATCATGTAAGTTACTAATTTTTGGAGATCATTCGAATGAGTCGAATGATTTATAAAGTCGAATAATTCGACTGGAATCATTCACAGTCGCGCATCGCTAAATAAAGTGAGGCCCACTACCTAAATGATACCAATTTCCTAATTATTTTGTTGGAGTTTTACTTTATCCCTTACTCAGCTTGTCAAATAGGTTTTAATCCTACCACTGATATTGGTTTCATCCCTTTTTACAGTTGCAAAAAATCGAGTTCAGCAGTTTTTTCGGCGCAGGTGGAAGTAAAATGTGCAACATTTTGAATCGTTATATCTCAAAAACGGTGGGTCGTAGAAAAAAAAGTATCAAACAACTTTTTGTAGATAACATTATTATCTACAATTTTTGTTTGAAATATTTTTTGATAAAACTTACCGATTTGCTGAAAATCGCGAAAAACTCATTTTTTGACCTTTGACCTTGAATAAAAATTTTTCCTTACAGGGGAATGATGGGGAACTTCTACACATTGTTTATAATTATGTTTTGAACAATTTCACTGAAATTCAGCTTGTTGGGACTTTATGTAACTTCACTCTATTTTTTGGTCTAATTTGGCCGGACTATGGGGAGATCAGTGAATATTGTAAACTGTTCACGTGATGCATCTTAATATTTCCGCGTAGAAAACGGTCACACTTACTCTGTTACTTATGTTACTTCTTACTGTTGGACTCATTTCAACTTTTTTTCAACGCGGTCATAGATCAGTGAATGGTTATATACGAGTATTTTTTAGGATTCCGTACCTAAAAGGTAAAAACTGAACCCATTAAGCCTCCAATGCCTGTCTGGAGTGTATCTTATTATTATTGTGTATATTGCCCATATTACCTTTCGAAAAAAATAATTTTATTAAAATAGCTCTCACATAACAAATGTGTTTTTCGCCAATTTTGTAACATAATGGCAAACTCGCACTTGGCCAATTATTTACTCCTTGCGGCTAGGCTAGCAGTTGGCATTTTCTTTTTTAATTTAAAATTATTGATGTTTGTGTCCAAAAAAGAATTTTCTTTCTACCTATCTAGAGGCATTTGACCAACGGGGTGCGTAACCACATGAGCTTGCGGCAGTCTGGCTGAAGGTGGAGCATGCCTAGGCTGGAATAACTGGGTCTCTAATAAACTGCCGGAACACAGACATGTCTGGCGATAGCTTTTACTACATAAGGGTGGTGCTAGCTAAGCGAGCGCAAAAAAATATCCTATCACCATGCATGTATTAGATTATAATTTTGATGTATATCTTACAGCCGTACACTCGTATAGCCGTACGATTTGCATTAAATTTAGCATATATAAATTGCGTTAGAAAAAAGATATCTAAATCTGCCAGCCGTAGAGGGTTTGTTTTTCGAGCGTATGCACCTATGTAAGATTGATTCTTAGTATTTCTCTAGAACCTTAACGACTGGTTAGTTTTTGACATTTGTGATGTCATATAAAAGCTTGTAGTTGTAGAGATAAAAAAGTAACAGCACAAGCATTAGAATTATTTGTACAAGTCGCAAAAAAAAAAACATAAAAATAAATATTGCAAACGACATTCAAAGCTGTATGTTGTATTTCTACAGAGCACATAGAAATATGAAATACCTAACAAACTTGCTTACAGTTCGCAAAAAAAAGTAATACATAAAACTAAATATTGCCAACGACATTCAAAGCTGTATGCCGTATTTCAACAGAACATAATTATAGAAATATGAAAAATGCCTAACAAAGTTCAAAAAATCCAATTTGGTTGTGAATTGCAAACATTGTGAATAATCGCAGTTACGAGTAACTATGAGGGACGCGCTGGCCTTTGTGTTGCGTGAAGTCAGATTTACATTGAATATTGAGCGTGGATAGTTTTTTTACTCTACAGCTGTATAGTTAGCAGTTGACTAGTGGGACGCGAAACCGAACGAGTTGGCGACACTTAGGCCAAAGTCAAAGTCAAATACATTTATTGCTTCGTTATGGCATAATTTAGATGTTATACATTTAAAAGGTAGGTATCTCATTACGGACCCTGTTCGGGTATCGCAACACAAGAGGAGTGAGCCGGTTTATTTGCATGCCAAAAATAAATCCTTATCGTTTAGAAATTCGTCAATAGAGTAATAGCATTTATGCAACATTAAAAATTTAATTTTTTTTCTAAAATACTGTCTTTTTCTATTTCTTTTAACTTTTCTAACCTAACGGAGCATGCCTAGTCTGGAATAACTGGCTCTCAACGAGACTGCCGAAATACATTCTCAAGTGCTTGGCGACAGATTTTTCAACTTGGAGGTGGTTGCTACTCATGCGAGCACTATAATATGCCCTACCACCATGCTACAAGAAAATAACAAACCTTCACAGTAGTATGTTTAAACAGAAAAGAGTTTTTGTAAAAGTAATTCCTTTTATAATTTAAACGAATATCTGAATCTGGAGCTTGCAGAATCGTTATTCACGTGTAAAAAGTAGTATTTTAAATTTAATAGAAATGAAAAACAAGTGCTATTGTGTGTAGTAATTAATGGAGAAGCATATTTATTTAATGAAGTTTGTAAATTTATTTTATTTGATCTAACTAGTATTTTTAAGTATTAAGTAGTTATTGTAACGTGACTTGCCTTTAACGTATGTTATTTATGGTTAGTAAAGTTCTGTATTTCTACGATTTCCTTCTCCAAAAGCTCGAGGTTATTGGCGGGGATCGAACCCACGTATCTACAGGACGTGAGCCAGCTACACACCTGACTGAGCTGTCATTGCTTCAAAATTATATATTATATTGTTTGTGGCAAACCAACGTGTTTTTCGTAGATGGATTAATTTTTTATTTATTTATTTAAACAGCAATAAGACAAAGAATGTGACAGAAAATTTTCTCAGTAGAATTTTTATATATTTTATTTGAAATTTGTTTTGTAAGATAATAAAATATCTTTACCTATGTTAAGATACGTACTACCGACGCAGACATGTAACTGACAGCTGCTCACCTTTATGGAGAGATCAATACAGTCGCGTATATTTTAAGTATATTGATATTGACAAGCACGATCCCAGAGAGTGGAACGTAAAAATAGAGAGAATTGACATCTGGCTGATTCCTTATAGGTTAAATAACAATGAATTCATTTGACGACCTCGTTGGCGTAAATGTACCATGCCTGACTGCCGATTGGAGGGTCTCGGGTTCGATTCCCGGCACGGGCAAAATCTTTTTGTTAAACTTAATTAGTTAGCAGTTTGGATATGTCAGTCTGGGTGTCAAATATGTATATACAAGTTTATACATACTTTATATTTATGTCGGTCTGGGTGTCAAATATGTATATGTAATACAAAGTATGCATAGTGTAAACTCTATATTATGACGACACTGAAGGGACTGCCCTTTTTATGGCGTTATAGAGAGTGGTCGTTAAATGGAGAGAATGTATCATTGTATGAAATACAAGCTAAACCAACTAAAGCCGATTGATTTCGACGCTTTAGAGAGTTTGTCGTTACATGGAGTTTATACTGTATATACATACATATTTGACACCCAGACCGACAGCAAAACAAAATCTTATTTGTGACAATAAGTTAAGCTTTAGTAGACCTTTGGGATCTATATATTATTATGTACATACTCATATAGTATAACTGATATGTCGGCGACTTCAATAACGTTTCCATACACATATTTTACTTGAAACCTGAATTCATTCATATTTTATTGAAACCGCTCTCTTGCAAGCAGGAATACCAAAGTTTTAAATAGAATTTTATAAAGTTTGACTTAAACTCAGCGCTTTATCCGAGTCGAAGTCATATGCTACTTGCTCTGAGAACCAGGAAATATAAATGTTGGGAATATTGAGTCCCGCGAAAACCATGCATGCAGGTGGCAGTACTATACAGACTTACCTTTAAGTAATTTACGCAAATACTTGTCTTTTAAAGGTACATATATAAAAAAAAACAAGTGAGGCTCGGTGGGAGAAAGATTTCTTTTCAACATGTTGGCTCCTGATTCGATCCCAGCCCATTTTTTTAAAGAGTTGGAATTCTTCATTAAGATACCCAGCTACAATGGGGTGCAGCTGGGTTATGTGGGATTTTTACCCACTAAAACTACCTCGCTGCCCAGCCTGAATGCTTGATGGAGGGCTTCAGGTTCTTCGATGGAAACACACTGAGGCCCTCCCAGCTATTGCTTGCGGCGACATCCACATTGGCAAAGAACTGCCAACCCTCCCGGGCAAAGTTTGAATGGACCGTCGAAACTCAATCCCAGCCCTACACCATTAACTTTTTTCGGTTAAGTGTGGATTCGCACTCGCTTTAAGGTGACGGAAAACGTGATAAAATCGACATGTTAGTCGACCACAACATTCGAGGACGAGTGTCTTCTGCAAGTTCGTACTTCGTCAGACGTAGTGGATTATAGCTTTTTCCTCTCTCCTCGTTAGAGAAGGCCTTGAATCCCAGTACTGAGAACTTATAGTTGCCTGCTTATGACATCCTAACTGAGCCTTTTATTCCACAAATTCAGAAAATGTCTATGTCTTCTTCTTCTTCTTATGAGCTAAGTGGCCAAGCACTGATATCGAGAGTTTTCAAGCAATCTCAAGGACTCTTGCTTAATGACTGCTTTACTAAAACTAACAACCGGGACCTACAATTTAGTTTTTTTGTCATCCGACCCATGAAAATGCCACTTTTGAAACGGCAATCTTGAGCATCCCATCCTCTAACACTGTCTCAGCTTCGATGATCGCGTCAGATCATCTTAGCCTGCCCAGATAAAGGCCCTACATATTATGTCTATATAATAGAGTGGACTGTTTTTTTGTTCCTTACCCAAATAACCAACGAGACTTCATTACACAGCCTCCGCTATCCGTTTGAACTTCTGTCTGTCAACAAGCTGTACCTCATGAACCGCGATAGTTAAGTGGTTGAAATTTTCACAGATGGAGTATTTCTTTCATTTACAAATAGAATATAATAGGTAAAAGAAAGAAAGAAAGAAAGAACACATTTATTTCAGACACAGAAGACACATACATATACATTATTTTAAATTACATAAAACGAACATGAAAAAAAAAAAGACAGCATAGTATGTGTCCCCTAGCGTCCGAAAAAGGTCAGCCCTCAGTATATACGCTACAGATTTCTCTGGAGCACTGATTTTCAGGTACTTACATATTAAAGGACTCTCATCCAAATAACGAGATTTGGTTGTCCTCTTTGTAGGATTCAATTTATTTACCCCTTTCATGCCAACACTCTATGAGTGTTGATTGAATTTGACCACAATGTTAAAAATCGTCTGTTCCTTAGTTACTTTTTTTTACAATAGTAGTATGTTTAATCTAAAAAGGTGAAGACAAACATATTTTATAAATAATAAAAACAAACAGTTATATTGTAATAGATATGTTCAATTAAACTAAAATAGAGTCACAACCTAGATGTTTTAGTTTAATCATCAAACAAAATTGACGATTGAATGACTGATGACTATTTTATTTAATCGTGATTATAATTATAATTTTTATTCATTATTAAATCAATCGTGACTAAATAAGGGATCACTTAATTAGTTATGAATAATCAATTGATTGGAAAAATTAGTTAATTGACCCAACTACGCAACTACGCATAGATTTATTTATGTCCTCTATCATAACTATAAATATTAATATTGTTTATTGTGCAACCCCTCTTTTTCTCGTTTTTTCAACTTCTTTCCATCCAAAGGTTGCCTGGAAGAGATCGCTGTTAGCCATAAGGCCGCCGTTTGTGGCATACATTTGTGTTGTTACTTTTTATTTTGTGTTGTACCTTTATTTGCCCAATAAAGAGTTCATCTATCTATCTATCTATCCAACTCTGGTGTAATACCACTATAACTAACAACACTCTATACTTCGTTTAACCATGACGCTCAGCACGGTCTGTAATTAATCCGAGGGTTAGTTAATTAACGGACTCGGCGAATCTCAAAAGCTTTTCTCTAACGTCGTTTCATGTCATCCTACCGTGATAGATTTCCGCCACGGCCGAATTTTACCTCTAACGGACTGGCTAACAACTTAAATACTTCACTATTCAGGTACTTGAATGGTACCACGGAAAATTTTATGTAACTTTCTCGATTTTGAATGGTGATACCGCATGGCGCCCTCGTTGGCGTAAAGGTTACCATGCCGGCCTGTCAATCATAAGGTTCCGGGTTCGATTCCCGGCCCGGCCAACATCTTTGTGCTTAACCAAAGCTTTTGGCTTGTTGGCTGGGGGTCTGGGTGTTAAATATGTATCTAAATAAAAACAAATATATGTATGTATTGAATATATGTATGTATAAATTCGATGTTTCAGATATTATTTTCAAAATATTTGTCATTTAATATGTAGTATATCAGTTGTGTTAGTTACCATAACACGAACTAGAAATGGTTCAGTATGGTGTTAACCAGCCGTGTGTGGAATGTGTCCTAATATTTATTTATTTATTTTGAATGGTGGTACAGCATTTTTAATGGTGATACAGAATTTTAAATAGTGGTACAGCATTTTCTAGAGCTTGCCTGGCTAGTACCACCCTAAAATTGGAACAACCTATCAACAACCACCTAACGGGGAGTTCTAACAGTTTTTTTGAGAGACAATTATTCCAGACTATGCACAGGCAACCTTAAGCCAGAGTGAGCCAGGCCTGAGGCCAGGAACCTGGGCTTCCACCCACACGAAGTAAAACCCGTTAAAGGGCATTACGGCGATTCAAGTTATAGCGTGACCAGGAGTAATAAGGGTACATTTTTATACACAAAGAAAATTAGAGGAGACACGATAACAAACCCCTAGTGAGAAAAGAATCCAAACAAAAAACATTTCACTCCTTTTAAGAAATTCGATGTTTCAGATATTATTTTCAAAATATTTGTCATTTAATATCTTGACATATTGCGCCAATCTCTTTGACGATTCAATTTCATTCATCGTCTGAACTCAACTTTTCTACGTGAAGACTAAAATGTAAACGATCGGTTTTATTCCCAGTATAATACACGATCATGATTCGGTAGACAGACTCAATTTGTAATTGGAAATACATTTATTATTACTCTTTATTTGGTCTATTAAAGTCGTCGAATATTACTATTTGTAGGAACACGTCGGCGAAGTTTATAGATAGATTGTAAACATAAAAGTAATTTTCTAATAAAAGAAGGTTGGTTATTTTAAATTATTAAAACCAATAGGTTTTTTAATATTTCTACGGAACGAGCACCTAAAATGTATGATACAGCGAGAGAATTATAGTTTTTCTATTTTTTTGAATCTCATTAGGAACCAATGGGACACTATTACTAAGGCTCTTGCATTTATACTGTATATACTCGTATAGTAGCGCCTGTAGCTCAGCTAACAAATGGGAACTGACGCGATCATCGAAGCTAAGCAACGGTCGATGCGGACAGTGTTTGGATGGGTGACCATGCTCAAGACTGTCGTTTTTAAAGTGACATTTTCATCTGGGCGCTGCCGTGGTTTGGGTGACACGTTAAAGTGTAGGTTTTGGCTATTAGCCTTAGTACAGCTACGTAAGAGGCCTTCGGGCGGCTTGAAAAACTCTCGACACCAGACCATGGCCACTTAGCTTATACGAAGAAGTAGATTAAGGCTCCACTATCCATCTGTCACCAAATTGCAAAAAGTGTACATTACAAAAGTGTACATTACAAAAAGTGTACATGACTAAAAAGTGTACATTACAAAAGTGTACATTACAAAAAAGTGTACATTACAAAAAAGTGTACATTACAAAAAGTGTACATTACAAAAAGTGTACATTTCAAAAGTGTTTATTACAAAAAGTGTACATTACAAAAGTGTTTATTACAAAAGTGTACATTACAAAAGTGTACATTACAAAAAGTGTACATTACAAAAGTGTACATTACAAAAGTGTACATTACAAAAAAGTGTACATTACAAAAAAGTGTACATTACAAAAAGTGTACATTACAAAAAGTGTACATTACAAAAGTGTACTTTACAAAAAGTGTTCATTACAAAAGTGTTTATTACCAAAGTGTACATTACAAAAAGTGTACATTACAAAAAGTGTACATTACAAAAGTGTATATTACAGATAAGTGTACATTACAAAAAGTGTACATTACAAAAAGTGTACATTACAAAAGTGTACATTACAAAAAGGGTACATTACAAAAGTGTACATTACAAAAAAGTGTACATTTCAAAAAAATGTACATTACAAAAAGTGTACATTATAAAAGTGTACATTACAAAAAGTGTACATTACAAAAGTGTACATTACTTAAAAGTGTACATTACAAAAGTGTACATTACAAAAAGTGTACATTACAAAAGTGTACATTACAAAAAGTGTACATTACTAAAAAGTGTACATTACAAAAGTGTACATTACTAAAAAGTGTACATTACAAAAGTGTACATTACAAAAAAGTGTACATGACAAAAAAGTGTACATAACAAAAAGTGTACATTACAAAAAGTGTACATTACAAAAGTGTACATTACAAAAAGTGTACATTACAAAAGTGTACATTACAAAAAGTGTACATTACAAAAGTGTACATTACAAAAAGTGTACATTACAAAAGTGTACATTACAAAAAAGTGTATATTACAAAAAGTGTACATTACTAAAAAATGTACATTACAAAAGTGTACATTACAAAAAAGTGTACATTACAAAAAGTGTACATTACAAAAAGTGTACATTACAAAAGTGTACATTACAAAAAGTGTACATTACAAAAGTGTATATTACAAATAAGTGTACATTACAAAAAGTGTACATTACTAAAAAGTGTACATTACAAAAGTGTACATTACAAAAAAGTGTACATTACAAAAAAGTGTACATTACAAAAAAGTGTACATTACAAAAGTGTACATTACAAAAAAGTGTACATTACAAAAAAGTGTACATTACAAAAAATGTACATTACAAAAGTGTACATTACTTAAAAGTGTACATTACAAAAGTGTACATTACAAAAGTGTACATTACTTAAAAGTGTACATTACAAAAGTGTACATTACAAAAGTGTACATTACAAAAAGTGTACATTACAAAAGTGTACATTACAAAAAGTGTACATTACAAAAGTGTACATTACTAAAAAGTGTACATTACAAAAAAGTGTACATTACTAAAAAGTGTACATTACAAAAAAGTGTACATTACTAAAAAGTGTACATTACAAAAGTGTACATTACAAAAGTGTACATTTCAAAAGTGTACATTACAAAAAAGTGTACATTACAAAAAGTGTACATTACAAAAAGTGTACATTACAAAAGTGTACTTTACAAAAAGTGTTCATTACAAAAGTGTTTATTACCAAAGTGTACATTACAAAAAGTGTACATTACAAAAAGTGTACATTACAAAAGTGTATATTACAGATAAGTGTACATTACAAAAAAGTGTACATTACAAAAAGTGTACATTACAAAAGTGTACATTACAAAAAGGGTACATTACAAAAAATGTACATTACAAAAGTGTACATTACTTAAAAGTGTACATTACAAAAGTGTTCATTACAAAAAGTGTACATTACAAAAGTGTACATTACAAAAAGTGTACATTACTAAAAAGTGTACATTACAAAAGTGTACATTACTAAAAAGTGTACATTACAAAAGTGTACATTACAAAAAAGTGTACATGACAAAAAAGTGTACATAACAAAAAGTGTACATTACAAAAAGTGTACATTACAAAAGTGTACATTACAAAAAGTGTACATTACAAAAGTGTACATTACAAAAAGTGTACATTACAAAAAGTGTACATTACAAAAGTGTACATTACAAAAAGTGTACATTACAAAAGTGTATATTACAAATAAGTGTACATTACAAAAAGTGTACATTACTAAAAAGTGTACATTACAAAAGTGTACATTACAAAAAAGTGTACATTACAAAAAAGTGTACATTACAAAAGTGTACATTACAAAAAAGTGTACATTACAAAAAAGTGTACATTACAAAAAATGTACATTACAAAAGTGTACATTACTTAAAAGTGTACATTACAAAAGTGTACATTACAAAAGTGTACATTACTTAAAAGTGTACATTACAAAAGTGTACATTACAAAAGTGTACATTACAAAAAGTGTACATTACAAAAGTGTACATTACAAAAAGTGTACATTACAAAAGTGTACATTACTAAAAAGTGTACATTACAAAAGTGTACATTACAAAAAAGTGTACATGACAAAAGTGTATATTACAGATAAGTGTACATTACAAAAAGTGTACATTACAAAAGTGTACATTACAAAAGTGTACATTACTAAAAAGTGTACATTACAAAAGTGTACATTACAAAAAGTGTACATTACAAAAGTGTACATTACAAAAAGTGTACATTACAAAAGTGTACATTACTAAGAAGTGTACATTACAAAAAAGTGTACATTACAAAAAAGTGTACATTACAAAAAGTGTACATTACAAAAAGTGTACATTACAAAAGTGTTTATTACAAAAAGTGTACATTACAAAAGTGTTTATTACAAAAGTGTACATTACAAAAGTGTACATTACAAAAAGTGTACATTGCAAAAGTGTACATTACAAAAGTGTACATTACAAAAAAGTGTACATTACAAAAAAGTGTACATTACAAAAAGTGTACATTACAAAAGTGTTTATTACAAAAGTGTACATTACAAAAGTGTACATTACAAAAAGTGTACATTACAAAAAGTGTACATTACAAAAGTGTATATTACAGATAAGTGTACATTACAAAAAAGTGTACATTACAAAAAGTGTACATTACAAAAAGTGTACATTACAAAAGTGTACATTACAAAAAGGGTACATTACAAAAGTGTACATTACAAAAGTGTATATTACAGATAAGTGTACATTACAAAAAAGTGTACATTACAAAAAGTGTACATTACAAAAAGTGTACATTACAAAAGTGTACATTACAAAAAGGGTACATTACAAAAGTGTTTATTACAAAAGTGTTTATTACAAAAGTGTACATTACAAAAGTGTACATTACAAAAGTGTACATTACCAAAAAGTGTACATTAAAAAAGTGTACATTACAAAAGTGTACATTACAAAAAGGGTACATTACAAAAGTGTACATTACAAAAAGTGTACATGACTAAAAAGTGTACATTACAAAAGTGTACATTACAAAAAAGTGTACATTACAAAAAAGTGTACATTACAAAAAGTGTACATTACAAAAAGTGTACATTACAAAAGTGTTTATTACAAAAAGTGTACATTACAAAAGTGTACATTACAAAAAAGTGTACATTACAAAAAAGTGTACATTACAAAAAGTGTACATTACAAAAAGTGTACATTACAAAAGTGTACATTACAAAAAGTGTACATTACAAAAGTGTATATTACAGATAAGTGTACATTACAAAAAGTGTACATTACAAAAGTGTACATTACAAAAAGTGTACATTACAAAAGTGTACATTACAAAAAGTGTACATTACAAAAGTGTACATTACTAAGAAGTGTACATTACCAAAAAGTGTACATTACAAAAGTGTACATTACAAAAGTGTACATTACATAAAGTGTACATTACAAAAAAGTGTACATTACAAAAAGTGTACATTACAAAAAGTGTACATTACAAAAGTGTACATTACAAAAAGTGTACATTACAAAAGTGTTTATCACAAAAGTGTTTATTACAAAAGTGTACATTACAAAAGTGTACATTACAAAAGTGTACATTACCAAAAAGTGTACATTAAAAAAGTGTACATTACAAAAGTGTACATTACAAAAAGTGTACATTACAAAAGTGTACATTACAAAAAGTGTACATGACTAAAAAGTGTACATTACAAAAGTGTACATTACAAAAAAGTGTACATTACAAAAAAGTGTACATTACAATAAGTGTACATTACAAAAAGTGTACATTACAAAAGTGTACATTACTAAAAAGTGTACATTACAAAAGTGTACATTACAAAAAAGTGTACATTACAAAAAGTGTACATTACAAAAAGTGTACATTACAAAAAGTGTACATTACAAAAGTGTACATTACAAAAAGTGTTCATTACAAAAGTGTTTATTACAAAAGTGTACATTACAAAAGTGTACATTACAAAAGTGTACATAACCAAAAAGTGTACATTACAAAAGTGTACTTTACAAAAGTGTACATTACAAAAGTGTACTTTGCAAAAGTGTCCATTACAAAAAGTGTACATTACAAAAAGTGAAAATTACAAAAGTGTACATTACAAAAAGTGTACATTACAAAAGTGTACATTACTAAAAAGTGTACATTACAAAAGTGTACATTACAAAAAATGTACATTACAAAAGTGTACATTACAAAGGTGTTCATTACAAAAAGTGTACATTACAAAAATGTACATTACAAATAAGTGTACATTACAAAAAATGTACATTACAAAAGTGTACATTACAAAAAGTGTACATTACAAAAGTGTACATTACAAAAAGTGTACATTACAAAAGTGTACATTACAAAAAGTGTACATTACAAAAAGTGTACATTACAAAAGTGTACATTACAAAAAGTGTACATAACAAAAAGTGAAAATTACAAAAGTGTACATTACAAAAAGTGTACATTACAAAAGTGTACATTACTAAAAAGTGTACATTACAAAAGTGTACATTACAAAAGTGTACATTACAAAAAATGTACATTACAAAAGTGTACATTACAAAGGTGTACATTACAAAAAGTGTACATTACAAAAAGTGTACATTACAAAAATGTACATTACAAATAAGTGTACATTACAAAAAGTGTACATTACAAAAGTGTACATTACAAAAAGTGTTCATTACAAAAGTGTTTATTACCAAAGTGTACATTACAAAAGTGTACATTACTAAAAAGTGTACATTACAAAAGTGTACATTACAAAAAAGTGTACATTACAAAAAAGTGTACATTACAAAAAGTGTACATTACAAAAAGTGTACATTACAAAAGTGTACTTTACAAAAAGTGTTCATTACAAAAGTGTTTATTACCAAAGTGTACATTACAAAAAGTGTACATTACAAAAAGTGTACATTACAAAAGTGTATATTACAGATAAGTGTACATTACAAAAAAGTGTACATTACAAAAAGTGTACATTACAAAAAGTGTACATTACAAAAGTGTACTGTGTGTGTATTACAAAAGTGTTTATTACAAAAGTGTTTATTACAAAAGTGTTTATTACAAAAGTGTACATTACAAAAGTGTACATTACAAAAGTGTACATTACAAAAAATGTACATTACAAAAGTGTACATTACTTAAAAGTGTACATTACAAAAGTGTACATTACAAAAGTGTACATTACTTAAAAGTGTACATTACAAAAGTGTACATTACAAAAGTGTACATTACAAAAGTGTACATTACAAAAAGTGTACATTACAAAAGTGTACTTTACAAAAAGTGTTCATTACAAAAGTGTTTATTACCAAAGTGTACATTACAAAAAGTGTACATTACAAAAGTGTATATTACAGATAAGTGTACATTACAAAAGTGTATATTACAAAAGTGTACATTACAAAAGTGTACATTTCAAAAGTGTACATTACAAAAAATGTACATTACAAAAGTGTACATTACAAAAGTGTACATTACTAAGAAGTGTACATTACAAAAGTGTACATTACAAAAAAGTGTACATTACAAAAAAGTGTACATTACAAAAAGTGTACATTACAAAAAGTGTACATTACAAAAGTGTACATTACAAAAAGTGTACATTACAAACGTGTTTATTACAAAAGTGTTTATTACAAAAGTGTACATTAAAAAAGTGTACATTACAAAAGTGTACATTACAAAAAGTGTACATTACAAAAGTGTACATTACAAAAAGTGTACATGACTAAAAAGTGTACATTACAAAAGTGTACATTACAAAAAAGTGTACATTACAAAAAAGTGTACATTACAAAAAAGTGTACATTACAATAAGTGTACATTACAAAAAGTGTACATTACAAAAGTGTACATTACAAAAAGTGTACATTACAAAAGTGTACATTACAAAAAGTGTACATTACAAAAGTGTACATTACTAAAAAGTGTACATTACAAAAGTGTACATTACAAAAAAAGTGTACATTACAAAAAAGTGTACATTACAAAAAGTGTACATTACAAAAAGTGTACATTACAAAAGTGTACATTACAAAAAGTGTTCATTACAAAAGTGTTTATTACAAAAGTGTACATTACAAAAGTGTACATTACAAAAGTGTACATAACCAAAAAGTGTACATTACAAAAGTGTACTTTACAAAAGTGTACATTACAAAAGTGTACATTACAAAAAGTGTACATTACTAAAAGTGAAAATTACAAAAGTGTACATTACAAAAAGTGTACATTACAAAAGTGTACATTACTAAAAAGTGTACATTACAAAAGTGTACATTACAAAAGTGTACATTACAAAAAATGTACATTACAAAAGTGTACATTACAAAGGTGTACATTACAAAAAGTGTACATTACAAAAATGTACATTACAAATAAGTGTACATTACAAAAAATGTACATTACAAAAGTGTACATTACAAAAAGTGTACATTACAAAAGTGTACATTACAAAAAGTGTACATTACAAAAGTGTACATTACAAAAAGTGTACATTACAAAAAGTGTACATTACAAAAGTGTACATTACAAAAAGTGTACATTACAAAAAGTGAAAATTACAAAAGTGTACATTACAAAAAGTGTACATTACAAAAGTGTACATTACTAAAATATATATATTATGAATATATTCGTAATCTGGGCTCTTAAAAACGTATCTTTTGTTTTTAGAACAGACTACTAGCAACGCGGGTGAAACCGCAGGGCACAGTTTGTAGGAAATACGCAGTCGTTGCTATATAACAACTAGATTGAAAACAAGCGTAATGAAAATGTGAAATTACAGACATTTAATCAAAAAGGGCAATGTAATTTATATTTTGATTGCCACGATATATTTAACTTTGACGGGCTGGTCATTTCGCCTATACCTAGTAACACAAATTGCGTTTTCATTCGTTCATAAATCATTTCCTTTTATCTATTTTAGGGAACTGCCTTTTAATAATTTTGACAGACAATATCATTGAATTTGCAGAAAACAAGTGATTTAAATACGAATTTGTTTGAATTGAATAAGGAAACAAGTAACAAAGAACCTTCATTTATTTTATAATTTTCAAAAGCCCAGAAAATTAACTCAACTGAAAATGATTTTAAATAATGCTGGCAGTAAACGGATCTATATGGTATAACAATTTTCAGGCTCTTCGGAGGTATTTTAGAGCTCGCCTGGCTTGTAAAAAACCAAAAAAATAATAATCGGGCGGTGTGTTTTGGTTGCCTCTTGTGTATGCAAAAAAAATATAGGTCCCGAAGAAAAAAATTCGTTCACATACAAGTTGCTCGGCTCCTGGGTACCAAATTTATGGACATTTGGTAGTGGTGGAGCCGAGCAAGTAAAAGTAAAAGTAAAAGTAAAAGTAAAAGTAAAAGTAAAAGTAAAAGTAAAAGTAAAAGTAAAAGTAAAAGTAAAAGTAAAAGTAAAAGTAAAAGTAAAAGTAAAAGTAAAAGTAAAAGTAAAAGTAAAAGTAAAAGTAAAAGTAAAAGTAAAAGTAAAAGTAAAAGTAAAAGTAAAAGTAAAAGTAAAAGTAAAAGTAAAAGTAAAAGTAAAAGTAAAAGTAAAAGTAAAAGTAAAAGTAAAAGTAAAAGTAAAAGTAAAAGTAAAAGTAAAAGTAAAAGTAAAAGTAAAAGTAAAAGTAAAAGTAAAAGTAAAAGTAAAAGTAAAAGTAAAAGTAAAAGTAAAAGTAAAAGTAAAAGTAAAAGTAAAAATAAAACTAAAACTAAAACTCAAACAAAACCTTAAACTAAAACTATTCATATTTCTATGTGCTCTGTAGAAATACAACATACAGCTTTGAATGTCGTTTGCAATATTTATTTTTATGTTTTTTTTTTTGCGACTTGTACAAATAATTCTAATGCTTGTGCTGTTACTTTTTTATCTCTACAACTACAAGCTTTTATATGACATCACAAATGTCAAAAACTAACCAGTCGTTAAGGTTCTAGAGAAATACTAAGAATCAATCTTACATAGGTGCATACGCTCGAAAAACAAACCCTCTACGGCTGGCAGATTTAGATATCTTTTTTCTAACGCAATTTATATATGCTAAATTTAATGCAAATCGTACGGCTATACGAGTGTACGGCTGTAAGATATACATCAAAATTATAATCTAATACATGCATGGTGATAGGATATTTTTTTGCGCTCGCTTAGCTAGCACCACCCTTATGTAGTAAAAGCTATCGCCAGACATGTCTGTGTTCCGGCAGTTTATTAGAGACCCAGTTATTCCAGCCTAGGCATGCTCCACCTTCAGCCAGACTGCCGCAAGCTCATGTGGTTACGCACCCCGTTGGTCAAATGCCTCTAGATAGGTAGAAAGAAAATTCTTTTTTGGACACAAACATCAATAATTTTAAATTAAAAAAGAAAATGCCAACTGCTAGCCTAGCCGCAAGGAGTAAATAATTGGCCAAGTGCGAGTTTGCCATTATGTTACAAAATTGGCGAAAAACACATTTGTTATGTGAGAGCTATTTTAATAAAATTATTTTTTTCGAAAGGTAATATGGGCAATATACACAATAATAATAAGATACACTCCAGACAGGCATTGGAGGCTTAATGGGTTCAGTTTTTACCTTTTAGGTACGGAATCCTAAAAAATACTCGTATATAACCATTCACTGATCTATGACCGCGTTGAAAAAAAGTTGAAATGAGTCCAACAGTAAGAAGTAACATAAGTAACAGAGTAAGTGTGACCGTTTTCTACGCGGAAATATTAAGATGCATCACGTGAACAGTTTACAATATTCACTGATCTCCCCATAGTCCGGCCAAATTAGACCAAAAAATAGAGTGAAGTTACATAAAGTCCCAACAAGCTGAATTTCAGTGAAATTGTTCAAAACATAATTATAAACAATGTGTAGAAGTTCCCCATCATTCCCCTGTAAGGAAAAATTTTTATTCAAGGTCAAAGGTCAAAAAATGAGTTTTTCGCGATTTTCAGCAAATCGGTAAGTTTTATCAAAAAATATTTCAAACAAAAATTGTAGATAATAATGTTATCTACAAAAAGTTGTTTGATACTTTTTTTTCTACGACCCACCGTTTTTGAGATATAACGATTCAAAATGTTGCACATTTTACTTCCACCTGCGCCGAAAAAACTGCTGAACTCGATTTTTTGCAACTGTAAAAAGGGATGAAACCAATATCAGTGGTAGGATTAAAACCTATTTGACAAGCTGAGTAAGGGATAAAGTAAAACTCCAACAAAATAATTAGGAAATTGGTATCATTTAGGTAGTGGGCCTCACTTTATTTAGCGATGCGCGACTGTGAATGATTCCAGTCGAATTATTCGACTTTATAAATCATTCGACTCATTCGAATGATCTCCAAAAATTAGTAACTTACATGATACCCACTCAAAATTAACCGGACAGAATGAGTACTACATTAGTTACTACTTGAGCCGACTCCACTCCAACGATTCATTCATATTTCATTCATTTGAAACTAACAAGTGACATTGACAAGAATCGCTAACAATCGAGTCAAAACGCCATTAGTAACTAATTAGTAGTCAACATTCGATTATTAACATTAGTATATTACTAATATTCAAGTCAAACGTGTTTTTTTTTTTTATTATTTGTTTTAGTATCCTACCCCGACTAGTGAGTGTCTGGGGCCTGATCTACGCTTAAACCTTTCATACCAGTTCTCGCTTTTATGCTTCTCGCACATTCATTCTTCATACTTTGTCTTTCTTTCATCCGTCGCCTTTCTTTCTATATTTTCTTTCCCTAATTTCTATGAGTAGCCATTTTATTTTACATTTCCATTATAAGGGATCCCGGTTATTGGCGGGAAATAATTGTACGCATTTTATGTTATTTATATCTAGCTTATAGTTACTTATATCAATTTTTTTATTAAATAGCTAACTTACGATACAAATTTAATTGTACGTAGTGAGCCTCTTTTTTACTTACTATGTTTTATTTTTATCAACTACTTTACTTATTACATATTATGTACAAAATTCTATAAACATATTTCTAATATTTTTGTTTTCAATTATCTTACAAAGGTTATCTTTATTTATATCTATGTCTAATTCCTGTTCCTTAACAAACCTAACTCTACCAAATATAGGGCATTCCGTGACGATGTGGACAACTGTTTGATCAATTTCAGGGTCACAGAGGCACGCTGGACTCTCCTTGCACTTAAATCGGTGTAACGAACGTGTATAGTAGTAGATAATTCGACTGGTCAGATTATTCGCAGTCGCGCATCTCTAACTTTATTACACGCTACTGCACACTTATCCGTTCCCTCTTTCCTTTTCCGGAAACCTTGCCTGAGCTAACAAAATTAAACTTTATTCTAAGGCTGTTTGTACACCATCGCACATCAAAGCAAGCGAACCAGAGTAAAGGAACAGGGATATTTTAGGGATAATGGGGAAACCAGAAGGCCTCATAATATGTATATTATGGGTCCAAATACATAAAACTTTTAAACCCAAAATTATTCATTTAACTGCTAGTCAAATGTTGTTTACTATTCATAAATATAAGCAGCTAACTATACGTTCCCATTGTTGGGACTTGGGGCGTTCTAATAAGAGAAGAAAGATATAGGCCATAGCCCACATCGCTCGCCAAGTGCGGATTGGTGGATGACACAAGTCTACTATTTTGGTCTACATTGTGATCTTCAAACAAACAACTTGAAAAAACAAGTCATTGGTAGTAGGACCGGCATCGAATCAGGGTCATCAGAATGAAAAGAAAAGTTTCCTCACTGAGCCACACTCGTATTTTACAGTTCATCTTGACGTAGCTAAAGAATTATTAGTTCGGAATCCGACGGTTCTGTGATTGTACCACGGGTACAATTTTGTGTCAAGTAAAAAGGTAAACTTAAGATTAAACCGAGGTTACGATTGAACTCTCAAATTTAGTGTAGTGTCCACCCAAAATATAGTAGGTATGCATATCTATTTAACTTCTTGATGTCTTTTTTTTATTGTGTTTTTTAATTTGTTAATCTTAAACGCTTTTTATTTTATCGTAGCGGTAATGTTGGATTTGAAAAGTATCATGGTGTATGCATTCTAGTAAACAAGTCCTTTCATTGAATACTGTCACTGAAAAATATGCCATCCCTCATTTTGTGGAGGTCACTATCTACGACTTATTTCATCAAACATAGCTAAGATACGCTCGACTAACATACTCGTACCTTACGAACCATAACCCTAATTCAAAATTGGTTCTTTTGGGTGCTTCAAAGACACACACACCCACACATACACACACACACACACACACACAGATACGTCAAAGCTAATAACAATCCGTTGTTTTTGAGTCGGGGATAAAAAAATAAAATACTCTTTAGTAAAATATTGCAGGTTCCAGAGAGTAACAAAATCGTGATTTTGGTCTCTATAGAGTCGGCGCCGTGTTACCCTGAATTTGTCTGAACTAGCGTATCCAGTGAATAAATTAGACATTATTTAAAATAAACTACGTATAGAACTTTACACCCTTTGTATCTAGTTAAGTTTTATGACGGGACATGAATCTTGTCAATTTTTCAGAATTCATCACACATAAATGCAACAACAGCTGGTACATGAGACAAGGCAGGTATTTTGTCGACAATTCATCAAAAAACTATACGTTTTCGAAATGAAAAAGCGAACAAATAAAAAGACAAAGTAAAAATTAAATTCATTAATAGCTGTTTTTTACGCATTTCACAGACGGCTGGTAAGTCCCATACTAAACTATTTCTACTTTGTATTATTGTAAAAAAAAAATAAGCTAAGAATCTCGGCTAATGTAAAGTAATCTGGCGCGATCATCGAGGTTAAACAAACATCGCTGCCGGTTATCTTTAGATGGGTTCATCTGGGCACCATTGTGGTAGGATGACACGTTAAATTGTAGGTCCCGGCTGTTAGTCTTACTACATACAAGCAGTCGTTAAGCCAAGTGAGGGGACTTCGGGTGGCTTGAACACTCTTCATTCCTTACACAATCGATAAATATTTCCTTATTAAAAAACCGGCCTTGCAGGCTAAAATGTATTTTTTCTACATATGAAGAAGTCACTTATATCTTCTTATATATAAAACTTCCATGTCACACACAATGTTAGTTACCGTACTCCTCCGAAACAAGTCAAGCCTGACCGATTTTTACCAAATTTTCTGTGCGTAATCAGTAAGTCTGAGAATCGGCTACTATCTATTTTTCATACCCTTAAGTGAGGCAAAACAACCTTTGCCAGGTCAGCTAGTTTATTTATAATAATACAGCTAGGCATTTGACCCGCACACGAACACTCTGGTAAGGTTAGGTTAAGGTTAGGTTAAGGTTAGGTTAAGGTTAGGTAAAGGTTAGGTTAAGGTTAGGTTAAGGTTAGGTTAAGGTTAGGTTAAGGTTAGGTTAAGGTTAGGTTAAGGTTAGGTTAAGGTTAGGTTAAGGTTAGGTTAAGGTTAGGTTAAGGTTAGGTTAAGGTTAGGTTAAGGTTAGGTTAAGGTGAGGTTAAGGTTAGGTTAAGGTTAGGTTAAGGTTAGGTTAAGGTTAGGTTAAGGTTAGGTTAAGGTTAGGTTAAGGTTAGGTTAAGGTTAGGTTAAGGTTAGGTTAAGGTTAGGTTAAGGTGAGGTTAAGGTGAGGTTAAGGTTAGGTTAAGGTTAGGTTAAGGTTAGGTTAAGGTTAGGTTAAGGTAAGGTTAAGGTTAGGTTTTTTTTTTTTTTTTTGCCGTCCTCCTCCACCAAATACCCCAGACATGAGGATCCGGGACCTTGTTTTCTATATAAGTTTTTACAGATTTAATTATTTGAATGTAAATTTAGTATTTTGTTTTAAGTCTACTCTAATATTAATTACTTTTAATTTTAAAAGATATTTTTTACTTAGGGTATGCAAAATTAAATTAATCCCTTAAAATTGTGTTTATCTAATTATGAACTGTAGCAATCCCTAGTATCTTAACTTTTTAAAAATTTCACAACAGATTTTTGCCAACCAAACATTTTGTTTTCTTCCTTGTTACTGAAGTTTTGTGTGCCCTATTAATTTGCTCTTTTTATTTCAGGTGCTTTGTGTTCTGCCAGGCTGAGTATCGCACGTTGCTGCGATGGTGTGTAGCCTCTACGAGAAACAGGATTGGAAGGTAAGCATCTTATTTGTTCTTGCGCCCATCTTTGATCCTCAAACTTTAGACATTCTGCATCAAAGGATTCGAAAAATACAATTTTGAAAAATTTTAAACTAAATTTTGGTGCGTTCAGACTCATCAATATGGTAAATTTCCCATGAAATTTTTCCCGATTGAATCTCGTCAATGGACTTTTGTAACCGAAAATAATAAATAACCGAAAAATAAATTTTGAGCCGCAATAGGGTTGATTTCTCCATGAAATCTGTCCCGATTGTGCTTTTGATTGTTGAGACGTATATTTTTGCAGGCTGTCTAAGTTTGAGTATCTCAGTTACGGGACAAGAAAAGCTTACCTTCTGTTCTCGTGAATCGGCTTCCATCGCATAGTGCGTGGTAGCAGCTGGAATGACCAGGGCATCCTTAGCAATATGCCACGGACGCCCTGGCCAAGGCATCCCACTTAGCCCTGATCGGACACTTATCGCTAAAAGAGTTGTGCCTGGTGTCACTCTCGTTTGCAAGGACGCAGTTTACGCACATCGCGTACTCGTGCAGGTTCGGGCAGTCCGCTTTGAGATGGGGTTCCGTACAGTGGCTACAGCACAAGTTGTCTGCCTTGCAGAAGCGCTTACCATGACCGAAACCGAGGCAGTGCGAGCATTGGACTAGTGGGGATTGGTCCTCCACTTTCACCCTCTGCATGTCTATGTGCACTGCCCCGGCTGCGGTCATGGCCTGCCACAACTTCGGCGAAACCCTCATCACCAAATGACTCGTGTGCTCGTTCCGTGCACGTTTCTTGTACGCGATTTCGAGGCGGTCTTCGTCCTTGGTCAGACTGCCGAAGAGCGATTTGTTCTGGCATCGAAGAGCCCTAAGGATTTGGTCGTCGCTGTTGTAGTTCAGAACGTTCCGAACCACAACGAGCGGGTCCTTGTTCTGGATGTCTTCGACGCTGAGCTCATCGTCCCTCGACAGTCTGTCCTTGACCCTCCGCCTATCATCCTGCGTCCTGCATGTGACTATAACCTTTGCGTCCTTGACCTTTCTAAATTTTTCAATGCGGATGCCCTCCTCTTTCGCATTTACTGCCTTCCTGATCTTGTTCAGAACCAGATCGCCCGTGTCTTGGTCGTCTTTCGACCTGACAATAACAGAGTGCATTGCACTCTGTTGGGGGCGAGCTGGTTCCGACAAGTCAGCTGCTCCCGCCGCCACGCTGGCATATGTTCGGCTTTCAGTAACCTGGCGGAGCTCACGCATTTCACCCAAGAGCACTTCCATGCTCTCGGTTTGTGACTGTGCGTGAGCTTCAGAGAACTGGGTGGACTGGGCGCTGGTGAGGGTCTCCTTGAGCTGCCTGGCCAGCTCGGAGTTCTCCCTCAGCAGCGTCATGTGCTCTCCCAGCATCCTCTCCACCAGGCTCTGATCGCCTTTCCCAAGTTTTGTTGCTTGGGTGGACGACGGTTTGGCAGGCACTTTATCAGAAGCGGAAGAGGCGGGCTCCGTTTCTTTTATAATTTGGTAGAGACGGTCAAGGACGCTCACAACACCATTTTTTATATCTGTCTTCAGATTTCTCGAGCTTGTAATGTACTGCTTGCCCGTGGCAAGCAGTGTCTTCGCCTCCGCTCTCCGGGCCGACAACTTGGAGTTCCAAGGCTGAGAGGGACTTCCCGTGATCTTTGCCGACTGCGTTAAAGAAGTCGGGGTCAGAGTCACGGAAGCCGTCCCAGGCGATTTCCTGGCAAGCGTCGGGCTGGCTCGGGTGCGGTCCGGCTTGCCGGTCTCCCACTCACCGATGCTGCGCCTGACGCTTGTCGAGGCAAGCTCATCACTCCCAATTGTCGATCCGGATAGGGGAATATTGCGGTTGGCTGCCGGTTTTATGGTTTTTGGCGTGTGAAACATGTCGGGGTATAAAATCAACTATCACTAAACTAAAACTAGACTTAGTTGTACAATAGTACCTAAATAAAAATCAATAAATAATTAATGTCAAAAATAAATAATAAATGTCAAAAAGTATAATTAATGTCAATAAATATAAATTAAAATTATCACAGTATTTTAAGTTGAGTTATAGGGTGTAAAGGGCCCTATAACATTTGAACTATCCTAACCAAACCTAAATTATTTACAGATTCTGTAAGCTCGTGACCTACATAGTCGATTTAATCACTAAAAATATGACGTCAATTATACCTATAACCACCAAAGGGTGGGTGGGCGGTGCAAAAATCGTCGATGAAATGAGTTTTTTGCTATTGCGTGTAAAAAATTCGTATGAAACGAATGAAATAAACGATTTGAAGGGGTGCGCGCAAGCCCTGCGCACCTAACAAAACAATTTGGAAGAAAATTGGGCTGCTTTTGGAAGTTATTGCCGAAAAAGTTGAATTTTTAAAACTGAAAATTTTGAAATTGATACGTAACTTTCTTTTTTCTGTTTCAGGAGCAAAGCGGAGCACTCCAGGCGCGTCCAGGCGAGGTCCCGAGTCGACTGTATGCAATATATTTTGTCAAATGAAGAGTTACAAAACCGTTAAGGTTAGGTTAAGGTTAGGTTAAGGTTAGGTTAAGGTTAGTTTAAGGTTAGGTTAAGGTTAGGTTAGGGTTAGGTTAAGGTTAGTTTAAGGTTAGGTTAAGGTTAGGTTAAGGTTAGGTTAAGGTTAGGTTAAGGTTAGGTTAAGGTTAGGTTAAGGTTAGGTTAAGGTTAGGTTAAGGTTAGGTTAAGGTTAGGTTAAGGTTAGGTTAAGGTTAGGTTAAGGTTAGGTTAAGGTTAGGTTAAGGTTAGGTTAAGGTTAGGTTAAGGTTAGGTTAAGGTTAGGTTAAGGTTAGGTTAAGGTTAGGTTAAGGTTAGGTTAAGGTTAGGTTAAGGTTAGGTTAAGGTTAGGTTAAGGTTAGGTTAAGGTTAGGTTAAGGTTAGGTTAAGGTTAGGTTAAGGTTAGGTTAAGGTTAGGTTAAGGTTAGGTTAAGGTTAGGTTAAGGTTAGGTTAAGGTTAGGTTAAGGTTAGGTTAAGGTTAGGTTAAGGTTAGGTTAAGGTTAGGTTAAGGTTAGGTTAAGGTTAGGTTAAGGTTAGGTTAAGGTTAGGTTAAGGTTAGGTTAAGGTTAGGTTAAGGTTAGGTTAAGGTTAGGTTAAGGTTAGGTTAAGGTTAGGTTAAGGTTAGGTTAAGGTTAGGTTAAGGTTAGGTTAAGGTTAGGTTAAGGTTAGGTTAAGGTTAGGTTAAGGTTAGGTTAAGGTTAGGTTAAGGTTAGGTTAAGGTTAGGTTAAGGTTAGGTTAAGGTTAGGTTAAGGTTAGGTTAAGGTTAGGTTAAGGTTAGGTTAAGGTTAGGTTAAGGTTAGGTTAAGGTTAGGTTAAGGTTAGGTTAAGGTTAGGTTAAGGTTAGGTTAAGGTTAGGTTAAGGTTAGGTTAAGGTTAGGTTAAGGTTAGGTTAAGGTTAGGTTAAGGTTAGGTTAAGGTTAGGTTAAGGTTAGGTTAAGGTTAGGTTAAGGTTAGGTTAAGGTTAGGTTAAGGTTAGGTTAAGGTTAGGTTAAGGTTAGGTTAAGGTTAGGTTAAGGTTAGGTTAAGGTTAGGTTAAGGTTAGGTTAAGGTTAGGTTAAGGTTAGGTTAAGGTTAGGTTAAGGTTAGGTTAAGGTTAGGTTAAGGTTAGGTTAAGGTTAGGTTAAGGTTAGGTTAAGGTTAGGTTAAGGTTAGGTTAAGGTTAGGTTAAGGTTAGGTTAAGGTTAGGTTAAGGTTAGGTTAAGGTTAGGTTAAGGTTAGGTTAAGGTTAGGTTAAGGTTAGGTTAAGGTTAGGTTAAGGTTAGGTTAAGGTTAGGTTAAGGTTAGGTTAAGGTTAGGTTAAGGTTAGGTTAAGGTTAGGTTAAGGTTAGGTTAAGGTTAGGTTAAGGTTAGGTTAAGGTTAGGTTAAGGTTAGGTTAAGGTTAGGTTAAGGTTAGGTTAAGGTTAGGTTAAGGTTAGGTTAAGGTTAGGTTAAGGTTAGGTTAAGGTTAGGTTAAGGTTAGGTTAAGGTTAGGTTAAGGTTAGGTTAAGGTTAGGTTAAGGTTAGGTTAAGGTTAGGTTAAGGTTAGGTTAAGGTTAGGTTAAGGTTAGGTTAAGGTTAGGTTAAGGTTAGGTTAAGGTTAGGTTAAGGTTAGGTTAAGGTTAGGTTAAGGTTAGGTTAAGGTTAGGTTAAGGTTAGGTTAAGGTTAGGTTAAGGTTAGGTTAAGGTTAGGTTAAGGTTAGGTTAAGGTTAGGTTAAGGTTAGGTTAAGGTTAGGTTAAGGTTAGGTTAAGGTTAGGTTAAGGTTAGGTTAAGGTTAGGTTAAGGTTAGGTTAAGGTTAGGTTAAGGTTAGGTTAAGGTTAGGTTAAGGTTAGGTTAAGGTTAGGTTAAGGTTAGGTTAAGGTTAGGTTAAGGTTAGGTTAAGGTTAGGTTAAGGTTAGGTTAAGGTTAGGTTAAGGTTAGGTTAAGGTTAGGTTAAGGTTAGGTTAAGGTTAGGTTAAGGTTAGGTTAAGGTTAGGTTAAGGTTAGGTTAAGGTTAGGTTAAGGTTAGGTTAAGGTTAGGTTAAGGTTAGGTTAAGGTTAGGTTAAGGTTAGGTTAAGGTTAGGTTAAGGTTAGGTTAAGGTTAGGTTAAGGTTAGGTTAAGGTTAGGTTAAGGTTAGGTTAAGGTTAGGTTAAGGTTAGGTTAAGGTTAGGTTAAGGTTAGGTTAAGGTTAGGTTAAGGTTAGGTTAAGGTTAGGTTAAGGTTAGGTTAAGGTTAGGTTAAGGTTAGGTTAAGGTTAGGTTAAGGTTAGGTTAAGGTTAGGTTAAGGTTAGGTTAAGGTTAGGTTAAGGTTAGGTTAAGGTTAGGTTAAGGTTAGGTTAAGGTTAGGTTAAGGTTAGGTTAAGGTTAGGTTAAGGTTAGGTTAAGGTTAGGTTAAGGTTAGGTTAAGGTTAGGTTAAGGTTAGGTTAAGGTTAGGTTAAGGTTAGGTTAAGGTTAGGTTAAGGTTAGGTTAAGGTTAGGTTAAGGTTAGGTTAAGGTTAGGTTAAGGTTAGGTTAAGGTTAGGTTAAGGTTAGGTTAAGGTTAGGTTAAGGTTAGGTTAAGGTTAGGTTAAGGTTAGGTTAAGGTTAGGTTAAGGTTAGGTTAAGGTTAGGTTAAGGTTAGGTTAAGGTTAGGTTAAGGTTAGGTTAAGGTTAGGTTAAGGTTAGGTTAAGGTTAGGTTAAGGTTAGGTTAAGGTTAGGTTAAGGTTAGGTTAAGGTTAGGTTAAGGTTAGGTTAAGGTTAGGTTAAGGTTAGGTTAAGGTTAGGTTAAGGTTAGGTTAAGGTTAGGTTAAGGTTAGGTTAAGGTTAGGTTAAGGTTAGGTTAAGGTTAGGTTAAGGTTAGGTTAAGGTTAGGTTAAGGTTAGGTTAAGGTTAGGTTAAGGTTAGGTTAAGGTTAGGTTAAGGTTAGGTTAAGGTTAGGTTAAGGTTAGGTTAAGGTTAGGTTAAGGTTAGGTTAAGGTTAGGTTAAGGTTAGGTTAAGGTTAGGTTAAGGTTAGGTTAAGGTTAGGTTAAGGTTAGGTTAAGGTTAGGTTAAGGTTAGGTTAAGGTTAGGTTAAGGTTAGGTTAAGGTTAGGTTAAGGTTAGGTTAAGGTTAGGTTAAGGTTAGGTTAAGGTTAGGTTAAGGTTAGGTTAAGGTTAGGTTAAGGTTAGGTTAAGGTTAGGTTAAGGTTAGGTTAAGGTTAGGTTAAGGTTAGGTTAAGGTTAGGTTAAGGTTAGGTTAAGGTTAGGTTAAGGTTAGGTTAAGGTTAGGTTAAGGTTAGGTTAAGGTTAGGTTAAGGTTAGGTTAAGGTTAGGTTAAGGTTAGGTTAAGGTTAGGTTAAGGTTAGGTTGGGGTGCGGGGCCTAGTTACCTCCACGTGGTGCACCCTGGGGATCGGTCAACAATATTTCTCAGTGGAACTTTGTTGACCGGTTGCTAATACTAGGCCGAGGAGGGCCCTCTCCGTGTCCCTCTGACCAGCAGAGGGCACAGGAGATGGGCAAGTTGGGAGGGACGTGTCTGGTATGTACTCACACTACTGCCGGACCGGATAGTAAGGGTCATAACTTACTACCAGCGTCAGACTCGGAGACCCGCGAGCTGACATGGTCATGTTTCATGATCAGCAGTGGGACTGAGAGTCTCGGCCTAACCGCCCGGACTGCGAGGAAGACAACCTCTTTAAAAAATTACCCCGAATCGAAAGCTGCGGCGCACGGCGAATCGATGAATGGCTAACGGGTTACCGGTGTTGCAGAGGAAACATCACCGCGCAGGTCCTTGATCTAGCGCGCTGCTGTTGCTTCTGTGGCACCCAGTCATTAGTGCGAACCACCAATCGCCAGGGTACCGGCCGACCCCCGTGGCGTTACATAGGTTTTAGTTTTAGTTTTAGTTTTAGTTTTAGTTTTAGTTTTAGTTTTAGTTTTTGTTTTAGTTTTAGTTTTAGTTTTAGTTTTAGTTTTAGTTTTAGTTTTAGTTTTAGTTTTAGTTTTAGTTTTAGTTTTAGTTTTAGTTTTAGTTTAAGATTCAGTTTTAGTTTTAGTTTAAGGTTTTGTTTGAGTTTTACTTTTACTTTTACTTTTACTTTTACTTTTACTTTTACTTTTACTTTTACTTTTACTTTTACTTTTACTTTTACTTTTACTTTTACTTTTACTTTTACTTTTACTTTTACTTTTACTTTTACTTTTACTTTTACTTTTACTTTTACTTTTACTTTTACTTTTACTTTTACTTTTACTTTTACTTTTACTTTTACTTTTACTTTTACTTTTACTTTTACTTTTACTTTTACTTTTACTTTTACTTTTACTTTTACTTTTACTTTTACTTTTACTTTTACTTTTACTTTTACTTTTACTTTTACTTTTACTTTTACTTTTACTTTTACTTTTACTTTTACTTTTACTTTTACTTTTACTTTTACTTTTACTTTTACTTTTACTTGCTCGGCTCCACCACTACCAAATGTCCATAAATTTGGTACCCAGGAGCCGAGCAACTTGTATGTGAACGAATTTTTTTCTTCGGGACCTATATTTTTTTTGCATACACAAGAGGCAACCAAAACACACCGCCCGATTATTATTTTTTTGGTTTTTTACAAGCCAGGCGAGCTCTAAAATACCTCCGAAGAGCCTGAAAATTGTTATACCATATAGATCCGTTTACTGCCAGCATTATTTAAAATCATTTTCAGTTGAGTTAATTTTCTGGGCTTTTGAAAATTATAAAATAAATGAAGGTTCTTTGTTACTTGTTTCCTTATTCAATTCAAACAAATTCGTATTTAAATCACTTGTTTTCTGCAAATTCAATGATATTGTCTGTCAAAATTATTAAAAGGCAGTTCCCTAAAATAGATAAAAGGAAATGATTTATGAACGAATGAAAACGCAATTTGTGTTACTAGGTATAGGCGAAATGACCAGCCCGTCAAAGTTAAATATATCGTGGCAATCAAAATATAAATTACATTGCCCTTTTTGATTAAATGTCTGTAATTTCACATTTTCATTACGCTTGTTTTCAATCTAGTTGTTATATAGCAACGACTGCGTATTTCCTACAAACTGTGCCCTGCGGTTTCACCCGCGTTGCTAGTAGTCTGTTCTAAAAACAAAAGATACGTTTTTAAGAGCCCAGATTACGAATATATTCATAATATATATATTTTAGTAATGTACACTTTTGTAATGTACACTTTTTGTAATGTACACTTTTGTAATTTTCACTTTTTGTAATGTACACTTTTTGTAATGTACACTTTTGTAATGTACACTTTTTGTAATGTACACTTTTTGTAATGTACACTTTTGTAATGTACACTTTTTGTAATGTACACTTTTGTAATGTACACTTTTTGTAATGTACACTTTTGTAATGTACATTTTTTGTAATGTACACTTATTTGTAATGTACATTTTTGTAATGTACACTTTTTGTAATGTACACCTTTGTAATGTACACTTTTGTAATGTACATTTTTTGTAATGTACACTTTTGTAATGTACACTTTTGTAATGTACACTTTTTAGTAATGTACACTTTTGTAATGTACACTTTTTGTAATGTACACTTTTGTAATTTTCACTTTTAGTAATGTACACTTTTTGTAATGTACACTTTTGTAATGTACACTTTTGTAAAGTACACTTTTGTAATGTACACTTTTTGGTTATGTACACTTTTGTAATGTACACTTTTGTAATGTACACTTTTGTAATAAACACTTTTGTAATGAACACTTTTTGTAATGTACACTTTTGTAATGTACACTTTTTGTAATGTACACTTTTTGTAATGTACACTTTTTTGTAATGTACACTTTTTTTGTAATGTACACTTTTGTAATGTACACTTTTTAGTAATGTACACTTTTGTAATGTACACTTTTTGTAATGTACACTTTTGTAATGTACACTTTTTGTAATGTACACTTTTGTAATGTACACTTTTTGTAATGTACACTTATTGTAATGTACACTTTTTTGTAATGTACACTTTTTTGTAATGTACACTTTTTTGTAATGTACACTTTTGTAATGTACACTTTTTAGTCATGTACACTTTTTGTAATGTACACTTTTGTAATGTACACTTTTTGTAATGTACACTTTTGTAATGTACACTTTTTTAATAATGTACACTTTTGTAATGTACACTTTTTTAATGTACACTTTTGTAATAAACACTTTTGTAATAAACACGTTTGTAATGTACACTTTTTGTAATGTACACTTTTGTAATGTACACTTTTTGTAATGTACACTTTTTGTAATGTACACTTTTTGTAATGTACACTTTTTTGTAATGTACACTTTTTTGTAATGTACACTTTTGTAATGTACACTTCTTAGTAATGTACACTTTTTGTAATGTACACTTTTGTAATGTACACTTTTTGTAATGTACACTTTTGTAATGTACACTTTTGTAATGTACACTTTTTAGTAATGTACACTTTTGTAATGTACACTTTTGTAATGTACACTTTTTGTAATGTACACTTATCTGTAATATACACTTTTGTAATGTACACTTTTTGTAATGTACACTTTTGTAATGTACACTTTTTGTAATGTACACTTTTTGTAATGTACACTTTTTTGTAATGTACACTTTTTTGTAATGTACACTTTTGTAATGTACACTTTTTAGTAATGTACACTTTTGTAATGTACACTTTTTGTAATGTACACTTTTGTAATGTACACTTTTTGTAATGTACACTTTTGTAATGTACACTTTTGTAATGTACACTTTTAAGTAATGTACACTTTTGTAATGTACATTTTTTGTAATGTACACTTTTGTAATGTACACTTTTTGTAATGTACACTTTTGTAATGTAAACTTTTTGTAATGTACACTTTTTGTAATGTACACTTTTGTAATGTACACTTTTGAAATGTACACTTTTTAGTCATGTACACTTTTGTAATGTACACTTTTTAGTAATGTACACTTTTGTAATGTACACTTTTGTAATGTACACTTTTTGTAATGTACACTTTTTTAATGTACACTTTTGTAATGTACGCTTTTTAGTAATGTACACTTTTGTAATGTACATTTTTTGTAATGTACACTTTTGAAATGTACACTTTTGTAATGTACACTTTTGTAATATACACTTTTGTAATGTACACTTATCTGTAATATACACTTTTGTAATGTACACTTTTTGTAATGTACACTTTGGTAATAAACACTTTTGTAATGAACACTTTTTGTAAAGTACACTTTTGTAATGTACACTTTTTGTAATGTACACTTTTGTAATGTACACTTTTGTAATGTACACTTTTAAGTAATGTACACTTTTGTAATGTACACTTTTGTAATGTACACTTTTAAGTAATGTACACTTTTGTAATGTACATTTTTTGTAATGTACACTTTTGTAATGTACACTTTTGTAATGTACACTTTTGTAATAAACACTTTTGTAATAAACACTTTTGTAATACACACACAGTACACTTTTGTAATGTACACTTTTTGTAATGTACACTTTTTGTAATGTACACTTTTTTGTAATGTACACTTATCTGTAATATACACTTTTGTAATGTACACTTTTTGTAATGTACACTTTTTGTAATGTACACTTTGGTAATAAACACTTTTGTAATGAACACTTTTTGTAAAGTACACTTTTGTAATGTACACTTTTGTAATGTACACTTTTTGTAATGTACACTTATCTGTAATATACACTTTTGTAATGTACACTTTTTGTAATGTACACTTTTGTAATGTACACTTTTTGTAATGTACACTTTTTGTAATGTACACTTTTTTGTAATGTACACTTTTTTGTAATGTACACTTTTGTAATGTACACTTTTTAGTAATGTACACTTTTGTAATGTACACTTTTTGTAATGTACACTTTTGTAATGTACACTTTTTGTAATGTACACTTTTGTAATGTACACTTTTGTAATGTACACTTTTAAGTAATGTACACTTTTGTAATGTACATTTTTTGTAATGTACACTTTTGTAATGTACACTTTTTGTAATGTACACTTTTGTAATGTAAACTTTTTGTAATGTACACTTTTTGTAATGTACACTTTTGTAATGTACACTTTTGAAATGTACACTTTTTAGTCATGTACACTTTTGTAATGTACACTTTTTAGTAATGTACACTTTTGTAATGTACACTTTTGTAATGTACACTTTTTGTAATGTACACTTTTTTAATGTACACTTTTGTAATGTACGCTTTTTAGTAATGTACACTTTTGTAATGTACATTTTTTGTAATGTACACTTTTGAAATGTACACTTTTGTAATGTACACTTTTGTAATATACACTTTTGTAATGTACACTTATCTGTAATATACACTTTTGTAATGTACACTTTTTGTAATGTACACTTTGGTAATAAACACTTTTGTAATGAACACTTTTTGTAAAGTACACTTTTGTAATGTACACTTTTTGTAATGTACACTTTTGTAATGTACACTTTTGTAATGTACACTTTTAAGTAATGTACACTTTTGTAATTTATACTTTTGTAATGTACACTTTTAAGTAATGTACACTTTTGTAATGTACATTTTTTGTAATGTACACTTTTGTAATGTACACTTTTGTAATGTACACTTTTGTAATAAACACTTTTGTAATAAACACTTTTGTAATACACACACAGTACACTTTTGTAATGTACACTTTTTGTAATGTACACTTTTTGTAATGTACACTTTTTTGTAATGTACACTTATCTGTAATATACACTTTTGTAATGTACACTTTTTGTAATGTACACTTTTTGTAATGTACACTTTGGTAATAAACACTTTTGTAATGAACACTTTTTGTAAAGTACACTTTTGTAATGTACACTTTTTGTAATGTACACTTTTTGTAATGTACACTTTTTTGTAATGTACACTACAAAAGTGTACATTACAAAAAATGTACATTACAAAAGTGTACATTACAAAGGTGTACATTACAAAAAGTGTACATTACAAAAAGTGTACATTACAAAAATGTACATTACAAATAAGTGTACATTACAAAAAGTGTACATTACAAAAGTGTACATTACAAAAAGTGTTCATTACAAAAGTGTTTATTACCAAAGTGTACATTACAAAAGTGTACATTACTAAAAAGTGTACATTACAAAAGTGTACATTACAAAAAAGTGTACATTACAAAAAAGTGTACATTACAAAAAGTGTACATTACAAAAAGTGTACATTACAAAAGTGTACTTTACAAAAAGTGTTCATTACAAAAGTGTTTATTACCAAAGTGTACATTACAAAAAGTGTACATTACAAAAAGTGTACATTACAAAAGTGTATATTACAGATAAGTGTACATTACAAAAAAGTGTACATTACAAAAAGTGTACATTACAAAAAGTGTACATTACAAAAGTGTACTGTGTGTGTATTACAAAAGTGTTTATTACAAAAGTGTTTATTACAAAAGTGTACATTACAAAAGTGTACATTACAAAAGTGTACATTACAAAAAATGTACATTACAAAAGTGTACATTACTTAAAAGTGTACATTACAAAAGTGTACATTACAAAAGTGTACATTACTTAAAAGTGTACATTACAAAAGTGTACATTACAAAAGTGTACATTACAAAAAGTGTACATTACAAAAGTGTACTTTACAAAAAGTGTTCATTACAAAAGTGTTTATTACCAAAGTGTACATTACAAAAAGTGTACATTACAAAAGTGTATATTACAGATAAGTGTACATTACAAAAGTGTATATTACAAAAGTGTACATTACAAAAGTGTACATTTCAAAAGTGTACATTACAAAAAATGTACATTACAAAAGTGTACATTACTAAAAAGCGTACATTACAAAAGTGTACATTAAAAAAGTGTACATTACAAAAAGTGTACATTACAAAAGTGTACATTACAAAAGTGTACATTACTAAAAAGTGTACATTACAAAAGTGTACATGACTAAAAAGTGTACATTTCAAAAGTGTACATTACAAAAGTGTACATTACAAAAAGTGTACATTACAAAAAGTTTACATTACAAAAGTGTACATTACAAAAAGTGTACATTACAAAAGTGTACATTACAAAAAATGTACATTACAAAAGTGTACATTACTTAAAAGTGTACATTACAAAAGTGTACATTACAAAAGTGTACATTACAAAAAGTGTACATTACAAAAGTGTACATTACAAAAAGTGTACATTACAAAAGTGTACATTACTAAAAAGTGTACATTACAAAAGTGTACATTACAAAAAAGTGTACATTACAAAAAAGTGTACATTACAAAAAGTGTACATTACAAAAAGTGTACATTACAAAAGTGTACATTACAAAAAGTGTACATTACAAAAGTGTATATTACAGATAAGTGTACATTACAAAAAGTGTACATTACAAAAGTGTACATTACAAAAGTGTACATTACTAAAAAGTGTACATTACAAAAGTGTACATTACAAAAGTGTACATTACAAAAAGTGTACATTACAAAAGTGTACATTACAAAAAGTGTACATTACAAAAGTGTACATTACTAAGAAGTGTACATTACAAAAGTGTACATTACAAAAAAGTGTACATTACAAAAAAGTGTACATTACAAAAAGTGTACATTACAAAAAGTGTACATTACAAAAGTGTACATTACAAAAAGTGTACATTACAAACGTGTTTATTACAAAAGTGTTTATTACAAAAGTGTACATTAAAAAAGTGTACATTACAAAAGTGTACATTACAAAAAGTGTACATTACAAAAGTGTACATTACAAAAAGTGTACATGACTAAAAAGTGTACATTACAAAAGTGTACATTACAAAAAAGTGTACATTACAAAAAAGTGTACATTACAAAAAAGTGTACATTACAATAAGTGTACATTACAAAAAGTGTACATTACAAAAGTGTACATTACAAAAAGTGTACATTACAAAAGTGTACATTACAAAAAGTGTACATTACAAAAGTGTACATTACTAAAAAGTGTACATTACAAAAGTGTACATTACAAAAAAAGTGTACATTACAAAAAAGTGTACATTACAAAAAGTGTACATTACAAAAAGTGTACATTACAAAAGTGTACATTACAAAAAGTGTTCATTACAAAAGTGTTTATTACAAAAGTGTACATTACAAAAGTGTACATTACAAAAGTGTACATAACCAAAAAGTGTACATTACAAAAGTGTACTTTACAAAAGTGTACATTACAAAAGTGTACATTACAAAAAGTGTACATTACTAAAAGTGAAAATTACAAAAGTGTACATTACAAAAAGTGTACATTACAAAAGTGTACATTACTAAAAAGTGTACATTACAAAAGTGTACATTACAAAAGTGTACATTACAAAAAATGTACATTACAAAAGTGTACATTACAAAGGTGTACATTACAAAAAGTGTACATTACAAAAATGTACATTACAAATAAGTGTACATTACAAAAAATGTACATTACAAAAGTGTACATTACAAAAAGTGTACATTACAAAAGTGTACATTACAAAAAGTGTACATTACAAAAGTGTACATTACAAAAAGTGTACATTACAAAAAGTGTACATTACAAAAGTGTACATTACAAAAAGTGTACATTACAAAAAGTGAAAATTACAAAAGTGTACATTACAAAAAGTGTACATTACAAAAGTGTACATTACTAAAATATATATATTATGAATATATTCGTAATCTGGGCTCTTAAAAACGTATCTTTTGTTTTTAGAACAGACTACTAGCAACGCGGGTGAAACCGCAGGGCACAGTTTGTAGGAAATACGCAGTCGTTGCTATATAACAACTAGATTGAAAACAAGCGTAATGAAAATGTGAAATTACAGACATTTAATCAAAAAGGGCAATGTAATTTATATTTTGATTGCCACGATATATTTAACTTTGACGGGCTGGTCATTTCGCCTATACCTAGTAACACAAATTGCGTTTTCATTCGTTCATAAATCATTTCCTTTTATCTATTTTAGGGAACTGCCTTTTAATAATTTTGACAGACAATATCATTGAATTTGCAGAAAACAAGTGATTTAAATACGAATTTGTTTGAATTGAATAAGGAAACAAGTAACAAAGAACCTTCATTTATTTTATAATTTTCAAAAGCCCAGAAAATTAACTCAACTGAAAATGATTTTAAATAATGCTGGCAGTAAACGGATCTATATGGTATAACAATTTTCAGGCTCTTCGGAGGTATTTTAGAGCTCGCCTGGCTTGTAAAAAACCAAAAAAATAATAATCGGGCGGTGTGTTTTGGTTGCCTCTTGTGTATGCAAAAAAAATATAGGTCCCGAAGAAAAAAATTCGTTCACATACAAGTTGCTCGGCTCCTGGGTACCAAATTTATGGACATTTGGTAGTGGTGGAGCCGAGCAAGTAAAAGTAAAAGTAAAAGTAAAAGTAAAAGTAAAAGTAAAAGTAAAAGTAAAAGTAAAAGTAAAAGTAAAAGTAAAAGTAAAAGTAAAAGTAAAAGTAAAAGTAAAAGTAAAAGTAAAAGTAAAAGTAAAAGTAAAAGTAAAAGTAAAAGTAAAAGTAAAAGTAAAAGTAAAAGTAAAAGTAAAAGTAAAAGTAAAAGTAAAAGTAAAAGTAAAAGTAAAAGTAAAAGTAAAAGTAAAAGTAAAAGTAAAAGTAAAAGTAAAAGTAAAAGTAAAAGTAAAAGTAAAAGTAAAAGTAAAAGTAAAAGTAAAAGTAAAAGTAAAAGTAAAAGTAAAAGTAAAAGTAAAAGTAAAAGTAAAAGTAAAAGTAAAAGTAAAAGTAAAAGTAAAAGTAAAAGTAAAAGTAAAAGTAAAAGTAAAAGTAAAAGTAAAAGTAAAAGTAAAAGTAAAAATAAAACTAAAACTAAAACTCAAACAAAACCTTAAACTAAAACTAAAACTGAATCTTAAACTAAAACTAAAACTAAAACTAAAACTAAAACTAAAACTAAAAGTAAAACTAAAACTAAAACTAAAACTAAAACTAAAACAAAAACTAAAACTAAAACTAAAACTAAAACTAAAACTAAAACCTATGTAACGCCACGGGGGTCGGCCGGTACCCTGGCGATTGGTGGTTCGCACTAATGACTGGGTGCCACAGAAGCAACAGCAGCGCGCTAGATCAAGGACCTGCGCGGTGATGTTTCCTCTGCAACACCGGTAACCCGTTAGCCATTCATCGATTCGCCGTGCGCCGCAGCTTTCGATTCGGGGTAATTTTTTAAAGAGGTTGTCTTCCTCGCAGTCCGGGCGGTTAGGCCGAGACTCTCAGTCCCACTGCTGATCATGAAACATGACCATGTCAGCTCGCGGGTCTCCGAGTCTGACGCTGGTAGTAAGTTATGACCCTTACTATCCGGTCCGGCAGTAGTGTGAGTACATACCAGACACGTCCCTCCCAACTTGCCCATCTCCTGTGCCCTCTGCTGGTCAGAGGGACACGGAGAGGGCCCTCCTCGGCCTAGTATTAGCAACCGGTCAACAAAGTTCCACTGAGAAATATTGTTGACCGATCCCCAGGGTGCACCACGTGGAGGTAACTAGGCCCCGCACCCCAACCTAACCTTAACCTAACCTTAACCTAACCTTAACCTAACCTTAACCTAACCTTAACCTAACCTTAACCTAACCTTAACCTAACCTTAACCTAACCTTAACCTAACCTTAACCTAACCTTAACCTAACCTTAACCTAACCTTAACCTAACCTTAACCTAACCTTAACCTAACCTTAACCTAACCTTAACCTAACCTTAACCTAACCTTAACCTAACCTTAACCTAACCTTAACCTAACCTTAACCTAACCTTAACCTAACCTTAACCTAACCTTAACCTAACCTTAACCTAACCTTAACCTAACCTTAACCTAACCTTAACCTAACCTTAACCTAACCTTAACCTAACCTTAACCTAACCTTAACCTAACCTTAACCTAACCTTAACCTAACCTTAACCTAACCTTAACCTAACCTTAACCTAACCTTAACCTAACCTTAACCTAACCTTAACCTAACCTTAACCTAACCTTAACCTAACCTTAACCTAACCTTAACCTAACCTTAACCTAACCTTAACCTAACCTTAACCTAACCTTAACCTAACCTTAACCTAACCTTAACCTAACCTTAACCTAACCTTAACCTAACCTTAACCTAACCTTAACCTAACCTTAACCTAACCTTAACCTAACCTTAACCTAACCTTAACCTAACCTTAACCTAACCTTAACCTAACCTTAACCTAACCTTAACCTAACCTTAACCTAACCTTAACCTAACCTTAACCTAACCTTAACCTAACCTTAACCTAACCTTAACCTAACCTTAACCTAACCTTAACCTAACCTTAACCTAACCTTAACCTAACCTTAACCTAACCTTAACCTAACCTTAACCTAACCTTAACCTAACCTTAACCTAACCTTAACCTAACCTTAACCTAACCTTAACCTAACCTTAACCTAACCTTAACCTAACCTTAACCTAACCTTAACCTAACCTTAACCTAACCTTAACCTAACCTTAACCTAACCTTAACCTAACCTTAACCTAACCTTAACCTAACCTTAACCTAACCTTAACCTAACCTTAACCTAACCTTAACCTAACCTTAACCTAACCTTAACCTAACCTTAACCTAACCTTAACCTAACCTTAACCTAACCTTAACCTAACCTTAACCTAACCTTAACCTAACCTTAACCTAACCTTAACCTAACCTTAACCTAACCTTAACCTAACCTTAACCTAACCTTAACCTAACCTTAACCTAACCTTAACCTAACCTTAACCTAACCTTAACCTAACCTTAACCTAACCTTAACCTAACCTTAACCTAACCTTAACCTAACCTTAACCTAACCTTAACCTAACCTTAACCTAACCTTAACCTAACCTTAACCTAACCTTAACCTAACCTTAACCTAACCTTAACCTAACCTTAACCTAACCTTAACCTAACCTTAACCTAACCTTAACCTAACCTTAACCTAACCTTAACCTAACCTTAACCTAACCTTAACCTAACCTTAACCTAACCTTAACCTAACCTTAACCTAACCTTAACCTAACCTTAACCTAACCTTAACCTAACCTTAACCTAACCTTAACCTAACCTTAACCTAACCTTAACCTAACCTTAACCTAACCTTAACCTAACCTTAACCTAACCTTAACCTAACCTTAACCTAACCTTAACCTAACCTTAACCTAACCTTAACCTAACCTTAACCTAACCTTAACCTAACCTTAACCTAACCTTAACCTAACCTTAACCTAACCTTAACCTAACCTTAACCTAACCTTAACCTAACCTTAACCTAACCTTAACCTAACCTTAACCTAACCTTAACCTAACCTTAACCTAACCTTAACCTAACCTTAACCTAACCTTAACCTAACCTTAACCTAACCTTAACCTAACCTTAACCTAACCTTAACCTAACCTTAACCTAACCTTAACCTAACCTTAACCTAACCTTAACCTAACCTTAACCTAACCTTAACCTAACCTTAACCTAACCTTAACCTAACCTTAACCTAACCTTAACCTAACCTTAACCTAACCTTAACCTAACCTTAACCTAACCTTAACCTAACCTTAACCTAACCTTAACCTAACCTTAACCTAACCTTAACCTAACCTTAACCTAACCTTAACCTAACCTTAACCTAACCTTAACCTAACCTTAACCTAACCTTAACCTAACCTTAACCTAACCTTAACCTAACCTTAACCTAACCTTAACCTAACCTTAACCTAACCTTAACCTAACCTTAACCTAACCTTAACCTAACCTTAACCTAACCTTAACCTAACCTTAACCTAACCTTAACCTAACCTTAACCTAACCTTAACCTAACCTTAACCTAACCTTAACCTAACCTTAACGTTTTAGTTTTAGTTTTACTTTTAGTTTTAGTTTTAGTTTTAGTTTTAGTTTTAGTTTTAGTTTTAGTTTTAGTTTTAGTTTTAGTTTTAGTTTTAGTTTTAGTTTTAGTTTAAGATTCAGTTTTAGTTTTAGTTTAAGGTTTTGTTTGAGTTTTAGTTTTAGTTTTATTTTTACTTTTACTTTTACTTTTACTTTTACTTTTACTTTTACTTTTACTTTTACTTTTACTTTTACTTTTACTTTTACTTTTACTTTTACTTTTACTTTTACTTTTACTTTTACTTTTACTTTTACTTTTACTTTTACTTTTACTTTTACTTTTACTTTTACTTTTACTTTTACTTTTACTTTTACTTTTACTTTTACTTTTACTTTTACTTTTACTTTTACTTTTACTTTTACTTTTACTTTTACTTTTACTTTTACTTTTACTTTTACTTTTACTTTTACTTTTACTTTTACTTTTACTTTTACTTTTACTTTTACTTTTACTTTTACTTTTACTTTTACTTTTACTTTTACTTTTACTTTTACTTGCTCGGCTCCACCACTACCAAATGTCCATAAATTTGGTACCCAGGAGCCGAGCAACTTGTATGTGAACGAATTTTTTTCTTCGGGACCTATATTTTTTTTGCATACACAAGAGGCAACCAAAACACACCGCCCGATTATTATTTTTTTGGTTTTTTACAAGCCAGGCGAGCTCTAAAATACCTCCGAAGAGCCTGAAAATTGTTATACCATATAGATCCGTTTACTGCCAGCATTATTTAAAATCATTTTCAGTTGAGTTAATTTTCTGGGCTTTTGAAAATTATAAAATAAATGAAGGTTCTTTGTTACTTGTTTCCTTATTCAATTCAAACAAATTCGTATTTAAATCACTTGTTTTCTGCAAATTCAATGATATTGTCTGTCAAAATTATTAAAAGGCAGTTCCCTAAAATAGATAAAAGGAAATGATTTATGAACGAATGAAAACGCAATTTGTGTTACTAGGTATAGGCGAAATGACCAGCCCGTCAAAGTTAAATATATCGTGGCAATCAAAATATAAATTACATTGCCCTTTTTGATTAAATGTCTGTAATTTCACATTTTCATTACGCTTGTTTTCAATCTAGTTGTTATATAGCAACGACTGCGTATTTCCTACAAACTGTGCCCTGCGGTTTCACCCGCGTTGCTAGTAGTCTGTTCTAAAAACAAAAGATACGTTTTTAAGAGCCCAGATTACGAATATATTCATAATATATATATTTTAGTAATGTACACTTTTGTAATGTACACTTTTTGTAATGTACACTTTTGTAATTTTCACTTTTTGTAATGTACACTTTTTGTAATGTACACTTTTGTAATGTACACTTTTTGTAATGTACACTTTTTGTAATGTACACTTTTGTAATGTACACTTTTTGTAATGTACACTTTTGTAATGTACACTTTTTGTAATGTACACTTTTGTAATGTACATTTTTTGTAATGTACACTTATTTGTAATGTACATTTTTGTAATGTACACTTTTTGTAATGTACACCTTTGTAATGTACACTTTTGTAATGTACATTTTTTGTAATGTACACTTTTGTAATGTACACTTTTGTAATGTACACTTTTTAGTAATGTACACTTTTGTAATGTACACTTTTTGTAATGTACACTTTTGTAATTTTCACTTTTAGTAATGTACACTTTTTGTAATGTACACTTTTGTAATGTACACTTTTGTAAAGTACACTTTTGTAATGTACACTTTTTGGTTATGTACACTTTTGTAATGTACACTTTTGTAATGTACACTTTTGTAATAAACACTTTTGTAATGAACACTTTTTGTAATGTACACTTTTGTAATGTACACTTTTTGTAATGTACACTTTTTGTAATGTACACTTTTTTGTAATGTACACTTTTTTTGTAATGTACACTTTTGTAATGTACACTTTTTAGTAATGTACACTTTTGTAATGTACACTTTTTGTAATGTACACTTTTGTAATGTACACTTTTTGTAATGTACACTTTTGTAATGTACACTTTTTGTAATGTACACTTATTGTAATGTACACTTTTTTGTAATGTACACTTTTTTGTAATGTACACTTTTTTGTAATGTACACTTTTGTAATGTACACTTTTTAGTCATGTACACTTTTTGTAATGTACACTTTTGTAATGTACACTTTTTGTAATGTACACTTTTGTAATGTACACTTTTTTAATGTACACTTTTGTAATAAACACTTTTGTAATAAACACGTTTGTAATGTACACTTTTTGTAATGTACACTTTTGTAATGTACACTTTTTGTAATGTACACTTTTTGTAATGTACACTTTTTGTAATGTACACTTTTTTGTAATGTACACTTTTTTGTAATGTACACTTTTGTAATGTACACTTCTTAGTAATGTACACTTTTTGTAATGTACACTTTTGTAATGTACACTTTTTGTAATGTACACTTTTGTAATGTACACTTTTGTAATGTACACTTTTTAGTAATGTACACTTTTGTAATGTACACTTTTGTAATGTACACTTTTTGTAATGTACACTTATCTGTAATATACACTTTTGTAATGTACACTTTTTGTAATGTACACTTTTGTAATGTACACTTTTTGTAATGTACACTTTTTGTAATGTACACTTTTTTGTAATGTACACTTTTTTGTAATGTACACTTTTGTAATGTACACTTTTTAGTAATGTACACTTTTGTAATGTACACTTTTTGTAATGTACACTTTTGTAATGTACACTTTTTGTAATGTACACTTTTGTAATGTACACTTTTGTAATGTACACTTTTAAGTAATGTACACTTTTGTAATGTACATTTTTTGTAATGTACACTTTTGTAATGTACACTTTTTGTAATGTACACTTTTGTAATGTAAACTTTTTGTAATGTACACTTTTTGTAATGTACACTTTTGTAATGTACACTTTTGAAATGTACACTTTTTAGTCATGTACACTTTTGTAATGTACACTTTTGTAATGTACACTTTTGTAATGTACACTTTTTGTAATGTACACTTTTTTAATGTACACTTTTGTAATGTACGCTTTTTAGTAATGTACACTTTTGTAATGTACATTTTTTGTAATGTACACTTTTGAAATGTACACTTTTGTAATGTACACTTTTGTAATA